>CM063497.1:34286308-34463808 GCA_032207245.1 Pardosa pseudoannulata
TTAATTTTTTTAATTTATTGTATCATAACTGAGTGAAAGAAGCAATATTTCTACCAATGTGACGTTATCCCAATTAATTGTTTAAAGCTCAGTTTTCAAGTACAAGTATCAAGTACAAGTACAAGTTTCAGTACAAATATAAACACAGATTTTATTCTCTTATTAGAAACTATCAAAGTAAATCAAATGTTCAGTTTAAACTTTTAGTATTTATTTATAAATAGCTCATAGCATACATAAAGAAATTTATTATGGTTTGCAGTAATTAAAGGAACATAATACTGGAATAACAGTTTATTACATTCAACATTTATAATATGAATCATTAAGAAAATAATTTACAAAATATTAAAGGAAAAAAGCATTTATCTTATTATATAATATACATTAGTAATAAATTAAAAATTTCAGCCAGTTATAAAAAAATATTAGCACTTTTTATTATATTTCTAAAACTTAGCTACAATTGTTATTTGCTTAAGAATTTTTATTATTTTATTACTTTTATTTCTTATTAATTTTGTCTTAAAATCTACGAATAGCGATTATTCGTTAATCTTATCTATGCTATTTTATTTTACTTATTATATAAAAATTTAACTGCAAATGTTACAGTTTACATCCTTAAGGATATAAGGATTTTTGGCATTCGACTATACGACAAAGGTATGTAAGCATAAAAAAATATAAACTTTCCTCCAAAAATATTCGTTTGTGTCCTCTTTTATAAACTATTTATTTTTGCGATTTGAAAGGAGAGTAGGGAGGGCTCGAAAGATGCATTATAGATGCCGTGTTTTTTTGTCGCCAAATTTGGCGATTTTATGGGGCGATGAGTAGGTTGGTGTGTTTGCCCTGACTTTGGTGGTAGGGTATGGCAGCTGTAATGTGTTCTTGCACTCTATTGATGCACGTGATTTCTGACGTCAGTACCCGGCATTATTCGAGAAATTTGCATTTTAGCTGTTCTTTTAACTTCAGTCTCCTAGGTCAGGTTTTTTTTTTTTTTTTTTTTTTTTCTTAAATCATTTTCTGGGCTTTAGTAAGTAATTTTGTTTTTGTTCTTATCATTTTCTGGGATTTATTTAATTTGGTTATGACGGGTGAAGTTATTTCAGTTCTTACTATTTTTGAAATTGTTAAAAAGTATCAGGATATTCTAAATCAAAATGCTTTGGTTTGGAACATTTTTGTTTTGTTCTTATTTTCTGCGATATAGTTAATTTTGGTATGACGGGTAAAGTTATTTCAGTTCTTACTATTTTTGAAATTGTTAAAAAATATCAGGATATTATTAGGTGTAAGGTGGGTGTTGCATTTCATTCTAAACTCCAAGTGTGTGGAATCAACGGTATAACGAATCTGATTTTTTTTCTATAAAATAATTATTTTAAGGTTTTTTAAGGAGGTAGGAGTGTTGAAGAATGTTTGTGGCTCTACCCTTTCCAATTTTCATCTGTTATTAAATTTATTTTGCATTTCTTTTATTACAAGGGGTAGTTGAGGGGGGAACTCCCCTCACATGTTAGATTTTTTATAATATTAGTGCTTATTAAAATGATATGTATATTGTGTTTATTCTGTTGATATATATCATAAATATTACTAATCTGTTATTTATTTTTTAAATTACGTAAAAATTGATAATTGGTATGCTAATTTTATTTTAATAATGCTTTAAATTGTTAATCTGTCTTTTTTATCCTTTAAAGTTTAGTTTTGTTAATGTTGTGTTTCAAATATGCCATGTTACCGCCGCCATGTTTTTTTGTGATCTTTCAGAAAACGCGTACCGCCGCCATTTTTTCTACTTAGCAATTTTTCAAAACACGCTTTTTTCTATTGGTCGCCAAAAAAAAACCCGCTTGGTTAATTAATTTTTTATTATTATTTGTAGTATTTCTTTCTTTTTCATTTCATTTCGCCATTTTTTTTTTAATTTAACCCCTTCCAGGTTCATTTTATTTCGGGATTATGAGTCAAAAAATGTCAGTCTTTATGCTAATATTCATACATACATAATTTTTAAACATATTATCATTCGCATACAAAATTTCCTAAAAATTAATGTAAAAAAATCAATTTAAATAAATGAGTAATTTACAAGTGTAGTTGGCTTTCTGTACGGCAAAAATCAGTAGACTTTGAAGTCAATTTACACTAACTATAAATATAAAGCTTAGAATACCTAGCTTTTATCTTGAATTAAATTTTATTTATATCCTTTGCATTTACATAAATGATTATGAAATTATTAATAAAAATTGGGTCGTATATGATACAATCGAAAACACGGTACTGCACAGAGTCCAACATCGCAATATGAACCTTGTTTCTCTCCTTACCTTCTTCCCTCTGCTGTCTCTCTTTGAGCATAAAATAATCTAGTTGCCAGAAAAGTAAACAAAAGCATTCGAAACCATAAAAAGCATATGTGAGATAATTCGGGAAAGACTGATTGCACAGTGTAAAATTTCACAGATCCCGAGCTACACTCGGGATGAACCAGGATGGTACATTTCGCCTGCCCGAGTTCAGCTCGAAACAAACCGGGAAGGGGTTAATCTGTTTCGTTGCCTTATATCAGTGGTCGGCAAACTTATTAGCCAAAGAGCCAAATATGAACATTAGAACATTTTTTTTAAAATTGAGGGCCAAATCTGCTTGTTTAGTAAACTTTTATTACACTAAATAAGTAGTACACTAAATAAAACTAAATTTCATACTTAATAAATATTTATTAATGCGAAAAATGTGCAATATATTTTTTTTCTAAAGCCACCAGTACAAAATTATTATCATTATTAAATTGATGAAAAATAAAAATTTTAAATCTTTTTAAGAAATACAGTTATATTAATATATGTAACTGCACTAAAAAAAATAATAATTTTTTTCATCATCAGAATAACAAAACTTTTAATATGACCAAAAATGGAAGAAGAGTTCCAACATTTGGACAAATAGAAGTTATCAAAAATTCGATTACAAATTTTGTACCGGAACAACAAACATATATAGCAGGTGTAATAAAATCGTATAAAATTACCTGTGAGATGTGCAGCTAGATAGGAAAATACAACTTTTTAATAAGACTGGACAACATGGTAGATAAGACAAAACTGTTCGCACTGTAAATGTTGGTCTCTGATGCCAATTTGTACTCCCTACTACTTTAGAAAAAGTACGCGCGCGCGTGCTTATGGTACCTTTGTATCACACCTGAGTACGCGGAAAACATAAGAACAACTTCAGCCGGTAGCTTGTACATGGTTTGTGTTTACGTTTACGAAAACAATTAAAATTAAACTCGATGTTCGTTAAATATTTTTACAACAATATAAAATTTTAATTACCTATCTATCTTTTAACTTAAACAAAAAAAAAATATACATGTTCTCGATTTATACGAGAATTTTAATTTCTCAAAATACGATGCAATTCATTTCTTACCAAGTTTTTTTAAAAATGAAAATATTATTGCGCCTTCTGAGGATATTTGTGCCAAAACCGCACTGGAGGAGCCACATGCGGCCATATGAGGCTCTGGAGCCGCACTTTGCCGACCACTGCCTTAGATAAAAGAATCATTGTTTCAAATTTTAAAATATTCAACATTATATCTGACACATTTTATGTAACTGAGTAGTTTTTGAAAGTGTTTATATCAATCCCTTAATTAATTGTTTTCTAATATTATTCGGCAAATTTCTTTTTCATTTATCGTTTCGCCATTTTTTTTTCAAATTCATTCTATTCCGCTGCCAAAAACAACAGAGTCATCGCTGTGAAACATCACAGCAGTTCACGGCAACACTGTGCATGTACATATGTATAACTGGGCTTATCTATTATTAATAAATTATCATAATCTTCTCTAATCTGGAACACACTAGGTTTATCTAGCATTTTCTTAACCCTTAATTTGACAAGATGTTTTTTCAAATATTTTTTAATTTCTGTTATCTTCCCATGTCTGTATAAACATTAGGATTTCTGTAAAATAAACAAAAAAATTATCACTTTCCATTTTTGAGATAATTTATGTCCGCTGTGGCGTATAGAAGTTTTCATAAACCCGCCAGATTTTATTTATTTGATTTTTCGTTGTAGCGAACTTAGCCAAATTAAGGGTTAACTACATTTACCTATAAGGTAATCTCATACAGCAGGCCACATCTCAACTCATAATGATTCTGGCTATGGTTTTAAATGGAAGGGCAACATATTGGTTGCCCATTGTCATATGCATGCAAATAAATGTAAAGGTTATTAAAGTAGTTCGTGACGTTGCATGAAACCGCTCTATTTTAACGGTTATTCTATAGAACTAAGAATTATCTATCTAAGAATTAACTGAATGGAAGTTCACTGTACAAACTCAACTCTACACTTTTTTTAGTTTTAAAACTTTGATTATGAATTTTAAACTACGCATTATTCCTAGCGCGTAATCGCACCTCCATATACGGATATCAAAGAGGAAATCGTTATCGGTCGAATCCACAAAATCCGCAGATCGGTTTTGGGTAATATTAAATTATTATTAAAACTGTATACTGTGGCGTCATCTATTGGTAGAAACAGGAAGCAAAAATCATTCAGGTGAGTCTGTATCCACATCATATTGGAATCCTACTGCTTAGTATTAGCTTGAGGGGTAAATAATATTATCGCTGGTCAGCTTGTATTTAAAGAATTCTTTTACAAGATTGTATTTAGGGATAAAAGAGCAAATGATCTAGAATGGTATCGTTCCCTTTTTAAAAGAACATAGTGAAAATTATATTAAAATTTAAATTATTTTCGAGAAATTTCCGCAAACTCTTTTTCACACTCAAATAAGAACATTTAACACACATAGATTCAAATAATTGAAAAGATAATATTCTAGAAAACTTGCTGTTCTACACATAGACACTTGATATGCATATATTTAAAAAAAAAATGAAAAGATAATATTCTACATTTATTCTTCTACTCATAAACATTTAACACTCATAAATTCAACAAATTGAAAAGATAACATTTTAGAAAATTTGGTGTTCTATCACGTGTTAGATTGTTTTATAGAATTCTTTAAATGCCAATCGACCAGAAGGAATTTTATTTTTTCCATAGGTTAACATTGGGCGACAGCAATCCAATATGGCAGGTACAAACCTACCTTAATGCTCAATCTTCTACAATTTTAAGAACTACAATTCTACATTTATAATCTAAAACTGAAAATAGGAACTAACGATAGCCCAAGAAATCAGGGCCGTAGCCAGAAATTATTATCGGAGGGGGACCAAGGGAGAAAGACATCTTTAATTGTGAATGATACTCCAATTACTGAAAGGGAAAGAAGTATTTCTGGAATATAGAGCAGGAAATACAGTACTGTATTTCCGGCCAGCAGCCCAGAAAAACTTATGGTCTGAGAGTGTTTTTATTTATTTTTTTTTTTTATTTTTTTATTTATTTTATTTTTTTATTTATTTTATTTTTTTATGGGAAAATAACTGTTTATGTTTATGAACAGCTAAGCAGATAGCACACACAACACAAACGTGGGACACTGTCTATCTACAAAATGGTCTTTCAAAATTTCGGGGGGGGGGGGGGAAACAGTCTCCAAATCCCTTCCCTGCCTACGGCCTTGCAAGAAAGAGTGAAACTATAAACATAAAAACCAACAATTGAGGCATAAAACTTTTTGCTCTTTAAAAATTTCAAACGTAGATGAACAGCAAATAATGAAAGAATTCGGTTTATAAATTTCGAAATATCACCAACATTTGAATTCCTCCGACCCAACCCTGAATACTAAGATAAGAACCGAGATAAAGCAGCGAAACTTTAGGAATAAGCAATACAAGAGCCTGCAGGCTCAATCGTGCTTGGTGCGTCCAAGTGGCATAAGAAAAAAACAACAAAAACAACCTTAGATAAATACGGGAGTGTTAAGTCCAGGTTTGATTTGCAGCCCTACGGTCTGCTGTTTTGCTCACCAGGGGTAATGAGACAGAGACCTAGTATTTAAAGCCGATACCGAACGGCTACGAACATCCATGCCAGAAACGGGATTGAACGAGTGAACTCCTGTAACGAAGAGCAGCGCTCTACTATTCAGCAACGTTAAGTTCAGACTTTAACTTAACCTTGTGGACAACTTCTATAATACTGCTATTTTATGCAATAATAAGCAGGAGGGAAGAAATAAAGGGTGTTTTCGGAAAGGGGGAAAATCAACCTTACAATAACAAGATTAATAATAGTTAAAGGATGGATAACAGTTTCACTGGCTTGTTCTGTATGGCAGCTAATTAGTGAATCGAAAGGGAATTAGATCCTTCATTTGAGAATTTTCCGTCTTAGTCGAAATAGCAACCACCAGTACCCAAAAGGTTAATACCGTCTGTATTCTGTTGTTGTTTCTGATGCCACTTGGATAAACCAAGCATGATTGAGAGTGGAGGCTCTCGTATTAAGTCCAAGGGTTGCGCCTTTCGTTTTTATGCACCATTAAGGTGAAAGAAAGACTTTGCTCAAGTAGGTCCTCATCATTTTGAAGCAGGGACCAAGTAGAAGACCCATAGACTTGGCCTACCACCCCAAGAGGTATTGGTTGAGAACTTGGAGGGCATTGTGACCACGAACCTATTTTACTTGCCTCAGTCACTTTTAACGAACACGGCCGTCTGTATTCTTCAATGTAAGACCTCCTGTTTTATTGTGACATCATTAATTATGTGTACACAGACCGAAGGGTGAAGGCAATTACAATAAATGAACGCTTAACTTCCTTTTCTGTTTTTGAGCCCATTTATATTTTCCCATTCCTTCAAATATCTAACAAGGGGTGCTATCTCTAAAGAAAATACAGATAGGTGAATAAAGACAAACAAAAACAGTTGTCAAATTCTGAACCATCAATACCTTATCTTGAATGCAGATAAATTTGTATGTCTCAGAACTGAACAAAGCTATCAGATTGGAATATATCAAAGTCCTGAGAGATTAAACTAAGAGCTGCATTACGTACTCTTTCGGAACATGATTTTCTAAAATTCTTCTCTGATTAACATCTTGGTGAGAAATTTTGCTTAGCTACTTCACAGTTTTCAATAACTCCACCCAACTAACTCCCTGGTGCTATAGTGGCTTCCTCAACAATGACACTTTAAAATCGTCTCTTTTTTTTTATCTTGTTTCTTCAGTTTGTTGCTTTTAAAATGTTTAAGCCTTTCTCTCCACAACAATCCACCTCTTTATTGACTTTTCCATTTTCCTTGTACCTTGACACCGTGATTTCTAGATCTTTGAGCTCCGACTGTTGTCCATTCTCTCAAAATGTCCCAGCCATTACATCCTCAAATCAAACTTTAAATCGAAAATTTTAAAAGTCAGTAATAAAATTATTAAAAGCATTTGTAATGACGTAAAAAAGTACTATAATAATCAATCCACCTCTTTCTTGGATTTTCCCCTTTTCTTGTACCTTGACACCATGATTTCTAGATCCTCTTTGTGCTCCGACTGTTGTCCATTCTCTCAAAATGTCCCAGCCATTACATCCTCAACTCAAACTTTAAATCGAAAATTTTAAAAGTCAGTAATAAAATTATTAAAAGCATTTGTAATGACGTAAAAAAGTACTATAATAATCAATCCACCTCTTTCTTGGATTTTCCCCTTTTCTTGTACCTTGACACCATGATTTCTAGATCCTCTTTGTGCTCCGACTGTTGTCCTTTCTCTCAAAAATGTCCCAGCTATTACATCCTCAACTCAAACTTTAAATTGAAAATTTTAAAAGTCAGTAATAAAATTATTAAAAGCATTTGTAATGACGTAAAAAAGTACTATAATAATCAATCCACCTCTTTCTTGGATTTTCCCCTTTTCTTGTACCTTGACACCATGATTTCTAGATCTTCTTTGTACTCCTACTGTTGTCCATTCTCTCAAAATGTCCCAGCCATTACATCCTCAACTCAAACTTTAAATCAAAAATTTTAAACGTCAGTATTAAAATTATGTAAAGCATTTGTAATGACTTAAAAAAGTACTATAATAATCAATCCACCTCTTTGTTGGCTTTTCCCTTTTTCTTGTACCTTGGCACCGTGATTTCTAGATCTTCTTTGTACTCCTACTGTTGTCTATTCTCTCAAAATGTCCCAGCCATTACATCCTCAACTCAAATTTTAAATCAAAAATTTTAAAAGTCAGTATTAAAATTATGTAAAGCATTTGTAATGACTTAAAAAAGTACTATAATAATCAATCCACCTCTTTGTTGGCTTTTCCCTTTTTCTTGTACCTTGGCACCGTGATTTCTAGATCTTCTTTGTACTCCTACTGTTGTCCATTCTCTCAAAATGTCCCAGCCATTACATCCTCAACTCTAATTTTAAATCAAAAATTTTAAACGTCAGTATTAAAATTATGTAAAGCATTTGTAATGACGTAAAAAAGTACTATAATAATCAATCCACCTCTTTCTTGGATTTTCCCCTTTTCTTGTACCTTGACACCATGATTTCTAGATCCTCTTTGTGCTCCGACTGTTGACCATTCTCTCAAAATGTCCCAGCCATTACATCCTCAACTCAAACTTTAAATCGAAAATTTTAAAAGTCAGTAATAAAATTATGTAAAGCATTTGTAATGACGTTAAAAAAGTACTATAATAATCAATCCACCTTTTTGTTGGCTTTTCCCTTTTTCTTGTTCCTTGACACCTTGATTTCTAGATCCTCTTTGTGCTCCAACGGTGGTCCTTTCTCTCAAAATGTCCCAGCCATTACATCCTCAACTCAAACTTTAAATTGAAAATTGTAAGTCATAACATTCTCAATTCAAACTTTAAATTGAAAATTTTAAAAGTCAGTAATAAAATTATGTGAAACGTCTGCAATGATGTAAAATAAGTACTATGATAATCCATCTCTTTGTTGGCTTTTCCCTTTTTCTTGTACCTTGGCACCGTGATTTCTAGATCTTCTTTGTGCTCCTACTGTTGTCCATTCTCTCAAAATATCCCAGCCATTACATCCTCAACTCAAACTTTAAATTGAAAATTTTAAAAGTCAGTAATAAACTTATGTAAAGAGAATCAAAATTATCTTTGTTTTTTTTTTGGGGGGGGGGGAGATTTTGGAGATTACGGAAATTCTGTTTGAGCCTGAAGAGGGCGTGGTGATCGTCGACTTAAAACCGAAAGTCTTAAATACGTCCTTGACACAAAATTATCTTTTTTTTTGTCTTAGGAAAAAATTTTCGGAGATATTGGAAATTCTGTTGAGCCGGTAGAGGGCATGTTGATTATAAACTCAAAGTACCTTAAAACTGCAAAGTATTTGAAAACGTCCTTGAATCAAAATTATCTTTCTTTTTCTAGGAAAAAGAGATTTCGGAGATTATGGAGATTCTGTTGAGCCGGTAGAGGTCGTGGTGGGTCGTCGACTCAGAGTACCTTTAAAACCTCAAAGTCTTTAAATACGTCCTTAAAACAAAATTATCTTCCTTTTTCTATGAAAAAGAAATTTCGAAGATTATGGAAATTCTGTTGAGCCGGTAGAGGGCATGTTGATTATAAACTCAAAGTACCTTAAAACTGCAAAGTCTTTGAAAACATCCTTGAATCAAAATTATCTTTCTTTTTCTAGGAAAAAGAGATTTCGGAGATTATGGAGATTCTGTTGAGCCCGTAGAGGGCGTGGTGGTTGTCGACTCAGAATACCTTAAAAACCGCAAAGTCTTCGGCCAAGTCGTCACCACCTTCCGATATGGACGAGAAGAAGATGAAGTCATGGGCCTGCACTTCCACAGACAATTATACTTGGCCCTCGACCAGATATACCCGACGAAACAAGAACCGGAAAAGTCCGAACTGCAGGACAAACTGCTCAAGAAACTTGGGGACAGCGCCATTCCGTTCACTTTTGACCTGCCGGAAAACGCCCCTGCCTCGGTCACCCTGCAACCAGGAGCCGATGACCAGGGAGCACCGCTGGGTGTGGAATACGAACTGAAACTGTTCGTGGCCGAAAACAAAGAAGAGAAACCCCACAAGAGAAATTCCGTATCCATGGCCATCAGGAAATTGCAGTTCTACAACCAAGGCCAGACATCGAGACAGCCGAGCTCGGTCGTGAGCAAAGGATTCGTCTTGAGCCCCGGAAGAATGACTCTCGAGGTCACACTCGACAGGGAATATTACTTCCACGGAGATAAGGTTGCAGTGCAGATGGTGGTCCAAAACCATTCAAAGAAAACCATCAGGTAGTATCCTTCTTATTTTCTGACAGGATATAAACTTTCTACAATAAATGCTTAATTTGTCAGCATATATATGAATTTAGGACTTCATCAGAATGAAAATTACTTCATTTAACAACGTCTTAATAATTGCTGAATAGATATTAAGTAAAGAAAAATAAATCCCATCTTATAAAAGGAAAGCTGAATCTTTATGAAGCACTCACAACAAACTTTTTTTTTATTTTCTTCGAAAATTTCAAAGACTTTCCTCTCCTTATACATATATAGGGCGTGTGCCAAGAAATAATTCTAAATAAAAGTGACTTGCCTGCATTCCCCAGTCTAGAGTTTTGAAAGTTCTTAAACAAAAAATAATTGCTTGAAAATTGCAGACGAATACAATAAATTTTTATAAAAGACTTCCAACAGAAAATTCTTTTCATGAAGAAGCATCAAATTGCTAAGATGCAATTTTTCGGTCTTCAATGCATTGTGACTGTTTCCTATAAGCTTCGGCTGACCACTGGCTTGAGTTTGGACTACAAATCGGCAGCATTTTCGAAAATTCCTCCCCCCTCTTTCCACTTTCTCAAGAGGGAAAAATATTTTGTCCTATTGTCACTCTCTGGGAGTGGAGGATGTTACAATGCAGGGTTGCTCAAAAACCAGTCTGAAAGTTGTTATTTGACATCTCACTTTGAGAAAGACCGTTAAATTTTGCAACCATGATCAGATTAAATAAAAAAATAAACAACGAAGGAAAGAAACTAACTCGCTTCCAAACGGATTTGGTTCACAAGAAAGAATGAATAGTTTACAAACAACTGCTGGACATGGACAAAAAAGCGCCAGTAGTTCCACATGTCACCAAACAAAATCACATTCTTCCTTCCCGGTACTGATGCACTCAGCAAAACTTCAACAATAGGGAGGGACTGGCCAAATGACAAGTGAGTAATGACCCCATCCCTGCAAAAGGGGAGAAATATCTACGGTACAACTGTTGTACCCAAGCCGTCTTTTGGGTCTCTAAATATTTATGGTACAACTGTTGTACCAGCCGAAACCTAAAAGTTAAAAGGAAACTATAATTGTATTTAATAGTCCTAATGGCCAACTCCATATTATACATCAGCAACTGAATCTGAAATTTTGTTTACATCGCAGTTTATTAGTTTTCCAAGATCATTCGTATGCTACAATTTTATGTATAATAAACTTACTGTAAAGATAAGAAATATATTTAATAACATTCCCATTTGACGGACCACTGTCATCTAGTTGAAAATATATTGAAATTATTATTTTATAGTGTATATGTTTATTTTCTGGAAGGATTCTTTGGCAACTCTCAACTCAAAGACAGCAGATAACTTTACTATTAGATCAATGATATTATAGGCATTTCTGTTCTCTTTGGGAAAAATTTAACCCTGGTCATTTAAATATATGTTTAATAATATATTTTTAAATATGTTTAATAGAGAGCACCATTTTTGCATGCAAAATGAAAGCCTGTCTAGTATAGGGATGTACAACTGGACTGTTGTCCTTATTTCTACTTTGATTGAATTCTTTTTCTACATTGTAACAGCTTGATCGAAGTAGTTTATGACAATGTATATAAATGTTGTCAGCTTTATCCCAACTGAAAATCAATTTTGTTTTGCAGGAACATCAAAGTTAGTGTGATTCAAAATACTGAAGTGACAATGGTGAACGGTCATTTCCAAAAAGCAGTAGCGGGTGTCGACTCTAAGGAAGGTTGTCCCATTGTCCCAGGAGCAACTCTCTCTAAGACATTTTATCTCATGCCATCGGCTGAAAATAACAAGGTAATTATCGCGTATTGTTTGTCTCATCAAAGTCTAAGACAGAATAATCTATACCAGCGGTCGGGGAACCGGGGTAAATTACCCCAAATGGGGTAAAAATGAAATTTTGGGGGATAAAAATGAAACTTTTTTGAGTAAAAAGTATATATTTTTAATTTGCTATTTTATAAACTTGTTAGTATTTTTTTCAACTTAAACAATTTAGCGACATATGCAGGCCACGCCATCTCACTACCCACCACACTAAAGTGTTCTCGCCATCTCACTACCCACCACTAAAGTGTTCTCTTTGCGCAATAAAGCACATTTTATTTTACTTTAAATTGAGTACAAATAAAGTGACAAGTCAGAGAGCGAGTTTTTATTAGTTAGTTGCTGATTTTATCATTAATCATCGATATATCGATAAAGGTAAGCCACAATTTAGAAATTTAATTTAAATATTTTACAAATATTTTCTGTCTCCCTTCAGATGGCAGCAAATAGAAAAAGAACATACCAAGAAGAATTCCTTAATTACGATTTTACACAAATAGAAGACAATGGTACAATGAAACCACAGTATGTTGTATGTATGAAGGTACTGACTTCAGAATCTTTAAAAAAAAAAAAGTCAATTGAAGAAACATTTAGATAATTTGCATTCACACCTGTCTTCCAAACCGCGAGAATACTTTAAAATATCTGTTAAAAGACAAAGATTGAATAGCAACTTGTTTGGTACATTCGATCAGCGTTCAGCATCAAGAGCTAGATTTGAAGCAGCCTGGTTGATTGCTCGAAATAAGAAACCATACACTATTGGTAAAGATTTGATTAAACCAGCTGCTGTAAAAATGGCAGAGATTATGTGTGGTCAAAAAGAAGCGAAGAAACTGAATTCAGTGCCCTTGTCTGCAAAAATTGTGAAAGAACGAATTTCTATATTAGCAGAAAATGTGAAGGAACAGATTATTTTCACATTAAACTGATTGTAGTAGCAAATCACAGCTAATGGTATATGTTCGCTACAAAGGTGCAGATAATTTTGAAGAGGAATTGCTATTTTGTTCTCCTCTCGAGTTGAGATCACCTGGAATTGATGTCTACAATAAAGTAAATGAATACTTCGTAGAGCAAAGTTTAAAATGGGAAAACTGTATTTCTGTATCTTTGGATGAAGCTCCAGCTATGCTGGGTCATATTAACGGTTTTTCGGCTTTCGTAAAAAAATAACCCAAATATTGAAGTTATTCACTGTATGATCCATCGCCAGGCCATTATGGTCAAATATTTAGAACCTACACTGGAAGGTGCCATGCATGATGTCATCAAAATTGTAAATTTTATCAAGGGACATGCACTAAATACGCGACTATTTCGTGAATTTTGTCAGGATGGTGAAGTTGAATATACGGACCTACTTTATTATACAGAAGTAAGGTGTCTCTCTCGCGGAAATGTACTAAATCGAGTATGGACTCTCAAAACTGAAGTCGAAATTTTTATGGTTGATCAAAAAAATATTCTCTCAGATAAGTTTAAAAACTCTTCCTGGGTTGCATATCTCGTATATTTAGCGGACATTTTTGAGAGTGCAAATATATTAAGCAAAGAATTGCAAGGAAAGAATATCAATATCAAGATATTATTTCCTTGCATAGAAATAGTGTCAGCATTTGGATTAAAGTTGGAATATTGGAGACAGAAAGTAGAACAGAACAAGATAGCTTCTTTTTCAAGGTTAGCTTTGTTTTTGGAAGATTGCGAAAATATTACTTTTCTGACATCAAGGATACAATTGTAAGTCATCTTATCAAACTCAGAAAGCGGTTTTCAGATTACTTTCCAGATCTTGATACACGTACTATCAGTTGGATTGTAGATCCTTTTAAATGTGGTATTGCTGTGATACCAGAAGAACCTTCAGGTTTGGCAGAAGCAATTCTTAAACTTCGATCTAATACTGAAGCACGTATTCAATTTGAAAGTAAATCAAATTTGACGTCTTTTTGGATTTCAAAAGCTGCAAAGGCTTTCAAAATTGCACATGAAGAGGCGGTTAAAAAATTGCTGCCATTTGGAACAACATATTTGTGCGAACAAGGCTTTTCCACTCTAATGAACATAAAAACGAAGAACAGAAATCGATTAAACGCCGAAGACTGCATTCAAATCGCTCTTACATCAAAAAGTCCTAATTTTGAAGCAATTGTATAGAACATGAAACAAAACGTGAAAAAAAATTTTCAATTATTCTTTTTTTTTTTTAATTTTTTCAATTCTAATTATTGTTTGTTTTTGTTTTATTATTATTATTATTATTTGTTACAATACCGTTATGGATTACTAGGTATTACATTAATAAATTGAATAAATGAAGTTTAAATAAAATTTTTAGTTGTTTTCTTTTCAAAATTATTATGGGGGGGGGGGCTATAATATGAAAAATGCTAAAAAGAGGCGATTTCGTTTTTTTTTTTTTTTTTTTTTTTCCCTCTTCACCATGGGGTAATATCAACTTACACAAAAATATTTTGGGTAATGATTAAAAAAGTTCCCCGACCGATTATCTAAACTGTGACATCAGTAATATTGGATCAATGTAAATTGTTTTTGACTGGTAAATGGTTTCTGGAAATATAAAGGATTGCGAGTAGAAATGATCATCCTTACATTAAAGAAAATGGAAGATGTACGATATCATCGAAAGAAAGATGGTTTAATTACTCTGTCCGAGTTTGAGTCGTAAAAGGTGCAAAATAGATTTCTATCTGAATCAGATCCCCAAAACCAATGACATCATTCCTAAACATCAACTTAAAATTTTCAGTACGAGTGGGTTGTGCCCATTTAATGGCGAACAGAGAACCATTGGCCACTTGGTCACTGTGGACTCTTCAGCGGATCGCGAGATTCACTTTCCGGTCGATTTCCAATTGGCTCGCAACCATTTTCAGGATTTAATTGTAATTGTTTGGGTTCCTTAGGGTTCACGAAAATGACCGCATTGATGTTCGATGAACTTGATCCGGTCACCAAACCGTTCGCCAAAGTATGAGTTACTGTCCTCATCGTGCAATCAGCACAATGCTCCGCGCATCCTTGGTGTCTCAATGTAAATCGATTGCATTAACGGTTGCCCTGCAATTCGTTCTCGCGTTTTCATACTTATCTCAGAATGTCTATATCAAACCTGCCCTGTTCTACAGACCTGCACAAACGGCCCACATTCTGATGTTACCAGCTTAGCTTAGCCTTCTCGCCGGCTGGGGCTACGCTTTGCGAACCTTCTGCTCGTTGAAGAGATTGCTGTTAAACGGCTCTCCATTGGTGTAGTATGTTGCAAAAAATCTCAAGAAATGGAGGGTTAAGTTAACCTCTAGTTATTTAGACTAAGTACTAACCCTACTCTCAAGATATGTTAAAGTTCCCAAGATTAGGGGCCGGTCTCACCAAAGTCGTTTAACAGCTAACCACGATTAATCTGTTTAAACGGAGAATGCGTCCCATAATTGGTTGGTGCCATGGGTTAATTGCGGTTAGCTGTTAAATGACTTTGGTGAGACAGGCCCTAGCTGTAATCGCCTATCGTGAAACGTGTTAGAGTCAGATGTATCCAATCGATGATTAACTATCATGTATGTATAAAAGTTAATCACTGATTAGTTCAAACTGACAACAATAATAAAGGACCAAAACGTGCATGTGTAACTTGCGTGAATGAAGGTGCTATCATATTGCGATCGAGATTCCCCGTCATAAGGAAGTCAAAAGTCGCCAGATTAAAATTTGGTACTATTTATTCCCCTTTCTGTCGCGTCATAATGACGACTTCTGACATTATGACGTCACGTGACTATCTTGACTGCAATATAGTGACACCCTAAGTGAGAATTTGCAAACTAATTCAATAATTGTCTCTTGATGCTATTTACAAATCTATGAAACTGACTTATATTTATTGCATTTATATCTGCAGTAAATAAACAACATTAATTTTAGGATAAACGAGGCGTGGCTCTGGATGGAATGCTCAAGGAAGGCGACACTAATCTAGCTTCATCAACATTGAACCAGACTGATGCTTTGGGTATCATCATCTCATACATGGTGAGAGTACGACTATACATGGGAGCAATCGGCGGTGAATTGGTTGCTGATGTTCCATTCAAGCTGACAGCTCCAACCCCAGACAAAGAAAAGGAAGTGAGAAACATGCAGAGAAAGGTCAGGAAACAACTATCAAGGGAAATGAGCACAGATCTTGTGTTCGAAGATTTTGCCCGCCGCCGCCAGTTCAGCGAAGATAACGAATAATGTCATCCAGACCGAGACGGCAATACTGTAATAGAATGTTAACGAATAACTGAAATATAGTTCCTTAAAAACTCTCTAGACTGCTTTTATTTTCAAGGACTGAAACCACCCAAAGATGTAGCATGGTACTAATTTATGGAAGAGCTTTTATCGGAACATCGTGTGACGCATAACTACAATGACTAAGTAGCAAAATGTATAATAAAAAGTAGCTCACTTGCATTGTTCTGAAGGAGACTAACTTTCGAAAAAAAAATGTTTATTACATAATCTTTAGCTTAATGCTTTATGTAGAATACACAGCGGAAAAAATGGATCTATGGTTCATACATAATACAAATTAATATTTTAGATGTATAAAGCATCATTCTGTTAAACATTTTAGACATCTTTAGCTGATAATTTTACTTAAAGGTAAAATTATACTAAAAATACAACTAATCCAATGTAAGAGATGTAAAGCAATGCTTTACATCCCTTTGTGATAAATAAAGACATTGACGTTTTCAGCAAAGCATTCATCTTTACATGGATTTTTGATTAAAAAAATAATCCACAAGAGGGTGGGATTTTAAATCTATCGAGAACTGGTACACTTAACATTTTTCATTATATTTATTTCAGAAAAGAAAACAAAATATAAAAAATATTTTAGCCTTATTTTTAACACATAAAATATGTAAAGTTTTCATTAGCTTTTTCCTTGAGGATTATTCAATTGATTCTTATTAACTATTTTGTGACCACAGGGTTTAGTCATAATTTTTAAAAAATAATAAAATCAAATTAATAATAGTACAATTAATTTTTTTTCTCTGTAAATTTATTTTATGATGCTATAACCTCATCATTTCAAAATATTAAATAAATAGCTTTGTGAATTTCTTTGAAGATTATGTAACATTCAGAATTTGTCAAAACATCGAAAAATTCAATTAATAAGTGATTCTCTACAAGAAATAATGATTATGTACATTAATTCATGTTTTAAAGCCTTCTATACAAATTATACAAATAAAAAAAATTAAATAGGATGATTACATTTAATTCTGGTTTAGTCTAACTGCATACAATTTCAATTTTTCAAATAGTTCACGAGATTTTAAGAAAATTTAGAAGCAGGTAGATGTATTTCATTACTAAATCCAAAAAATGTAGTTAATAGACTAATTAGAATATTTAAAATGCATCTTTCATATAGTATAAGAGAAACAGAGGGGCAAAATATTTGCAAAACAATTTCTACCTAACCAACTGTTAGCAAATTGAGAACTATTGATCAACATTGTTCAAAAACCATATTTTGATAGTGCAATGAATTAAATACCAATGTTAACCATCATGCTTTACCAAAGTTCAAACACATTTCTAGAAATCAAAAAAAAAAAAAAAAAAAAAAAAAAAAAAAAAAAAAAAAAAAGCTATAAAACTTTTCATCATATCAACTCTTTTAAGAAGTACTGCAAGATTTCATTTAAAATAATACAAGTATTATTCTCAACATTTAGACAAAATGTTAATTAAATTGGTTTTGAATTTTCTAGCCAAGATAAATCATTAAATGTTTACTTGACTGAAAATAATTAAAACCTGACTGGCTGTTTTACAACTGGGATTTTTAAATAGCATTGCATCTTAGTATGCTTAGTAACAATATAATCAAAACAAAATATTTCATTAATATTTTTCAAAAACCAATTGTAACCACCATTAGAAAAATCTTCTGTCTTAAACACTGTAAGCCCTAGAATTTGAGATGATAAAAAGCATGTGCCGAGAACGTGAAAATAAAGACTTTTTAAAATCCTTTAAAAAATTGTATATAAAAAACTGAAAATAAAGAAATTTTTAAGAACTGTTCATTCTGACACTTCATTTTATAAAGCAGCTAACATCACTGGAAAAGACACAAATTAAACTGTAAAATAATATAAACTAATCTTGGTGAGACCGGTGTCTCAACAAAATGTAAATGTCACTTCTAAACTAAAAACCCAGTATCACATTGAGTAGATTAAACTGAGAAATGCTATTACATAGTTCCCACTCTTTTGCTTCTGAAAATTTCAAGCACTTTTCAATGACTTTTCCAAAACCTGATATTTTTTTCAAGCACCTCTTTGATACACTGTTCATAATTGAAAAAAATTAAAATAACTTCCCAAAACAGTAGAACTATATATATAATGTTCACTCTTTTCCCAGAAAAAAAAAAAAAATCAGGCTTTTGAA
Organism: Pardosa pseudoannulata; assembly: GCA_032207245.1. Taxonomy (NCBI): domain Eukaryota; kingdom Metazoa; phylum Arthropoda; class Arachnida; order Araneae; family Lycosidae; genus Pardosa; species Pardosa pseudoannulata. Next base: position 34,304,929 of record CM063497.1, read on the forward strand.
ATGGTGTAAAAAAAAAGGAAGGGCTATAAGCACACGAATACTGGTTTAAAAATATAGTTTCTTTTTAAAGCATTCCAAACTTTTTATTTTTATATATATTTGACATCACTAACTAAACAGAAATAAGCAGTCAAAGAAAATAAGTCAATCTTTGCTTCGCTACTCAGTCATCCAGACACAAAATGAAAAAAAAAAAAAAAAGCAAAACAACACTAATGTAGCCTAAACACTATGGCCAATTGTTCACCACTTTCTGACGATGACCTTGAATGATGGTTCACGGGTTGCATCCACACGCTGGGTCACTAAATGAGCCGAGTGCATTGATTCGTCCATAGGGTCTACTGCTCACTTTAGTTGCGCATCTGGCTGCCTTTGATCTTTGGAGAAAAACCGCCTCGGAAGCCATCGTCCGCCAAGGCTATTTTATCATCTGCTGCCATCGGCCACGATAAGCCAAAGCCCTTCCAGACGGTGGTAATGGCTTGCAGTGGACCATAGTGTGGAGGGGCCTTATCATCTGCCGCCATCAGCCACGATAAGCCAAAGCTCTTCCAGATGGTGGTAATGGCTTGCAGTGGACCATAGTGGGAGGGGCCTTTAAAAAATCTCTTTCAAAACCCTTATCTTTCCTCGAATGAAAAGCAAGAATTTCTAATTCGGGTTGACATTGAACTCTGAGCTTGTCTCCCCCTCCCTCCAAGCCAGCAACAGTAGCTAATGCAATTTGCAGTGCATGAAAGATGTGTCCCATGACACGCCCACAATTGATCCTTCTCAATTTTCTGGTGCAAACATGAATTAACATTTTACAGGGACTTGAAAAAGAAAATCAAGCCCCAGACCTTAAATTCAATAACCTCAAAGAAAATTCAAAAACTTTTTAGGCCTTAAAAAACAAAAAGAAAATTTAAGCACTTTTCAATGACTTTTCATGACCGAATGTATTAATTGAAAGACTTTTCATGACCAATAACACAAATTAACATTGTAACTATGGCTGTCAAACAATAACTGAAAGACCAACTACTTTAAATATCCTTTACAATAACACAAATACAGAACAGAATTATAATTCAGCAGCATTTTAATATGCATTAAAAAGATAAAGGCTAACAAATTTCAGCTATTGAATTGTCAACAATTTGTTTGCATAATAACCAACAAATATAAATAAGAGTTTCTAAAAAAAAAATTGAGAACTAAACAGCCTACTGTGTCAGTCTCCTTTTTTCGAGACCAGGTGGGGTTATGATGCATGTGTCACATTAGATGTTAAACCTTACATGGAACCCCAGTGTTTAGTTCAAGCAGCTTGGTCCTCAGTTTCTCTACCCACCGAAAGGATGAAAAGCTGAGGCAACATTGCCCAACCTGAGAATTAAACCTAGGACCTGTGTCTTGAGAACGTGAAGTGCTACCCAAGACCACTGGGCTTACAGTTTCTGCTGTAACAAATTTAAAGTAATGTACATGGTCTAAAAAACCTGGCCAAATTGAAAAAAACTAAACCCTGGGCAACTAGCAATTACAGTGTCAATCTCCTGTGAAAGAGATTTCAGTACAATGACCAGGTCCTGGGGTATGACATGTGTCACAGTTAGGTGTTAAACCTTACATGGAACCCCCAATGTTTAGTTCCCAAGCATGCTTGGTCCTCAGTTTCTCTACTCACTTAAAGGATTAAAAGCTGAGGCAACCTTTCCCAACCCGGGATTAAATCTAGGACCTGTGTCTTGAGAATGTGAAGTGCTACCCAAGACCACTGGGCTTTAGAATTAGAATTAGGGTGATGCGGCCCACAAGGGCACCAAGCACTGCGGCCCAAGGCCTATTGTACTGAAAAAAAACCCATTCACTGGAGCAAGGAGTTCCAGTACAAGGTTAAGAAATATTAACCATTAGATCTCAGAGAGACCAATAGCTGAGATAAATTTCAGCAGCAATTTAACCAGGAAGTTAATCAACTCCCACGGCTCGATGAAGTGATACCCAAGGAATTCAAATCTCTTGGCGCAGTAGTAGTCACATTCACACAAAACATATGAACTCTCCTCTGCCATATGGCATCCCCTACATACCGGGCTATCCATAATGCCAATAATGTTAGACCACTGGGCTTACAGTTTCTGCTTTAAGCAATATTTTTTATATTAATGTACACAGTCCGACAAAACCCGGCCACCAGGTCACCCGGGCAACTAAAAAAAATGCCCCTGACAACTAGCAATTGTACTGACCCTCCCTGTTTAAACATCTTCATGTGAAAGAGGTTTCAGTACAATGAATATCATCAAAAACAAACTACGTTCAAATTTAAGAAGATAATCTTTAAATAGCCTAATGTTTATACACTTAAATGGATCATCTTTGCAGGAATTCAATTCTGAGAAGTCAATTGATAGATGGTATTTCAGAACAAAAATTTAAAGACACTGTTAATGTTAATAATTTCTTTTAAGATTTACCTGATATAATTTTCTGTTGAATAATCTAATGAAATAAAGATTTTCCTTGTAATGTTGTAGAAAAAACCTATTTGATTATAAGTAGCCCATATTTCATTCTGCAGTGAATACATTAATGTCATTAAGTTGAAAAAAGAACTTGTGCCATCGGCTCCTAAGATTTTTTTTTCTGGCTCCTAACATTTTACAACTTTTGTCAGTCTTTGGTTATGTAACATTGCAAGCAACATAAAATATATTTTAATGTGAAATTTGGGTAGTAATTGATTTGCTCTATTTAAGTAGGCATTACACATACTTCCCTATGCCTTTTTTTTTTAACTGAATGGTAAAAACAGTAAAATTATGCAAAAAGAAAATACTATATAGAATTTTTAGCAGGTATTATATAGTGGATAAAATCAATTCCACTCAGAATAGCAATAACATTTTTTCATGATTGTTTGAACTTTTCTTTTTACTTTATATACTGTTTAAAAATATATTGTATAAATTTTCATACCTCAGGGGCCTATGTGTTAATTTAAATTAGGCCTTGGTTTAATCATAATTTAGTACAGACAAAATGGAAACTAATCTTGATTTTTTTTTCTCTTGAGTAATAGCTGAGAATCATTTTTATCATTTTCAAAGCTTATGTGATCAAGCAAAATGAGTAAATTTAAGACAGTATAAAAATGGTAACTGAGAAAAAAAAATAATACAAGCACATCTACAAACACAACTATAAATTTCATGTTTATTTCAAATGTCTATGTACAGTCAATGTCGCAATCATACGTCATATTAATGAAATTCATTCTTTTTAAACAAATGTAAAAATACATTTTCCAAGTAGCAGAAAAATGTTTAACATTTTTATGATTAAGTAAATTTTTTTCCCCTTTTACACATCACAGACCTTGGAAGCTTGGAACAAGTACACCGAAAAATCACATAAGAGTTATGTGCCAAACCTCTGCTCACATCGACTATACTGGATCAGAAGATTTTGAAATTCTCTGAACTGCAGTTTAAGATGTGAAGGATAGCATCTAGAAAAATAAAATCAATTTTTAATTCATAGAAACTTGTGTTATGTCACATAAATTCATACAGATGATGGAATACAAAATTAATATTACAGAAATTACTGGTTCAATTAAACACTTTCTTGGTCAGCATCACATATCATACATTGTGTTCTCAGGCAAGTGTGGTCAGAATCACACATCATGAAACAAAGATAAAAATTGTATTACTGAAGTAGGATTGTCACTATGGACACATTTCATTAGGTTTAGAAAATTTTTAATTTTTCACATACATGGTGCTATTGATTTGAAATTATACTAAAGAAACAATATATTTCTGATATTCATAACCAAGATTCATCATAAAATATATTTTGGATACTTAATATTGTCACCCTTTTGTTAAGTATTAATGTGATGAATGAGTTATCATTTGCTTAAGGTATCTGTCTACGTCTACGTTCAGAGAACTTTTTCTTTAAACGTAGAAACTAGTTCATGTTTTTACATTTTTAGATTTCTTATATTATCATAGAGGATTCTACTTAAAAAATTTATTCCGGGAGAAGTTTTTATAAAATATCTAATAAGTGAAGAAAATTTAGTGAAAAAAAAAATCAGGTTTTTTTCAAAAGGTTCAATTTTATAATAAATTATTTCAACATTTTTTGATGCAACACATTTCTTATAAATCACGTAAGTAAATCACCACTAGTAAATCACCTAAAATCATGCGATACATTAATAGAGTTCTAGCTCCAAACCTAAGCAATAGTTGAATAAATTGGAAAGTTTTCCATGTTTAGCACATTGGATTAAGCAGATATTTATGGACTGTAAGCCAAATCAATGATTATATTAGAACCTTGATTCATTATTTTTCAAGAGGACAGAAATAGAAAACTATGAATGCTGAAAACATACATATTTAGTTAAATATGCAACTACGAATAAATTACTTACAACACTAATCAGAAATACTTAACATTTTGTAAAATAAAACTTAAATTTAGAATGATACATAGCATTTTCTGAAATGATTTGTACAAGTAGGTAATCTGACTGCAAAGAATAGCCATTTTACTGTCATTACCTCTGTAGATAGAGATGTTTAAAACTAATTATAGAATCTAACACAAATAAAACTGAATATGCTGAACAGGAATTATAATCAAAGATGGCTTGGTTGGTTGGTTAGTAAAGTTTTATGGTACAAAGTCCTATTTAGGACATAAGCACCAAGCACAAGGTGTTTTTTCGTAAATACAACAAGACAAACTGATAATAGTGCCCTAATCCGAGAACATAATAGGCTAAAACCATCAAAGGTAAAACCGTACCAATGTAAAAAATTTATAGAAATGTCTACTGTATATATACTCAAGTGCTCGGGAAAGGTACGTAAAAGATAAAATGATGAAACATTAGAAGGTAAAAGCTAAAAGCATAAAGCACAATAAAATTTAATTAAAAGATGGAAATAGTACTAAAACAATTCATAAAAACAAGTTAATTTGACCAAATTAAGCCTGTAAAATGGAGAAAAGAAATGGATGCGGATGTTCATCTAGTAAATCCCTTAAGTTAGGATGCTGTGTGCCAAAAAGTAAGGCAGACAGGCTGTAAGTGGCTACAAGAGGTAAGTATATGTAAAATAGATAGCGATGACTGACAAAAAGAACATAATTTGGGTTCATTTAAAAGGTAATAATTATGTATGCAACGAGTGTGTCCAATATGCAAGCAAGTAAAATGTCATGCTTACGGGAAATGCATGCATTATCCGGGAAAAAGCGAATGTCAGCAGTAATGTTATGAAGCTTATTGCTGACATTTATGGCCCACTCAGTCTTCCACATAATATGCAATAATCAAAAGATGGAGTAATAGTAAGATACAACAAAAATAGTCACTCTTGTGAGAAATACAACAAAGCAATGAGAGCGAGAGAATGACAATCCAGATTTCGGGGGTCTCTATTGTGCAAAAAAATAGTTTTGTGAATTTTCTTTAGTGTAATAAAATAAATCCCATCATGTGATAAAGGTCATTTTTAGTTATCATAGTTCTATTTAAAACATCCAAAGATATAATAAACATTGGATTCTTTTCTTGAGAATGATGATATTAAGCACATTAAAATTTAAAAAAGAAACACTAAAGAAAGTCTTTAAATCTTTTAAATTCATCTGAAAATGTGAACCCATCAGTATAATACAGGGTATCTGCCAAAATAAAATTTTTCAAATCCATGACTTTTCATGACTTTCCCTGATTTAACAGATCATTTTCCATGACTTTAAAAAGCTTTCGTTAAAGTATATATGAATAAAACTTCTGATGTACATACAAATAAAATATACGCTTTTAGAGAAATTACAGGAATTTTATCATAAAAAACTATAAACTTACTTTATAAGTGTTAATAAACTCACATAAAAATAAATTGTTGTATCTACATACCTAAGTTTAATCATATAGCAATTTTTCAATCAAAATGTTTCCAATTTGAATTCAGGGTACTTTGGTATTATCCAGGTGACCATGAATAATAGCCAAATATAACCCTATAATGTTTATATACAATATCCCTAGAGATACACTTATATTTTGTGCAAAAATCTTAACTAATTTTTATTAAAAAATAATTATTATTGTATTAATAAAATTTTAATCTACAATTTAAGAAAAAAAAACCAGAATAATATACATTTACCCACCCATTAAGCTTTCTTGCTTTGAGTTTCCTTGGTGAACAAATTTTACTTGGCAATAGGGTCAATAGGATAATACATAAATACCAAACTCAGTAACTTCAGTCAAATGACAAGTAAAAATAGAATTAAACAATTCAATGCATTTTTTTTTAATCGGTAGTTTAGCGAATCCATGACTTTCCATGACTTTTACTCATTTTGCTTGAAAAATCAAGACTTTCCATGACAAAATTAATCCATTGTCTAAATCCATGATTTTCCATGACTTTCCCTGACTTTCCAGGTGCGCGGAAACCATGTATAAACCACACAAGCACATGTTTACTCAATTTTAGAAAAAACAGATTGGAATTTTGTTTTCAAGTTATGAAAGGGCCATTTTCACAAGACAGAATTTTGTGAAGGGGCCATTTTAACTACACCAAAATTGGTGAAGGGACTGCTTTTGTTATACGAAATTTTGTGAAGGGTCTCTTTTATAATGAAACATTTTGTTAAGGAGGCAAATTTTTCAATACAGAATTGTGTGAAAGAGCTGCAAAGAAACCGAATTCATGCCTGGATTGATTCCTGGTGTATCTATAGACCTAACAGTATTACTATTTCTTGGTTCTAGTTCAGATATCCCATTGAAGATGGACCATACGCTTTATAATCCTCACTACACTTGGAGGTGGGGGACCTTAGATAGTGTAGGATAAACTACTGACGAGGTAGAAATATTTTTGCGAAACACTACTTTGAAATATTATAACAATAAATTAAAAAGATTTATTTCTCCAGTGTTCGTGATATAAAACAATTTCAGGTAAATAATGTAATGGAATCAAACTTTTGATGAGAAAAACTAATACTACTGAAACAATGGATGCAGATAGAGGTAACATTAGTTAGAAGAAAAATTCAGGACAAAATGAAACAAATGATCGCTGCAAGCAAACTAAGAACACCAGAATGATACATAAAAGGTTCCAACATATTTGTTGCTTCAAAACCAGATATTAAAGAATTTTTAGATCTGTTGTACAGAATTTAAAAAAAAAAAATTTTTAACAAAATTAGTTTTCAGATTATAGTAAGAGATTATTACAAATTGAAACTACAGCATGCAACATTATACAGTAGAATCTCTTTTTTACGACCCCACGATACAATGACCACTTTATTAGAACGATCATCTTAAAAAGTCCCAATTATTTTACCATAGGAATAATGTTAATTTTGAATCATTACAACGACCCCAAGCGTATTATTTTTCATTAGAACGATCGCCAATTTTAGACCGCAGAACTCATGAGCAAGTGGGCTATTTCAAAATTATTGTACTGTGGTGCAACTCCAAGAAACCTGTACTCCTTTCTTTGTATTTGCTTAAAAGAGGGAAGAGGGTGTGACAAAAAGGGAAGAACTAAATCTTGAATTATTTTTTGAGGAGTTTGTTGCGGTAGAAGAAACTTCACAGTGCTGCAAAGAAAATTTGAATAAGGACGATTTTATTGCTCATATTACCAGAAATGAAGAAATCTACGATTCTGACAACGGATAAGAAATCGTCGAAGCTTTTGAAAAAGTGAATGAAAAAGATGCAATCAATGCCTTGCGTCAATATTTTGAAGGACAATTTAGTTCTAAAGATTTCTTTCAAAATCTAACGGATATGGAATCAGTGATAATGAAAAAATCCCAAATGAACTTCAAACAGGCGTCAATCAAAGACTTTTTTCAAAAATTCAGTAATGGAAATACAAATAAATAGAACTGTTCTCTAGGTATGTACTCTTGCATCATTTCTATGCTCAAATTTTTTATTATTTTTTCAATTCGTTATGACCTTTCATTATGACGACCATATGAAGTTGGTTCCACAGAGGGTCGTTATACCAAGGTTCTACTGTATAAAAATTTTAAAACATAATTACACAATTACCATTAAAGTTCATTGGTTTGTTGGGATTTAGTGGCACTAAATCTGTTTAGGCCAAACAAGACAAAAAAAAATAAATAGAACTGAAAAATTTTGTAATACAAATATAGGAAATAGGAAAAGAGCAAGATTTTAAAACAGATTGAAAAACAGATAACGTAAGTAAATAGGTAGAAAGATGAGTACGACCAAAAAAATGAACATAATAGATCAGCAAAATTTCATTTAAAAGCTATGATTTAAAACTGAAAACAAAAAAGAAGAAAACAAATTCAAACAATATTAAATTGAAAATTAAAAAAAAATTAGGAATTAAGATTAAAATAATTCAAAACATTAAAAGAATTAAATTTAATTCTGAACTTTCAAAGTCAAAAAACAAAAAAACAAATCAGACCTCAAAATAAAAACCAGTTCAGAGAAAGGGAAATAAGCCTGGATGTGGCATTTCCCTGATGATTAAATTAAGATAAGGCAACAAATTAATCCTTAAGGACAAACCAAAATTAAAAACTCTAAATACTTTAAGTAAAATATATATTCTACCAGATAAGCATATTAACGAATACTTACAAAATTTCAGAGAGCCTAGTGTGCCACGGTAGGTATCCTATCAACCCATAAACTTTTCCAAATTTAATTATAAATTGAGGATCAGGAATGTCAATGACATCTGAAAGTATAAAACACACTTTAAAGCAAACTAAATAAAGGAATAAATATTACACATGAACTAGAAATTGTCAAGTCATTTTTAGAAAATGTTTTAAAAAAATTATTTTCTTGAGGGGGAAGCGGGAAATCTATTGAAAATCTATACCAGACCCTGTTATTGTATCATCTCTGATCATACAAATAAATTTATAGCAGATAAAAATTTTTATTGGATTTTAAATAAGGACAAAAAAATCATCAAGCTCTTTCATTCAAAACTTTTAGAATCACAGTTAGCTTTTTAATTGTTAAGGTTAACAAGAAATTATTCCTGGAAATCCATGAATGTGCTTCTAACCCTTCAGCTTTCAAGATCATAAATCTTAAACGCAGGGTATCTGCCAAAATAAAATTTTTCAAATCCATGACTTTTCATGACTTTCCCTGATTTAGCAGATCATTTTCTATGACTTTAAAAAGCTTTCGTTAAAGTATATATGAATAAAACTTCTGATGTACATACAAATAAAATATATGCTTTTAGAGAAATTACAGGAATTTTATAAAAAAAACTATAAACTTACTTTATAAGTGTTAATAAACTCACATACATAAAAATAAATTGTTGTATCTACATACCTAAGTTTAATCATATAGCAATTTTATCAATCAAAATGTTTCCAATTTGAATTCAGGGTACTTTGGTATTATCCAGGTGACCATGAATAATAGCCAAATATAACCCTATAATGTTTATATACAATATCCCTAGAGATAAACTTATATTTTGTGCAAAAATCTTAACTAATTTTTATTAAAAAAATAATTATTATTATATTAATAAAATTTTAATCTACAATTTAAGAAAAAACCAGAATAATATACATTTACCCACCCATTAAGCTTTCTTGCTTTGAGTTTCCTTGGTGAACAAATTTTACTTGGCAATAGGGTCAATAGGATAATACATAAATACCAAACTCAGTAACTTCAGCCAAATGACAAGTAAAAATAGAATTAAACAATTCAATGCATTTTTTTTTAATCGGTAGTTTAGCGGATTCATGACTCATTTTACTTGAAAAATCTAAGACTTTCCATGACAAAATTAATCCATTGTCTAAATCCATGATTTTCCACAACTTTCCCTGACTTTTCCAGGTGCGCAGAAACCATATAAACGCAATAAACCCACAATTATCCAAAAATATACCATGATTTTTCATAATGCTCGCTATAACTTGTAATATTATTATTACCAAATGGATAGATCATATCCATCTGTGGATTTAAAACCCCACTGTTGGCATGGAGCCATTCAGAATAAGCTTTAAAATCATACTTTGCATAAGTAAACAATAGAATGCACATCCAATCTACACCATCTTGTGCAATAGTTAAAACAGCCCTTTTGTTTTTTTAATAAAAAGGTAATTTGGAAATCAACCGAAAAGTTGAGTTGAGTTGTATGAAAATTAACTGAGTTCTCGTGTATGGTTTGTATAACTTGGAGCGCTACGGTCTACCGTTTTGCTTCACGGGGGCTAAGGCAACCGGGACTTGCAGCTTAAAGCAGATTCTTAACAGCTACTATCATTCATGCAAGCAGCGGAATTCGAACCCATGAACTCTGGTACCGAAAATTAGCATACTACTATTCGGCCATAGTTCAGCTGAGTCCTCGTGGAACATACAGAAAATCGAACGCAAAAAGCTGGAACATACCGTAAAATGGAAAATTACAGATTTGGTTATATTTCGAAAAATTTTTCCTGCATAAAACTGTAGAACCTGTCTAGTCTCATTATGCCATGAACGACTACAAAATACGTGCCAGCGATAAGATTCTTGAATATGCGTGCGTCGGTACCGAAAGACTGTGCCCTACCTATTCGGACATCGCCATGGTTTAGTTTGGTTTGGTTTGGGAGTGCTACGGTCTTTATTTTGCAACACGAGGGCTAATGAGACTGGGACTTACAGCTTAAACGCCGCCGATTCCGAACGGCTACTACGAATTATCCATGCCATAGTGGGATATTCGAACCCACGAACTCTGATACCGAAGGCCAGCACCCTAATCAATCGGCCAGTCGTTCGGACATCGCCCAGGGGTTGATCACTGTTTTGGAATTGGAAGGCAGGTACTGCTTTTGTTTTGTTTTTTGTTTGGTTTGGAGAGCTACGGTGTACTTTTGCAACACAAAGGCTAACGAGACCGGGCCCTACTGCTTAAATTCCAAATGGCTACGAACATCCATGTCACAGTGAAATTCAAACCCACGAACTCCGGTACCGAATATCAGCGCCCTAACTATTTAGCCATCGTTCGGCAAGGCCAGAACAGGAATCTCCAGCTTAAAAATAAATTCGGAACGTCTATAAATATCCAAGGCGGTAACAAAGTTCAAACATGTCTTCGGTACCGAAAGGCAGCGCACCATCCTCCGGAGGATAGATGTCAGCTTTTAAATACGGCTTCAAATCACTGCGATAATGGTATAATGGTTTTCAAAATATTCTCTTTTGATGTCCTTGCTGGGTGTAATTGTAAAATTAAATTGGCTCGTCTTCCAAAAAAAAGAACTTCTAAAAAAAGATAAGTTTGTCTAACACAGGGCTACGTACGCATTAAGTCAACAAGACAAACATTCCTAACTTACCTAGTTATGAGTACACATCGGAATACCTAAGCACGGTTTCGTTTGGAGTGCTACGGTCTACTTTTTGCAACACGAGGGCTAATGAGACCGGGACCTACAGCTTAAAGCCAATTCCGAACGACTACGAACATCCATGCCTCTGTGGGATTCGAACCCACGATCTCCGGTACCGAAGGCCTGCACCCTAACCAATCGGCCATCGTTCGGCACCTAGCACGGAACACCATTGAATTTGCGACGACATCAACTTGTAAATTCATTTAAAATTACGTTTTTAGATTTTCTTCTCTTTTTTTTGGGGGGGGGGCTGTTTTGTTTAGTGAAGTACTACCGTTTTCAGTACTTTTTGGCTAATTTTTCTTAAATTTATTATTTCCAATATTTTGGGTATCATATCATTCCGCTACTTTGCTCTCGTTTATATTATATTTTTGCGTAATATTTTGACTCATTTTATGTTTCAAAAAAAAAATAAAAAAACAAATAAAATGCTTAATAAAAATTTAAAAATTTTATAAAATAAAAAATATATCTTCTTGTTAGTGCTGTCACTTAATTTTTGCTGTACCAAGTTGATACTGTTATATAGTCCCTGTAATTTTTATTGTGTTTTTTTTTTTTTATTACTTCTGAGCTTTGTGATGTTGAATCCATGCATTGCTGTTAACCATACCTACTGATCATAGTCAAGGTTCCAGCCTGGTTATCCCCTAATTAGACAACGAGTTGGTTACTCAATTTTTTTTTTTATGAGAACATCCTCACTTCCTCCTTTCCTTGTGGGCCGGAGTGTATTAAATTTTTGTTAGGATTACTTTTTGCCTAGAGGCCTAAATTTATGTTTTGATCTGCTTACGTTCGGAGGTTAGAGTGAAGACCTTACGCTTCACTAGGTACTCCGTTAAACCAAATTATCTTGACCTTGGAACACCACTTGAAATAGGAAATTCAACCTGGAACACTAAATTTTATTTCTCAGTTATGTACTGTATTCAATATCCCCCCCCCCCAATAGCTTGGATCCATAAACAAGAAACTGAAAGTTGTCACCCCATAATTCCTCTCGCTTCCCAATACCTTGATTATTTCTCCATTGAAAATTAGAAAAGTAAGTATGTGGTATTTGTACATTGGTTTGTTTTTATTTTAACAGAAGGGGCAGGAAGCCTCGGAGAGAATGCTAAGTCGACATAGATGGGTAGCAAGGCAATCATACGAGGATTACTCTGAAATTTTTGAGATACAATTTACAAAATAAAAATAACGGTTTAATTTTAAAATACAAAGTATTTTAACACAGAAGATTTTTTTACTGACTTACTTCAATTTGTTTAGCGTAGAATAAATTTTAAACAGAAGAGAAAATGGAGTTGGCACGAGAAAATTTTCGAGCTATAATTTTCTACGATTTTAAAGTAGGATTAAATCAAGAAGAATGCTTTCAACGGTTGCAATTGGCATTTAGTGATGAATCTCTAGCTCGGGCTTCTTTATTCAGATGGTTTAAAGAATTTAGAGGTCGCAATGAAGGCCGCCGTCGGCAGTAATCCCGGATAATGTGTTTGCCATAACAAAAATGTTAATGGGTGATATTCGCTAAACCTATCTAATTATACAGAAGAAACTTAACATTGGATCCGCAGACATACACAAAATTATTAATGAAGAATTACATATGAAAAAAAGTAGTTTGCCGTTGGGTTCCCCATAATCTGAGCACCAAAATGGGGAGCTTGTCAGAATCAGTACAGAGACGCTTAAATTGCTAAATGATGGTGGCCACCGCATCATTTCTAAAATTGTAACGGGTGATGAAATGTACATACCATTTTTTGACGTTCCAACACATTAAGAAAGCAAATTACGGGTCTTTGAAGATGATCCCATGCCGACAATGGTGAAAAGACAATGCGCACTGAAAAAAGTGATGTATGCCGTTTTCTTCAGAAGTACGGGATTGGTCAAAGCCATTCAGTTGGAAGGACAGAAGGCAGTAACAGCAAACTGGTATACCACTAAATGTCTTCCACAAATTCTACAAGAAGTGAATGGCCGAACGATGGCCGATTGGTTATCGGTGCTAGCCTTAGGTACCGAAGTTCGTGGATTCGAATCCCACAGTGGCATGGATGTTCGTAGACATTTGGAATCGGCTTTAAGCTGTAGATCCCGGTTTCATTAGCCCTCGTGTTGCAAAAAGTAGACCATAGCACTCCAAACCAAACCAAACTAAACAAGAAATGAATGTTAGAGAACTAATGCTTCACCGTGACAATGCATCTTCACATACAGCTGGATTAACAGTTAAGTTTCTCAAACAAAAACAAATTAAAGTGATGGAACATCCGCCGTATTCACCTAATCTAGCTATGGGTGACTTTCTGTTATTCTTTAATCTAAAATAGGACGAGGACGTCGTTTTATTTCAGAAGAAGAGATTGATATGGCTATCAACACATTTTTTTTATCTATTCCAAGAAATGAATGTCTTGAGGCATTTAATCTGTGAAATATTCATCCACAAAAGTGCATTGATGCTGAAGAAGACTACTTAGGGCGCACTTAAAACTTTGCAAGTATAACTTTAAAAACCTACTTGCATCTCAAAATTTTCAGAGTGACCCTCGTATCACACCCGGGAAATTGAGGAAAAGCATCCACTGCCTGCCGTCTTCGTTTATCATGTCTAATTTCTAAAAGATAATTATTTCTACCGTATTTAGTTTCTATTTTAGCATAAAAGATACAAGTAGCTTAATCATTTAATCTTACAGAACATTGGATTTCACTTTAATTATTTCTACACTAATTCGTATTAGATAGAAAACGTGGAAAGAATACAACTATGACCTTTATAATTTATCTCGGTTGTCAACTTAAATGCAACTGATTTTCGAAACTGACGCATTACAGACTACCTAGATCAGTCAAACTTTCCTAAAATATTTCTAAAAAAGCTTAAATCAAGCAAATTTTCATGAAGATTGATTTATCCATTCCGTAATGCATAGCAACCAGACAAGTAAACATGAAATTTTATAATATAAATGCAGTCTTCGAACACGAGTTTATTTAAAATAAATAAAATAAACCACATTTCTACATTGTTGCACCACTAATTACCATTAACTCATTTCCACTCAACACGTGACCTACAAATAGTTGTTTAACTTCAGTTTTCCCTATTACAATCTTTTCCCTTCTGACATAAATCTATTTAAAAAAGAAAACTAAGAAATAACTCCACAGCACTGCCCACGTGCTTCTGGGTCAAGTCCATTTTCGAGAATAGGGTAATACATACAGTTTAGGAATTTTCGTAAATAGAATTCCATCGAAATTCTTAAAAAAGTTATGCTGTGGTTGATTGAATTGGAAAAATTTTCTATAACATTCCATTTCTCTTTCTTTTTATACCACAGCATTTTATTTAAACAGTTTACTTTATATATACTTTTTTAAAAATATTTACATTGTATAAATAAATAAGCAGGAGAATTCAAGAATTTTCGGACCATGAATGAGCCAAGTTGCTTATTTTGAGTCTATGAAACTTAACAAATAATCATCATTAATATTGATAGCATTATTATTAATTTAACCAAATGCTAGTTCATGCTCCTCAGACATTTCACTTTAGAACAAATGGCGCAACAAATACAAAGGGTTTTGGACCACTACAGAAATTCTAGCCAACAAAGTTATTTCTTATAAAAAATATTTAGCAGACTACTATTAAGACTGCAATTTAAATTTTAATTTACTTATTTTTGGTGTATATGCTGTGGTCGATTGAAAAAGAAAAATTCCTATAGTGTTCCATTTCACTTTTTTTTTAATACCAAACTATTTTATAGAAAGTATTATTCTAATAAACCAAAAACTTTAAACTTTTTATCAGAACACATTTTGCTTTATTTTATTTATATATACTTTTAAAAAAATTCACATTAAATAAATACAGAAGAATTAAAGAATCTTTAGACCATGAAAAGGCCTAGTAGTTTATTCTGAGAGTGTATGAAACTTATAGATTTCAAACTTATAAAAATCATTATAAATTAATATCGATTTTTTTTAACTAAATGCTAGTTTGTTATTCAGAGATTGTCACTTGTCACTTTAGAACAAGCGGCGAAACAAATATAAAGGGTTTTAGTAGACAACAGCAATTTTGACAGAATTATTTCTTATAAAAAAAATATCTACCAGAATACTATTAAGATAAATAAAATTTAAAATTGAAGTTAACTATTTATTTTAAATGCGTGTGTGCGCGCGACTTTTATTATCAAGCTTGCTTTTACACCACGAACTCATGTGGTTTACTTTAGGTTGCTACCATATTACAATCGACAAATGTCACTGGTGACTCCACGTCATAATGACGTCAGAAATCACCAGCGATAGGAATTTGGAACCATAAATTTCCCTCTGACATCATTATGACGCAGAAGTCACCAGCGATATATGTCGACCGTAATATGGTAGCACTCTTATTCATTCTTCAACAAAGGTTGCTACCATATTGTGGTAGAGATATGTCACAGGCGACTTCAGCGTTATGATGTCAAAAGTCGCCAGCGATAGGAATTCGGTACCAGAAATTCCCCTTTATGCCACATCTTAATGAAGACTTCTGACATCAATATGACGCGTAAGTCACATGTAACATATATCGATTGCAATAGAGCAATTTGTCGCAACGTCACGAACTACTATAATGCCCTTCCCATTCATTTTCATGTTTACAACAGCCAATAACTAACAATAAAGTGCCTTTCCGTTTGAAACTAAAGCCAGAATTGTCATAAATTGAGATGTTCCCTACTGCGTGAAATCGTCTTATATGATAGCACTCAAAATATCCAGTAACTAATGGCACCCCCGACCCGAAAAGTCAAATTTTTGATGATTACAATACTTTTTCTCGATAATGCGTAACACAGCGTACACAATCTTTTTCAAAAATAAAAAGGGCTTTCTAAGGACCAAATCAACTGTTTATACGGATTTTTATCCGTTTAAAATACACGACATAAGGATGCAAACTATATATTCTGATGAATATATTCTATAAATTATTAACCAGATAACGTGTTGCCTTTAATCCGATAAATCCTTATAATACTTAAGATAGTTTGGCACTAATAAGACCGCCGGACCTACTGTTTAAACCAGATTCCGAACGGCTCCGAACAGCAGTTGGATTCGAACCCAAGAGCAACGCCTTATCCATTTGGCCATTGCTCGGCGCATATAAGATGATTATTTGTTGGGAACGCTACAGTCTACTGTTATGTTACACGAGGGCTAATGAAACTGAGCCTAACTACTTAAAACTGACTAAGTACGGGTACAAACATTTATACCAGCAGTGAAGTTCGAACCTACGAACTTCGGTTCTGAATAACAACGACTTATCCATTCAGCCCTCGTTCGGCGCTTAGAGGAAATGTAGGTTAGTTGTTTGGGAGCGCTACGGTCTACTGTTTTGCTACACGAGGACTAATGAGAATGAGATATACTGCTTAACACCGATTTCGAACGGCTATGAACATCCATCGCAGCAGTGGGATTCGACCCTGTGAACTCCAGTACCAAAGAGCAACACCCTACCCATTCGGCCATCGTTTGGCGAAGCACGCTTGGAAGCGACAAGTTCTAGAGATTTTAACGAGCTAATATACACATGTTTTTACTATGAGGAAATTCTTTTCTTCAATTTAGTGAAATGTGGCGTTGAATGTCATAGAAATGACTTTGTAATCGACATAGTGTGACTCTACTCTGCAAAAAAATGGTTGAATTCTATTAGTTGTCGAGAATTACTTTTTGCAACACGCATTACTAGCGCGGAAACAACGTTAATACTGTTCATGGAAGGTTCCACTCATTCTTCGAACTACGGAAAAAGATCGCTATAAGAAAAACTTCTCTGAAGACACCCTTTTTGTTCAGAACATGAAAGACCGATATCAGCTGATTAGAAGCCCTCCTGTTTCAACCGGGTACAATAGCGCGGCGACGCCGTGTCGGGGATGTTGACAGTTCGGTTGAATAGGCGTCACGCCCCTGATCGGTTGCGGTAATGACTCCGAGGTTTGCCTGGAGAAGCCGGAATCGGGACAGCTAGCGAATGAGAATTCAACTAAAAAAACTAGCTGTAACCTTAGCTGGAGTTCTCAGGTAACTGGAATCGTAACTGACCCCCAGGTATAAAAAGCCTAGAACTTAGCAACTCGAGCTTTTCGACATTTTTTTCGGAGGACTTTTGACCGGAGCCAGCTTTTTAGTGATTACGTTCGGGAGACTCGTAAAGTCCGCTCAAGGCAGGGTCTCGGATACCGAACGGGGGATAGATTGGGTTTGCATTGCAACCTCCCCATTCGTGAGATTATTTAATCTGTGATCGTCGTGGTGATTTTACGCAAGCATCAATCCTCTACATTTCTACTCGTTTTGGAAGAATTATAATCCCGTTGTATGTATCCAATATTTAATCAAGCAAAAATAAAAGTTATTTACAATTCTATTGTGACTGTGATCCTTCTTCACGCTACTTCTCACCCAAGAACATTGAAGTCGTCACATCTCGAATCTTCATAACTCGGGAACGTGTGATAGCGGCTATTTTAACACTGTCGCGAACTCGAGATTGATTTGGCTGTTTTTAGTTTTCCGCGATTGGCATCGTAGAAAGAAATTGAGTTGAAAACAAAATGGAGCGGAGGTTGTAGCCGACGATGTCGAATACAATTATTTTTGAAGAATAAAAGCCTTTTAGAATCGAAAATGACCCCACCTTCTGGTTTAAGACTTCGAAATATATGTGTGTGTATACGTCATGTGAATAAACTCTACAAAAAGCTCTCCCAAAGACTGTGTCATTTAGAGAATAAAACAAACACTGTATACGGGATGCGTCATTTTGAAGCATTTCGAATTTTATAAGGAAAGTTAGAAAAACCTTTTGCCTTTTTATTTTATCTCTTATACCGACTTTTATCCATTGAATGAATAAATATATATCGAAGTCTATATTCAGGGTATCTGCCAAAATAAAATTTTTCAAATCCATGACTTTTCATGACTTTCCCTGATTTAGCAGATCATTTTCCATGACTTTAAAAAGCTTTCGTTAAAGTATATATGAATAAAACTTCTGATATACATACAAATAAAATATATGCTTTTAGAGAAATTACAGGAATTTTATCATAAAAAAACTATAAACTTACTTTATAAGTGTTAATAAACTCGCATACATAAATATAAATTGTATCTACATACCTAAGTTTAATCCTATAGCAATTTTTCAATCAAAATGTTTCCAATTTGAATTCAGGGTACTTTGGTATTATCCAGGTGACCATGAATAATAGCCAAATATAACCCTATAATGTTTATATACAATATCCCTACAGATAAACTTACATTTTGTGCAAAAAGCTTAACTAATTTTTATTAAAAAATGATGAATATTATATTAATAAAATTTTAATCTACAATTTAAGAAAAAACCAGAATAATATACATTTACCCATCCATTAAGCTTTCTTGCTTTGAATTTCTTTGGTGAACAAATTTTACTTGGCAATATGGTCAGTAGGATAATACATAAATGCCAAATTCAGTAACTTCAGCCAAATGGCAAGTAAAAATAGAATTAAACAATTCAATGCATTTTTTAATCGGTAGTTTAGCGGATCCAAGACTTTTACTCATTTTATTTGAAAAATGATGACTTTCCATGACAAAATTAATCCATTGTCTAAATCCGTGATTTTCCATGACTTTCCAGGTGCGCGGAAACCATGTATATTCTTTAAAAGTGTTCAAATATTGAAATTGTCTATGTGGTATACCTATCTCTACGGATATGCGGTCCATTTGACGAGATTGTAATGTAGACAAAATTTAGTAAATTAGTTCTACTCTTGCAAACATTACACAATAATGAATAGGAATGTACCTCGATCCGTTATCCGATATTGTTATCGCAAGTGAAACGAGCAATAAGCAACAGTAGAAAGAACCAAACGAAGAATGTCAATTGAAGTGTGAGCGTGAAGAGATTTTGAAGGTTTTAATGGCTTGGTTTGAGTATTGAAGAATAAAATACTAGAATAGTTTTTGAATTAGTAATAGTATTGTGAACCTCAAAATTGTCTCATTCATTTATTACTTATAATGTATCATTACATTGCTTTCTGAGTGTTATATGTATTCGCTCATGCGTCAAATTAACGTGTTTGGTTTTGGTTTGGTTTGAAGTGCTACGGTCTACTTTTTGCAACACGAGGGCTAATGAGACCGGGACCTACAGCTTAAAGCCGATTCCGAACGGCTACGAACATTCATGCCAATGTGGGATTCGAACCCACGAACTCCGGTTAAGAAGGCCAGCACCCTAACCAATCGGCCATCGTTTGGCGATAACGCGTGTTTGTAGGCATATGTATAAAAGAAACGACCGTAAACCTAATGTTAAACTGCACGTTCAGCTCATTTTGATATACGGAAAAATCAAAATTAATACAAATAGGCAGTCATAAGGTACTTATCACTAATGCTTAAAACACATACTGAACAGCTACATTCATCAAAGCAGTGGGATTCGAACCCCCGAACTATGGTTCCGTAAAACAGCGCCCTACCCATTCGTACATCACCCAGCGATTAGAAAAAAAATTAAGTAAAATATTCAGGCCAAAATTCGGGATCGAGTTTTATGATAACATTTCAGAAAAAGACATGGCTGTATTAGAATAAATGATTTTGCTCTTTTAATGTTTGTTGAACCTTAATGTTTCTTGAACATATATAAATGTTCATTATTGTGCATGAAAAATACGACATCCCCTGGTAAATCAGCCCTAACGATCTTTTGCAGCGTAATTTAATATAATATACGACCGAGTCTTATTTCAGAGAAACACTGTGTGTCTTTGACTTATGACATTACACGTTTTATTGACAGTTGGCTTTCCTTTTTTTTTTCCGCTCTCCCTATAATTCTAGTAACAATTAGTGCCTGGACGTTCCTTGAAACACTTACAGGATGATCTAAAAAAGTGTTGCTTTTTTTTTGGGGGGGGGGGGGGGGGGGGGACGGGGGGGGGGGGGGGGGACCTCCTGGAGCGGGGTGGGGAGCCCGGGACCTTCGGGGGCGACCCCTTGCCGGGGCCTTTTTTTGCCCTTTTTTTTTTTTTTTTTTTATTGTTTTCTGTGCGTAGAGTCCATTCTCGAATTTTTATACAGTATTTCTCTTCGTCACATTTCGGGGAGCTAAAGCATAGATGCGGAGTTCGATTTTTTCCTTATCATGTAAATAAACTTAGGTAATATATCTTTTCCATTATAAGCGATTTTTTTAAAGTAAGATAATTTTTTTTCAATTTAATGATTAGGAATATGATTAAGGAATGATTTTTTTGGGGGGGAGGGCTAATTATATTGTGAACTGGACTAATTAAAGATTATCATTTTAGATTTAATATTTAATCCTTTGAGCTGTAAATTTTCCACATTCCTAAGAGTCACGTGTTAATAATGTTCGAGTTATATCAATTTATTTCCGACCTAGCAATTTTAATTGGGTTAAACAAGTGTTAACAGTAATTCTGAAATTTAAAAATCATGAAGTTGTACCTACTACAAAACTAAGATCATGTAGCGTCAGCTTTAGTTTTGGAGCGCTACGGTCTACTTTTCTGTAACGCGATGATTCATGAGACCGGGACCTACTGTTTAAAGTCGATTCCAAAAAGCTACGAACATCTATGCCACTGTGGAATTCAAACCCGCAAACTCCTGTACGAACTCCAATGCGCGTCAGACTCTACACGGCAATATCTATGCCACAGTCCTCAACACTACCCTAGTTATGTTGAGAATGGGCTAATCCTTGAACTGAAAATCAATATTGAACCTGGACTACCTTTTGAGAAATAATATTTAAAACGATCACGGCAATATCCATGACAGTCCTTAACACTACCTTAGTTATGTTGTGAATGGGCTAATCCTTGAAATGAAAATCAATATTGAACCTCGACTACCTTTAGAGAACTAATGTTTAAAATGATCTCGCCACAGTCCTCAACACTACCTTGGTGATTACTGAACTAAAAAAATGTCAATGCTCTTTATGACATATAGCCTGATATCAATCAGGTCTGCAGTACGCACATAGTAAGTACATTACTGTTGAACAAATATAGATAAGATTTCTACCCGAGCACTACCGCCTGCTCGATGGACCAAGGCCGTCTAGCCCGCTTTCCCTCCCCCAGCTGATAGAACAGACGCTACAGCTACCCATCAGTTTATTTTCACAGCTTTTGGACCAGAATTAACGCAGTCACTCTTTAACTTAGGTCTTAGTACCCATCAGTTTATTTTCACAGCTTTTGGACCAGCATTAACGCAGTCACTCTCTTTAACTTAGGTCTTAGTCCTTTTTCTTAAATCATACCATAAATAACTCTCGGCCACCCAATTTGAATAGGACTTCGTTATTCTCAAAATACAATGATTATACATATTTTACATCAGAATTATTAAACTTTAATCTCTTAAAAAAATTCTTTCGTTTCCCATTCTTATTCCTTCAAATCTATTTTCTCAGCCACAAAGTGTTCACGACTTAAAATTCTTCCAACCAATTTCTTAAGATCCACTCTCCATATTTTCCAGCTGTCCCCCGTTCAATGATCTAAGTTCCTTTTTTTTACTGTTGAGAGCGCTAAGTAAGCTACTTTCTCTGGAAAAAATTTCGTCTCTGTCTCGGGGTTCAACCCTGTAATCCACACGCTTTCATAATACTTCTGTCTTTTCAAAGGCAGAAGCATGTCGTTCTCTTAGCTCCATAAAAGTTTAACATCCGCTACGAATTCTGTGTGTTCTTTTTAATGGAATGGCCCTACTGTAATTTACTACAATAGTCTAGCTGCTTAGGCTTCTCCGTGGCCAGCAAGTTCAGGCCAGTAAATATAATAGGGGCTTAATTCGATGTGACGGCTTAACTTTCGCAGTGTGCGTGCGTGTAATGCATATTTTGGTTGAGATTGAAAGTTCACTGTACTTTGAGTTAAAACTTGAAAAAAATTCTGGACATCACTTTCGTTTAGTCACTGGAATTATTCCAAACTGAATTATCCAAAGAAAACACCACAACTATGAAATTCCAAGAACCATTCAAAGATATAATTATAATTACATAAAATCAAGTAGAACCCAATTTATGTGACAGCTTAAGAGATTGAATGACAGTCAAGGAACAAAGATTATCTACAAGGGATGGTGTCAAGGCAGGGGTGGCCAAGTTCCTTCATAGTCCGAGCCATTTTTCAAAATTTGAAATTTTTCGAGAGCCGCAATTAAATACGTATTTAAAAGGTTTGCAGAAATTATATTTATTGACAGTCATTTAGAAATCCTTCGTCCTTTACCTTTTCAAGGAAATTTTTGAATTGTCGATGAATTTTTGCCTTGGTGCGAACGTAATTTACAATGTGTTGCACTGTTTTCATAACACCAGGATATTTCAAATATTTTGTACCGAGATGTTCTCGGTGAATTATGCAGTGATTCGGTATGAATTGTGAAATTTGAGAATCCTCTATTAAAAGCCCAATGAGACCGATTTTTTTTTACCCAGCACTGCCGGAGCTTCATCAGTCGTAATATTTTTTTAAAATATAACACAAAAATAAAAAGGGTGGTACATTTATCGGGAGCCACAAATAATCCTTCGAAGAGCCGCGCGTTGGCCACCACTGTGTCAAGATAAATCAAACATAGATTGATTGATGGGATGGAGAAAGACAAACACTTCAATAACAAATTGGAGAAAAGGATTAAACAAAAAAAAAAAGATGACGTAGGAGTCACATTGTTTAAGTGGCCATGGAATTTATTTGGTTTGTGTGTGTATTTTTTCTATGTGATTGAAAATTAGCTGTACTCTGGATTAAGACTAGAACCATCTCTGAAAAAAAAAATTAGTCTTATTATGAATTCCCATTTGAATTCTAATTTAAAATGTAAAAACATGACATTTTGATATTCAAAAAGATGAAAAAGGAAAAAACTAGGGAAAATTCAATTTCTATCAAATATTATTTACAAATCTGATAATCGCACATTTAAAAAATGTGTGCAATCAATGCACGTTTCCCTCCCCCATCTGAAAATACAGTAGAACCTCGGTATAACGACCCCTGTGGGATCAACATCATATGGTCGTTGTAACGAATTGAAAAAATAAAAATTGAGCAAAGAAATGATGCAACAGTAGATACCTAGAGAACACTTCTATTTATTTGTATTTCCATTCATGAATTTTTGGAAAAAAAAAAAAAAAAAAAAAAAAGTCTTTGACGCCCGTTTTAAGGTCATTTGGGAATTTTTCATTATCACTGATTCCATATCCGTTAGATTTTGAAGAACATCTTCAGAATTAAGTTGTCCTAAATACTGACGCAAGGCATTGATTGCACTGAAGGCTTCTTTTTCATTCACTTTTTCAAAAGCTTGGACGATTTCTTCTCCGTCGTCGGAATCGCAGATTTCTGCATTTCCGGTCAGACGCGTAATAAAATCGTCCTCAATCAAATTTTCTCCGCAGTACTGTAAAGTTTCGTCTACCGCAACAAAGTCATCAAAAGATAATTGAAGATTTAGTTCTCCCCTTTTCGTCACGCCCCTTTCCCCTCCTTTAAGCAAACACAAAGAGAGGAGTACAGATTTCTTGAAGTTGCACCCCAGTACAATTTTGAAATAGCCCACTTGCTGATGAGTTCTGCGGACTAAAATAGGCGGTCGTTCTAACGAAAAATAATACGCTTGGGGTCGTTGGAATGATTTAAAATTAACTTTATTCCTATGTAAAATAATTAGGACTTTTTAAGATGGTCGTTCTAACGAAGGGGTCATTAAAAAGAGGTTCTACTGTACTACTGCTGAATTTGCCTGCTGTTTAACAAAACACATATGTAAGGATATTAGGTTTAGTACTATCCTGCTTATTTTTATTAAACATCTGACTGCCAAATGTATACTGACTGACTCAACTTTGCATTTAATTATTCAAAACATAAGTGTACAGCTTGAAAATTGCAGCAAACTTATTTTTCTTCACATTATGACTTTATATTTGTTCAATTTTTCCCCCAGGGTGCAATTTAGTGCATTTAGCAAGATTACAAAAACTATACATTTTTGCCCAAGACCTTAATCAAATGGTTATAAAATAAATATCACAAGATCATTATCTGATAAGGAAGATAATCTCAGAAGGAAGGTCTAAAAATAAATTTTCTTGTATTCAACATTTAAAAGTAAAAATAAAAACCAGGAAAGAAATTGACACAGATGTGTCAATCATCCATATACTCAGGACTTAGTGCTTTTGAGAATTTTTGATGCATTAAATAAAGTAGTAAGTATTGATGTCATTTCATCTATTACAAAAAAAAAGCTTATTAATTCTAAGGAAATACATATATTTCTTTCATTGCAAAGATTCAAAAACTTCCATTGCCTCCTTGATTTTTTAATCAAAATATTGTCTAACAACCACTGTTGGATAATTTTTATTTCTTGTCATGTCTGATTTTTTTTACTATTATAATGTAAATTAGGATTCTGTAACTATATCTGATTATATAATATATATATATTACATATTAAACATTGCAAATAAAGTTATTAAAGTAAAGATTAAATATATTATCATTAAGTTTTCAATGTCCTATTTACTCTTAATGTGTGTAATATTATTTATAACAGATTACATATCAAATGCATATGTTTTTTTCAATCCCTCATCAGCAAATTTTTCACATTTTTTCTTTTTTCACAAACACAAGTTAATCAAATCAGTTTTAAAATCATTTGCACTTAAATGAACAAGAAAAAAACAATTATAAATTAAAATACTGTGGATTTGATGTCCAATCAAGAGAAAGGAATTTAATTTTAGCCAGAAATTTCATTACTAAAACTTTTTTTTTTAATTTAAATGCTAATGTTTCTATGCTTCTTTCCAGGCAGCTACTGAAGCCTTTTATACATGCAACAAAAATTTGTGTTTAAAATTGTCACAAAATATAAAAAAAGTATTCCCAGATTTAAATCAGTATTTAAAAAAGTCAACAATTATGATTTATATCACAATATAAATCACCTAACCTCAATAACACACTGAAACGTGCAAATCAGGAGACAATTTCATGGGCAGCAGTGTTTGTGAGGACAAATAGAATCCCTGGAAAATTTTACAAACTTATACATCAAGAGGGATGCTAGAACAATTATTAGTGAATGACATTTCCGACAGTGATTTAACCCCCCCCCCCAAGAAGTAAATCAATTCAATAAAAATAATTTTTAAAAATCTTTTACAGATATGAAAGTATGCTAAACACATTTGAAAGGATTAATTTTTAATGCTGAAAAAAAAATTAAAAGCAGATTTTATTTAACAACCCAAATTAAATTTGAAGATAAGAATTAGATTTTCTTTTTATGAATATGGTAAGCTATTTTAAGCATTGTTGATAGTTTCATCCAGATTCAATGAAAACTTATACACTCAAGAGCCTAAGCATTAAGACCACCCCTACATTTTGCAATGAACTCGCCTGGATGATGTGGAAGGCACATAACCAGGTGGAAGAGGTGTTTAACTGCTGCTGGAGAGTCTGAAGAATCATTCTTTCACTTCCGTGTGTGATGGGAAAGGCTGCAGATCTAAACGATTTTGATAGAGGGCACATTGTAAAGGCTCGAAGGTTCGGAACAAGTATTTCTGAAACTGCATGACTCGTGGGTTGTTTGCAATCTACAGCTGTTAGTGCTTATGCAAAGTGGATAAATGACTGTGAAACCAGCAGTAGATGACATGTGTTGGACATGCACATACTATCAAAGAAAAAGGTAGTCTGAGACTCTTGCATGGTGAAGCAAAACTGGAGCCAGACAGAGGCTCAGCTGACAACCCAATAAATGCAGGGCCAGGTAGAATAGTATCAGAGTACACTGTTCAGCAGACACTGTTGGATATGGGGCTAAGCAGCAAATGTCCCACTCGTGTGCCTTTGCTGCCCAAGCATCATCACCAACTGCACCTATGCTGGGCCCAGGAATATTGCGACTGTCCATTGATCAGTGGGAGAGAATTGCGTGGTCAGATGAATAACGGTTTGCCATTCATCATGCCAATGGCCATATCAGGTTGCTTCCTCAATGTACAGTAGGTCATACACAGGCCGGTGGTAGCAGTATTCTGCTCTGGGACCTATGGTTCTGGTTGAGCAGATCATGAATGCTACAGGGTATCTGAACATCATTGTGGACTAGTTGCTCACTTACATGCCCTCTGTTTTTCCAGCTAGAAATAGAATGTTCCAACAGAACAACACCCTATATCACAAGGCTAAAATTGTGTTGGAGTGATTCCAGGAACATGATGCTGTATCCAGTTAATGTGTTGGCATTTTCAGAATTTTTGAGCTTAAAATAACCTGTTTAACTGCCAACTTAACTTTCTTAAAATCATTTATTTTCTGTTGGTTTATTTTTAATTGCCCGCCAATCCTGGGAAATGCCCCATCCAACTATTGATGCTAATAGCCTGGGAATTTAGCGGCTGTGGCATATTTTGGCTCTGGAGTGACCTTTATGCAAATTAGTGGGTATAACCTCGAGAGATGTGTTTATGTTATGTTGTGATTTTTCCCCATAGGAGTTCAGCTGGGAAATGTGTTTATCAGGTTGTTTCTCCCCTCCTCTAGTAAGAATTCATTTCTGTTAAGTTTAGAGATGTGTTAGGAGATATATTTAGAGTTGTAATTTAAGTGTTTTATTGTTTTTGTTATGACAATAAATTGTTATTGTTAACCGATTTCTCATGTTTTTATTGCATCTTATACAAAATAGGCCAGTAAGCTTATAATGTCCTGGCAGCTTAACTCACTGTATCTTAATCCGATAGAGCACATTTGGGATGTTATGGAACAGCAACTCAGAGTTCAAAGACCACCATTTTGCAATATCTCGGATTTGCGTAACCGTTGCTTAAAAATCTGGTACAACCTGTCTCCAGCCATCTACCAAGGACTTGTGGCAACCATGCCAAGGCAGGTTGAAGCTGTATTGTGCACCAAAAGCAGGCCAACTCATTATTGACAGGTGGTCATAATGTTTTGGCACTTGAGTGTACATTATACAGTTTTAACCTGTAACTGTCATTACATGACTTCCATCTCAAAGCCTTTCAATCCTTCGGAATTATAAACAACCCTTGCCTTTTTCAGTACCTTTCGACAGTCTGTTGTCCAAGTAGCTTAAGTTTCAACCTGCTATTTTAAGATATGGAGTCTGGTAGGATGCATCACACCAGTTGAGGATTACTTGGGAGTGAGAGAACATTCCATAGTCTGATTCACTTTGAAAGTAAACAGAAGGTAACAAGAAAAATAATTTATAGTTTTATTTCTCCAGAACCCAGAGATGAGTGTAAAATCCCAAAATTCTGGACTTTCCTGGCATGCAAACACCCATGTATGATGGGTAATATAGCAAGTACAACCCATTCCTACCATAATGTCACAAAATATACACATCATTCACATAATAAAATTTGTCTGGAAGGGGCTATTATCAAATTGTACTTTTAGATAAGAACCCTATAAAATCAAGATGTGACTTATTAGTGTACTCAAACCTAGAAAGTAGATACACACCAATTTACTTAATCATAATAAATTTCTAAATTGCTGTTGGTAAAGTATCTTCATATTTAAAGTAGCATCTATTGAAATTGCCTCGTGTTTTAAATAAAAATATTTTTCAATACCACCAAGGAGACCCAAATGCAGTTGATGGGTTAATATGAATTTATGTTCAGTTCTGCGAGTCTATGTTCATCTGTTATATTCACAAGCTTCCATAACTTATTTTCACAAGACTTTATTGCATGATGAAACTCATCACATTCACATGCGTATAGACCAGGTGTAAATAGCTCATGCATGTCATAAGAATCAACTAAAATGGATCACTAACAACCAGGGGTATAGCCAGATACCCTGCCCCTGGTGATTATATCTGGGGGGTTTACCTACTTTAAAAACACAGCAGTCGCAATCCTGAAATACCCTAGAAATCGGTTTCTCCTTTCTCTTTCTTTTGTGTAGGTACAATCGACCTCTGGTTGCAGTGTCTTGCACCCCTAAATATGTATTTACTACTCATCTCAGTGACAGCACAGACCACTTGGGGTCTATAATAACCATTGACTTATACATAGTTGTCTGAAAGTTAAGAGTGGTTGTCAAGAAAAAAAATCCACCTGATAAATTTAAACTTCCACTGCAGTAATTCCTTTTACACTTCAAGATATATACTTTAAATTTTGTTCACTAAAATATATTATAAAAATACTAGATAGCACTAATACTGACATAGTTAAAACAATCTTCCTCTCAGTTTTATGAGCAAAAACTAACATAACTGAAGTTCAAATGTTTACGTTCTATTGCCAACAAGGTAATTAGTTAATTCCACTATTAAAAAATACAACTCATATTTTTTATTATGCATTATGGTTAACTGTAGGGTCTTAACCCGTTCGGGACGGCAGAAGATAGCGCTCCCTCAGGATGGGAGTTTTTACAAGCGAACTGTGTGTACGGCCGAGGCATTTTCTCCCAGTTAGCCTAATACTCAATTTCGAAAAGTATGCATTAAATAACAATGGATAAAATGTACACTTTACTTAAAATTCAAGCCAATTTTTAATATGTGATTAAAGATATAATTTCAATCATAACAAATAGATTTATTAAAATAATTGTTATTTAACAACAAAAATATAGATGTATTTTACTATAACTAAAAGTACCTAAATTAAACACTAAATGTGGATGCAAAATATAAAAAGACATTAAAAATATTTACACTTAAAATTATAAAATACTTGAAGAATATTGTAATAATTAATATTTTAAAGCTGTATGAAAAATCTCAAAGCATGAATGAGTGCCGAAACCGACATTGAACATTATACATTCAAAAGAAGTATCGTCTTTTATTGTAATTTGAGTAAACTACACATCTGCTAAGTTTTTTGTCCTCTTTTTCAGTGCACAATTCGGGAAATTACTTAAAGGACTGTTTTCTTATAATACACATAAGTATAATGAGACCCAAACAGACATGTCTCCAATTTTATAACAAATTTTTTTGAAGATTAAACTGTAAATGAGTTTGATTCATTAATATCTATTTCAGAATTTTTTTTTTTGCATAGGAATTGGATTTTTCTACAATAATTTGGATCTTGTTTTCATTGAAAAAGAAATTTAAAAAGCTTAATTCAGTCTGCATGGGCAATAAAATTTTTTTTCATATCAAGTCCCAGTTTCGAAGTAAAATTTATTTTAAGAAGTTCCATTTTGTCAGAACTCCATTCACATGGGGAAATCGGAACCAATATATTACTTTATTATCACCATCTAATTTAGAATCAAACAATTTAAAACTACTATATAAAAAATTCAAATAATTTACAGTTGTTACAGTGTCATCATCTGAAAGATCCACAGATGAATCTTTCATAATTTTAGATATTTACTCCTCAGAAAGATAATGTGATCTTTTAGCCATGGCTACAGAAATGATTTTAAAAGTAAAACATACACTAGAATATATCCCATAAAATCACATCCTAAAACAGAATCAAAACTATAAACAACTTCAAAATGAGTTAAAAGGCTCCCACGTGTTACACTTTTCACTCGCTAGCACATGTTTATGTTTATATTCGCGAAAATCCAATAAATCACAGACACATGATGGACCCCATTCTGACCTCACAGAGAGAAATACTAATGTACAAGGGCAATCTTTTGAAAGGAACATGGATTAGTAACACCATTCGATAGTAAACATTTTGTTCCAAAACCACGACGCAACTGTACAGTGATCGTTCCGCTGCATAGGATTTGCCATTAGTCCCTGATCGGCATCTAGCACAAATGCATATTTGCAGCATTCGTCCCGAACGGGTTAAGACCTAAGCCCCTCTGTAATAGTGATACTGATACACATGAATACAAATATAAAGAGATAATTACCTTTAATGTAACTCCCAAACTCTTTTGCATGGAAGTTTTGTAAGGAGGAAGGATTAAGAATGACATCCTTGCAGAAATTTTTGGCAGCATTTATTATACATTGCTTCCCATTATCATGGGCAAGTAAATAAACATGCATATCAGCTGTAATATGGCCATTCTTAACTGAAACAAACAAAGTTTCATTAAGCTCTTAAAATATATTAAGTAATTTCAGCATAAACAAACTAATAAGCTACAAAAATTAAATACCGTATACAAAATAATGCCTTAATTTTTACTAACAAAAAAATTAAACTTGGTCTGCAGGGTTGTGTTTTTTCCCTCAAAAAAAAGCAAAAAACAGAGAAGGCAAAAAGGCAAAATTTAAAAAGGAAAGATCTTAATGAACAAATTAAATTTTGATTGTACATCTATGTACATAAAATCTTTTTTACATATATGTATGCTTGCTATGAACTCCAAAATGGCTGGACAAAGTTGACAAAATCTTGCATGGTAAATAAAGGTAAACTCTAGATAAGTTTAAAAAAAAAAAAAAAAAAACTTAGGCCTTTTTCTGTTAGTCTGTGCAAGGACAGATTGCTAAGTATCACCAAATTTAATTCTTTATACTTCTAAAGTTCATGATAGAAATAAATTAGTGTGTTACTTGTCTTATGATAGTTATTTTCGAAACTGAATTTGTTGTTAAATTAATAAAATCTAAGAAATAATCTGAATTTTGAAATAATCATAACCTTTATTTGGTAACTTTATATAAATTTTCTGTTGATGTTTACTTCAAAGAACTTCAGTATGTAACAAATAAAAGAAAAATTACGATTTATAATAATTTTTACTCTGATAAAAGATATATCTATTTACAGCAAAATTTGCTGTTCTACATAAGATTTACATAATACAGTAAAATAAACATTATGAAGAAGTTTCCAGCGACAATTTGTTTCTAATAAAGTATGACAAAGAAATATTTTTTAAAAAAATGTCAATAACAGCAGAATTAAAATAACAAGTTTGTAAATGGTTTGTTTTAGAGTGCTACAGTCTAAAATTTTACAACAGAACGGCTAATGAGACTATACATATGCCTGCAGTGGAATTCAAATCCATAATCTATGGTACCCAAGAACAGTGCCCTACCATTTGGCTATTATTAATGTAATTGTGCTTGTAAATAAGCAAATTTTTTTTCTGATATATCATACATATTAAAATCCTTTTCATCTATTTGTAAGCTGTAACTGAATCAATATTAGCAGAAAAGTGTATTGGGGAACGGTAATTCTTTAAAATCAAATTTTATACAAGTATGTAACAAGGATCAATTTCCTATAAGATTTTAATTCATTTACTTGAATTTCTAGCTTATTCCAATTATATTACTTATCTCCAGGAAAATTGCAATTTCAAACACTGCTCCTTCATGGAGAAAAATAAAATATTGTGATTTTATTCCATAAAGATTCGTATTAATACCTTTTTAAAAATTGTTACTACCTCAAACTGCATGGCATTATAGCCCAACTAGGGAGATATAATGGTACCAGTCTATTTTCGTGATGAAGGACACTGGGGTACAAAGCATATACCCCAGTTAGTGGTTAACCTTACGTGGAACCCCCAGTGTTTAGTTCCTAAGCATGTTTGTTCCTCAGTTTCTCTACCTACTGAAAGGATGAAAGAATGAGTCAACCTTACACAGCCCAAGGATCAAACCTCAGACTTGCGTCTTAGGAACATTAAGCACCAATCCCAAAACAACTGGGCTTCTATTAGTACCTTATTAAAATTTAGAAAATCTTATAAACCTTATTTAGAAAATTTTTTTCCATTGTTTTTTTCAACCTAGCAAAAGTTACCAACCCTGCATTTAAGCATAAACAAACTACAGTACTTTTGTAGTTTATGCTTAAATGCTATAACTTTACATATTTAAAAAGGTAATGTGTTATGCTATATTCAAAATTAAACTAAGTATTTTATAACCTCAATACAGATTTTAGTGAAGACATTACTTAATACATGTTACATCAAAATTGTTTTAATACTTACTGATAGTATTATATGAATATGGAACTTTTCCATCAGTAAAAATTAAATTGAAGTTTTGTGACCTCTTTTTTAAATATACATCTTTTCGGAGAATAGCTTCTTGATACAATTGTTTACCATTTGACTTAATATAACCTAAATGATATAGAGCATAAATTATTACTGATTGAAAATGTAAAATGTTCTTTAAAAGTTCAAAATTATTTTATTATAATCTACAAAAACTTAAAATAGCACACAGAATTTAACACAAAATTTGAACAAAAAATAATAGCAACTGCAAATCTTTGACATGCTGAAAAAGTAAATATCTTTACATTTTTTAAAACATTTTTATAAAAAATTAATGAATTTAAAAAGTATTTCATTGGCTCTAACCAGGAAATTATATTATAAAATGAATAATTCAAATTTTAGACTACTTACATACAAAATTGTTTTGAGTTATAACAGAAATTAGGAATTACTCCTATAAAGTGGTACAAAATATATATTATCTAAAAATATAAAAGCCTTTCAGATTCAAATTACTGAAAGAGAATACCATCTATATTAATTAATATCAAGATATTTTACAATTCTGAATCACTTAAATTTCCTTATTAAATTCTTCCAATTGTTTCACAAAAAATATTTTAAACTCTTAAAACAGTTCCAATTTTTAAATAGTTCTTAATTTTTATAATGAACTATTTGCAATTAAATACCTATTATATAAACTACATATTCTGTTAGTTATATATTTTATAATAAAAAGAAAATAACTTATTTGTAGAATCAAGATTTAAAAATGCTTTATTCTACAAACCATTTTAAGAGGGGGTTTTATTTTAAATAAATTATAACAATTTAGATGGTACAAGCAGAATTAGCCAATTTTTTAAAGATACTGCCATATTAAATAAGGAGAATATACAAACAACTAATCAAGAATTTAAAAATAATCACTATGGGATACTGGATATGAACACATACACTGAAAATAGTAAATTATATATTATAAGTACCTCAAATTGTAACCCATAGTATTTTATTCATTTTTTAATACCTATAAAATGCTTGCTTAAATTTATAATAATGCTTAAATTTATTTAAAGAAATTTCTATTAATACAGTTTGTAAGAAAAGTCAAATTGAAAATTTTCATAGATATGTTAAATTTAATATAATGTTAAAGAAATTTTAAAAAAAATAATACATAAGATCTCATGAGTTAATAATTAAAAAAAATTCGATACTCCTTATTATAGCTATGTGAAGCTTATTTTTAAGACATCAATAATCAATATTATATAAAAACATTCTTATTGAATTTAAGATTTTAAAAGGTTCAGCATATCACTTTAGCAAGACAGTATATAATGACCCTATGTTTTTCATTATAAAATTTATATGTTACATTTCATATAATTTGATTTAAATTCCTAAACTCCAATTTGCAATGATCTCTTAAGGTATCAAGTAATAAAAGCATACTTAGAAGCAAATAATGCAACTTTTCCAATTACTACTTTTACAAATGAACAAATGAATTTTAAACTAATGGGCAACAATGACGAAAAAGTTATGATAACAATATTATTCCACCCGCGAACTACAAATTATAATAAAATTACTCCTTGAGAATTTAATCTTTTATAACATAACTTATTGCAAAATAGAAAATCTATATTTAATAAGTACTCATTAAGTATTCATTACGTTACACTTTTCAATCCCCAAAACTGCAATACATATTTAAATATCCTTGGTCAGATAATCAACTTTATTAAATACATCTATAATCTTGGATTCTAAAAATCTACAAAAACATTTTTCCCACAAAATAAACTTAAATAACAACAAAAATAATCAAGTTAGACGGAAAAAAAATTTATCTCAGTTTTATAATGCTCTGCACATAGTTTATATCATCCCTTCATAAAGTACAACCTCTCTCAAAATTGTCTGCATTCCAGATCAAGTTTTGCTATAAAATATTAAAAAAATTTTTAACAACGCACTCAATCGTAACAACTAAACATTAAGCACAATGTAGTAAAATCATTGCAAGCAGACACAAAAAAAAAAAATGTTTACTCAAAGTACAAAATTTATTTAAAACTCTGTATTTACATATAAATATCAACAAGAAATAAGAAACTTACCTCTATCGTCATAAATGCTCACATGTTGTATTCCTAGACACAAACTCCAGTTTATTATATTAGAAATATCACTAAAGGAGATACGTTCTTCATTTATAATGATGCCCAAATGTAAAGGCAATTTTTTTAAACGAACTTGTTTGCCTAATTTTTTTAAAGGTACAAAACGGTCAGAAAAGCTGAACACACTTCTGATACAACGCTGTAAGTCATTGTACAGTAGTCGGAAAAAAATGAAAAGGTCTATACATCTGTGAATGAAATATAAAATGAAACTATAAAACATAATTAATTATAAAGGGTCACGAAAACTCCAACAAGTACATACACACATCCTATTTATTGTACAAACCGGCATGAGCGATGATAGAAAGAAACTATTGCCATTCGCAAAGAATCTCCACGTCATTCTGAATATGTAAATAAAGTGTAAAATTACATCGATAATAAAAATGTGAAACAAACTTCCAAGATTTTTTCTAAATTAAGACACAAATATTATTTATAACATTAGAAAAATTAAGTTAAAATATTTATATCATTAAATGCGTCAAATAAGCTTTTTTAATTATGGCCTCTATTTTGTCCTAAACGTTCATCTATCTTTTTGGAACTATTTCAGTATGAAGGTAATTTGATTTTCGATACTCAATAAATGCTTTATTCTGCACGAAATTTAAGTTTTTACAGTACTAATGTAATGGCATGCTAGAATGTTTCACTTTATTCATGTAATTCCTAATTGAAAAATCTGAGTAAACATTCAACACCGCTATAAAAACATTTCGATATTTCCTTTAGAGAGCTCCAATAGAGGCTATTACTATAAAATAGTAGAAAAGTATTTAATTCCCTACCTTTCTTCTAAACAAGGCCATGCCGTGCTATGATGCACAGAGGCGGTCAGATCAGCCGACTGATGATTGGGGACAACATGATCTATGAAATCAAAATAAGGCGAGTTCACGCAGTAGGACAGATTCTCAAATTATGATAATTCTGGATTTAGTTTCAAACGAAGAGCAGTTTATTGTTTGTCTATTAGCATTACAGTAGTTCGTGACGTTGCGACAAATTGCCTTATATAATTTCAGCAATTCTGTAATTAAAAACCTTTATAAAACTTTTTTTTTAATTTCCCTAATACAGACTCGACCTATTCTAAAGGATGAATGGTTCTCTTAGAAGATTTTTGAGTTGCAATTGTCCTCAACATAGCATCTCAGACATCCTCGTCTAGCCTGTCCAGCCATCAAATATCTTCACTTTCTAGAAGATCTTCGACGAAATGAGCTGTAAGTACTGTCGTCATTAAAATGAAATCAAGGCCACCTGAAAAGACTAAGATAGGGCTTCAAATCTCGTCCCTATCTCTCACACTAGTCACAATGCCACTTTCAAAGACATGGAGAGTTGTGAGATCATTAAAGATGGTACCTCTCAAGACACTTAAACTTCTGGTGCCTAAATGAGAATTTTCTGAATATTGGACGGTAGGTAGTGGGTCCATGCTTCTCTCCATATGAAAATACGTCGAGATTCAGTAGTTGAGTTAAACTAAGTCTCATCAGCAAAAAGAATTCAAGACCTTCGGCAGATGATCGGTAAAGTACCTGAATGAGCCATAAGAAAAGAAGCTGATTTTTCTCTCCGTCAGATTATCAGGATTATCAAAAACACTGTACATCCGTAAAAATGAACCTTTCTATTGTAAATGAATTGCACTCCTTTACTTTTAAAAAATTAGAGTATGGTGATTTCTTTCAGAACAAGAAATAACATACCCATACACATTATGCCCATATTTAGTAGACTCGCGGAAGCCATAAATAATTGCCTATATTTGCTAAATATTCGATTTTTTTATTTCATTGAAAAGCAGAATGCTTATTCACGGATATTGATATTAACTTATAGATCATAAAATTCAAATGGAATTATGCTACAATCAGGCTAATATATTTATTGTATCTAGTGGAGCATCGTGAACAAAGCTCTTCAAGCTTTTGGTTATTGCATGCGTAGTTGTAAGTGCCCATATCGTATAACTTGATTATATAGGAATGACAGATAATTTTACTCACTTTCTCTCTCATACACATGCTTATATCGCGTGTCCATAAGTCAGTGAAATATTTAGAAATTAACAACTTAATAAACTGGCATGTGAAAAAATATTCTTACATGAATTTTTTTCAATGGGGGGAGGGCGGAGCAAATATTAAATGGTTGGTTAGTATTTTATGGCATTGAAAACAAATTGGATATAACATTTCAAACAAAGGATAATCTTTCAGTAGAGAAATAAATTGTAAAAGTTTGTCGATAGCCAGCCCTATACGTGAGCAAATCATAGGATTCCACATTTCAAAGTAAGTCCATGTCTACAAGCTCATAACAGTACTACAATACGTGTTATATTGTTAAGCCATCACAATAAATATTTCTGTAACTACTGACAACACTCCTAACCGTAGTATCATATACTGGCATTATTATCCAGCGTTGTCTAAACTAATTGATATGAAAATTTCTATGCATACCGTGAAGTACGTTTCGTGGTTAAATTGGGTAATATTTGTAACACATATGAAAAATCTATGTATTATAATTAAAGACAATATTTAATGTTTTATATACAATACAAAATATTACCGATAAATAAACAATCTCGTAAATCATCGATGAATAAACGCCTTTTTCAACCCTACATTAATGTTGAGAATACATATTAATTAATCCTAGAGATTTGAAGCTTTTGCTTAATTTATGTTTCCAAATTTGTCCGTGCAGATTTTGTAGTTCCCATTAGCCATTATACAAATAACAGCAATGTTTGTTACACGTATTAGTGTAATATAGAGATTTGCAAAACGTGGGACATGTACCTTATGTGATTGTTTTATGATTTCGAGTCATAAATTATATTAGTAGTGTTGAAAACTCCGATAGCTTTTAAGGAGCTAAAAATTATTTACTTATTAAAAACTAGGGGTTCTACCCTACTGCATTCGAGATATGTCACAAGCAAATTTCGCAGAAAAGGGGATTTATGGTACCAAATTCTCAACTCTGGCGCATTACGACGCGAATGTCGCCAGTGAAATATCTCGACTGCAATATGATTGTACCCTAATAGAACGATTTGACACAGCAGGATACATATCAACTTATGACTATTCTGGCTTTCGTTTCAAATGGAAGGGTAGCATATTGGATATCTACAAGGCGATTTCAACCAGTAGGGCAAATCTCATTTTATGACAATTCTGGCTTTAGTTTCAAACAGAAAGACAGTTTATTGTTTGTTTATTGGCTGTTGTAAACCTGAAAATGAATGGGAAGGGCAGTATAGTAGTTTGTGACGTTGCGACAAATTACTCTATTGGCTATCATAAACATAAACATGAATAGGAAGGACATTAAAGTAGTTCGTGTCGTTGCGTGAAATCACTCTATTGTGTAACTTTCATTATGGCCGCATTGCCTCCGCGGACCACCGAAAACCTAAACATCCTAAACATTCACTGTGTAGAATGTGATCAAGATCAGTGAAACGGCCTAGAAGTCTGTAATGGCTTCCTTTAACTACACTGAAGATGGGCTACTGTATCACTCTCAGAATATAACATAATTCCAAATTGATAATCAAGGGATGACAGATTATTAGTTTTAAGGTTAGAATCCGGTGTCTGAAGGGTCACATACTTAGAAGAGAGGGAAGATTAGAGGATTCTGATTTACATATTTCTCATCATTTGCTTGAGTGAAGTAAGTGCCCTTTATTGAGAAAATTTTGAAGAATTTTTTTCTAGCAAAAAATCCTTCTTCAACAACTACACTTTTGTGCAAACTACATTTAAACAAACCAATTCTTTCAATTGCTGTAAATTATTTAAGGACCTATACGGCATTTAGTATATTAATGACTGTTCATTCTTTGATTTACTTGCATAAGAAAAATTATTGATGAGATTTTTACCATTGCCTTTTTTAAAAAGAATATAGTCAATTACAAACCTATTTCTATAGGAGGTATAGAAAAAATAATCTGGGAGATGCAGGGTGCCAATGCACATAAGCACCAAATATATTTCGCTTCAGTACAATTCTAAACACACAATATTTTCTTTTATGATCACAATACTGATAGCATTTTATATATTATGAGAAAGTAAATAATATCTAAAGCAAAAGCACAAATTTATTCCCAATAACTCACATCTTGTAGATTAAAAACAAATTTAAAGTGTAAGGATATAGTGAGGTTTGGAGTGCTACAGTTTTCCTTTTTGTTATATGAAGGCTAATGATATTGGGATCCATTATGCAAAGCCAACTCTGACTTTCTGACTGGGTATGAACAACCATGCCAAAAGTGAGATTCGAATACACAAACTCTGACACTGAAGAGTACTACCCTACTCATTTGGCCATTTTCAGTTCAATATAGAAAGGAGTTAATCACTATACTACATTTAGCTAGAACGTAATAGTGGCAGTCATTGATGCTGGTAAAACTTCCAATAATAAAAATGTACTACTTATGGTAAAATTATTATATAAGTGATGCACAAGGGTAAACCTATAATTTTAGTATGTAGTTATTAAATTTTTCTACCAATATTATAGCCTAAGGAAAAAAGCAGTAGTTATTGTTGACTAATGGGTATATGGAAAACTGCAATTTAGAGGGAAAAAAATAGCAGCTCAAACTAGTTTAATTCCCAATCCATTATTTAAAGGACTATAGGCTAAAGGCAATATTAGTTTACAATCCAAATTTTAAAATTATATTTCTGTCACACATTATCGGTTAATTCTTCTCTGGTTGCAGTGCCCTGCTAAGACCTGCCATAAAGGAGAATCCCTTCATTCATCATCATCAATACCTCAACTTCTGCATTGTTGAATTGGGCTTATTGGGGAAGAAATACTTGCTTTGTTTTCTTGGCTTCTCCTAGTCACCTTACTCAACACCTAGTGACTTCTTAGCAGGCAAATTAAGGTCCTTGTTCATATACCTAACTAAAAAAATTTCGGAGAGCTCAGCGAAAGGTTCAATGCTGCAGTGATGGCCATTGACATGATGACACTAAAAAATGTGTGGAATGATTTCAAATTATGCAGGGACAAATGTTCTGTGATCCAGGGGACACACATGGTACATTTGTACAACGTGCAAAACAGTACAATTATAGTTATTTCCATATATAATTCATATCTGTATATATAATACTTCTGAATATATAGCATTCTGAAAATGAATTAATCTTTTTACTAACCCTGTAAACAAAACTTTAAATGGTCAGAATTTAATTTTACATATATGAAAATGCACTTTGAAATTGACAGTCTATTTGATTATCTGGTAACAATAAAAAATACACCAACTATGGTAAAGAATATTTTTTGAAAGATGTAAAAAAATTTATTGAGATTTCATATAAAGAGGATTGCAGTGTGAAAGGTGATGTCATGCTAAACAAATTAACCATTAAGTCCATTGTTTACACTTATGAGTATTTTTATGACTAGTCAGCAATAGCTCCATTTTAACAATCTCATTTAAAATATTTTACTTGATAAATTTTAGTACCTAAATTTTAAAAAAAAATTACTCCTACAGAAAATGAGAACCTGACTGCATAATCTTTTAGCAATTCATCAAAAATAAAATTTAACAACATGAAATTATCTGCTGGTAAAATATGAGTATCCAATTGTAAGAGTTAAAGCTCAGAGAACTTATTTGTCTGAAGTTTTATTTTTGGTAGTTACTGTTACAAAATTGAAGTGTCACGAAAACTGATGCAGAAATCAAATTGAGAGAAACTGTGTTTTACTTAAATTTACAATTTAAGAAAATGTGTAGTGATAAACAGGTTCACCCAAAATGGCAATTATTATATTTATTAAAATTTGTTCAAATTTTTAGTGATCTAAATTGTTGGTCACTGATGCCCCCCATGGTGAGGAACCTATTAAACTAAAGATATAAATTTAAAATATTAAAAGCAATGACAGATTATAGCTACCAAGACCTGGCTCCCTAGACCCTTCTCTTCTTATGGAATGATCACCATACAAAATGTCAACAGAGATAGCACATGTATTTGATTAAAGTTAAATAGCTGAAATGATTTGAAAAACAAACTTACATCTCGTTGAAAACCATGTTTAAAAAAATCTTATCTGTCATTTTTGATTTTAAAGAAAGTCTTATCTGTCAATAAAATATAAATTCACAAATTTATCTGTCAATAAAAAAGGGTAACATGATAACACTATAGATCTCCTTAACTTCAAGTTTGCTTACAGGAATCTCTGCAGTTTAAAAATTATCCCTATTAACATAAAATTTATCCATATGGAAACACTTGAGTTTTTCTGTGAGCATTAAAAAATGATACTTTCTTATTTTCCATTTGTTGTGTTTTCCTCACTCTACTACAGTTACAAAACATATATAAACTGAGTCACAATAGCTCAGTCGGCAAAGGCAACCAGAGGGTTGTGAGTTCGTGGCTTGAGCAATATGAAGAATTGCTGTGTTCATTAATCTCTTGCCTTATGAATTGAGTGACGATTGTGTATGCTACTTTCAATGAAAGCTTTTCTCATGCGTCATGACCAGAAGCAGTTTCATCACGGGCTAAATTGTGAGCAAACCAGTGAACATTAATAGTACTGCATTTCATTGCTTATGCAACTTGTTTCAGTTACAACAATTTCCCACAACTATTTGTCAAATATTGCATAAAAAAAAATCTAACTTTCCACTGTCTTCATTTAACTCACCTGTAGACGTTACTTTTATGCCAGGAGTTTCTGTATACTTCCATATCTTCGGTTGATTATTTTTTGATTACCAAATCTATTGTTCTGATAACTGATATTTTCTTCTTCATTACTATCACTTTCATCACAAACTAAATTTTGTACATGTTTTTTTACAGGACAAATTACAATGCTATCTTCAGATGTATCCAAATCGGTATGTGTTTCAGTTTCTAAGGTGTAATCAGGACACTTTCCAACACCATTAATAGTATCAATTTCCCTTTTTGCCATTAGCTTAAATTTTTAGACTTTTTAAAGAATTTTTAAGCACCAACAGTTAATTATTTATTGTATACAATATAATACTCTATTGCAGTTACACCTAAGACTAAACCAACTCTTATATTGCAACTGTAACAAACAATAACGCAAAAACAAAAACTTTATTGCCTAAACACAATACGTCTGATATGCGCATTTCACTTTTGGCTAGAAAGAATCATCATGTGTGTAGTACGAAGTTCTCATTTTAGGCATAGCAGTAAGATCACGCCTGCCATACATTGTTTTAAGGCAAAGGGTTAATTACAATAAAGTAATTAATATTAAACTGAAAAGAAATGCAGAAAATCTTTTAAAATGATTGGAACTTATTGCTGTAGCTTTAGACTCTATTTAAAAAAATACTTGTACTATTGCTGAAGCTGTACATATTTGGAAAACTTAAAGATGTGGATAATGATAGTTCCAATTTAATAACAGCATTTCATAAGTGATACCAGCAAGCACTGGGAGCTTTTCATTTCTTAGCTTATCAAGTGGACCCTCGTTTTTGTGGAAAAAAATCTGACCGATTTGGAAAGAAAAGAATCTTTTACATTTGAAAAGTACTCCCCTGACATTATTCCTGTTCTCATGAAATTCCTAGGAAAATCTGATCCTTTCTATGAATTCCTTTTTAATGAAGAAGTGATTAGTAAGATTTCCCCACTCGATTGGTGGAAAAGTAATTTTTTCTTAAGTAAAAAGGGAAAAATTGATCACCTGGACCAGGCACTTTATCAGTTGTTGACTGCAAGGGCAACAATTGCTTCTAACGAGAGGATTTTTTTAACATATGGATTAATGCAATCTAAACTTCGAAATAGACTTGGAAATGACAAAGCAGCTAAACTTGTTTTTGTTTATCAATCATTTAACATTTAACCACTGTTACAAAATAAAAAGTTAGTTGTATAATTTTCATAAATAAAAATTATTGTGATTACTTAGCCCTTAGTCTACCCTCATCTTTCTAATTATTCTATGGTTGACGGAATAAATTTATAAATTAACATGAAGCATCCTTAATTTAAATTATGATATAATTAAAACAAGCAAAAAACCTTACATTGCAAGTAATTATTTTCTACTGATTTATGAATTATTCTTATATATTATATATATTTATTTATTTTAGTTATATGTATTTTTTATTATATATAAAAAAAGAATTAATTGATTTAGACATCAAACTTGAACAATTTAATTTGCTTGTATCAAATACTATACTTAAATATATTTAAATTTCAAAAATCCTATTTAAATTAAAAAAAAATCTGATTTAAATAAAAAAAATCTAATTTAAATACAAAAATCCCACTTTTTTGATTTATAAAAAAAAATCGTGATTTTTATCAACCCTGGAAATAAACAATGTTAAAGTGTTAGCAACAAGTCTAAGAAATAATTCTTCGATGATTAAATTAGACTTTATTGTAATATCAGTGATAAGTAAAAATATTAAAAGCCATATAAGCAAAAATGTATTTTTAAGAGAAAAAAATCCAAACAGAAGTACTAAATATCTAATCTTTAATTTAAAATACAATACTGATACACAGCAAGTACTTCTCAGTGACATTTAAAAAATTCTCACATCAGAAGCAAAAAAATATAAAAAAAATATTCCTTAAATTTATGATACACTAATGACAAATAGATTTGATGAGACTGACTTCACTTAATATACTTTTGAAGGATTCTTTATGTGCATGAGCACACACACTTTCTCAATATCTCTTTTATAAAAACTTTTATATACAAAATAACCCAACATTTTTAATTCCATTAGAGTATCGCATATTACTAATGGATGCCAGTACCTTTCATCTAGCGCAATGTTCAAAATATGAAATAGAGAAAATCAAGAGAAGGGACTTTCACACAAAGCTGTAATATCTAGGAAGCTCAAAAGCAAAATTTATATGTATGTGATTAATGTTAAATTAAGAATTTTTCTACTAATTCTAACAAATAATCATGATAATAGCTATGAAATAAATGTTTAAATGAATTATTTATTTATTTATATTTTTTGGGTTCAAGCCAGAAAAAAAAATATCTTAGAGTTGGACAATTTTCATTTAAAAAAAAATTACAGATTTAAAGTGATAACTATTTTTAT
Source organism: Pardosa pseudoannulata (assembly GCA_032207245.1). NCBI lineage: Eukaryota > Metazoa > Arthropoda > Arachnida > Araneae > Lycosidae > Pardosa > Pardosa pseudoannulata. Next base: position 34,348,947 of record CM063497.1, read on the forward strand.
TTAATTTCATAGCACCTGCTTTTAAAACTGATAAATCATATACCTACTATTTTATAAAACACATAAAATCTAAAAGCTTTTCCTTTATTTTTTTTAATTATTTTAAATCACAAACACTCTCTTTAATGAATTGACAGATATTCTGGCATAAATGTACTTTGCATCAACATAAAATAACTTGCAATACTTTTTATAGAGCTTAAAGATATTTTAATTTTCCATATTTTAAGATTACAGGCTGTAAAACTAAGAAATTTTTTAAATCTTAGCTTTTGAAATCATTTTTATTTTAAGTAATCTATAATTTTAATTTCAATAATATGCCCCAATTAAAAATAGAACATGTATTATTAAGAATATTTGAAAAACCAATAAAACTTCCTCTTCATTATATCCTTATATTAAAGAATTTATTTTGGGAAATTTTTAAGGTACACAAAGAAAAAATTTAAACATACTTACAAATTGTAAACCTAGTTAATGAATTTTTCCAGAAATTGGTGTTTAAATGATTTAGGAGCAAAATTTTTAAGAATACATAAACATGCTTGAGAACAGTTTTCAAAATTTTATTGGAAAATTTACAAGTTCCAATACCTTTACTTTTTTACTGCCACAGTAAATTTGAGTATTTCATAATTTAGCAGAAGTGTTTCTACCATCTTTTAGAAAAGAAAAAAATGTGAAAGTCCATTCTGCAGAAGTTTAACAATGATGCAAGATGAAGAAATGGCACAGACATGGAAAATATAAAATTTAAGAGTCCTCATGCCTTTTAATCTTTGAAAGCCATATAAAGATTTTCATAAAGTTTTGTTTTTTAAAATTGTCAAATATTATTAATTTATCTTGCATAAATTACTATTTTAGATGCTTTTTAAAAGGATTTTGGAATTAAATATTGATTATATCATGGCATAATTCATTCCAAATAAGGTCATTATTGATATTATTCAATAACTTTAATTTGCTTTATTAATCAGTCAATAAGTATACTTTCCACCTTAATTTAATAGTATGAAAATATCTTAATATTTAAATCAATCTGAACATCTTAGATTTTATCAGATCCTCAGAGGTAAAAGATTTGAGATGCTGATAAAACAGCAAGACTAAAAATTCCTATGTGCTTATTTCTTTAAATTTAAAAATAATATATTTTCTAAATGATAATATTTAGTCATTCTAAAAAAGTAATTAGTAAATGTCAATGATCATAGAAATGCTTTTGATAGAAATTAATTTCATCCTTCAATTATAAATAGAATTTAAAAAAAAAACCTTGAAAATAATTTTTTTTTTCTATAAAAAAACAGGGTGTCTACTGAATTACTAAAAAACCATTCCCCGACATTTTGGGAACACATATGAAGAATTTTCACAACTATTTTAAAAACAACTTTAAAAATTGCATATAATAGATATGTGTGTAATAGTAGTAAAAAAATGGGGGGATTAAATTACTTCTATGTATATAATTTTTTTCAAGACATGAAAGTATGCAAACACATTTAAAAAGATTAAATTTTACTACTCTGAAAAAAGATTGAATTAAAGTATCTTTCCTTAAATTACCAAAATTACTTTAAATAAAGGCAAGCATTCAATTTCTTTTAACAAGTGACAAGTAACTTTATGATAAGTCTGATCTCTTAAACATTTCCAGCAATTTCATCAATGATCGATGGAAACAGCATCTTTTATGGTTTTAACCTTTAACTGCTGTCACATGATCTCACAGACTCCATGACTTTCATTTCTAAACTTGCTAAACCCTCAAAATCATAAATGGCTCTTGTACTTTTCAGTACCTTCTTGTGCAGCATGCTGTTGTCTACAAGGTAGCTTATCAAGTTTTAATCTATTATTTTAAGATTCAGAGTCTAGTCCAGTTGGGGATAATTTGAGACAATGAGAACAAGCTGTATTCTTTATGATTTACTTTCAAAAAGTAAACAGAAAGTAGTTAAGAGAAATAATTTATAATTTTATTTTTCCTGAAATTCAGAAATAATTAGTGAGTAATCCCCAGTATTTTAGGTTCCTCCAAGACACAAACCACCCTGTTAATTTTCCAGACACATTTGTCATTTTCTTGCCAAGTAAATGACCCTTGCACTTCTCAGTAACTTCTTACAGTATGCTGTCAAGGTAGCTTATGTTTTAATTACCATTTTAAGATTTAAAGTCTAGTCCAGTGGGGGAATAGCTTGAGTCATAAAGAACAAGCTGTATTCTTTGATTAACTTTCTAACAAGGGAAATAATTCATAATCTTATTTCACCTGAAATCCAGAGATAATTAATGAGAATTTTCTGAAATTCTGGGGTTACCAAAGAGTACAAACAACCCTGTTAATTTTCTTGATAAGTAGACACCCTGAAATATCTAACATTTTTATACAAATATTTAAATAAAACCAAGCATGTTAAGGACATTTTACATAGATAAAGTGGTACATTCTTAATTGTCAAATTTAAAATGGTTACCAATCACATGCCCTCAATGAAGTGTAGATGTAAATATATTTCACTAATTTCCAAACAATTATTTGAAATATAGACTTTTTATAACTTAATATACCTTTAATTTTTCTCTAAGAGAAATATTTTATACATAACTGACTCACAAAGACAGAGGCCAGAGTTCTCTTAAATTAAACTGTCAATGACAGCAGATTTACATACAAGTGAATGTTTGTAAATGCATTTTTATATACATAAAAGAAAATCTTGATTGCATAACAAGATATCCTGTCATAAAGCATTATAAAAACATCAAAAAGCAATTAATAAATAATATTTATATAAGCATTAGCAATATTCATAAAAATAAAACAAATATCCATTGATTAAATCTATCTATACATGCACAATATAAATCTTCTTTCAAAGGTGCCCCTCAAGATAACTCAAAACCTGAAGGAATGTAGAAGTAACATATCATTCAATTAAGTACACAGATGTTATTCATAATTACAATCCAAGAAAACCAAATTGTTGCATTACATACCCGTTGGCAAGTATGTTTAATATACCTGAACAAATAGTGTCTTAAAATTGTGGGCCTTATATAACATTTACACAAAGTTGTAAAGCATCTATAAAGTTATAACTTAAAAAATTTACTATGTACACCTACAGAAATAAATAAATGTAATTTTGTTTACAAAATAGTCCAAGAATACAAATATATACATCACTTGAACCAGAATAGTCTATGTGCTATCACAACCAAAATGAAGTAAAATCTTTTTACAACAGACATTTAATCAAAGGAAATTTTTACAATGAAATACTACCATTTAATGCACAAACTGACACATTTATTAAAATATTTTCATAAATATAATTCAATACCTCTGACAATAGAATAAAACTATTATTTTGTGACAAATTCAAACTTTAATAAGATATATATTGCACATTACTTTACCTCCTTTTTCAACAGAAACGTTTTTAACCAATCCATTGATAATTATTATTATGTTTTTCTAAGGACCCAAGTAGAATGAAACAAATCTTATTTTTACACAGAACTTTGTTTAAGCAAAGAAAGTTGGCTTCCGACATCTTGAGGATCTTGTTCATCTTTCTGTGATGCCAAAATTGTTTTGACGTGCAATTCTGTTTTGTGACGGGATTGTGGGGATACTACAGCTATAGGGACTTTAGTGCTACTGCTGCCTGGGAAAGGAAAAGAAATAAAAAAAGTAGCTACAAGCCATGCAAAATAATAACACATGCAAAACAAAATAAAAATTTTAATTAAATGCAAAATAAATAAATAGAAAATAAAAAAGCCCTACAAATACATATATATAAATATGTACATTTAAACCCAAAACTGCTGGACAATATAAACCATTAACTACATTCTGTTGTAAAAGCAAACCTTCTATCAGTTACAAAAGAGGATAGGATACTTTAATACATTTATCTTGAATGTAACATATTGAATGCAACTATATGTGCAAAGTGTGAAATTTCAAGAAATTGTTTCCAAACATTAAAATATTTTGGAGGAAAAAAAAACTATGCATAACAACAAACAAAACAAATATTATAAATTATGTAAAATAATGATGGAGGAGAAAGCATTTCATAAAGAGTAAGATTGTGTTATATAAATTTTAAGTTTCAAAAAGAAATAAACACTACTTTTCACAAATAGTTTTCATTAAATACCTAGTTTGGATAAACACTAGATTTTATAAATGAAAAGTGTTAAAAGAAATTTTGAGACTTTGTTAAAACCTTTAATGTTGTTGTTGTTATTATGATTAACTTCTGGGTATAAAACATGTTATACACACACATACGTATCATGTTTCCAAAACCTAAACAAAAATGCTTGATTATCAGAATTAGAGCATTGCAATAATTTATATGATATTTAATTTTTTAGATATAGTTTTATTTAAACTTAAAATGCAGAACTTTATACACATCAAACTTTTATTTTCTATGCATTAAGGATAATAAATTTATATAGATCAAATATTGCAAGGAGTAAGAAAAGGGGAAAATATATATATATATATATATATATATATATATATATATATATATATATATATATATATATATATATATATATATATATATTAAAGGTGAAGTAACAGGAATGGCACTAAAACATTATCATATGCAAAATAAAATAGCAAAAATAAGAAAAAAAAAAGTATTTCCCCATAGTTCAGAGCTAATCATTAATAATCATACACTGAACATGTATTTTTGAGTTAGTACTTCTAAAGATCAGACAGTTACATAGAAACAATAAAAAAAAATTTAAATATATAAATGGAAAAAATACTTAAAGGGACCTTAAAAAAGGAAAAACTTAAAATAAATTTTTAAAAACTTTCCAGAAAAATATTAACCCTAGAAAAAAAATTGACTATTATTCAATTTCAAATATAATACAAACAGTTTTCATTCCACTCAAATGAAGCTAATAGTTATCTTACTTGTTCTTTAAGCCCTTATTTATTAAGAAAATTTTTTATACTCTGTGTGAGATCCTATATAAATTGGAGGACAACACTTATACCACCATACAGATATGCTCTTATTGATCTAGTACTTTCATTTTTTAGTGTTTCATTAAAATAATGCTATAGAAATGTCAAACAGTAATTACCAACAAGATCATAAAATAACATATTTATCAAAACCAACCATTTCTGAAAGAATCAAGTCTTACCATTGTTCAGAGGAGATACTAAACTCCAAAGTTTACTACTTGTGTGTATTGTAACTAATTTTTTGCAATATTTTACTCTGTAGATAATACAATTTTATCCCATTATTTAAAATTCAAATATTAACTAATTACTTCCACATATATAATCACAATGCCATTTTATAACACAAGCAGATAATTATATATTAATATCTCAAAAATTGTAATCAAAACATTAAAATCTCTTTTCCTTCTGTTTTGACAAAACAGTAACTAAAGAAATCAGTTTAAATTACTATCAATTATATTTTCAAAAAACTTGATATGAATAACATGTTCAGAAATATTAAAATACAATTTGGCACCAAGTAATGTTTTGATTTCAGTTATTTGAATTACCTAATACACTATTTCATAGCTTAGTTATTAATAAAAGAGTAAAACAAAATATATCTTCTTTAATTCAAATTTATTTCCCCAACAGCACACAGGTTCTACTGAACATCTAGTTGATGTCCAGAATATCATTTGGACATCAATTGACCATTCTGGACACTGATCAGACATTTAATGAAACCTATGTGTTGTAAAGGTGTTATGTACTGCACCTAATGGCATAAGATTCATTACACATATTTAAAAAAATTTAATAAGTACAGTAGAACTTTGATTATCTGAGCTTCAATTACTCAGGCTTCAAACCAATTTTTTTGTGGATACCTAACAATACATATATAATAGTTATATAAAATAGTGTCATTAAATATGGATATCAATAGTTTTATAAAAGTTTTATATTTATTAAAGGATAGCTCTAAAGGAAACTTTTGTAAAAATTGAAGTAAATTAAAAGGACTTGATTTCGTAAAAAAGGAATTAGCATTACAAACTAAGAGCTAACATGCTAGATACATGTATATTTTAATTTTAGAATTAAAGTCCAAAATAACGAAACCGCGTAAAAACCAAAATAACAAAGCCGTGTAAAAGACCACACTTTTAAGTTCATTGTCAATGCTACAGTCTTTTTTGTCTCCTAATGCACTTAATTTTTAAGAAATATTGCACCCTGAGAAATCAACAGCAAACAATGTTCCATTTTCAGTGTCCATATGGGTCCATTAGTTGTCTACTTGAATTAATATTTGATAAATTTAAATAATAAATTTTCTTCAGATTTATGTTATTTTTAAAAATGCATCTTTCATTATTTAATTTAGAATGTAGAGTTTAACACACAAAAGCAAATAAAATATAAACAAATAAAATAACACACAGTTTCTATTACTCAAGATTTCCAAGATCTGAGGTATTAGTGCTGCCAATTAGCTTGAATAATCAAGGTTCTACTGTTAGTTTAATCAAAACTAAAAAATAATTATTTAAAACTATATTCCCTTCAATAATCATTCAGTGCAGATATAAGAAACATTTTAATATATTTGTTGTGCTGATACAGTGAAATGTGAGAACTATGCCTGTGAATCAGAAAAAGTTTTAAATTTATCCACTATTTAAAAAGAAAATATTTACAAATTCTCAATTGTACATTTTTCAATTTTCATGATTATGATGAGAAATTAAGCTATGGTTGCAAGCACAATTTCTTGCAGTTAATTTAAAGAACGTGGAACTAGTTAAAAAAAAATTGATAACAACTATGATGAAAGCTTAAAAAATTAAAAATGTACATACAAAGTAGATATGAATGATGTACTCATTAATAATTTTATAAACACACACAATTTACTTCACAGAGATTTCATGGCAGACATCAGTAGAAAAAAATGCATATCTTCATGCAGGCCTATTATACATTCAGAAACACAAATATTGTTCTGGGCTGATAATATATAATGACACAAATGTTTTAGTTTTTAACACTAATTGCAGCTGTTAGAAATATATTCAATCTACATATAAGAAAAAAAATCATGCAAATGTTTTTATGATCCCCATTATAAATATATTTTGAGCAGCTCTAATAAAATACTGAAAATAAAATGTATAGGATTCTTAATGTTCTATAAGCATCAAAGTTAAACCAAATGTGAAAATTTACTACATAATAATATCATAATTAAAGCTACCTAACACTTCAGAAGAGCAGAACAATTTATGAGAATGAAAATGATGTGTATACATACTCTCCAACACTGATCAATGAACAATTTGTATCACTTAATAGTAGCACAACTCATGTTGCGATGTGCGAGTTTATAAAGACTATGTAACTACCTGCATAACCTTACCTACATCAGGAAAACAGGGTTCATACAAGTTTCTGGAAGTGAAAATTAAAGAGTTTTTAAGCAGTCACCCAACTTTTAAAGGACCTCCCTGAGAAAGAAAATTATGACCTGACAGAAGCATAATCTGATTTATAATTTTGTTTACCCCCTTCCTCCCAATTACAAAATTTTACAAGAAGTGGCTTCATTCTTGAAATTCTCGAAACATTTTCCTTGCAATGTTGCAGGAGAATCTTTAAATAAACCAATTTAGTCCAACTAACACTGAAGCAATACACAATAAGTAGTTAATATTCCTTTTCTAAAATTATAATTTAAAATATGGAAAACTCAACTACCAAAGCATATAATCTACAGTTCTGAACTACCAATACCTGCACTTTGCAAATTCCTTATGCCATGGACTATCTATTGATAAACAAAAAAGCTTTGAATTAATGATTTGACCTTTACTTAAAATTACCTCAAAATACTTCTATTTACCATTTATTTCAAATTAGACTATGATTAAAATTATTAAAATTTGTTCAAAAATTAAAGATCCAATTTGAAAGTTAAGAGTTTCTTTTAAAGGGTATTTCATGTAAGGAATTTTTAAGGAGTGTACAAACCCTGAAAAATTGAGTAACAAAAATGGTAAATGGAAATTAGTCTCATGTGGCCTGGAATAGGTAGAGATGATGTCACCATGAAATTTAGTCAAATATGGCTTACTTTAGACAAAATACTTATTTTTTTTTTTTAATTTTATATATATATATATATATATATATATATGTTCACAGATTCCTGTTTGTTTGAAATGACAGTCGATTAAAAAACTTTTTCTATAGAAAGTATAGAGAAAAAAAATTTTTTTGAGGGTTCAGGGTATCTTGCCACTTACTGAGGAATGCAGTATTCAGTGTGTGTGTGTGTGTGTGTGTATAAATACATATACAATATTGTCAATTTCTGAAAACATCAGGAGCATTGACAAAATTTCAGAAATTTTATGGTCTTTTTATACAATAAATTTTTTTCCTATTTAAGATAAAATACTTTATATGATTTTAATACCATAATATAAAAATACCCCATGATAAATAGTTTAATATATGCAAGAAATTAAAACAGTACATGCACACATTAAGTTTTATTTTCTTAATATTAATAAAGATCTAGAAAAATATGAACTGAATAAAAAATTTTGGATGCAGTTTTATATGTATTTACATTAGCAACAGGGCAGTGTTACCAGCTACCCTACAGGTAATGTAAGAATAAAGGCTGTCTTTCTTTCCTCTACATAGAGGAAAAGTTTTTCAGGAAAGGAGAATAATTTTCAGAATGTTTTCTGTCAGAAGAACAGAAAGTATGAAAGGTGAAATCAGAACAATTAAGAAATGACAGTCACCCAGCAATCCTGATGGTAGAAAATGATTGAAAATTTCCCCATCAGTTAAAAAAAAAATTTTTTTTGTGTGTTATTACAGCGTTTTGGAGCATGCAATCTAAGTGAATTTTTGTTCTTTTTCTGGAAAAAATATGGAAATTTTGGAGCAGTCAACAATACTGTTTAGATACACAGGGCATTTCTATAAATACATCTAAGCATGCACACATATATATATACACAGGCAGTTTGTATTCATATCTACAATAAATACATCTCTTCAAATATGTGTGTGTGTTATGTAAGGCATTCAATGGGAACAAGATAATGAAATCGAAACTTAGGTACACAGTATTGGGAAAATATGATGCAAAAATTGTTTATGTATAATTTTGTAATTATTTTAAATTTTTCAGAATAATTAAAGAAAAATTTTTAACAGTTGGAGAGTATGCATGTATATATTACATAAATGATTTGATGGATGCCTTGCACTCAGGACTGTTAAAAACACAGCCAGAAAATATTTGAAGATCTGTTGGTCAATGTAATACCAATGAGCACCCAGCAATTATACAAATAAATAAATATAAATCATTTTCATCAGTAAAAATAACCATTTGGCATGTGTATACACAGACTTCTTTGAATATACCATCTTCAGCTTAAAATCACAGAAAAATAAGCTAGCATTTCAATTTTTTACGAAATTTTTTCAACTAGCAATAAGCTCTAAATTAAAAAACTATAAGCAAGAATAAAGTAAGATCATGTGATTATAATCTACCACAGAAAAGGACTTCTCAAATCTGTATTCTTTTGTACCTAACAAAGATATTCAGGTCTAAAATTATAACAAACATTTAAAATGGAGTCTAATTTTTGAAGGAGAAAAGGGGTGAGTGTATAGTAAAATGAAAACTAACATTGACTTTATTAGACTATTGGCTACCAAATTTTTTTTTAAAAAATAGTTTGTTAAAGCAGTTTAATGCATGAGAACCATGCTGAAATTTTAGCACATCTTGACACTATAAGCAATAAATAGTTATGAATATTGGTGCTAGATAAATTATACACATGGCAGTTAATAGATAAATCTTATATGTAATGTATAATTATTTCAAAACTTGTGCAAAGAAAATACCATTAAATAAGAATGACAGAACTGTGAGATTATTTTCTTAATATTATGGTTACACAAAAGTGTTAATGTAACATAAATGAAAAGTAAGTCTAATAGTCACTTTATATAAAAAAAATTAAATAATATAATCTTAACTATTACAAGCAAAATAAAGTTTGTGTGCGTTAATGCTAATATACAGTATACATCTTACACAAATTTATTATACAATAGACTAAGGGTTTTAAACATTTGCCATGCTTGGGAATTTTTAAACAATTAAGATCAAAACAAATAAGACAGTAAGAAATTCCCAATGTACATGACTGTAATTAAAAAAATTAAATACTTTCTTCTGCTCTTTATTACTGTACTCAATGTATTTAAAAGAAACGGGCAAGAAAATACAAAATGGGCTTTAACACAGAGTAACAGTTTACTAGTTAACAGTACTGTTATGATATGCAAACACTTTTTTTTTTCAAAATATGAAATTACAGAATGAAAACAAATCTCCAAGATCCTCAGTTACATAGACAGAATTTAAAGCCTTTTTAATTTGTAATTCCTTTATCTGGTATTAAAAGCAAAGTTTTATCCACTAACATACCCTCCAACATTGGCCACTAACCAATTCATAACACTTAAAGTCAGAATTTGCATGACTTCACAAACCAAATACTGTCACAAAATTCATATTTTAAATTATATATGCCAGTATATATATATATATATATATATATATATATATATATATATATATATATTAATATGAAATATATATTAACATACATATTTATAAGTATCATAGACCATATGCTGTACTATGGACCAATATGCCATAAAAATTTCGAAATGCATATTTTTAGCACCAATGCAATATTTTAATTACTTTGTATATTTTTGGAATGTCTATGAAAAATTCACAGGAGTTGGAGGGTAAATCTACTAATATGCAGGATTGGCAACTTTATTCAAAACCATCCAAATGTAATGTAAAAAAGATTAAAAGTAACTTTTATATTCTCAAGTGTCTACAACTTTATATTGGGCTTCAGATTTGAACTATAAATGTATATAACTTTAAGATAATGATATTTCCAAATATTATGGAAAAGAAAACTGTATAAACTCATGAAAGATACTTTCAATATATCATGTATACTTTTATCTAGCATATAAATCATACTTTTTTTTTCACAGCAAAACACAGAAAATTCTTTCCATACAAATTACAACACAATTAAACTCCATAACTGATAACATTCAAAGCATCTAATAAAATTCTTTTCAAAGGAAATATCACAAGAGAAAATATATTTCTAAATAAAAGTTTCAATAGTGATAACATGGTCAAAATTGAAGATAGTCATACTTCTTAACAAGAAAATCAAACCTTATTTTATGAACTTTTTCTCTGAAAGCATGATATTCATTAAATATAATTAATTTAATTCTTTCTTCTTACAAATTAATTTAATTAAGGGAAAAAAGAATGTTTAGTTAGCAAACAAAATAGTTAAAAAAAAATATTTTAAATAAATTTGGGTTATCTTTGGATTTCTAAACAGTAAAGTAAAAAGTAAAAACACTCAGTTTTGTTACTGCAAACATATCACAGCTGATAGTGATAAGTATTCTTACTTCTATTTTACTTTTCAATGTCTAATCAACAAAAGATACACACATATTGAGAATCTGAGATATGCTTTATCTTACTTAAATGCAAGCAAAATAAATAAAGCAGTTCTTAAAAGTCCTCACAATATTAAGTCCTACAAATAAGTAAGCAATGATATTCCTTTAATAAACACATTGTGATTTATGTAAAATTATTTTCAAGAATTATAATTTCTGGTAACTAAATGAGTGAATTCCGAAAAAATATATAAAATTTTTAAACTTATATTTCATAGCACATTCTACTTCATTAGTAAAACTGAATCATTCTTGTGCAATTCATAATCACTGACAGAAAGCTTATATTACAAGCACCTCTTTCTACATACATGTACAATCATACATACATATGTATGTAGGTATATGTGCATTACATACAGGTATATGTATGTAATCTTTGGTTTTAAATACAATCAAAAACCTTGATATGAATAAAGGTATTCACAATTTTTACATTCTTTTGGTGAGTTTTAGAAGAAGCTATTTAAAAGAATTTTAAATATTGTTTTTTCAAGCTATTATCATCATTTTACAGTTTTTATACAAACCGGTTTTTAAGAGATTAAAACTGGACAGATATTTATGGATTTTCACCATGCACGTACAGCATGGCAATACATATTTTCACATACAGCCTAACAATGCTTTTAAAAGAATCTGAGTTGAACTGTGCTCATATAGAAAACAAATATTGTTTTCACAAGTGATTATAATTGTGTATAGATTAATTTTTTTTCTAAAAGAAGTTAATGAGGGAAGAGAAATTAAAAACTTAAGTTCATGCTTCAATGAGAAAAAAAAATTCTAAGTACCTGTCAACACAATATTAGGATTGGCTTTATATTTATATAATTTGATTCAAAACAATAACACAATTCAAAAGTGTACCAGTATGATTAAATATTGGGAAAAGTTAAAATAATGCTGAAAAAAAAACAGGAATTGGAGTTTCAAAAAGCTTGTGCTTCTATATAAACACATTCATTTAATTAAAAATGCTGAAACTTCATATATGTTTCTGCATTATTGTCGTATGAAATAAGTCAACATTGGCTATTTACAAGAGAAAATAACTGCCTTTGTTCAGAATTTTTTAAAAACCAACAGAAGTGTCAAGAGGTGATCTAAATTGAAAAGATGAAAAGTTAAAATTGTAACTTGTATGAGAAGTACCAATAAGACAAAATAGAGAACGGTTTGTAAAAGTTTTGGAAGAAAATGTATATATTTTGTAACAGGATCTTTTGTAAGAGCAGATAATTTCACAAGCATGTTTAGAACTGAACAGAGATGGACCACACAGATTGACAACAATTTCATGAAACTTTTCACTCAATATTCTTTGTTAACTAACTATTTTTCACATTAATTGGTATCTAATACAGTTTTACACAAAAATAAACTTTGTTTAAATTATATAATTTAACTATAATCACACAAAGCACAATATACAGAACAATATTGAAGGCCTTTAAAAAATTTCAAAAGTTATGTTTTGTAATAAGATCAGTCTGTTGCTGGCTTATTGAATTGTGCAAGCATTATATATTAAATTATTTATATGCTGGGTGAACTTGCAGACCAGCATGGGAAACAGCTTCTTCGTTGCGTAAATTCAAGGATTTTGCTCGGAAGTCCAGTGCTTTCACCACTTGGCTGTGTTGCCTCCACACTTCAGGGTTGACTACTCAAAAGAGAACAGCAATTTCAATACACAAAATCAAAGCAATGTTCTCACCATGCTTCAACTTTTAAAGGGGTTCTCACATCCTCATGCAATAAAGTGCACTTTACACTCTACAAGCAAACTGGAATCACAAATTACTCAATTTCCCTAAAATTCTCAAAAAAGGATAAAATAAACTTCTCATGCAATATAACTCCACTTTATTCTCTAAAAGCAAACTGGAATCCCAAATTACTCAACTTCCTTTAAAAATCTCAAAAAGGACAAAATAATATATCATGCAATATAACTGCACTTTACTTTCTACAAGCAAACTGGAATCACAAATTACTCAATTTCCTTAAAATTCTCAAAACAGACAAATTTCTCAAAGCATTTCAAAATTATAATATACACATAAAAGGAACTTAATTACACTTAGTTGAAAAGAAACTTCTAACTATATCCTAATTAAAAATAATAAAAAGATTCCTAATCATATTTTACACATAAGAATCTTTCAATAGTTTTAATAAAAATTTAGCTAAAAAAATTTCTTTATTCAAGGTCATATTTTTAAGAGAGAAGGCAGGGTGTTTGGGGAGTCTGCATCCTTCCCAAAATATTTCCAATGTATGTCTTACAAGATTTTTAAAAATTTATGTACTTTACTATCCAACACAAGTGTTAAAAGACCATTTTCAACTGTAAAAAACATAAAGACATTCTTCACATTAGAATTGGTCAATAGAAATTGACAAATTTAGCATTACTTACAGTGCATATAGGCATGGCAATAAATGCAGATAAAGGTTTGAACATGCTGGCCTACTGTTGTCATACAAGATATGTAATTTTGTATAAATAAAATAGAAGACCAAGTCTTAATCTCTTTTTCAAAATATTTTTTATTGTCTTAGTTATTCATAAAATTACTTTAGTTTAAATGCATATGATAAATACTAGAGGGTAAATTAAATATGCTCCAGATTTGCGTAAAATAAAAGATATGTAATTACAAATATATTTTTTAAGTTAAGTTTAATAAAATTACGTTCAGCATTGCTGGTCCATTGTGACATATTTATGTATGCACTATGAATGTGTGTATAAGACATATTCATATAAGTAATGAATATTTTTTTATGAAATTGAAAGTACACTGTAATTTGGATTAAGACTTTGAACCCTCCCTCTCAAAAAAATTCTGCCTACATTCCAAGCCTCTTTTTTTTAAGAATTTTTTTAAAGCAAATATCTATTTTAAGACTTCTTAGTATCTTCTCTGTTAGTGAAATGCTTGGCCAATACCCCACTATGTTTGCTAGATGTAACCTAAAGTTGGTAGAAAACTACAATTTTGCTTTAATTGATACATTCAAAATTTGGCTTTTCTAAGTCAAAATGTACTTGAATTATTGTATTCAAATGTAATAAATATGATTAAAAAAAAAAGGGGGGGGGGGGTAATGTCTAGACTTGGGGATTTTAAAATGTGAAGATCACTCAAAGTCCAATGGTCAAATTTTTGGGCAATTATAACACTTTTCCCTCAGTCAGTATAGACCAGGGATGGACAAACTTTTTCAGCCATGGGCCAAAAATCAAGAGAAAATAAATCTAGCAGGGCAAGATAAATTTTTCTAAAATTTAAAAAAATATATACAAGTATCTAACAGTTTAAATACGTTAATGAGATAAATGAAATTGCAATTTCATTTTTAAAAGTCCCTTATACTGAGGTTTGAAGTGAGATGTACTGATTTTAAGGAACAATGCTAAATGCTCATTTATCAGTCTACTTCTGAAATTGTTTTTTCTAAGGTTCAAAGTTGAAAACACTTGTTCACATATAAGAAGCAAATGTACCGCTGATCTTCTGGGCGTGAGATAATAAATTTGGGATGTAATATTTAAGCAAAGTAGAAAAGCAGATGGATATATAATGTATAAATATATATTTCTTTTAATTTGCCTCGGACCGGCACCTTAAAATTCTATCCGCGGGCCGGATAAAACCTTCCAGCGGGCTGTAGTTTGCCCTTCCCTGGTATAGACATACATGGCATAATTGGAAGGTTGTGAGTTCAAGGCTTAAACTGACCAATTCATTGTGTTCATTAATAGTGACTGGGACATATAGAATAGGTTTGTGGCCACAATGTGCTCCAAATTCCCAAATGATATCTCTAGGTGGTGGCAAGCGAAGCCTGCAGATCAACTTTGACCATGTGTCTAAATTACGAGAACCCACTATATTTGTCTGGTCTTAGGGAGATATGTTGGCCACTTATATGGTACTTCAATAATAAAATGGACAACAAATATCTGCAGCTTAATAGGGATGAATGCTATAAGAAACAAGTGCCCCTGCATTTGAAATAAATAATTTGAGACATTAACAATATTTTCTGTATACTATATATAAAAGAAAGTAAAAAAGTTTCATAATGTACATGTCTGACATATAAATGATTTTTGAATGATTGGTGGCAGAAAAGTGAAAGCTGTAATTAGGTTCCGAGGTAAGTTAGATATTGGTAGATTTATTCAAAACTATATCTTTGACATAATTTTAAAAGGATATTTTAAAGAACACTTAGTTTGGACAATATATGTGATGCTACATTTACAAAAAGTACAATAAATACCAATAGTGCTTTCCAGCTTCTGTAATTACCTTTTCCTTACATTTATTTAGTATGGACTTCAGATTTTTAAAATAATAACACAAAATGCATTACTTTGCAAATATCCTGGTATATAAATATGATAAAATTTTAAAATGTATTCTCTTTTAATTCTTTATTAAAAAGGACAAACTAAACGATTAATACCATGCAGATAAAAAAAAAATTTAAATTGTTAAAACCAATCAATATTTTCCTCAAAAACATGAACAATGTTTTCACATGTTATAGTAAAATATAATAGTATACTATACATATTTTTATTTTCAAATAAATACATACCCTCCAAGATTGGTTACTAAAGTAACTAGTAAAGTACTAACTAGTTTGTAGTACTTAATTTTACCAACAAAATGTTATTATATACATGTATATTTTTATCCATATGTGAGTATGTGTATGTAAAAACATATCTTTATTCCCCTCTCTCTCACTATTATTATATATATATTATATAATGTATATTATATATATATACATATATATACATGCATATGCAATATGAAATTATGTAGAATGTTAGAGAATGTAGAGATATCCAAAATGCAATAAATTTAAATGATAATTTAAGATGCTTAGTAACTGATTAAACTCAGTCGTAGCAAAATAATCTTTTATTCCCCAGAAAAAAACCCAACATATCTATGAATTAGAATTTAAACAGGGCTTCTCAGGCATTTTCTTTCAAATCCAATAAGTACAAGTCTTATGTTCCCACTGTAACCATGTACAAAAGCAAGAAAAGCGTTTTCTTAAATTCTAAGGACCAAGATTTTTAAAAAATGATGAGCTAGCATTTACACCTATATAGTATTACCCATGTAAATTTAACAGGCCAATCAGTGAATCATGCATCTGTCAACAAACTATATTTCGATTATAAATAAATTACTATACTGAACTATAAGTTGATAAATATACACACGTATATTCATATCTGTGTTTTAATGCACTAAATGGGAGTGGAAAAACAGAATTTTGTTATATGATTTTGAGATAAAACTGTTATAAAAATTGTAAAATGTATATATGAAGCATAGTGTGGGCTGCTATGCTTTGAGGATATAGTGTGGTCGAAAAAGAATATGATTTTTCAGGATAAGTTTCGCATACTTTATTTGAGAGCGTCCACTGCAAAAATCCAACAAAGGATGGTCACACAGCCTTTTATAACCTTGGGGACGCCACAATGTGAGAAAGGAATTTGTTAACTCAGCAAATTAGAAATGCTCTTAATCAGCAAAATAGGTTGGCAAGTTCAGCTTGCCAACAGGAGGGAAACAAAAGAGTTTAATGCCGAGAGGTCACTAAAAAGATGACGAAATTGCAGATTTGGTGATTTTTTAATAGAGGAGTTAGTAATTTTAGTTTAGGATTAAAGTATTAAATTTTTAACTATATATATATTATCCCTAGTGCATAATTTGTTTTTCGGAATGATTAGGGAAAAATCATAAGGAGGGTATGTAAATAAATAAATAAATAAATATAGTAAGAATGCCATACAATCATCTAAGAAGAATAGATCAGTATAATCCAAAACAGATAATTTTACATATACAATTTCAAACCAGATATATTTATTACTGTAAACAATATGCATTGTATAAAAATTAAAACATGCATGAGTAGAACATCATTGTCTGCATACAAATAAAAGTAAGAACTACAACATAACAATAACATGCAAAATAATTAATGAAATAAAACACAGTACATTCAAAATCACACAAATAAAAATAACATTCAACATCAAATAATGATATATAAAAGTTTAATATAAACAATTAATTAAACTAATATGAATGGAACTAAAAACAATTTTATAACATAAATTAATTCCAGTGAAAATGTCTTTTATAAATAATTAAATATTTAAAAGTAACATAGAAGACTTCTCAGTTTATTTCATAAAATGATAAAGAGATTTTTTTTTCTTCCAAATATAAATTAAAAATATAACACTTCTTAATTTTTCAAATTAACCAATATAATATTCAAATTTTTATATTCTTGTTTAATGTCTGATAAGAAACCAGAGAAGAAAAACTTAACCGATACAAAAATGCAAAAATAGAGAAAAAAAATAAATAAAAATCAGGTATTTAAAACAATAATTCTAATTCTAATTAACTATTAAGTTGTCGAAAAATGAAAATCTTAACAACTATTCTGTGCCTTCATTCTGAAAAACAAAAACAAAAAAAAAAAAAGGTACCCACAAGCCAAAATGTAAATAAAATCATACCTAAATTAAAATAATTATAAAAAAATTTGTCATAAATCAAAATAATTATAAATACATCAAACTTATAAGTGAGTAAAGATATTTCAAATCTGGCATTTTCAATTCTGTGGTACACAAACTTTTCAGAATTTCTGTTGTTCCTTTTTGCATATAATTTGAATGAATACAATAAAAATGCTTCCTTTATAGTAAATAAATAACTTCTATAAAATGCAATTTAAAGCATTAATATTGATTTATAATACTTTTACTTCTTTATATTAAATCTTTATTTTAAATTACTAAGTGATTTTTCCCCTTTTGCTTTTTTGAGTAATGTTATGCTTGCAATTGGTGCCTAAAACAGAGTTTATGAAAAGTAACCAACCAGTACACCATGAATACTTTTAGCTACTTAATTACAAAGCTGAAAAGTGCAAATATATAGTATAAAAGATAAAATTTTAAATTTAAGGAACCTTTAAGAGTACCTAAATCTAACAAACACCTACAAACTAGTGGAAAATTAGAAAAGGGAAGGTGGAGACACAAATAATTTAAAAGTAGTGGTGAGGATGACATACTTTAGAAAATTACTCACCTACGGTGATCCATGCTGAGGCAAAATGCAAATGTTTTTGAGTTAGAAATATTACAACTCAATTTTGAGCAATTTATATAACTTTAATTAACCTATCAAAATGCAGGGTTTTTACTAGTGATGTAACGAATAGTGTTTTGGATGCATAGCCAAATTTTAAGCATAAACCGAATATTTGGCAGCAGAATACATACTTTTCGAAAGTTTCATTTTTAATTGCAATTTTGCAATTAAAAAAATTTTCAAATATTAAATTTAAAACAAAATAAATACTGACCTTTTTTTTTATCAATTTTAGTACATTGAAATTTTTTTTAATATGCATCTTTAGCATTATTCAGGGGAAGAAATTTTAATTGCTCATTATGACATTGTTCATAATCATTACAAAGAAATTTTAATTGTCTTATTTAAATAGTACTCAAACTTCTATTTAACAAACTATACATATTTTCAATTTAAAATAAAAGGTTCCTATGCTTGCTTAAATACATATGATGACAAATTTGCAACAAGAACACGTTTATATTTAAGTGACATTATTAAAAACACTTATGTATTATACAACTTAAATTAGATAAATGTTAGATTTTCTAATAATTAATGCAGTGATATGAAACTAAGAAGGATTCTTTATTAAACATATTTAAAAGCTCAGTTAAAAAACAATCTGTATTTAATTACTTTGAATTTAGTCAGCTGAATATTTTGAAAATTATCTGAAGAGACCAGATATCAAATAGTGGCTGAATATTCATTACATCCCTAGTATAAAACTATGCAAGATCTGCATTAAACATATTTAAAAGCTCAGTCTATAAAAAATCTGTATTTTAATATCTTGAATTTATTCAGCCAAATATTATTTACATCCTTAGTTTTAACATATTCCTTAACTAAAAATTAAGCCTAATAAAAGCTGATATAAAATTTTTTTCTTTAACCCATTCGTTTAAAATAACACTCTAGGCCCATACATCATTATCAAACCCAAAATATGTTTTTAATAATTCGTATGAGAAATGCATTTTTTTTTCTTGTTTGTCAGTTATAAATGCAATTTGTGTTATTTGAAAAGACCGACTTTTTTAAACAATTACAATTGTTTTTCTGTGTTAAACAAGTTTCAAATATGTTACATTCTGTATTTTATATAAAACCAAACAAATATTTATTGGCAAAGGAAATTATGTCTGTTTTAATAATAAAAAGCTCACATTTAATGCTAAAATATGTATTGCCTCTTGCACTATTATCTGAAGTAAAATCAATGTGTATTTTGTCTGGGTGTAGATGAGCAAATGCATAAGTAACTAGAATTGGGAAAGGAGAGGAAACTAAATAGAAACTAAGCCATCTATAAGCAAGGTGCTGTCTAGTTAAAAGAAAACATAACATGCTTATATTTTTCCTATAGAGTTCATACAGATGTTTTAAAATGAACATTAAGGAGTTTCTAAGACTTTTATGACATTTTATAAGGACCTCTCTGAAAAAGAAAATTGAAGATGACAAAAATTAATTCAGATTTATAACTTTAGTTATTTTTCTTAGTTACAAAATTTTGCAAAAAGTTGTTTCATTTTTTGAAATTCTCATAGAATTATGTCTCCTTGTAGAAGGAACTTTGAAAAGCCAATTTAGTCGAAGTAAAGCTGAAACAATAACCCAGTGAGTAGACTATGTTTCTCTTCTAAAAGTATTACTTAAAATATAGAAAACACAACAACCAATGCTGGACTTATGCTGGATTGTAACCCTGTTCAATATCTTTTCACAGATTCCAAATAATAAGCCAAGATCCATTCGTCTATGTGGGGTACTGAGAAATTCGTCACACTACCTCTTCTCTTGCTGCCTAAAGTCTCACCTCCACTTCAAACCCCACTTATGCTGCCAAACACTTATGTCCTCAAATTTCTCTACAAACAAAAATTTCTGAGACAAAAAGCTTTTTCACTCATTTCTTGGTTATTAGAAAAACCAGGAGCACATTTACCTCCCTTAATAAAAATCACTTTTCATTTCTTAAAATACATATTTATGTAAATCTTTTAAATAAAATTTGTACAATTTTAGAAAAATTACTATTTTTCAAAATTTTTTAAAAATATTCTAATACTTTCCCTTATCAAAGTACTATAACAATTCCCAGATATCACTGATATGTAGCCACCCTGTTTCTTTTTCTTTTAACAAATCTTTTCAACAAAAATGCAAAAGATAGATAATTGTAATAAAAATTAATATTAAGACTATCAATAATTAAAAAAACAAACAAAAAAAAACATATCCAATAGATTGGATGGGGTTTTTTTCTTGGTAAGTGTATTAGAAAATTAAAGATATATATAAATAGAATTCTTCCTTTTATCAATATTTATGATGCCTGCTACGAAAATAATATCCATATAAAAACTTAACAGGAATGTAGGCTTTATTACAATTCAAGAAAAAAATTTCCTGTTTCACTCTTATATTAATTTACTAAAAGTTGACTTCATACTGAAGTCAAAAATATAAAACAATAATATATGAAGAATATAAAACATAGATTTTCCCTGTTTTATACTTTCCTTAATAATGACAAATAAGTCCCAAGTAAAATAGGGTAAAAAATAAATTTGTAGGTATATAACATCTTGCATATCACCTTAACACCTAAAATACAATCCTCAATTTTAATAGCTATTTTTGAATGAGCAATGTTCATTCCTTTTTTAAAAGCCCATGGTAACAGAACATGGCTGTACGCTAATCTGTCCCACAATTCAGTCAGGATTTTATCAGCGAAAGTTGTAAATGTTGTGCCATAACAAAATACTTTATTAAAGCATTAACCTTTATAACCTCTCAATTTATAAAACAAAACAGCTTGATTACATAAATTTTGTACTCGTACAATTGGCATTTTTTGTTTTGTTTTTGATATAAAGAGAACTGAGTTTATGTTTGTGTTTCAATATCTGTTTAGCCTAAAAGAGATGATGTGCGTGTTACCATACAGATGCCAAAAAAGCCTCAGTAAACTACACATAGGCTATTTCCTATTTAAAATTTAACTGTATATGATCTCTAAACCTACAGATTATACATATACACATATATGCACATGTGTATGTGCAGATATGCATTTGCAAAGGAAAGTCTAAAAACATTTTAAACATTATACATTGGTAAATATGAATACTGTTTTCAAAGAACATAAAAAACTTAGTATAAAGTTTAGTAAGAAGTCAAAGGGATACATGACACATCAATTAATAGTGATATCTCTTTGAACACATCAAGCTCTTTGTATTATATATATGTATATATATATATATATATATATATATATATATATATATATATGTCTTGCAGATGGAATTTTAATGGTATATTTGCAATCATGTAATGAAATTAAAACAAGATCTCACATTTTTAAAAATGTACAACTATATACCTATTATTATGTTTTGCAACTAAAACAAAAATGTAACAAAGAAAAATCAAAACTAAAAAGTGACACAATACATAAAAATAGATTAAATAAAGCATTTGAAAAAAACTTGCAAATTAATAAACAAATATAATGAAAAACATAAAAAATAAGTTACAAGTAAACAATTGCAATGAACATTTTATACTATATGAATGAATACAGTGAAAAAAAAAATAATTCAATAATAGAACCCAAATTACCATGAGGCCCAGGATTTTGATAGGAACTTTCTCTCATTACTCCTCGATAGCTTCCATTGGCAGAATGGACTGAGCTTTTCGGCGTGTAGGCACTGGTTGCAACACTCTGAGTAGCTTTCTGTTCAGTTGTAACAACAGTACTGGGCATTGTAGAGACAACATTCTGCTAAAAAAAAAGTCCATATTGTTCAAGTAATTAACAAATCCACAATAATATAAATATATTGCAGGTCTACAGCATACCCAAAAATTGTCATTTATACAGTGAGCTTTAAAATGATACTTTTGTTGATTCTTACTATCCTGCAACATTGAAAATACACAATTAACTTGTAGAATTTTATCAAATAGTGATACAGTGAAGGATCAATAATATGGAAACCAATAATCCAACACTAACAGCATTTTCTATTAACTTTAACCCACCACCACCACACACACACACAAAAAAAAAAAAAAAAAAAACTGCTGATTTGTATTTTCAGTGCTAACACTCCCCCCCCCCTATAGATTTGCATGATTTATGTTAATGCACTGCTTTTACATTTTGAAATTGAACTGATGAAATCACATGAAAGGAGGCAGGAAATTCCCTGCATCGGCCAAAAGATCATTACAGACAATTTTTCAAATGCAATATCCAAATGCTGATGTCCTTAGAAAAGAAAAAGTTTAGCACAAGACTGGAAATTCAGATGGTCTGTTCTGCACCAAAAAAAAGTGTGGAATTCTTTCTGTTTGTAAGTTTGAATTTTCACAGGAGTGCATTGTATTTAAGTTTAAACTGTTTTTGTTTTCTTTAATTATGTCTATTGCAAGCAGTAATAAGGTATGAATGAAATGAAATCATCTTTAGGCAGCTATGGGGGGGGGGATTCAAAGAACAGGATATCACAACCAGAAATCTTGTATACCCAAATCCAAGAAAACAAAACCCCAACAGCACCTAAGAAAAAAAGGTATCTGGCTTAGGCAAACCTTAGCAAAGAGTCATGTTCCTAAAGATGACAGCCATGATAACAACAACAACTGTGGTATAGCCACATTCTATTTAAAAGAGAATGCCAGGAATTGCTGGCTTCCTGACCCTTTATTTATGGAATGGGGCTTGCCCATGTCCAAGTCATCTTGAATTTTCCTGCGCTGACCATCCGTGGGTTGCCGTTTTGCTCTCCCTGTCATTCACCATTTGTCCAGCTTGAGCGTTGCTTGGTGCCATAAAATTCCTAGGCTGTTCTTCCTACTCACGCTACATTTTGGCAATCGTCTTGAGTTCTCGCTGGTGTGATTTTTTCACTGACCTTGCCATGCACAGTGTCGAGTGGGAATAATTTTTTGGGGGGGCCAAAATCACCTGCATCATTTTGAGAAAAAAGTATCTTTTTTTAAAGCATTTTGCTTTTTTTCCCCCATCATATTGAGGGGCGTGTATTTTTCTGACAAAGTCAGCAAGTAATAGAAAATAATAAAAATTCATTTAAGCTAATCAATTAATGAGACTCTTTTCTATTTATCAATTTGCATTTAACTCTGTTCTAAAATCGACGTAAAACCTACCATATGAATACACTGAATTGTGTCTGCCGCCATATAGTTCCACTAAAGAACCGGTGAAAGGTTATTGTGGCTTAAAGGAGAAATGCCATTATTGTCTTTCATCCTGATTGTAATATTCAACAACATCAATAATTCTACAACAACAACAAAAAAGAACACTTTGTTCCTTACACACTCTCAGTTCATCATTTAATTTTTTATTTTGTCTGACTGCACACTTTGACTAAACAGTTTTACTTATTAGTCTGTGGGCTGCTTAAAGATAATTTTTAAGCACATTTAATTTACAGTATTTATAAGAAAAGATTTTTTTTATCTTTGTAGAACATATACTTTTTGACAAATTTTTATTTTAAAATAATGTAATTAATTTTATGTGTTAAAATTGATTAATCCTAAGATTCAAAGAAATAAATTTCATTTCAGGATTGATGAGATACAAAGGGTTAATAATCTGATGTAACTGATTAATTATAAGTGCATTGAAATGAAAAAAAAATATTAATGGAATGAACTAATTTTTCAAACTTATTCAAGAACGAATTATACTATAAAATGCAGTGTCTATATGTCCAAGTTATCCAAAACAACTATTATCAAACTAAACTTAATAGCAATCTAAAACATTATGCAGTAATAAAATATTAACTGTACTTCATTTAATCTTTCACTGCATAGTGTATCAAGTTTGATACATAATTTATTTTTCCTGTTTTTGATGAATTGAAAATATTTTGTCTTCTTGTACATGCTGTATCAATTTAAAAACATAAATGAGACACCGAATAATCACCATTCATGTCACTTTAAGTGGATATATGGCATCACTAGTCTATTTATAACTCCTTAGTAATCAGCTATTCAATTCCTGCTGCATACATTTATATATTTTCTCAGTTTTTATCATTTAAAAGGCATCTTACATCTTTGATGGTTTTATCAATTGCTTCTATATGTATATGCTTTTTAAAATTACTCAGGGAATTCTTTTTATTGCTTTCTAAAAAATGAATAGTAATTTCAACTATGTATATCTAAAATGATACACATGAAACATCACTTTTTTAGAAAATGGGGAGGAAAAGGATTCTCACTCTAAGGAAATGGACTATTTAATGAACTCTACCAGGAGTGAAGATGGATTGCATTTTGACAGTAACGACAGCACAGCTTATAGTAATTAATATGCCAAATCAAGGAAATGACGACATATCTGATGATAACGGTGATTCAATAGGTAATGATATCTTGAACATTGACAGTTATAATACTGTTAATGTTAGTGATGTCAAAGAAAATATGCAAAGTACTAGGTAAAAATAAGTACCACCTTGTGATGTTGCCAACAGGGAATGGTGCGAATATCCTAAATTAAAGACCATTATCTGTTAAATATAAAAAAATTGGTGCAATTCTTTGTTTTGACAAGAACTGTTTTAAATCCTTTCATATGTAAAAAGTAATACAAAATTTTAAATTTGTAAATATTGTATCAAATGTCATACAACAAATTAAAATGCCTTAATGTATTAAATCTGATATGCTCGTTAAATTAAATTTAATAAAAGCAAATTCAGTAATAGTGAAGAAGACAAAAACCCTTGAATAATCTTTAAATTACGAAATTTAAATTGACACTTTTCATTAAATTTATTTTTTAAATTCAATTTCAAAGGTAACGAAGCGCATAAATATATTAAAGAAGTTCAGATTCCCTTGGAAATTAAATGTCAAAAATCTTTCTTTTAAATACAGTGTCAAATAAATTTTATTATTTTAAGATGTCAAAGGTAATCTTTTACCTTCTTAATTTGTTATATAAAAAATTAAATGCTGCATTGAAAACTTGATGAAATGATAAAAAGTGTACTGTAAATAAACATTTATTTTATATGTCCAGTAAATGAGTAATATTTTTTTCCAATACAAAATGTACAACTGATGATTAAATATGGAAAACTATTATTAAATTTGTTTCTAACTAAATTTAGTGACCTAGAAATTTTAATAGTTTCAATTACTTCAAAATTTTTTATCTGCTATTTATTGAGTTATATGAAACCATGCACAAAAACATTATAAAAAAGAAGTACCAACTTGTGATGTTGCCAACAGGCAATGGTGTAACTATACCAAATGTGGAAAGACTATTATCTGTTAAATATAAAAAAATTTGGTGCAATTTTTTGTTTCAACAAGAACTGTTTTAAATCCTTTCATATGTAAAAAGTAATACAAAATTTTAAATTTGTAAATTTGTATCAAATGTCATACAACAAACATCATACAGCTCCTTACATTTCCATAAGCGCACACACACATTATTACTTTGACCAAGGATGAAAAATAAGAAAAAATACTTTGGACTGAGCTCCTTTTACAGTTCCATAATGATAACGTTGACTAAGTTGACCTTCTTCAGTGAATATTCCTCTTCTATCTATAAGACTAAAAAGAAAAATAAAACAAATTAAAACACAGCTTGAAAAATCACTAATGCAGACATGCCAATATTCAGACACCCTGTCAGGAGCAACATTTTAGGATTTAAAATTTAACATGTTTCCCACAAAGTACACGCATATGGAATTTACATATATTACAAACAAAATAACCCAAACAAATTATACATAATTACATATTTTATTGGTTTCTAATTTAAATCGAGAAGATAAATTAAAATAAAAACACAGTAAATTAGGATTAACTAAAATTTATGCATTTAATAATGTATAAGTAGCTTTAACTTTAAAAACTTTTTTAAGAAAATTTTTTCTTGTAGCATATTGATCCTTATTAAAATATTTACATTTTTCTATGAACAGGAATTCTAAAGTTTATCTACTCAAATCGAGCAGATAAATTTAGTTTGGTTTGTCCGTACAGTATTGAAAACGCTAACATCCAGCATTACTCTGTGGAAAGATTAATATTTAGCATTATTTTTTGCAAGACTTTATATTTGATTTTTGATTTATTACTTTACAGTTGTTCAAAATGTTATTTTATGGAGCAATTTCAGGGGTTACCGGAGTTATCAAATTATCTCATTTCTCTGGAGCAACTCAGGAAAATGCGGAAAAGTTGGCATATCTGCTAATGCACAATAATTTGGTTAAGAAAAAATTCAATTCAATGATTCAACATTCAATTGGTTAACTCTAAATAAATTTAGTTTATACAATGTTCTAAGTAGTTTTAGTGCTAAGAGAAATAACTTTTCGAAATTCCTGTGTAGATAAAATTGAACTTTCAATAGCCATAGCAGAGCTACATTTTCCTCCACAATATTTAATTTAAGCATGAAATAAAATTTTAGGTTACATATTACAACTTTTTAATAAAAATAATTCCAAATGAGTTTATAATTTTTTTTAATGAATAAAATTTTAGTCTAGAAAAATTTGAAAAGTGATATTTTTGATATTTTCAATACCTAAATTAGCCAATGTAACTACATTGTCAGTTTTCTAGTTAAATCAACAATTTTCACTAAAATTTAAATTGCTTATATAATATATTGTTATATCTATTATATGTTTATTAAAATAGAGTTTGAGATGATTGATGATTTATGAAAACTCATAAACAATTATTTGAAGGGTTTATATATATATATATATATATACAGTGAAACTTCTCCGAGTGGCCACCCCTGTATCGTGGCCACCCTTCTAAATGGCCAATTTTTTATGGCATGGATTTTTCGACTCATAGACCTAATGGTAAAATAACCTGTATCAGCAACCACTTGACCCCCTCTAAATGGCCACCAAGTGGGATTGTCCATTTCATTTTTTGGGAAATTCTACTCACTTCATGCTTTAATATTGAAGAGAAAAACTCAAGGTTAGGTTTATGGTCGGATATAAGACAAAGGAATAACTTGAGATGTCCATTCCCGCGGTCCCTTCCCTTTCTAAGAAAGATTAAATCACACCACACCCTTTCAGATAGGGAATCCCTATTGCACCATCCATAGAAACTGAGGAATTGGACAATCAAGCATTGAAGGTGTCCTAGGGCCTTTGTTTGGAATTCCAATCAGTACAGTTAAGGTAGAATTGTACTTCTATCAGCAAAAATGTCATTCACGCCAGTTTCATTTCATTCGTTGGTCAGTGATCTGAGCTGCAACAATGTCAAAATGCGTTTTTCTAAATTTAGAGCAGAGCATTGAAATTCTGCGTGAATATGAGAATGGCAAATCGACAAGAAAGTTAGCTGAATTATTTAACTGCGGAAGAACGCAAATCAACAAAGTCATTAAAGAAAAGAATATGATTTTGAAGGAGTATAAAGACAACAGAACAAACAAATTGTAGCCTTTTAAAAAAAGTGTAAAGAAGCATGAAATAAAGAAGTATTTTCTCTTTAGATAAGTTTTAAATTTTATTCACATAAGGAATATAAGTCAGACTTGTTTATATTACACATTTTAGTAATTATCTTATAATAGTAAATAAAACTTTTCAGAGCGGCCATCCCCTCTAAGCAGCCAAATATTCTCGGTACGATGGGTGGCTGCCCAGAGAGGTTTCACTGTATATATATGTATATATAAACCGAAGAGTCACTACATTATGACAACCTTCCATTTATAATAATAAGCTTGCCCAGAAACAAAACCACTGTGTGTGTGTGGCTGATGTTGGAGTATATAAAGCGGCTATACATTGTCTTTCCAAACATAGCATGATTAGCAACTTAATGGAAAAGCAGCTGATTTATTGAACTTCAATAAAGGTCAAAACATTATGGCTTGGCAACTGGGAACATCAATTTCAGAAACGACACATTTAGTGGGTTGTTCAAGTGCAGTTGTTGTGAGCACAAATTAAAAGTGGTGTTTGGATGCTGTACATATATTTATATGGTACTGATACTGCATACAGTTTTGCTTAGTTTAGGGGTATAGTTAGATATAAATTTGATAATAGAACAGTTAATAAAACAACTATTTAATAGTAAAGCACAGAAAAAAATTAAACATTTAAGGACAGAAATAATTAATCTACAGCAAAAACATGACAGAATCCTACTCTGTGTACTACTGTGCTGTATAGTAGGAACAAGTGCTACTCCTATGCAAATGAGTCTAAGCAGATTTAAGCAATGGTTGGGTAAACTAGAGATCACAGCAGTTTGCTAGGAAATTTTAAAGTTGACAAGAAATTCAAGAATTAGCATAGTTTGGTTTGGAATAATACAATTAAACAAATTTTTGCTACTCAGATTACTCTGAGGGCCAATTAGACTGAGATCTATTGGTTAAAGCCGACTGTGTGTGCTGTATATGCTTATCTACCAGAAGTTATGGTATGTTTGAATAATTTAAAATGCAAAAAAATACATCATACCTTGGATAATTTGGCCCACATATTACAGAACAACAATTTACTAAAAGTGATCCACTATTATATGGATTGAACACATCTTGGCCACGTTTTGTGGAAAATGAACCTTTTATCTATAAGAATTAAAAAAAAGAGTCATACATTATTCTTTGAAAACAGACAAAAATTAAATGAAAAATAATAGCCTTATGCAGTATTAAAACAAAATTAAATTACAATCACTATAGATATCCTTGTGCCATTTTAAGCTAAATAACATAAATAATAATAACATTACTTCAAAAGTACTTTAATGTAATATTTTGAGCCAATTTTACAACTAAAAAATATATAAATAATAGAAAGAAGAGAACTTACATCTTCATTGGTTGTTTGGTTAGATGTTGTTAAATATGTGTGGAATCCAGCTAATCCCAAAATTGACCACACACAGAAAAAGCATACTACGCCTTCAACAACAGTACAATAAATTAAGGAATGATAATAAATCCATGTATACTAAATGCATCATATACACATCTTTATGCTGCTGTCACATAGATACCATTAATATTTACTTCATTGTATAAAATAAAGGAAGGATTTTAATCACAAAAACTTTCAGTCTTTAAATTTTAATGGACATACCCATTTTGACCATCCCTGAATGAATTTAAATTAGTTTTGATGCAATGTCTGTATAAATATACCTTACTTAGCTTAAAGATAATTAGCTGTACAAATGTTAAAATTTTATATTTTGGACAAAATATGCTCACACCACATCCAACCCCACAGGACTAATTAATGCCAAGGCCAATGGCAAGAATTTATATTTATAAATGCTATAGCATCAAGTTGTGCTATCTCTTTTTGATATTTCAATCAGCACTCTATGAGAAAAATACAATATAATAGATATTAACACTGCAGAGTATAATTCAAAAATGATTAGTCATATACTGTTAAAATTTTGTGTTTAGGACTGCTGTTAAGGTATCTGTCTATGTTGAAAACGTCATATTTTGCCAAAAATCATATTTTTTTTTTTTCTATTGTAAATTTACAATTTTTAGGCTTCTAAGTCTGTTTTTGTTTTGTCTCTATGGCATTTTAGAGAAAAGTTACAGCTGTTTAAACATCAGAGACAGCTGTCAAAACAAAACGGAAGTAGCGACGTTGGAACCGGAAGTTGTGAATTTAAAGCATTTTAAAGAGCATTTTTTGGACAAAACTTTTTAATTTTCATGAAGATTAGTTTAAACATTTTTCTAGCACTTTTAATAATTAGCAACTTGGCAATTAGAAAGTTTTGAAGCAAGAAAGTGTGGGGAATTTTAAACATGTATTTTAAATTTTTAATAATTAAAGTTGCTTTTCATAAACTTCAAATGCCTTTTTCTCAGAACAATATTTTTAGTTAAAATGTTGAAACTTGAAATGTGATTTCTCAAAAAGTTCTTAACACATTTTGTGGAAAATTATTATGAATACTTTTGTTGGTATTTATGTTACACTCATAGTTATAAAGGTAATAAAAACTCGTTAAAAATTCAATGTGTACGATTTTGAAGAACCAAAATTTTTTACCATGCAAATGTAAATTTTTCAAATGTAAATTAAGCAAAGATTTTAGGTGATTCACAATAACAGTGTATAAGAAATGTGTTGCATCAAAATATATTGAAATAATTTAATTTATTAAAAAATTAGACCTTTTGAAAAAACCAGATTTTTTTTTTACAAAATTTTCTTCATTTATTAGAAATTTTATTAAAACTTCTCCAGCAATAAATTTTTTAAGTGCAATTTTCTATGATAATATAAAAAATAAATCTAAAAATGTAAAAACATGAACTAGTTTCTACGTTAAAAGAAAAAAGTTCTCTGAACATAGACGGATACCTTAAGTCAAATTGTGCATTTCCTTTTTTATTGCAGTTTATACTCTGTATAATGAAAAATCACAGTATAGTGAACATTAAAGATACTGATCTACAATGATGCAACAAAAAAATAGTGTATTCTTATGCAGTTCAAACAAAGCTTTTTTTTAAAAAAAAAAAACAGTTTTAGACAGCTATAACAATCTATTATTTGCAAAAATATTCATGGGTGATTCTAAGTAAGAAAAACTTTTCTGTAGCTACGGCAAAATTTTCTGAAAAAGTATATGCTACTAATTTGAAATAAAACTATGTTAAGGGTAATTTCAGGATGTCAAAACTAAATCTGGAGGATATCTGAATTTTAATATAGTGATTTATCGTTAACCAAATACCAATATACTAATATGTTCTAGTATATATCACCTTATTATAGAGTTGTAAATATAAGTGTGTTCTGTATAAAATAATACAAACACACATATATCAAAGTGTGTGTTGGCTATCGAGAAAATAAAAATTCAATTTCTTAATGTGAATATGTAAATTTTAATTTTATCATATTGCTTTAAAAAAGAAAATCGATCAGCATATTATTACTGTTCTTCAGAAGAAAAAAGATTTGTGGAAGCATCAAAAAAGAAAAAAGGGTGAAAAAAGATATAAAACTTTATGATTATCTTTAAAATTCATTTATATACTTTTTATTTGAAGTGAAAGGTGGTTTTAAAAAACCTTTGTTTAATTTGCAGAAAAATTTTACGAAAATTCTTTTCAATTTTTTTTTGGAGAAAATAAATTAGTTTTATATAATTTTCGGAACAGACTCATACAAATTTTTGGTAATTTTGGATCAGAATCACCCCTGAAAATACTTTTGTAGCCATTTAATTAATATGTTTTAAACAAACTTAACTTTTTCTCTATCAGAAAAAACTAATTTTTGTCAATTATTCATATAGTTGGAGTTCTATTTAAAGAAGATTTAAATAAACAATTAAGTTTCTCTCTAAAAGGTTATTTAATAGTATGGATAATATACTGGTGAAAAAATATAATTAAATTAGGCAATAAATTAAATTATCAAAGCAACAATGAATAACTACACCAAGAAATTTTTTTTTGAAGCCTTTTCATTAAATGATCTCCTCTGTTTACTTTCACATAAATTTACATAGATATAAAAAGGATATCTTGCAGGGGATTCTCGCACAGCATCAATAAAAGTAGAATTCCTAGATACTAAAACAAAAAGTTATTGATGAAGACAGGCTGTCAATTTTTATTTTTTCACATATACAAATACACACAACCTTATTATCCTGCATTGTAAGGCTATTTTATAAAATAAAACAAATTTTAAAAGATAAAATTAATATGAAAAAGTATTATAAAATTGCTTTTGTTTATCAAAAACAAATTAAAAAGGCAGAGAAAAAATAAATGATTTTAAGGTAGCACATGAAAAAGAAACTGTGTGAAAAGCTTCTATATGAAAATTGTAATGTGCTAATATAGAGAAATTGCTTGAGGAGCTTCTACAGGATAAGAGCCAGTTATGATGGTTACACAACTAAAGTAAAAAGTATAGGGTACTCAGCATATACCAATTAAACATCACATTAGTATTCTAATATAACTATTCAGTTTTATAATTATCTGTATAAGAAATATGTTACTTTGACACTGATTCCAATTGTGACCCAAAGCTTTTATTTTTAGTCAATAACCTATTATAACGACTAGCTCTTATCCTTTAAAAGCTCTTCAAACAATTTCTCTATATGAGTACATTACAATTTTCATATAGAAGCTTTTCACACAATTTATCTTTCATGGACTGCTTTAAAATTATCCCTTTTCAAAGAAATTTATTTATTTACTTTTTTGTTAAACAAAAGTGATTTTAAAAAATACTATTTTATTTTTGACTTTTTTAATCTAAAATTTTGTAATCAATTTTCATCCCTAATTTTTTCGACTCTAATTATCAGACATTTGGAATTAGGCAAATTATTCTTTTTAATATGGTGTAAAATTTGTTAGGATGCTAAAAATTAAAATTTTTTTTAAATTCTAGCTTTTTTTTTCAGACAAATTGGTAATGACAATAATTTAATTGAAAATTATAATTATCTTTTATTTACATAATTAAAAATCCTAAATGTAAAGAACATTTTCAGATTAAAAAAAAAACATGTTATCACATAGAGTAAAATCTATTATCATTCTAATAAAAGCCAGCAGGAAAAATGCATTGTAAATGAAGAACATGGGTGGAAATGAACCTGCACAGTGAGATCAGTAGTTGCATACGTTACCTCCATACCACTGTGGCAAAGTTTTGGTTCCAGGTATGTGTTCATTCCATTTCAAAATATCAGCCAGTAAATTAATATTAAACATTTATTCACAACATGAAGTAATAATGATTATTCTAACAATAAAAATGATACCACAGTCTAAAATCCAGCATCTGACAGCCAAATCCACAATGCCATGCTTACATGCCAGTCAACAAAAAAAAAGTTTAAAGAATTCATCGGTTAGGGAAGAAGTGCAATGAAATTTCCCCTTTTAGGGATTACTGTGGGCAAGTTGCCACAGCTAGAGGCACATACAGCCGGCATAGAAGAACAGTTTTTTGCATTTACCAAACTAATTTTTTTTCTCCAGTTGAATTTTTTTATAATTGAACACTGTCATCAGAAATGAACCATTGTGCAAAATTTCACATCTCTAGCTAGTCAGGAGGGTAGATAAAAATTGATTACAAAATACCAACTAACACACAAAGTAAGTTAAATAAAAGTGATAAGTAATATTAAAATTATATGCATTCAAACAATTAGTACAGGTGTAATGTAACGCAAACTACATTCATAAGATATAAATCTAGCATTACATAAAATGCTACAAAATTTAAATGCTTCTGTATAAAAATACAAGAATGATAAATTTAGAGCTACATTAGAAATTTATATTAAAAAGGTATTATTTTCAAACTAATTATTCATCTCCAATAATATCGCAAATAAAACATGAGAAATGAACATGAGAGCCATACTGAACTAAGATTGGTGTGGTTTGGAGCACTACAGTTTACTGTTTTGCTACATAAGGGATAATGAGGCTAGGACCTACAACTTAAAGCCAATTCTGAACAGGAATTTAGTTAAGTCTATTTTAACTGTAGAATATTAAGAGATTTTTATAGCTTTTAAACTCAATTCATATGACCTCTATCTTCTGTAAAACAAATATCTGCCCACAGACTATTCTAAATAGGATACAATATATTTCCAATACTTACTGGAAAGTCAGGAATCTTTAGAATTTTCTCTAATGCTAAAGTAGGAGGGGAAGGCAGGATCATATATCCAGTACCAAAGAGTAGTGCACTACTCATTTGGCCATCATTCAGCAAACTTGACAATAAGTCACATTTGCTCACCATTGTTAAATATATTATTATACTAATAAACAATGCATTCAATTGGTAATATAATATGTGAGCATCCTTGCAATATTGTTGATAGCATAGTATTATAAAAATACTTTTTTGTACAGTTCACTTTTAAAAATAAGTAATATTCTATACAGAACAATTTTAATTAGAGTTTGCTATATACTATGTTTACTTATATAATTCCATAAACATACAAAATAATAGTTAACTAAGAAAATCAATTAAGATAGGATAAAGAAAATCTTTCATTAGACGAGAAAAATAACTTACTTTAAATGACAAAACAAGGGCAAGTATTACAAATAATAGGTACATTAAACAAATTGAAAACAAAACTTACATAAAACAAGATGAGTAATGACGCAGGCAAAGATGAATACACATAAAAAGGCTAGAGAGAGAATAAATAAATAGAAATAGCGATAATTTCTTTTTCCCACACAGTTGCCAATCCAAGGACAATGGTGATCAAATCTCTCTGAAATAGCAAAATATTTTTCTAAATATAAAATCAAAAGTTCTAAAAACACTTCAAATACTGTATATTTCCATGTACGAGCTGAGAATTTTTTGGAATTTTTATATGCCTAAAGTGAGTTTATATATGGATCCACAGAACAGATGTAATATATGTGTTTCTCAGCAATTTTTGTTGTTGTTGGTGACAAAAAGTAGTCAAATTAGCATAAACTAATGAAACAATTAAAAAAAAGAATGAAAAAGAAAATGTATAGTGGGAAAAAAAGTTGCAAAAACTTTTAATGCTAAAAACACAAAAATTGAAAAATAAATTTTAAATTACTCTTACATCTGTGTTATGAACGTGCCAAAACAACAGTACTATAACTATAGCAGATCAGCCAATCTTCTAATAAACACAATTCTACATAAACCAAAAGCCATAGATAAATTGCGAAACATATAATTTTTTTTGAAAAAAAATTTATACTACTTAGTTTAATTTATTACATTATGGCTTATACACAGATTCTGAATTTTGAGTAAATTTTTGAAGGAAAATAGCACCCTTAGATTATACAGGTTGTTTCATATTGAATGGGACAAAAAGAAAACATAATTGTGAACATTGTAATTAATATATTTAGAAAATTCAATTTTACCTCAAAACTACATTTAATCAAGTTTTTATAGCTGTTCAATATGTGCCCCATACGTCCAGTGACATGACAAATGTCTACACGGTAATCAAGTTCCTTCCACACTCGTGATAACATATCTGTTGTGATGGAGCTCAACACTGCAGTTATCCAGTGCTTTAGTTCCTCTAAGTCCTGAGGAAGTGGACGCACAAGCACTTGTCTTTAACGGAACCACAGAGAAAAAAATTACAGGGCATTAGATCTGGTGATCTCGATAGTCAACGAAGACATGTCAAATCCTGTGGCCCAGCACGGCCAATCCAGCGATGGGGTAGACGTCCGTTCAGGAACTCATGTACATTTTTATTTCAATGTGGGGGAGCACTATCTTGCTGCAAAATGAAATCAGGAACAGCTTCCTCAAACTGGGGGAACAACCACTCAGAGAGCATGTCTTGGTAAATGTCTCCATTAATCGATTTTTCCGCAAAGAAAAATGAACCAGAGAAAATGTCTTTGCACAACAGTTACCAGGGAGGTTTTGGCATATTCGAAAATGCAGCACGCTTTCTCTTGCATGGATGAAATTTTGTTTAACAGCACCTCTAGAGGCAAGTTCGTCATTCAATAATTTTCCAAATAAAACTTGGATAAATGTAGTTAATTTATAGTTTAAAATAAATTTGTTTTGGCTGAATAAATCCATTAAGGCAGTCGCACTGCGCTATTTTTTTGTCCTATTCAATATGAAACACCCTGTATATGAATGGGCTTATATTCAGAAATATACAGTAGCTTAAAAATATATCAAGGCGTCATAAACATAGTGTGAACTAATTTCATTAACACAAAACAATTTAAATAAAAAAAAATTGAAGATTGCAATTTAAGTTAGAATATTTACCCTAAAACACTAAGTTTATCTAAAATTGAAAGATTCTTGACAAATGATACACAAAATAATTCCCTTAAACAAATAGAGAACATGTGGCTTGCAACAAATATATCAGTGGAAAGCAACAGGTATTAATTAAATTATTTTTATTCATTTACATTCATTAATAAGTATATTTATTTCTAACAGTCATCAAAGGCCAGATTCATGAAGCAAATACGAATATGAACATCATTACGACATTTAGTACAACAGAAGGTTGACTAAGGACTTCAATATTTTTTCAGTCGATAATTAAAATTTTCATTTTATGATAGCTATATGAAAAACTACTTAATTAAAATTTATTTTTTGAGTGCTACATTTATTCATGGTAAATTTTGGAACATCTCTAATACACAGAGGTTATGTCTTTTAAACATGAAAAACTTTTAGATAATAAAATTTGGGCTAATCAAACTTTAGATAAAACAAAAAAATATTTAGTTCACAGAGAAAACATTTGATTAAGGCAATTTAAAGTATACTAACCCACACAATTATCACATAAGCTACAATGTGATGCTCTAGGTGGTCGAAATATTTTACAAGTAAAACAATACTTCAGTTTAACTGTTTGTCCTTGAATTACTATTTCTTTTGTACGTGGAGGTGGTCTGTATGTAGGTGAGCTGGATCCATTTGGGACTTCTATTGAAAAATAAAATTTTTTAAAATTAATAAAATAAAATTTACAACCATATTTTCAGTATGACAAATTACTGTAAACATCTACACTGATGATTAAAAAGAAAAACTACATAATGACAATGGTAGAATTTTTTTTATAAAAACCACATGTGTAATATTCTTCACTACAACATAAGATTTAATTAATTTATGACAATATTAAAAGGATAATTAATTGACCTCTATGATCAGAAATATTTGAAAAATGTAAAAGGAACTAAGCTTTGGTAGGAAAAAATTGACTTAATTTCAGAATTACTTCTATTTAAAGGAAAAAAATTATTTTGCACATAGGCTATATATATATATATATATATATATATATATATATATATATTAATAATGTATGGGCACTTGCTTGTTAAGCATTTGCCCATACAACACTGCAGAAACTGTTACCATATAATTATGAAAGCACCATATAGGCAGCCAACATTATTCCCTAGGGACAACATAAACAAAGCATATCCTTTTATAATTTAGAGGTAGGAACCAAGAAGACCCCCTTTCCCCAGGCAAGGTTATATACCATATTTATTTATATGCTGACTATACACATGGAAAATTAAAAAATATTGATAAATATATTTACACAGATGCAAAATAAATGCAAATGGATATCACCTAATAATTAAAAAAAAAAAAAAAAATCTGTTAATGGAACATAATTCCTTACACCATCCAAAGTATTAATGAATTCAAACAGACAAAATTATTTTGTATAATCAGGGGTCTAGGCAAAATTTGAGTTCATTTAATAGACTCTTGACAAATTATTGTAAAATTGACCC
Source organism: Pardosa pseudoannulata (assembly GCA_032207245.1). Taxonomy (NCBI): domain Eukaryota; kingdom Metazoa; phylum Arthropoda; class Arachnida; order Araneae; family Lycosidae; genus Pardosa; species Pardosa pseudoannulata. The sequence goes on from CM063497.1 coordinate 34,387,198, forward strand.
TTCACAAAATATCGTAATAGACTTTTCAAAATAATTTGAATTTAAAAATGTATTCCTCACAAAATTCTTCCATTAAAAAACAAATTTTTCAAAGTCTTTATTAATCTTTAATTATTAACCTCTCCCAAAATGATTTCTTTTTAATAATTAGTTCCTTGAATAAATATAATGTCTATTTATAAATCTGCATATGTGTATAAATACATAAAAATATATACAGTTTTTAAATAAAATTGAACTTTACTAACTTCAGATTCATACATTTTTATATTTCACTTTCACAAAAGCTATCAGTCTAGATAGGCTACTGATAATACATATTAAAATTCAGGCAAAGAAAGTTTTAAGTTTAGCCAATCTATATGTTGATTGTCAATAATACTAAAAGAATTTTAATGCAATCTACATTATTTATAAAATAAATGTATTTTGATGATTTTTTACATTTCACTGAGCCAACAAAGCATCAAAAGATTTTTCAAATTTGACTAATTAATTCCGTCATATTACTTTTCTAATTTCAGAACAAATTAGTGTCTCACATTAGCTTAGAAAAAATTGTTTGTAATTGCTAACATATATTACTTACTTTTGAAGGATTATATCTAAATGGTAGGTAATGAACAATTATTTACCTATCTGCTTTTCTGTATCAGCAGCTTCATCTTGGGTTGCCCTAGGTATGATACCTGGATCACTGAAACTGGTGCGAAACAATGTAGACATCACAAATAAAAATAAAACTGTAGCAACAGCAGGTATGGCTGGGCTTATTTCCTCTGTAAGGTACTGGCAGCTATTAAAATAAATCACATTAATGTTAAGTCTAATAAAAAATTAAGGTACAAATAACAATATACAGTCAGTACCGGCTATATGGTTACCCACTTATGGTCACTTCTTATGGCTTATCACCACTTATGGCTATATGGTCACCCTGCTTATATGGTCAGTTTTCTAAAGTCCTGTCTAACTTAATAGGAAACATGTGTTAAAGTGCACTGCTTGTACAGTCATCTTTTTTTACTTGTTACTGGTTATAGGGTCAGTTTTCAATGTTTTCAGGTCGTGTTTTCAATGAGTTTCAGTTTTTTATCCTTTTTTTTTTTTTAAGAAGTCAGTGCAAAATCAGAGAGGACCTGAATTCAAGCCTTTATTTCCCTCCCTTTCCCCCTTTCTTGTTTGTGTAGACATCACCACTTTCAGTTCTCTTGCCCCCTGACAAGAGAACATCTGTCTGTTTATTGGTTGAAGTTATCTCTTCCTGCTTAAGTTGAAATGGAGACAAAACAAGTGAAGGAAAATTTTGTTGCATTTGGATCCTATGTAACAAATAAGAACATTCATTTTTCAATTATGGCTTCAAAAAGAAAGGATTTGTCATTTGCTGCCAAAAATGAATTGATTGAAAATTTGAAAAAATCCTATCTTTTAAAGGCTACTTTTGCCAACACAAATTCGATTCCCCAGATGACATTAAGACGACAGACGACCCCAGACAACATTTTAGCTGCCAAACTTTGGTCCTCCAGTGTTGAAATCGGTGATCAAGAAAGAAAACGTCAGCACTTGTCACCTTATGGGAATGTGGATAAGGCTATTCTGTTATGGATTAAAAATGCATGGTATATGCACAATAGGGTTGTATTGTTACGCATATAGGGTCTAATTTTTCTGGACCGCTGAGCTGACTTACCGATACAGACTGTATATACCTAAATTTATCAAAAATTTTTAAAGTAGCTAGCAGTATCAGTTTTCTTGTTAGTCAAACTGGGAACCCACCTCTCTCACAACATTCACACACATAAAAATCTCAACAGTATTACACCTTTTAAGTCTTTACCTCTCCCCAAGATTTTAGTTCCCTTGGGCTGCCATGCAACTTTTTAATTTTTTATTCATGTTACTTAAAAAAATAAATCAACAAATTTTAACATTAATTATATATCAATTCAAATAAGAAGAGTCAAAAATAAATAAAAATATAGGAATAAAACAATTTTAAACTTCTATTTGTATAGTTTTCATTCGATTTGGCCTTCTACAAAACTACTGTATTTTAGTACACAATCATGCATCTGGTAACAATTAAAATCATGGTTTTCAATATACTGTAGAATACTTTCAACTACATCTATAAAAAGACTATTTCTTCCAGTAGTCCATTGAATCTTCACCAAAGACTATTATCTCCATTCTGCTCTGGTACATTTATCAAAATTGAGAATATGAAATAAAACCTGAAAATAGGGAGGATTTTTTTTTTTTTAAATATATATTATGCTTGTCTGAACTCTTTCGAGCAAATGTCGCCTTGCAGTCCAATACAGACAAGAAATTGCCCCATGAGATGGGAGAGTCAAAAAGGAACCCAAAGAAATAGCATCCTGTAGGGCAGCACAAGAAGAAAGGTGATCTCCATGCATTGGGGCTGAAGCACAAAGAACACAGTTCGGTGAATCAGCAAGACCAACTTTGTACAGATGGGCCTGAAGAAAATCATGTCCAGTCTCAACACGGACATAAGTCACACCAATAGCTCTGGGCAAGGTGCCACATATTTGTCTATCTGATTTTTTTCTGGTAGCAATATCCCTATAACGGCATAGTTAAGCCTTACGAACATGTTCAGGAATGTCCCGCTTAACATTTCTTAGAGGGGCACAAGTCATGGGTTGGTGCAGAAAACAGCCCTCTTTAGGAAGCGTGTCCGCATGCTCATTCCCAGGCACATCACAGTGGCTAGGGATCCATTGCAGAATTACCTCTTTCCCTGATTCAATCAAGGAACTAATTTGCTTTTTACACTTGAATTCAATGAGATTAAGTACTCGAGTATAATTAGTTATTGTATGAATGGCAGCCACAGAATTCACAAACACAACAATTTTTTCTTTATCTGTATTTTCAATCGCTCTAATAGCCATACAAATTGCATATAATTCTGCATCGAAGTTATCATGGTAATGTCCAATTGCCTCTCTCGGTTAAAAACTTTGCGAATAAACACCGCTACCTGCCATTCCATCAACTGCAGAGCCATTAGGGAGAAAATATACTCACACATGTAATACAAATCTTAAATATAAAAATAAAAAATTCCGACCACCACAATAAGAGTAAAAAGACTGGAAGAGGACGTCAAAACCAGTGTTATGGCTTCAGGCTACTGTTATTCTTACAAATACACTCAAGTTTATTTGTATTTGTTTAACAACTACACATTGACACCCAAGATATATTTCTAAGGGGATCCAGGGGATCTGGACCATCCCCGAAATATTTTCAACTTGGGTTGCAATATTTTTATACAAAATTTATCATAATTTCTTTTCTATACATTTTTATTTTCTTAGTTCATAAAATTACTTAGGTTTAAATCCATCTGGTAAATACTGGAGCATAAATTTAATAAGCTTCCGTATTTACCATCCACATTTAAATCTGGTAAATACTTGTAATGTAAATTAAAATGTACAATGTGGTTGCAAAGATATTTTTTTTTCAAGGTACAATAAAATTACACACAGCATTGCTGATCAGTTTAGGAAGTATTTATGAATGTATGTACATTGTGTGTGTGTGTTATGCAATGAATTTTTTTAATGAGATTGAAATCTCGCTGTACTTTTGACCCTGCCCTAAAAATTAAAAATATTCTTGGCTATGTCATTAAATGGCACCATGCATGATGGATGAAAATGGTAAAAGGATGTATAGTAGAAAAGTTTGAAAATTGGGTCTTATGAGCATCTTGAGAGGTTTGTGAAGGGCACTGGGACATTATTAACCATGTTTAAAACTGGTAACAATCCCAGACATGCCTAAATTCAGCACTTGTGTCCAGAGCAAAAGTGTGGTTTGAAATTTTAACATGCTATTTATAGTTTATACATAAGTACATATCTTATTAGTTTCTAAATTAAAAACATTTAAACAGTAGTAAATTATAAAAGATAAATTAAAATTTACCCATTTAAAAATTTATGACTAGCTTTTTTTTGTTTTAACAACCTATTTTTCAGAATAGTGTTTCTTATACTTTGACCCTGAATAAAATATTTCTATTTCCCTATCATCAGGGATTCTAGAGTTTGTCTATTCAAACTGGACCTAAATTCAGTTTGGTTTTTCCGCACAGTACTGGAAACTTTTAACATGCAGCATTACTGTGGGGAAAGAGTAGTATTCAGCATAATTTTTCGCAAAACTTTGTGTTTAATGGCTGAATTGTAATCTTTTAACTGTTCAAAAGTTTTGTTATTTTCTGGGACAATCTGAGGAGTTTCTAGAGTTATCAAATTTTCTCATTTCTCCAGAGCAACTCTGGAAAATCCGGAGTAGTTGGCATGTCTGCAATCCTGATTAATTAGGATGTCATGCAACTGTAATTCAAGAACAAATCTGACTTCACTTTAAACACTTTTTGGTTACAAAAATTAAAATGCTGTACACTGAAATGCTTTATGTAACTATACCACTCAATAAATTCCAGAAAAAAAAAGTGTTTAAAAAATCTCAAATTAGTCAACAATAACAACATATGTTCTTTCAGTAATAAATGTCATGTAGTTTTAAGAAGCTATATATATTAAAATTAAAATTTTATGAATTTATATGGATTACAATAAAAATACAAAACAGACAAAGTTCCATATCTACAACTAAATTATTTTAAAAGAAAAAGTAGGGCCATTAAAAGGCTTTAGAGAAATCTGATTAGGACAGATTAGTAATAAATGTAACAAGCAATTTTAAAAAGAATACAAATGTTATACTTATGTAAAAATTTGAGACTATTTTAAAAGGTTAAAATATTATACAGTGAAAGCTCTCTGAGTGGCCACCCCACTGTTCCGAGAATATTTGGCTGCTCTGAAGGGTTTTATTATAAGATATTTGCTATAATGCGTAATATAAACAAGTCTGACATATATTCCTTATTTAAAATGAAATTGAAAACTTACCTGAAGAGAAAACAGTACTCTATTTCATTTTCTCACATTTTTTTTTTAAAAAGGCTACAATTTGTGTGTTTTAATTTTTTACCTTTCTCTATAACAACCATTTTTTTTTAAACTCATTTTTACTTTAAATGCAAAAATTAAAGTCTTTGTATTCCTTCAAAATCAAATTTTTTTCTTTAATGACTTCATTGATTTGCGTTCTTCTGCAGTTAGATAATTCAACTAACTTTCTTGCCGATTTGCCATTTTCATATTCAAGCAGAACTTCATATGCGCTGCTCAAGATTTAAGAAAGCACATTTATATGGGTTCTCCCTCCGTTTCTATGGGTGGTGCAAAAGGGATTCCCTATCCTGAAAGGTGTAGGCAGAATACAAAAGAGATAACAGATTTAATCTCTCTTAGAAATGGGGGGGGGGGAACAGCAGGAATGGACTTCGCAAATTATTACTGGGTCTTATATCCATAAAACTAACCTCGAGTTTTTCTGCTCAAAATTAAAGCACTGAGTGAGTAGAATTTTCCAAAAAATGAAATGGGCAACTCCACTCGGTAGCCATTTAGGGGGGGGGGGTGTCAGGTGGCCGCTGATACAGGTTATTTTACCATTAGGTCAATGAGTCAAAAAATCCGTGCCATGAAACATTGGCCATTTAGAACGGTGGCTGATAGACAGGTTGGACGCTCAGAGAAGTTTCACTGTATCTCATTAAATATCTACAAACACTAATGAGGTGAACAGCTCTTTTACAAAATACACAGTGCCTTTTAATAGCTTAGGAATATTAATACTTCTATAACTTTTATATATATGGGAAAATTCATGAAAATACAAACTAAAATCTGCACATCCACAAGTTAAAATTAAATTAACCAAAGAATTTAATTTTGATTTGTGGATTTAACAAAGAAAAAATTCAAATATAAAAAGGCAATTCATGAAGCCTAGTAAAATTAGAGCATTTAACAAATCTTACTAATAATATACAGTAGAACCTCTTTTTAATGACAACACGATACAATGACTCCTTTGTTGGAATGATCATCTTAAAAAGTCCGAATTATTTTACCAGAGGAAAAATGTTAATTTTGAATCATTACGAATCCAAGTGTATTATTTTTTGTTAGAACGACCTCCAATTTTAGTTCAGAGAACTCATGAGCAAGTGGGCTATTTCAAGAAACCTGTACTCCTCTCTTTGTGTTTGCTTAAAGGAGGGGAGGGGGTATGACAAAAAGGGAAGAACTAAATCTTCAATTATCTTTTGATGAGTTTGTTGCCATAGACGAAACTTTACAGTGCTGTGGAGAAAATTTGAATGAGGACAATTTTATTGCCCATATTATCGGAAATGAAGAAATCTGCGATTCCGACGATGGAGAAGAAATCATCCAAGCTTTTTAAAAAGTGAATGAGAAAAAAGCCTTCAATGCAATCAATGCTTTGCATCAATATTTTGAAGGACAATTTAATTCTGAAGATTTCCTTCAAAATCTAACGTATATGGAATCCGTGATAATGAAAAATTCCCAAATGAACTTGAAACAGGCCAATCAAAGACTTTTTTTAAAAATTCAGTAATCAAAAATTCAGTAATAGAAATACAAATAAATAGAAGTGTTCTTTAGGTATGTACTGTTGCATCATTTCTTTACTCAATTTTATTATTTTTTCAATTCGTTACAATGACCATATGATGTTAGTCCCACAGGGGGATGTTATACCGAGGTTCTACTGTAGTATAATAAAGATGATACATACTTTCGATTATTTTCAGTAATGAGAGGAATACTGAATTTTACTGAAGACTGAATATTAAGTTAAAAATAACTGAATATTTGGTTATAATTAATTTGTAATATTTCTATTAAGTACCAACATACTGTAGAAAAATTTTACTTTGTGCTTTAAGTGAATGCCTTGGCACAAAATTTATTATTACTTTTAATTAAAATGAAACAGATAAGTACAAGTTATTTGAACTTGAATTATTTTATGTTTTATGACTTCTATGGTGAATTTGTGGATTTCTAAGAACCACTGTTTTTCTTTAATACATTTAGTTTAACTTTATGACTTTACATAATGAAACCTTGTAGAGTAATTTAATTTGACACATAAAAATTATTAAAATATGAACTTCAGTTAAGAAGAGGACTAAAGATCAACTATCACCTCAAAAATTACATTACATGATTACTTACCACCCTAAAAATTGTATTACATGCTTATGTACTTTTACACTAAATTCTTTATTTATCCCAGTTAAATAAATATTTTATTAATAGCCTATTCTAAAGGAACAATATTATATCACTGATATAAACATTTGCACTTCTGCCTTCTTTTAATGGCAGGTGTTTAGAATTTAAGATCAGAATAGATGAGATACAATCGATTTAATTTTATTTCCCTAAAATTCTATTCGTGTCAAATAAATGAATATCATAATCAAAAACTGCATAATCTATGGAAAATCTAAGCAAAGGATGAATATTTATCGAAGAAGGTATTTTTCACTTATGTTGTATTTATACTAAATTTAATATCTAAAATCTTTTTATTAATATCCTCTCTATTTGTATTAAGCATTTTTTTATTTATCATAATGATTTTCATTACTTATTTGCTATTTTGAAAACTTTTTTTTTATAAGTTAATTGATAAATACTGACATAATTCTCCTAATCCAATAATCTCTCAGACCGTCTGTAATAGGCAATACACTAAATATGTTATACATCCCTAGTTCTTTTTTTCATTGGATTTTATTGCCTACAGAATTTTTATAACATGAATAACAATTTATTAAATATTGACATTTCTTACAAATCAGAGATGAAAGAATTCTATTTCTATGGAGTTTTTTTTTTTTTATTCTTTAACTATTTAGTACAAATTGCTTCAATTGTGAAGGAATTATTTATACATAATCATTCAAACCTTAGTAAAAACTAGGTTCATTCTAGGTCTGTAAAAGGGTAGGGCACTATACCTAAAAAAGGGGGCACACTGCCTCAAAAACAAGTACACTGTTTTTTAAAGGCACTGCCTCAAAAAGAGGCATATTTCACTTAAAATTTTGTCCTCCCACACCCCCTTTTTTTTGGGGGGGGAACACATAATTAGGATTAAAAAGCATGTGGGATGGAAATTTTTGGATCAAAGGGTAAACAGAAACACCCCATTAACTTGCTTAAAATGACCCTGGAAATCCCAAGGGAAAATTATTACTTTGAATATATAAAAGTTACATTCCACTAACTTGTTTCACTTTACAGATAGTAATATATTTTAATAGTAAGTGCTTTTGGGAAATTCATAATTACTGTAAGATAGTTATAATAGATAAAAAATATGTTAAACAAAAGGTTTCAAGATATACTGAAAATAAAGGCTGAAACTGTTATACAAGATTTATATATTTCATAAATAATCTGCATAGTTACATAAATATGTTTTTTATTACTCTGGTAAAAATTCAATTTAATCACACAATTTGGTTATAACTATTGGGCTGGAACTGGTACTTGGTCTTCCTCATAATGTAGTGAGGACTGTTAAGGATCTTCTAATGGGGGAGACTTATAGGGCCTGGCTTGATTCTGGTAATCAAAGGCAGGCCAAGGAGCTTAACCAGGGTTATCCCTGGATGAGGGCTAATGAGCTACTTAAGCTCAGTAGGAATGAGCTAAGGGTGGCCATTGGTCTGTTGACTGGCCATTGTTGCCTCAAGAGGCACCTTAACATTATTGGCATCACGGATAGCCCAGTATGTAGGGGGTGCCATATGGCAGAGGAGAGTTCCTCACACATTTTGTGTGAATGTGACTACTACTGTGCCAAGAGATTTGAATTTCTTGGATATCACTTCATCAAGCCATGGGAGCTGATCAACTTCCCGGTTAAATTGCTGCTTAGATTTATCTCAGCTATTGGTCTCTCTGAGACCTAATTATTAATATTTCTTAACTTTATGCTGGGACTTTATGTTCCAGTAAATTGGGGGGGGGGGGTCCAGTACAATAGGCCTTAGGTTGCAGTGCTGGTGACCTTATGAGCCACCCCACCCCAAATCTATTATAATCTAACTGATGTTTTATTCTTATAAAACTTTAAATTAATTCAAGAAGCTTTCATATTTTTCTTTGTACTGAACAGGTTTTAAAATGTAAAATAAAAATAGTTTATTAATAATAAAATAAAAATAGTTTATAAACATTCAGTTATCAAAACAAAATGAAAATGTCAATTTTTTTTTCTCTTAGTAAATTTGTATGAAACATATGAAAATTTTTAAAGATTGGTTATATATACAGCAGAAAAATAACTATTAAGGTTTAATATTACACTCATCCTTGCTCCATTTCTTTTAATATCTAATACCAAAGAAAGAATTTTAATAGATATTTAAATAATAAAAAAATAATAATTTTCATTTTTAAACAAAAATATTTTAAACAAAATTGCATTGAATTTATCAAGAATAGATATTGAAAAGTTTTATTAAATTTATATATTTTAAAAAGAAAAAGGGCTAAGTACTACAGCAGTATAGGTTGTTCAGAAAAATTGGGAAAAATAAAAGTTTATATTAATTTTTAATTTGAAATATGTTTATAAAATCTTAATATATATCACTTGCAAGTTAGTTTTCCAAATAAAATAAAAACATATAATCATTTTAAGGAAATGGTAGATTTCAGGTTAATAATTTCAAAGTTTTCTAAAGATGTGAAACTTTGTACACATATGTACATTGACATACAACTAAACAAATCACATTTAAAAATATTTTAAAAATCAGATAACCTTTTTTAAAATTCAATTTCAAGAAAAATCTTGGTGATTTTAAAAATGTTTCTTGCAAACTAATTTTCAATTCTTTTCTTTAATTTTAAAACTTCATTTTAAATTATCTTTTGAACATATTTAGGTACTACTTTGTAAAAAAATTATATCATTAATTCATAGAAAATATTTTTATGCCTACACATAGAATTTTCACAGAAAACTCAGATTGTCTCAATTTTAATATTCAAACTGCTACTTTACTACTTTGGGTTTTATATTAACTTCACATAAACCATAAAATGAAGTAATACCAAACTAAATAGTAAGCAGGCAAGGGTGTAAATTTAATAAAAGAATATATGTAAGGAATAAAATATTTTAAACAATCAAATTAGGGTAGCATAGGCCACAACAAATTTTAACAATGTTTTTACAGCAATAGTAAAGGTGGTTCTGACATCAATGGTTGACAGTTTTCTCTTATTGGTAGAAGTTGCCACAAAGACTAACTTAAATTGAATTTTAATTATCTAAAAAAGTATAAATAGAGCAATTTGTCGCAACGTCACAAACTACTATATTGCCCTTCCCATTCATTTTCATGTTTACAACAGCCAATAGACAAACAATAAACTGCCCTTCCATTTGAAACTAAAGCCAGCATTGTCATAAGTTGAGATGTGACCTACTGCGTGAAATTGCCTAATTGAAAATGAATACAAAATTTTTTTCTTACTACATAGGAGTATTTGGTAACCATTCTGCAGAAATCTATGAAAAGTTAAGTAGCAAAGAGCATTTTAAAAATTAACAGATTTTCATAAAAACTGAATTGTTTAAGAATATTAACAAATTTTATGAAAAGTTTTAATGTAATTAATTTGTTTATACTTCAGTTTATATATGTACATAATTTCATATTTCTAAGTTAATACATCAAAAATGTAATGTCCACCATGTCCTTAATTAGCCTATATTAAATTTTAAAGAAAATAAAATACTATTACTTACTCAAAAATGAAAAAGAGTGTGCATGTGCCAACTATTAAACATACTGTAAAGAAAAACACGCCAGTCTGCTGGCCCATCATAATTCTTCCTCCACAAAAGAATTTGTTTCTCCCCGGAAACACTTGATATTTACGAATAAATGGCTTGCCAGAAGCTTTCGGCATGCTTGGTGATTCAGTCAATACCCTTGAATAGTCAACAGCTTTCAACTGACTTTTCATCAGTTCAACGAAGGGGAAAGGGGAGGTGGAACATGGGTAGAGGGAAGTACATCATCTTATACAATTTAATGTTCGAGTGATCATACTTCTTTGTGCCATCTATACACATGTGAATGCTAAAAAGAAAAAAATGGTACATGGTTTTAGAAAATATGTTATATGTGAAATAGAAACAATATATAAACAATAACTTCTAAGCAAAGAGAAATACAGTGAAACTTCTCTCAGCAGCCACCCCTCTAAACAGCCAATTTTTGATGGCACGGATTTTTCGACTCATAGACCTAATGGTAAAAAAACCTGTATCAGTGGCCACCCGAACCCCTCTTAACAGCCATCAACTGGGATTGCCCCTTTCATTTTTCGGGAAATTCTACTTACTCCATGCTTTAATTTTGAGAGAAAAAAACCCAAGGTCAGGTTTATGGTCAGATATAAGACAAAGGAATAACTTGAGAAGTTCATTCCCATGGTCCCCTCTCCCCTTTTCTAAGAAAGATTAAACTGTTATCTCTTTTGTATTCTTCCCACACCCTCCAGATAGGGAATCCCTATTGCACCATCCATAGAAACTGAGGGAGGAACTGAGCAATCAAGCGTTGAAGGTGTCCTAGGGCCTTTGTTTGGAATTCCAATCAGTACAGTTAAGGAAGAATTGCACCTCTGTCAGCAAAAACGTCATTCACGCCAGTTTCATTTCATTAGTTGTTCAGTGATCTGAGTTGCAATGCTGTCGAAATGCGTTTTTCTAAATCTCGAGCAGAGCGTTGAAGTACTGCTTGAATATGAGAATGGCAAATCGGCAAGAAAGTTAGCTGAATTATTTAACTGCGGAAGAATGGAAATCAACAAAGTCATTAAAGAAAAAAATTTGATTTTGAAGGACTACTAAGACTACAGAACAAGCAGAAACAAATTGTAGTCTTTTTTTTTTTTTTTTTTTAATGTAAAGAAGCATGAAATAAAGTACTATTTTCTCATTAGCTAAGTTTTAAATGTCATTTACATCAGGAAGATATGTCAGACTTGTTTATATTACGCATTATAGTAATTACCTTATAATAGTACATAAACTCAATCAGAGTGGCCAACCCCTCTAAGCGGCCAAATATTCTCGGTACGGAGGGGTGGCCGCTCACAGAGGTTTCACTGTATATCAATTTGCACAAATTAGTTGTACAATATATATGTAAATTGGAAATAAAGGCTGCTATGTCACAAATAAAAAGAATTTTAGGAAATGGAGGTAATGCTTTTATCACAGAGGAACACAAATCATACACAAATATGAAAAAATGATATTTTTTTAGAGTCTTTTACTTTTGATGTACAGATACATAATTAGTTTTCTTATTAACAATATTCAAAACATGTTCTTATAAAGAAAAATTAAATTAAAAAGAAATCTTTGTAAATGCAAATATTCTTAATAAATGAAAAATATATGCAAAATATTTTTATGACTATGCATAATGTTTCCCCTAGGCATTTTCAGAAGAGTGACGTGCCCTGCCCCTTTTTTTTTTAGTCTTCAACGCATCCTGCCCCCCTTTTTTGCTCCTTTAATGTGCCCTAACCCTTTCTGATTTGCATGGATTTACCTACGATATCTGCCAAGATTGCAGAAATTCATGCTTTTTTTTCCCACCAAGTGAAAATACAGAAACATATTTCAATGCTTTGGGGAAATCCATTTGGCCAATTTACCCTTATGTCAAATCCCTTTGGATGAAAATCCATTTCCAATTCTATGGAAATCCATTTGGCCATTTTACTCTTATGTCAAATCCCTTCCCTAAACAAATGAATGGAAAAACAACTTTATGCAGAACACATACCCCTGTTATCTGTTTTCCGATTCTTTCTTCAAATATCCCTGTTCACATGGTCAAGTGAAAAAATAACCCTTTCGTGGGAAGATTACTTCCCACCTACACGATCTTAAAAAATATACCTGTGGGAAGTGCAAAACCCATTCTAATATATTGGTCTTGTTATTGAAACGACGGGAAGACTGATTCCCGCTTCGGTTTTGAGCTGACATCAATTGTTCGATAGATTGAATAAAACTAGCACCTCTGTTTTGAAAGTTTGGAAACGTGGAGTGAGAAATAAATGGCCCACAAAAGGGTTAAGACTTATTTAATAATAATAATAATAAATTGAACTTCAAACAACTACAAAATAATAGTTAAATTTTTTTAAACTTAACACAATCAAGAAAATTAAAAAAAAAAATCTTTTCCATTAAAAAATGCCAATTTTTCCCCAATAGAGTACCTTCATACCCAGGAGCACCCTGCCTTTTTTTTTTTAGTCTGGGGGAAACACTAATGCATATACATATGTGTGTGTGTGTGTGTGTATATATATAGATATGCTTAATCAGCATGATTAAAAACCCACTTTCAAAACACTGTAAAAAAAAGAACCACTGGTTAGAATTACTTCAAATTCGAACTGAATATACTGGAAGAAGGGAAAAACAGTATGACACAAGAAAAGAGTTTCAAAGTATATTGATAAAAGGTACTGTTACTCTGCAAATTAAAAGTCAATCATACACAAGAAACATTGCTTGTATTATAAAAAATATGGCATTTTTTCAGTCAAACAACCCAAACACATTGAACAGTAGAGTTGATTTATTGTGCATCTCATCATTTTCATCAAACATACATTTATTTCATCTCTGAAAACCCATTCTCCAGGACAAGTAAACTTTTTCTGAGACAGAGTTTTAGAACAGCATTTATATTAACCCATCCACCGAACACATTCCCCACCTTTTTCCCTTTCAAAACAGTCACCCTTTTAGTAAATTCCAGACGAAACTTACCGTACCATACTAGAGTTGCCGGTTTAAAAGTTGTCAGGCTACTTTTAAGTTATTTTCCCTGCAAGGTAAAGGAGTTCTGTTACGCAAAATTAGTTTCTTTCATTTATTATCGCTTTGCAATATTTTTTTTCCCTCAAAAGTGTGCGCTACAAGTTATATGAGTGCGAACGAGAACGGGTCGACAGGTCCGTTTTTGAACAGGAATTTGCTGTTGAAACCCCGTCGATGCGTCTGTTAGGCATGTTAAAACATTATTGCAAAAAGCAGCATTAAAATTGTATAGATCTTCAGTTTTTTCTAAGAGAATGGAGAGCTAGCAGAAAAGTTAGGGTTAAAGAAGAGAAAGAAAAAGCTGTATATAGCAGCTTTATTCAATTTATAGTTCTGGGAAATGTAGGACGAATGCCAATCTCAATGATATAGATCCCTGGCTGGGAAAGTTAAGATAAAGAAAATTAGAATGTGGATGAGAACTTAGAACTTTAGAAACAATATATATTTTTATATATTACATATATATTTTACGGTTAAATTAATAAATTCAGTGATTATATAAAATTACTGGTGATTATACATAATCACCACTAAATTTGGTAAATATGATAAATTATTTCATATTTATCAAATTTACCAGTTAGTTTAGAAAATCCCCAACTCATAATGGGAAAGGTAATAAATTTGGATTATTTTGTGGAAACAAACTACATCCATATTCTATGGGGAAAAAAATCCTTTATTTTCATTTACATGTAAGTTTACTTCTTTAGACATATTAGACTGTTTTAGAATTACAAAGCTTGTCAAATTTTTTACGTTTGCACTTATCATCATAATCACCACTAAATTTGGTAAATATCCAACTCATAATGATAAATATGATAAATATCATGACTTATTGGGCCAGTAGAATAGAGTGTAGGTTTGTTTTGAGTAGTTACTATTCAGAAAAATATTTTTTGGTTTGACAATATGGAGTAAGAGACCACGAATTACAATATTTTGTATTTTACAATTAAAAAGTCATTAAATTGTTATTTTAGGTCACATACATTTATTTAGTCTGAACGAAATTTAAATAAGGGCCTGGCAGGTGTTGTGAGATGATAAAAATGCAATTTACATGAGCTTGTACAAAATAGTTGCACATAAAAAAAAACTGCAGTTACATATAAAAAAACAAACTAAACTCATATTCTAGAGAAAAAAAAAACATTTTCTCAAATAATGTTAAATGCTATTACTACAAATTACTAAATATTTTAAGTTTACTTGTTAAAGCATACTAGACTATTATGACATTTAGACTTACAAAGTTTGCCAAATTTTATAAATTTGCACTTATGAGACTTGCATTGTCCCTTACAAACACATCGCTCATATCCCTGACCTCCAGATAGAGATGTCTTTCTAACGCATTCTCGGAGTGATACTGTTGGATCTGGAACATTGTCAAGCAAAATAAATTTTTCGTCACAAATTGTGAATTGATTTCTGGTATACAACTGTGAAAATCTTCCTTGTGTTGTTCCTAACTGATAAAACTCTTCATTTTGAACTTCTAATATCACCGCTAATAAATTTCGGGGAACACTTCTTGCTCTGTCTTGGTATTCATAGTTTCACTGTGTTGCCAATTTTACCAGCAGGAAATTTAAGATTTTAAACCTTTAACATTTTCCTTGCTTGTAATTCTAAATCATCTTTAGCACTTTTATTTCCATTATGAGTTGGGGATTTTACAAACTAACCAGTAAATTTGATAAATATGAAACAATTTATATTTACCAAATTCAGTAGTGATTATGTATAATCACCAGTAATTTTATATAATCACCAATTTATCATTTTTACCATAACATATACATAACAAAGTCCAGGAAATACAGAAAATTAAAACCAAAATCTAAAACTTAAATAAGGAAAGAAAAAACGAATATATGTTAAATAACAGTGAAAAAAAAATAGAATATACAAAAAATTCTGAATGCCTATTATTTACTCTCTACAATATATTTACTTCACAGTAATATGATAAAAGAAAACAGAAGAAAAAGAACGTTTTAAAATATATGGTAAGTTTTAGGATACTGAAAAGTGACAGAACCTTTTACTACATTGTTAGAGAATTTTTATTCAATGTGACAAAAATGGAGATAAGTTGATTTCCTTAGTATGCTCATACAAAAGGTTATCTAACAGTGCTAATTCTCTAAAAAAATTATCTAAAGGTGCTTAAACATCTACTTGTCGAGGTCTGAGATGGAAAATGTGTGACTTGGCTTTAAAATCACACTGAAAATGCAAGAAAAATCCTGCAAAAAATTAAGATTATAATAGAGTTCTAATATAAAGGGAAAATATAACTTGTGTCAATTCAGAATCAAGGTCAAGGTCAGGGTAATTGGGTTTAACAGAGTACCAAGTGAGGTGGAAAGTCTTCACTTTAACCTCCGAATGTAAGACATATCAAAACATCAATTTAGGTCTCTAGGCAAAAAGTAAATCCAAACAAAAATTTAACACACTCCAGCTCACAAGGCAGTGAGCAGGTGAGGACGTTCTCATAAAAAATTATGAGTAACCAACACATTGTCTAATTAGGGGATAATTAGACTGGAACCTTGACAATGACAGCAGGTATGGTTAACAGCAATACATAGTATTCAATATGTGAAGCTCAGAAAAATAAAAAAAAATTACACAAAAAAGTTACAGGGACTATAACAAAAGCAACTTGGTACAGCAAATAATAATTCAGAATCATAATTTACAAGATGTACACCTCTGCTTTTATCAACAAGATAAACATTGAAAGAATCTGAACCTGTACAGATTCAATAGTCAGAGGATTAATGCTAATAATAAAGTATAAAAATCCTACTACAAATACAGGAGGAAAAACTGGAAAAAAACTTTATGAAAATGGATAAGATCAAATAAGACTGCAATGGCAGGCTTATTTGATCTTATCGATTTTCATAAAGAAGGATAGGAAGATTGCAATGGCAGTCTTTCTCTGGATTAGTCCCACAGTATTAAAATTGAAATACCTACAGCAGAATGCTTTTCAATGTTCTGCAACAAGCTTTCAGATAATCAAAAATATTCTACCGCAAATACGTTTATTTATTATATCAGCCTTTTTTTTTTCATAATATTACTGCCATTGAGGTACACATATACAAATAAAAAAGTATACAAATACATTTTTATCTTAAATAATAATGAGTCAAAATATTTAATAAAACAATGAATTTAGGAAAATGTTTTTATTAAAACCGGAGTATTGACACAGGATTTACAGTCTTGTTAATTACTTTGGATGTAAAATATTTTAGAAACATCACTATGATGATGAAATAGGAATAGCCATTTTGACCCAAACATTAAACAAAAGGGAAAATTTTAACACTTTTTGTACAAAATTTAAACATTCTTTTATCAGTAGTTCTGACATTGGTTTCATCACCATTTATGCCTATTTCAAAAACACCCATTAATGCTTATATGTTTTTATTTCTTGCTGATCCTCATAATTCAACAATGGTTTTTGGTATGGAAACAGATAAAACGTCTATTAAAAAACTGATAAATGTAGGTACTTCAGTTTTTAATGCATTTACAGCTTGCTCTAATAAAGATTTGATTTCAATAAACATTGCATTCCCTTTCGAATTCCACCTTTGCAACAATCATTCCTTCTTTCTATGTTACAAAATAAATGTAGATTAACGTTTTTTCAGTTACATTTCACAAGCCCCGAATGTTCTGTGACATGCGTAGCTGATTTTTATACATTCTGCTTTGGGGATTGAAATGGTATGTAACATCTAGGTATTAAAACTTATTTCTAGAAAAAATTTCAATATATTCAATCTAAATGCTTTGACATTTGTTAATTACATTTTTTCATGCATAAATATACAATTTATGCTAGCAGTCTTAGAAAATATAAATTTAGTATTCACCATATTTTTATATATTACAAATATTGAAAATAATGTCTACAATTGTCATGGATTAAGCAGCCATAAAGATGACTTAAAATTGCTGCATACATTCTTACACTTTTGGTGTAAAACTATTTGTAAAAGACGAAAAAAAGAATTATAACAATTTGACAATGAGAAACATGGTAATGGGCATTTAAATATGCATTATCATAATTATGCATAGTAGTTTGATATATATATATATATTTTTTTTATATTAAGCCCGTCTGAAGTCTTTCGAGCATACGACGCCTTGCAGTCCAATACGGACAAGAAATTGCCCCATTAGATGGGAGAGTCAAAATGGAACCCGAAGAAATAACATCCTGTAGGGCAGGACAAGAAGAAAGCTGATCTCCATGCATTGGGGCTGAAGCACAAAGAACACAGTTCGGTGAATCAGCAAGATCAACTTTGTACAGATGGGCCTGAAGAAAATCATGTCCAGTTTCAAGGCGGACATAGGTCACATCAATAGCTCTGGGCAAGGTGTCACATATTTGCCTATTCAAAAAAGACCATTTTTTTCTGGAAGCAATATCCCTATAACGGCATAGTCAAGCCTTACAAACATGTTCAGGGATGACCCGCTTAACATTTCTTAGAGGGAGCACAAGTTATATAAACACACACACACACGCATATATAACTGACAAAAACTGAAAAATCTTAAATATCAGGAAAACTTCTTAAGAGTCAACTTAAAGAATTATTTTTTGACTTTCGAACTAAGAACTGAAATTTAACTAAGCAAACTTTTTTATTACAAATACCAGTTTTAAATAGAAACAATCTATGATATTTAACAGCATGGCAGAAATAATATTCTCATTTTTATTACTAACATGAAATTACATACATCATACATTAAAAATAAATGTTATAAACATTTTTTAAGATTTTTTGAGAACAGGAAATTGTTTTGGTTAAAATTTGATAAACAGGATATGTTAAAAAAAAAAAAAAAAAAAAAAAAAAAAAAAAAAAAAAAAAGTCCCAAACTTTTTTTTTTTTTTTTTTTTGGGGGGGGGGGTTAGGAAATCTGGCACCCAGAATTTATCAGACCCTGCATAAACAAATGTATACAAATCTCAAGCTGTTTATATGAGTAATATGGCTGAATACAAAAATTGAACATTTAAAAATTCTACATGTTCAAAAGTATTAAAGCGAAGTTCATTGCATTTACAGAACTATAAATTTAAGGAAAATATAAATAGAAGTAAGAAATAAGCTAATTTGAATATACCAAATAAAAAAAAAAACTCACATCCAATACCTAAACTTACAAAAAATGATTAAAAAAATTATAAAATTTCATTACTTTTTTCTTTAAAGACTCTTTTCCATGTATTAAGAAACTATAATGAAACTAATAAAATTTTAAACATATGATATGCATGCAAAATAATTATTTTTTAAACTTATTAAGGAATTGTAATTAAACAGCTTAAGAGCAGGAAGTTATTATGAAGAACATATCAAAAACTTATACATAAAATTTTTCCTTATTTATTATAAGCATAAAATAGATCAGAATTATTTAACTATCAAAACTGTTTAAAAGGTACTGTTGTGATAGTTAAAGGGTTCTATAACAGAGAATGATAGAAATTGCCTAAATTAATTTGACATTCACTTTTATCGAATATAAATCCATAAAAGTCAGTCCATACCCACTAGCTATACATGGGATTGATAAGTTTATAGTGTTAACAAGTAATTACATTAAATAAGATTATAGTATTTAATAAAAATCTATGCATTACTAAATACTAATTCTATAAAGAAATTTTTAAGAATCTTATAAAAATGCTTCCTTTCATTAAATATTTTTAACAGAACACATTAAATTTGCAAAGCCATTAAATGAAAAAAAAAATATGCAACAGCATTTTTACTGAAGCTAATCTGATAAATTTTAAGTCACAGATCATATTTTGATAAATATCAAACATTTTCAAAAATTAGACTTATATAATAGAAACTTATTATTGTAAAACAATGCACTTTTCAAAAATATTTTTAAAATGACAGTTTCATATCTAATCAAACAAATAAAATAGAAATTTGTCTTTTTTAAAGACATTATTTGCAAGTCATCCATTCAAAATTGCAGCAAATGAGATAATAAAAATCCTACATAGTGTATTAATTGTTTTCCCTTAAAAAATATAAAGCAGTTTAGAGTATTTTTTGTCTACCTGCAGTAAAAATGAATAACTGTAAAAACTCCAAACATGTAATTTAAAATGCCCCCAAAATTTTAGGATTACAATTCACATTCCAATAAACAAAATGTTAGCATTATTGACAATTTGATAGATTAAAATGATACTGGATTTTTATACAGAAAGATAAACGTTTCGTTTGCTTCTTAAATTTAATAAGAAAGACAATAACATATAATACCGGAAACAATTAAAAGTGAACTAAATGTGTCTTCTAACACTTCAAAATAAAACGTAATTATCTTCAGACAAGAAGGTTGAAGAAATATATCTTGATTAAATCTACAACAAATCAGCAATTCTTTTAAACGTTACGACTGTGGGCGAATCGGAAGAGAAATTTATATCTCCTTTAAACATGAAAGAATTATATCAAAATTATAAGTAACAACACATATTTACATACCAAATATTTATTACTTTATCCAAATCCACAAAAAAGTACGTGATTATCTATATTACACATGAGGAAGAAACATGTACTATCCGACAATCAGCACATAAAAACAAATGCAGTAGTGATTTCAGATAAGTTAGCAACAGGGATGTTTAAAAATAAAATTTATGTTTTCTCTCTCATAAACAGAAATGTATGCAGCTGGGCATTCGAAATTCATATTCATACATCATTTAATCAAATTCAAGATGAATTTTCTTCTAACACCACCATGATAATATTACCGTTTAACTACGAAAGGTATAGTTGTTATTTACAGGATATATTGTTTTTGAAGTATTACTCAGATTGGTCAAACACCTTTCTATTAGCAGCACAGATGCAAAATACTCCACCCACTAGCGTTTTGGCAAAATCTTTCCTTTCATGTCGTGACTTAAAAAATAAAAAAATAATAAAAGTAGGAATAAATACAATTTTTTTTCTAATTAGATACCTGAAAAAATACCAAAACAGTATTTAGGGAAACAAAATACAAATAGGAAATTAAATTTGGCATTTTCTAAAATTTTGGAATCAAATGTTTGTAGTGGGTTTTTCTTGATGGCAACACTCATGATATTTTAGTTCTATTTTCTTACTTTACGGAAATTCACCCAAATTAGAAGAAAAACGCTCAATATGTAATTTCAGTTTTCGCAGAAATCCCCGTTAAAAAGTGGTCGTGTGATAATAACTGAAACACATTGACAGAACGTTTCAAATATTAAATGTCATTTAAACATTTAAATTTCTCTTACACATACCCAATTTCACATAAAATAAAATAAAACTATTTTACAATAAAGCTAACGTAGTTAAGAGCAAACTGTAAAGGAATTTTCTTGTAAGATATTAAAAGTTTACACAACAATAAATGTAAGTAGTAATAAACGTAAGTACATAAATATAAGTACGTAAATTTTCCCCTTAATTAGAAGCCTTTGCATATGAACTAAAGATAGGCTTAGAAACGAATATGTAATATCTGTTGTGCAATAATCAAATCATTAGCAAACTTATTGGAGATTTTGCAGAATTAAACATTTTTCTAGTTAAAAAAAATTCGATTACCAATTCTGTTTTAATTAACCTTTTGTGTGTTAATGATCCTTCTGGCGCTTAATATTTTAACATAGGATATTATCAAGCTAAATGATTTAAAAAAATTATTTTTAACAAAGAACCTTTAAAAACTTTTCTGTTAGATCTGTTTAACTTATAATATTTTAAGGGAAACACAAGAGTGTGGTGAGAAAAATATCAATGATTTTAAGGAATTGTTTGCGAGCTTATATTTCACTTCAATATAAAGATATTAGTATGCTATGATTAAAATATTCATATACTTGTCAACACATGCATTATATTTTATACTGAGAGTGACATTTAAGAATGATCTCAGTCACTCAATGGCAAAGAGTCTTTTAATTATTTTAAAATATTTGATACTGTATGCCAATTCGATACATTTTAAAAAAGCCTTTTAATTTATTTTGAAAACTTAACATAGGGGTAGAAGTTAGATAATTGGACAATAATAAGGAGTTTCCCTTCGGTAAGAAAAAATCACATTTGGGGTAGAAACTTCAAAAACCAGAAATATTATAAGGATATAAGGTGATTTCCCGCAGAAGGGAACATCTCAACTTATGACAATTCTGGCTTTAGTTCGAAACGGAAGGGCAGTTTATTGTTTGCCTATTGGCTTTCGTAAATATGAAAATGAATGGGAAGGGCATTATAGTAGTTCGTAACGTCGGTGTCGATTTCACTGAACCTAAAGCTTTTGTACATAGGGGGATGGATTTGGTGATTTTCCTGCATATTTCATTGCATATTTCCAGAAATATGAAATTTTTTCAATTGCGAAAAATTTGGAAATTCTATCAGTAATATATTTTTTTAAATTATGACTAAAGCATCCGCAACTGAGAAAGTTACTACAATAAGGCGATTTCACGCAGTAGGGCAAATTCTCAAATTATGACAGTTCTGGCTTTAGTTTTAAACGGTAGGGCAGTTTATTGTTTGTCTATTGGCTGTTGTAAACTTGAAAATGAATGGGAAGGGCTTTATAGTAGTTTATGAAGTTGCGACAAATTGCCTTATTGGTGATTTGTTTTCAATAGAGTGATGCTTGTAGTAAATCACGAATAGGATTTTGAGAAACCAATTTTCATGGACTTTCAATTTTACTAGATACAGCCAGTAGAAACAAAAAACCTAATAGGCAAAAAAACCTAATCCTTTGTAAATCATAAAATTTAGAGGTTTTATTACTCTGATGTAATACCTCACCTGCATTGGAAATATGTAAACTAATGTAATTCCTCTGGGTCTCCTATGCCTGCAAATATCTCACAGTTGTTTAAGAACAGTTTGGTTAGGACATTATCACAATTTTCTTTTCTCTTTCAAATTGAGTTACAGTAATTCAAGTACTTTGATTTGTGAGTAACTTAGTTTTGTTGGATTTGATTTGATTACTAGCTAATAATTTTGTGCTTTCTCTCTGGCTGCAGTGCATTTACTGTCCGATGATTGTTTTTCAAATGAAAGGATGGCAACTGATTCATGACTCGAAAGGAAAATATTTTAAATTTTAACTGTTTTACTGATTAAGATCTTGCCGAATGTAATGTATAACCCAAAATTTGCTGTAAATATTTATAATTTTTGTAAGAATATGGATGTTTATCCCTTTAACCTGCTTTTATAAATCATAAAGTCACAGAATAAGTCACTGAGGTGTACAATTCAATTTTAAATTGCTATCTGCTATTCTCATTGCATTCATCCACAGATGTCAATTCTTCTGCGGAGTCAATGCTTAGTTTCAAGGCCTAGTAAATGCCGAGTGCCAATGTCTAGATCCCCTCTTTATTTCTATTACCTCCTAGGAAAAATTGAGAAATTTTCATTTCAGGAAATGATTGCATTCTTCTGAGTTTTTAAAATTTGTTGTTCATTTTATATTTTGCGTTTTTCATAAAATTATTTATACTACTGTTTTAAATATTGTAGTTTTATTTTGTTTTGAATATATATAAATATATATATATATATATATATATATATATATATATATATATATATATATATATATATATATATATATATATAAATATATATATTGTAACGGCTTGATTTAGCGGTGTATCGTCATCAAAGAACTTTGTTTTTTTGTTTTGAGAGGTGGGCTTGTGTGGATACAAAAGGATTGTTTTCCCCGGCACCATGAAGTCTACACATCTGTGCTCTATAGTAAAGGAACAATATGACAGACGACACGACACCTTCACTGACAGCCGAAAAAAATGATCGCAGGAACGACAAAGGATTTGCCGCTACTCAGATGTAGCCGCTAAGAATTCCAGGGACCCTGGCTTTGCTGCCGATGATTGTTTAATTAGGACCAACCCAGTTGGTCGAAGGTGAGGTCATCGCTAGGTGAGCCAATAATGAAATTGTGGGTGAGACCCCTCTCTTAGAGGCCCCTTCCCTAGAAAGAGACAAAGATTTTTTTTTTAAGAGAGGTTAGTTAGCTAGCAACCAGCTAATTCAGAGGTCGCCATTACCAGTCTCTCTACCGGAGAGTTTTTTTTTTTTTTTTTTTTTGCTATAATCCCACCTTGGGATCTTTTCTTTAAGGAGTAGGCCACATCGGCTAACTCGGAGGTCGCCTCGACCAGTCTCTACATCGGAGAGTTTCATTTAGCGAAATCCCGTCCTGGGATATATCTCTTGCTGAGATTAAAGCGATACCCTGTGATTTGGTTTTCCGTATTCTAATATAATCCTCTTCAGGATTGTTTCCTGTTCTTCAGAACTAACTGTGCTAAATCTCCTACCTGTACTTCAGTGAACTTTCGTGAGAGCTACGAATTATTTCTTCCGTCTAATCACCCATATTTCGGCAGAGACTGAATTTAGTTTAGATACCCGTCTCTACTCAGGCCTACGTGTACTAATTACTTACCTGTGATCGGATTGTTTTTTTTATAGTTGTGAAATGATGTATAAGTGTAAATAAATCCATTAATCAAGATACACCTGATTCTTCCTTGTGTCACCTGAAACAGGGACCGGATACGTTACAATATATATATATATATATATATATATATATATATATATATATATATATATATATATATATAACAGGGTTTTTCCCTCAATGATAGCAGTTTCAGCTAGCTCACTTTAAAAACCATTTATTCCTCTTTTTTGAACATAGTGCATTTTGGGTGGGAACAGATGCATTATCCCGTCCGCGTGTTTATAAAAATTGACAAGTAAAAAAACATGGCGGCGGTACGCGTTTTCTGAAAGATCCCCATAAAAACCAATATCTTGATACTTTTTAACAATTTCAAAAACAGTTAGAACTGAAATAACTACACCCGCCATAACTAAATTTCTAAATCCTAGGAAATGATAAAAAAAAAAAATACAATCTGACCTAAGCGACACCACCTGTCTGGAAGTTAAAAGAACAGCTAACATGCAAATTTCTCGAATATTGCAGGGTACTGACGTCAGAAATCATGTCCACCAATGGGGTGCAAGAACACATCGAAGCTGCCATACCCCACCATCAAAGTCTGGGCAAACACACCAACCTACTCATCGCCACATTTGACGAAAAAAAACATGGCTTCTATAATGCATCTCTACCTGTGAGTGTTTAAGTTTGGATACAATTTTTAAAACAATAAAATGTACCAGATTTGGAGGGAAATATTAATTTCTGAAAAATTCGAAATTCTTTCAAATTCTGAGTATTTTCTAAATGTTCTCGTAATTCCGGAAAATTTCAAAATTTCCAATTACAGTTTTCCTCTTTACATTCTATATTACTTCCAGGTCTTTCATTTTAACCATTTTTTTCCTTTTTATTTTTATGCATGCGATTAACATGCTTTGTTGAATATATTTCTGATAAAACACAGAATTGCAATATTTACAATTTAAACTTTCAATCTCCATTCTTTGTATGTTCCAAATTCTTCTAAATGAAGGAATAAATAATGGATAAATAAAGAGAAATAAATAGATAAGAAGCCAATAGTGGAAAGCATTGCCAAGATACTTTGCCAATTTTAGAATTTTCTACCAATGATTACCAGCCAATCAGAGGCCAAGTGGAATACTAGGTACCAGGTGCCTGTGGTTCTTTCTCCTAAAAGTCTAACAATGTCAGCCATCCCTTGAAGGCTGCTGCATTATTGAACAGTGGACTAGGGAACTGGAAAAACCATACAAATGGACGCACAGGTGCTGAAAGGGTTCGGAAGGCAGAGCCTTGAGTAACATTGAAATAAGCTGTTGATATTTTTTTGCTGGAGCTATCAAACGTGTTGGTATACCCGATCTCGGAAACTCATATCCACCCCGGATAATTCTGAGATTGTTTTCTGGGTTTAGCAGCAGAGGTGCAAAGACTGTGCCTAGTTTATAGCCCCCTGAATATAAACTAGAAGTAGTAGTTTAAGTTTGTTAAGTGTCTACTTGACATGTATTTGACCTTAAATCATGTCTTATTCAACTTTGAAATACATTTGTGCATGTAGATAAGTTTTCGGCCTAAACTTAAATTATTTTGGCCTGCATTCTACCTAAGATATTGCATTATGCTGGATTTGCGTTCATCCATAAATTTCACCTGTACTAGAATGTGTTTTACAAAAATTGAACTGTAAGTTGCTAAAATAAAACAGTGGTCAGAAAAGTTTTAAGCGTTGAAAATGTGGCAAAATATGACCGCTAATCAAAGTGTTTTCTAGCATAAATATTTCAGAGCTATTAAAATTAGTAAGTTAATCATTATGTAGAAAGAAGTAGAATTCAAATAAAAACTCCATAGACACCAAAATAAATATTTTTATTTACAAAAATTTCCAAGTCTTTTAAACTAGAAGATACTAAAACACCCATATCTATCTACTTACAGAGTGGTGTAAAGTGGAGTGCTCGATGTACGATTTTCGAAGGATGAAAAGTCGAGGAAGTCCTTTCTATAGTTCGTGATTGGATTAAACGAACCATCGTAGTTCAGCCTTGCGAGTTCTTTTTCGGGTTCTTCGGAGTATCCGTTGGAATAATCCGATGAACTGTTTAGGTAGAAATATGCACGCTCAGTATTTGGGTCGCTAGATAAACTGTTGGCTGACACAGGACTAAGTTCATCGAGATGGGTTTTGGATATGCTTGGAGCATTCCCATTTCTAGCTTCCAGAGAATCCAAACTAGGTGATGCTCTGTTGAAGTTATTCAATGACCAGTTCTCATTAATATCAAGTGGTGCATTTAATGACTCTACTGGTTGAACAGTTACCTCTGCGCAGATTAATTTGTCGCTGTAAGAGTAATTGTCAAATTGCATGCTTTCCATTTGATCTCTAGTTTCCTTCGTAGGACACAAATTTCCTGAAACACCATGCGATAATTGTAATGGTTCATTGACATCAGTTGATAATACTCCTATTTTCGAGTTTATGTCAGAAACTGCAAACCTTGGAATGTGTTCCATGGAATTCTCTGTAAAAGAGTCTGAACGTGACAGGAGGTTAGCTGTACTGGGATTACTATAGGTTTCATTGCATTCTGTATCCACTGGAGATGACATTTGGAGATTATGGACTTGCTCCACGTAATAAGGTTGTTCACCACAAGGAGAATTTCCAGTATTAGGTATATTATTGAAATGCCTTTGGGGACTTGTAGGTGATGGTGCCATCTCAAAGTTATGAATTTGTTCATCATACTTACAACCATAATTTAAAGGATTTGAGCCTGGGGGTTCTGTGTAAAAGGGTTGTTGGTCATTAGAAGGAGGAACATCGTTACTGTATACATCTGTGCAACTGGGTTCATTTCTTTTGGAACTATCGGGCGAGGATGCCACTTGCAGGTTCTGAAAAGATTCATGGCTCCTCTGAGCTGAGTTTATAGAATCTTGGACAGTAGGCTCAACGTAATATGACAGTTGTTCGTTAAAGCATGAATCATTTTCATCTTTTTTAATGCAGCTACGTTTAGCTGTTCTATGATAATACTCGGAATATGCAGCTGAAACATCTGTGTGAGGTGTTAGATTTTTATTGTGATACATCGAAAAATTAAAGAAAGGATCATTTATAGGTCCGAAATAATCCAAGCTTGTGTTTACAGGAAATGTATTATAGTACTCGGTAGAGTTATAAATAGAATTGCTTGAAGTCTGCGTATAGGGAACAGCTGGCGAAGGTGGATAGGAATTCATGTTTTCACCGGAATACAGACAACCTCTTACATTGTTAAGTGGAGCAGATGCATGACTAGAATTGTTTTGAGCAATGCTCAGCAAATCGCTGGCAATCGAAATGGCTGGATTTGTAGGTTGGATGCAAGAAATTGGCTGAGAGTCCAGTGCTGAGACCACTGCAATATTCTCTGGCTGAATGCAAGGAATGGGCAAGAAGTTGTTTGCAAAAGACGCTGCCGTAGTTGAAGACTGTACATAGGCACTAAGTGAAACATATTGATCAGAGCAGCTATTCTTTATACGATTCTCAGATAACGATTTTTTCTTTACTTTTGATGGAGCTTTTACGTTTTCAGGACCAGCAGAATTCTTTATATACACAGGTCTACCACTTTCGTCGCATTCAAACGTAGTCTGTTTTGTTACTTGCTCCTCCTCAAGCAAACACTCTTTATATTCCGGTTCACTGTAATAAACATACAAATACCTATTAAAATAATGAATTCAATGAAAAATTAAAGGATATGTAATTTACCAAGAAGCCAAATTAATATCTTTACTATATCATTGGTGCCAACTTCCAAAAGGGGAAAATCTGTAGTTTATTGCAGTAACATTATTTAAGTATATAGACAAAAATATAAATTTTAAAAAGGGAAAAATGGCAAGTTTTATTTAATCTATGCTATATTAATTTAATATTAACAAATGCTTTAAAAGTAAAAAAAAAAAAATGTTGTTTATTGAAGTAACGTTTTTTAGTGTATATATAATACATAATGAAAAAAGTGAAAAATTATAATACTGTTTATCCAATATATAAAACAAACATATTAGACTTTAACATTTCCAAATGTTGTTCTACATTTTCAAAAATTGATTGTCAAACTCATTATCAAAACATTCTAAACTTTTACTGCATTTCCCAATTTATTAACTGTTCTAATTTTGTATTAGACAGAGATTGTCTAAAACCATTTCTGATTTTTTTGTTTATTTGGTTGAATATTCGCATTTTACTTCTTGTTGGAATACATAATTATCGACAGAGGGAAAAAAAAAAAAAAAAACGAGAACGGAATTTTTAAGGATTTTAGACTAGACTATATCGCCAAACACACAACAGACAATCAAATGGCTGGGAGACACACACAGAGATTTTAAACTTTACATATAAATGGTGTGGATAAAAACATACCCGGACCCTAGTACAACGTTATGCCAAAATTTCAAGCTAATCTGAAAAATATTTTCAGAGATTTTGGGTTACGAACAACCTTTGTATTTTTATTTACACTCAAACCTGTTTTTGCGCGGTGGATAGAGACCGCATAAAAAAATTGCACAAAACTTCACGAAAAGCTATAAAATATAGTTTTCGGAACACAAATTTTTTTAATGCGGTGAATAGGGACCGCATAAAAAAGTCTCACGTTTAAAATAACTCAAAACCTTACGAAATAACTAGTACATACCTGGAATTTCGCCAAACGTTTTGGAATCTGATTTAAAGAATACACTTGCGAACATTTTTAAATATTTTATTTACATATTATGTGATTATTTTACACAAACAAAACTTTTCAAAACGTATAAACATTATCCTTCGCAGTCTGACAATAAGCGACCTTTCCTGTGATAAACTGGTTCAAAATCGCTTTCGTCACTTGAAGATACTATCTCGCACTCGTTTAGAGTTGACTTTTTTTCAGGTACCATATAGTCAGTGATTAGTTTTTGAGACGACTGTTGTTTCACTAGACGCTCGGTTCCGGTAGCCAGATATGCACGACTGAAGCTCCTTTTGGAATTTTGAAGTTCTTTCAGAATTGGCATCGATTGCAAGAAAATGACATTCTAATTTATGACAGAGTTGGAGTCCTGCATAGATTTTATCTGCTGTCATATGATCGGGTTCTTCTTGCCCATCAGTAACATCTGTTACGTAATTTATAATTTCATCTTCCCTTACGGTGTCATCCTGAATCATTTCGACAAGATCATTTTCCTAAAACTATTAAACCCATCTCCGCCGATGTTATTATTGATAACTTCGATAACTTCGTCAATTATGTTCAATTTGATTGAAATTTTTATTTACCACACAAAAGAAAAATCGTATTAAAAAATCGCACAAAAAAAGACCGCACAAAAACAGGTTTGAGTGTATATAGATAACAGAACTAGCTTAATAAACATTTAGATTCCTTTTTAAATCCAGGTTTTACTGTATAATATTTTATCAAGATAAATATTTGCATCAACAAATCAGACCTAGTATTTGTAGTTTATAGCATTCTTACAAGAGTCAAAAGCAATGTTTTAAACATAAATATTCTAAGCTGAAAAATCTCAATACAGAGATTTTAAACTTAATATACAGGGTTCCCGCTGTTTTTCTAGAACAAAAATTAAGGACTTTTTAAGGACTTTCTAAGGACCAAAGTAACATTTTATAAGGACCTACTTTAAATACACGGCATAACGACATAAACCCTATTTCCTGAGGAACATATTTTAATGATTACGAACCAGACAAGGCATGTTCAATAAATGCCCTGCAATATTTCAGAATTAAGTTTTTTAAAATCCCTAAAAATTAGTAATAAGATATATCTATTTCACAAAAACTAATAAAAAAAAAATATACATCTAAAGCTTCGAGTGATGAAACTAGAAATAAATCTCTCTCTCTCTCTCTCACACACACACACACATGTATATATATGTATGTATATATATATATATATATATATATATATATATATATATATGTATATATATATGTATATATATATGTATATATATATATGTATATATATGTATATGTATATATATATGTATATATATATGTATATATGTATATGTATATATGTATATATATATGTATATATGTATATGTATATATGTATATATATATGTATCTATGTATGTATATATATATATATATATATATCTATGTATGTATATATATATCTATATATATGTATGTATGTAATATATATATATATATATATATATATATATATATATATGTATGTATATATATATATATGCATATATATATATATATATATGTATATATATATATATATATCTATGTATATATATATGTATATATATATATATATATATATATATATATATATATATATATATATATATATGTGTGTGTGTGTGTGTGTGTGTGTGTGTGTGTGTGTGTGTGTGTACTAGCTGATTATACCCGACGTTGCCTGGGAAAGAAGAAAGTTTTATACTTTTCTATAACATTCAATGCATGGAAAATTAAACTTACATAAGTAACTGAAATATCTATAAACTCCCCACCCTCTATGCTTTGTTTAATTAAAATCTGCAGGACTGTTAGCTATTAGGAAAGGGCAGCTAACTTTATACTTTAAACCTTTTCAGCATGCGAAAGATTATTTATTGGTCAAATAAGTAACTAAGAAACAACTGTCCCATAAGATAACTGATAGGAAATCACTTGACGACGCTGAATCATGTTGATGGAGAAATTGATCACATTCTAATTTAAAAATTAAGGAGTTTTTAAGGACCTTTGGCAAAAATTAAGTAGTTTTAAGGGCCCTTAAAAATGGAAGCTAAAATTAAAGAGTTCTTAAGGACTTTTAAGGACTGTGGGAACCCTGATATATAAACGGTGTGGATATAAATACATCCGGACTTTAGTGCAACCTTAAGCCAAAATGTCAACCCAATCGGTACGATATTTTCAGAGATTTTGGGGGACGAACAAACATTTACATTTTTATTTATATAGATAGGGCAACCTAAATCATGATTTCACTTAAATATCTTTAATATTAACAAAACTATTGGTGATTTGAGCTGCTATGTAGTAAAATTCCTGAAAGGAAAAAACCTATAAATGATTTATCACATATTGAATTGGTGTCTTGTAGGGCACCTATTTGCTCTCGCAGTTCAAGTTTCCAAACACTTCATCAAGTAGTTCTTTACAGAATAAAAAAAAAGGTTAAAAGTCGGAAGTGGTCACAGTAATGAGGACAAACTCTGTCTATATATAAAAGAAAAAATATATACATAGCGAATACGAAGATCAGAACTTGGGTGCCGCCTTCTGTATATATCTATGTCTGTTTAGCTAATTTATATATTGAGGACTGTGTACTCTATTTAAATGATATACAACTAAAATTTTCTCTTACCTTAAAACATGGTTGATGGCAAGGACGAAGGAATGACGAGATTTAGAATTCAGTAGCATTATGAAGGAACTTTGGATCCAAATCCATCCACCATTTTGTGTGAGAAAGCGGTAGTAACTGCTAACAGCTTGGCCCTTTCTAAGCACTGAAATAATATAAAAAGTGGTTGTAAGTCCCAGATCTTACTGAGGAATATTGGTTTGCTGGATTTAGATCTTAAATTAAATCTGTTGGATCTAAATCCGTCCACCATTTTGTGTTAGAAACCGGGAGTAACTGCCAACAGCTTGGACCTTTCTAAGAACTGAAATTATATAAAAAGTGGCTGTAAGTCGCAGATCTTATTATGGATTATGGATTTGAACGATTTGGTTTCTAAAATTAAATCTGTTGGATCTAAATCCATGCACTATTTTGAGTGAGAAAGCGGTAGTAACTGCTAACAGCTTGGCCCTTTCTAAGCACTGAAATAATATAAAAAGTGGTTGTAAGTCCCAGATCTTACTGAGGAATATTGGTTTTCTGGGTTTGGATCCTGAAATTAAATCTGTTGGATCTAAATCCATCCACCATTTTATGTTAGAAAGCGGGAGTAACTGCCAACAGCTTGTCCCTTTCTAAGAACTGAAATTATATAAAAAGTGGCTGTAAGTCGCAGATCTTATTATGGATTATGGATTTGAACGATTTGGTTTCTAAAATTAAATCTGTTGGATCTAAATCCATGCACTATTTTGAGTGAGAAAGCGGTAGTAACTGCTAACAGCTTGGCCCTTTCTAAGCACTGAAATAATATAAAAAGTGGTTGTAAGTCCCAGATCTTACTGAGGAATATTGGTTTGCTGGATTTAGATCTTAAATTGAATCTGTTGGATCTAAATCCGTCCACCATTTTGTGTTAGAAAGCGGGAGTAACTTCCAACAGCTTGCGCCCTTTTTAAGAACTGAAATTATATAAAAAGTGGCTGTAAGTCGCAGATCTTATTATGGATTATGGATTTGAACGATTTGGTTCCTAAAATTAAATCTGTTAGATCTAAATCCATCCACCATTTTATGTTAGAAAGCGGGAATAACTGCCAACAGCTTGGCCCTTTCTAAGCACTGAAATAATATAAAAAGTGGTTGTAAGTCACAGATCTTACTAAGGAATATTGGTTTGCTGGATTTAGATCTTAAATTAAATCTGTTGGATCTAAATCCATGCACTATTTTGAGTGAGAAAGCGGTAGTAACTGCTAACAGCTTGGCCCTTTCTAAGCACTGAAATAATATAAAAAGTGGTTGTAAGTCCCAGATCTTACTGAGGAATATTGGTTTGCTGGATTTAGATCTTAAATTGAATCTGTTGGATCTAAATCCGTCCACCATTTTGTGTTAGAAAGCGGGAGTAACTTCCAACAGCTTGCGCCCTTTTTAAGAACTGAAATTATATAAAAAGTGGCTGTAAGTCGCAGATCTTATTATGGATTTGAACGATTTGGTTCCTAAAATTAAATCTGTTAGATCTAAATCCATCCACCATTTTATGTTAGAAAGCGGGAATAACTGCCAACAGCTTGGCCCTTTCTAAGCACTGAAATAATATAAAAAGTGGTTGTAAGTCACAGATCTTACTAAGGAATATTGGTTTGCTGGATTTGGATCCTAAAATTAAATCTGTTGGATCTAAATCCATCCACCATTTGAGTGAGAAAGCGGTAGTAACTGTTAACAGCTTGGCCCTTTTTAAGCACTGAAATAATATAAAAAGTGGTTGTAAGTCGCAGATCTTATTATGGATTATGGATTTGAACGATTTGGTTCCTAAAATTAAATCTGTTAGATCTAAATCCATCCACCATTTTATGTTAGAAAGCGGGAATAACTGCCAACAGCTTGGCCCTTTCTAAGCACTGAAATAATATAAAAAGTGGTTGTAAGTCACAGATCTTACTAAGGAATATTGGTTTGCTGGATTTGGATCCTAAAATTAAATCTGTTGGATCTAAATCCATCCACCATTTTGTGTTAGAAAGCGGTAGTAACTGCCAACAGCTTGGCCCTTTTTAAGAACTGAAATTATATAAAAAGTGGCTGTAAGTCGCAGATCTTATTATGGATTATGGATTTGAACGATTTGGTTCCTAAAATTAAATCTGTTAGATCTAAATCCATCCACCATTTTATGTTAGAAAGCGGGAATAACTGCCAACAGCTTGCGCCCTTTTTAAGAACTGAAATAATATAAAAAGTGGTTGTAAGTCACAGATCTTACTAAGGAATATTGGTTTGCTGGATTTGGATCCTAAAATTAAATCTGTTGGATCTAAATCCATCCACCATTTGAGTGAGAAAGCGGTAGTAACTGTTAACACGAGTGGATCGGGAAAGCCAATTTTGGGTGCTTACACTTCTGGTAGAAAATTGCTTGGCTCACTGGAGTCATCTATTAACTAAAAACCTATTTAAGTAATCTTGAACACATGTCGAGGATTCTTAATACAACGTGTTAAACATGGAGGGTGAAGCAAATTTGTTTTTATTTATATGATCTTTTACTTTTTAAAATCATTAACAATAACTGGTAAAAATATGCAATCCCATTGCATTATTCAGACAATGTTTATTCTCAGTTTATTGTAATAGACAATAAGTAGCCTGATTTAAGCATGAGAAAATTACTCATTGAAATATATTTCAATGTAGTACTTTAGAAGCTTATATTTTTCTATCAAAGAATATTCAAGGAAAATTCTCTTTTACTCTTTATTAAGTAAAATAATTATTCAATATTGCAGTATAATTTTGAGAGGAATAGTAAAATTTAAACGTATGAATGTTCTTTGATAGAAAAATGTAAGTTTCTAAATTATTATATTATTATAACATTTTTTCAGAACAATGTTTTTATCTTTAAAAATCAGGCTGTTTACTGCCCATTATAGACAGCTTGAGGTATAAAGTTTATAATAGCAAAAACTGGTTTTAAAATAATAAAAAAAGATGAAAAAAATTGACAGTTAAAAATAAAATTCAATTTTTAAAATTGTCAAAAATGTAAAAAAAAAATATTAGAAATAAAATATTAAATTATAAAAATATTAATAAATATTAAAATTAATAAATTTATTACAATAAAATATTATAAATACTAGCACTTCTCAAGCTCATTTCTTAGCAGAAACTAATTTTATAAACTTAAAACGACAAAAACTAACAAAAATAAAAGTAAAAAATTAAATAAAATTCAAATAAAAAGGAGAAAATTGGCTGAAAATATTGTCAAAAATGTAAATAAAATAATAAAATAACTGTCCAATTAATTGAGTAGTTTTAGTTAATATATTAGTGAATAGATGGCGCTGGTGAGCCAAGCAATTTTCTAACGGAAGTGTAAACACCCAAAATTGGCTGTCCTGATCCACTCGTCTGTTAACAGCCTGGCTCTTTCTAAGAACTGAAAGATAGAAAGTGGTTAAGAGTAAATCTGTTAGATCCAAATCATCCACCATTTTGAGAGAGAAAGGAATTAGCTGTCAACATCTTTGCCCTTTTTGAGAAATGAAATAATAAAAAAAGGTGGCTGTAAATCACAGATCTTATTTTAGATTATAAGGTTGATGGATTTGGTTCCTAAAATTAAATCTGTTGGATGCAAATCCATCTACTATTTTGCTTAAGAAAGCGGAAGTAACTGCCAACAGTTTTACCCTTTCTAAACACTGAAATAATACAAAAAGTGACTGTAAATCACAAATATTATTGTGGATTATGAATTTGGTGGATATGGATCCTAAAATTAAATCTGTTGGATCCTACAGATTTACCAACCACCATTTTACGTAAGAAAGTGGTAGTAACTGCTAACAGTTTTTTCCTTTCTGAACTGTGAAAAATGGTAGCTGTAAGTCATAGATATTATTGTGGATTATGAATTTGATGGATTTAGATCATAAAATTGAATCTAAATCAATCATATAGGATTTAAAGGAATAATATTTTGTTTCCAAAACATGTTTTCATATACAGTTGGATCCGAATTTAACGAACCCCTATTCAATGAATTTTTAATGAAAATTAACAAAAATGAAGGCAAAACCCCTATTTAACGAATAATAAACTCCGAAACAGCAAATTAAATTGCCAATTCTTTTCTTTTTTTTTTTAAGTCAGAAGTTGCTTCTGGGATAGACTTTAACGAATATGTTCTTAACGATGTCGATTATCGATGACGCACTGTCTATCTGAGCAAGTGAAGTTACTGAAATTATTGAGTTATCGAAAACAGCGAATAGCGATTCTGATACAAGAATCTATAATCAAACATCTAGTGAAACTGTTACTTTTCCTAATGCTTTAAAGGGTTTGGAAACTGTGAAAACGTACATCATGCAGCATAATGTAAATGGCGCAATAGTTTCTTCTCTTCATGAAGTCGAAAAAGAACTTCTTCCAGTCAAGAAACAAGAGTCAAACATCTCTTCATCAGTACTTTCAGATTCAAATTAATTAGTGTGTGTAATTATTCGCTACACATATTTTAGCTGCTGAATAAAAAGCATACAGTTTCTCATTATGGATATTTGCGTAGTTGCTTATTAGGACTTTTCCATAAGGTAAATACAGGATTTTTTATTTTTGGTTTTGGACTCCGGGCTTGACTAAAGAACTGGGTTCCCCCGCCAACTTCGCGATAATGGCGACCATACTTATGGTCGCCTAACATTTTCTCCTGATCTCACCGTGTCCAAACAATCTGTATCTATATTATAATTTATATGATATTTGCATTCAGCTCTCCTTGTGTAACTCTTTCCTTATATATTTAAAAGTGCGCAATGCTTAAAAAATTAGATATAAAAACCATTAATGGTTCACTATGGTTGATTTTTAAAAATTTGGAGCTGTTGCGTTAGTAAACTGTTAAGGTATCCATCTACGTTCGGAGAACTTTTTACTTTAACCACTCCCGGTAAAATGACGAGTCTAGCTCGTCATTAGTTTTTCATTCCCTACCGCACAATGACGAGCTACACTCGTCTCACTATGGTTGATTTTTAATAATTTGGAGCTGTTGCGTTTGTAAACTGTTAAGGTATCTGTCTACACTCGGAGAACTTTTTTCTTTGCACATTTTTCTTTACACAACTAGTTCATGTTTTTACATTTTTAGATTTATTTTTTATATTATCATAGAGAATCGCACTTAAAAAATTTATTCCTGGAGAATTTTTTATAAAATTTCTAATAAATGAAGAAAATTTAGAAAAAAAAATCGGGTTTTTCAAAAGGTCTAATTTTTTAATAAATTAAATTATTTCAATATTTTTTGATGCGACACATTTCTTATACACTGGACTAGTGAATCACCTAAAATCTTTGCTTAACTTATATTTAGTAAAATATTTTGGTCCTTCAAAATCATCATACATATTGAATTTTTAACAAATTTTCATTACCTATATATCTAACTATGAGTGTAAAATCGTTAAAAATTATCCAAATTTAAAGCTTTTAGGTCATTTACTAGTAAATACTATCAAAAGCATTCATAATAATTTTCAACAAAATATTTTAAGAACTTTTTGAGAAATCACATTTCAAGTTTCAGCATTTTATTAAAAATACCGTTCTGAGAAAAACGCATTTGAAGTTTATGAAATCAACTTTAACTATTAAAAAATCAAAATACATGTTTAAAATTCCCCACACTTTCTTGCTTCAAAACTTTCTAATTGTCAAGTTGCTAATTATTAAAAATACTAGAAAAATGTTTAAACTAATCTTCATGAAAATTTAAAAAGTTTTGTCCAAAATTTGCTCTTTAAAAGGCTTTAAATTCACAACTTCCGGTTTTGAAGTCACAACTTCCGTTTTGTTTTGACAGCTGTCACTGATGTTTAAACAGCTGTAATTTTTCTTTAAAATGCCGTAGAGACAAAACAAAAACAGATTTAGAAGCCTAAAAGTTGACATTTTACAATAGAGAAATAAAAAAATTATGATTTTTTGCAAAGAATGACATTTTAACGTAGTCGAATACCTTATGGGATTAATTGCTCATAAATATAAATGTCCGGTTTAAGTAGTTTTCTAAGTATAGGTATATAATTTTATTACGATGGCGTACAGTGCAATAATTAAAGTCGCCAGAAAAAGCAAGAAATACAATGTTTGGATGGATTACCTTTCTGTTTTAGTAAATATCACCAATATTATATATTATAGCCCAATTCTTAAGTAGTGCCTAGACTCCGATATTACAAATATCACCAATTTAACAAAAAAAGAAAAAAAATGGTCCCGATGAATTTGTTAAATTGGGGACCGACTGTAAATCGCTTTTTATGTACTAATGCGTTTAAACAGTGCCAACTTTCGCTGTTCTCAAAATGGGAAAAAATAAAAAATTGTAAATGTTCGTTTTGGAATTTGAAATACAAATTTTATACAGAATGTGAATTGCTGCTGAATGCTGGCTGACACTCAAACTTGGAAAGTCTCCAGAGGTCGTCAACTTAGTTTTTAATGCCCCTCTAGGGGACGATTAAAACTGGAATAATGAGCAATGTGTATGTGTGGACGCAGAACCAGCTCAAGGTACCGGATATATATATATATATATATATATATATATATATATATATATATATATATATATATGTTATATATATATATATATATATATATATATATATTATATACACATATATATACACATATATATATGTACATAATATAATATATAATGTGTATGTATATAATATGTATATATATATACATATATATACATATATATACATATATGTATACATATATATACATATATATACATATATATACATATATATACATATATATACATATATATATACATACATGTATACATATATATATATATATATATATATATATATATACATATATATATATATATATATATATATATACATGTACATATATATATGTATATACATATACATTTACATATACATATATATACATATACATTTACATATACATATATATATACATATACATTTACATATACATATATATACATTTACATTTACATATATATACATATACATTTACATATATATATACATATACATTTACATATATGTATATATATATATATATATATATATATATATATATGTATGTATGTATGTATGTATGTGTGTGTATGTGTGTGTCAGGTTTGAAAACGTAAAATTAATAATTTAGGGGTTTAAGAACAGAAACCGCAGAGCACTCTTCTAATGCAGGCGCATGAATCTTTAATAACTCATTATAAAAGCATTTGACGCGTAAGGATTGAGAGAGAGAGAGAGCGTCTTGAGAAAGGTTTGCTGTATGAACCCTCGCTGAGTGGGGATTCTTTGTTAGAGTGTGAACGCTAGCCATGAGCAGCCATGTTTGATAGTTGACAGTTAAACTTTATTTGCATGAATAGCAATAAACAGCAATATACATGAATAAAGACATAATAACGAATTAATTTGATATCTGAGTCTCCATTTGTCTGTCATATATATATATATATATATATATATATATATATATATATATATATATATATATATATATATATACTCAAGAGCCAAAACATTATGACCACCTGTCAATAATGGGTTGGCCCACCTTTGGCTCGCAACACAGGTTCAACCCGCCTTGGCATGGATACCACAAGTCCTTGGTAGATGGCCGGAGACAGATTCTACCAGATGTTTAAGCAACGGTTACGCAAATCCGAAATATTGCGAATTGGTGGTCTTTTAACTCTGAGCTGCCGTCCCATGACACACCAAATGTGTCGGATTGAGATCAGGTGAGTTAGGCGGCCACCCTGTAACATTCATGGTCTGATCTACCACAACCACGGGTCTCAGAGATGCTCAAGGGAACGTCCCCCAAAGCATAATACCGCCGCCACCACCTGTGTATGACCTACGGTACATTGAGAGAGCAACTGTTCGCCTGGAACTAGGCGTATCCTGACAATTCCATCGGTGTTATAAATAGCAAACTGTGGTTCATCTGACAAGGCAACTTTCTCCAACTGATCCATGGACTAGTCGCGATGTTCTCGGGCTCAGCGTCGGCGCAGTTTTTCTGGGGACTCTCCGGCGAAAAACTCGCGCCACCTGAAGTCACCTTTAGCCTCTTCCCATTGGCTTTTTCTTTCCTCGTCGGCGTCTTGGTATCCTCTGATTGGCTTCTTCGGTGGCGTCTCACTGTCTGACCTTTTGATTTTCGCTTCCGACCTTCCAATCACCTCGGACATCTCAAGGCGTGGTCGAAGCGACAACTCTTTGTAGTGTAGCGTCAAAAACCCATACAGAGTGTCACCCTGCACTGGGCTTTAACAAAATCCCTTTGT
Organism: Pardosa pseudoannulata; assembly: GCA_032207245.1. Lineage (NCBI taxonomy): Eukaryota > Metazoa > Arthropoda > Arachnida > Araneae > Lycosidae > Pardosa > Pardosa pseudoannulata. The sequence continues at coordinate 34,427,506 of CM063497.1, forward strand.
GAGGCCAATTACTGGGGAAAATGAGGCTTGAAATAATGGCATTATATGATAGAAAAGGGGGGAAGGGGGATTTCGAACATTGTTAATCTTAACTCATCAAGAGTCCAATATAGATGGCTCTATTCATTCCAGGTCCAACCGCTTCATAAATTCGATTACAAACGAGCAGGCAACTTAGGCTATTATTATATAGGGGATTGTTCAACACATTTCAATATGCATTGAACAACCCATATCTCCACCATCAAATTGAAGTATGTTATATAAACATTGAACATGACCAGTTTTTACTTTATCACAAATCGGAAAAATAAAAATAGAGTATTAACTTACGCTGCGTGTGATCTTCATTCAACTTGAAAGAATCACAAACATGAACAAACTTGTAAAGACTTTTATGACGTAAATGCTGAGGATCGTAGCCTGTTAGTTCTTTAATTCTAAAAAATATATATAAAGAAGATAATATTTTAAATAAGATGTTTAGTCTGTGAAACAAGTAAAATATATTTATTAAAACACACACTGGCGTACCCATAAATTAATTATGTGGTGTACATATCGTCAATGTCATGAAAGAAGCAATTTCTCAAGAATTACACCTTAAAAAAAAAAGACTAAAGATTACGTTATATCAATCTTATTTCTCCAATTTAAAACTTTTCAAGGATTGATACATTTTTTTTATCCATTTATAAAAATTACAAAAATAAAGGTTATTCCAATATATTGTATATAATATATATTATATACAATATATTGGATATACTGGATATCCTATACAATATATATTGTTACGAATTTGTTTAGAGTAAATTTAGCATGAGACTCTATGGGTATCTCGCCAAATTGGCGAGATATCGGCTCATTGGCGACAGTTTTGGCAACCTATTTTTTGTCTCCAAGTTCATCGCCAAGTGTCGCCAATTGTTGCCAAGTGGGGCGTCACGTGTCCACTTCTGGTTCTGGTTTCTGGAGTGTTCCAGCAGTTTCTTCGGGCCTATATAAGGCAGAGTTCCATGCAGAGTAGAGTCGTTAAGAGGATCTTTCGGTCTACGGAGTAAGCACGGTGTGTTATGTTTGATGCGGAAATTGGTACGTGGGCGGCATTGTGCTCAAACGGCATTGTGACGGCATTGTGCTCAAATTGTTCCGCGGTGATTTTGTCGGTGTGTTGTATCTTTTCCAACTGATTGCGAATAAAGTGTTTGTCTTCGTGCTGCAATCTTGCTTGCTTGTAAAGTCCATTCAATCCCCGAACCCAGTTTTTTGGAAGTTCGTAACAATATTATAAAGAACTACTACTTCCCTCAGACTGTAACTAACTGCTACTTGTAATAGACTGAAAATAGAACTAGAGTGGACTCCGCTTAATGTGATCGTGGTTAATGTTATCAATCGCATTATTGTTATCAGAATCACTTGGCCCCGATTTTCTCTATTCATTTGTATGTTAAAATTATCGCTTTATGGGATCATTACATCGGTTAATGTTATCAGTTTTTGAACCTCATATTAACTGGCAAAGGAATATTCACAATGTATTCAGAAGGAACCCATTCTTTTCTTTTTCTTCGTTCTTGTTTTAATTTCTGAGAATTCTCCCTCTTCCACCTGGGGAAAAAAAAGGGAATTACACACTCCTGGAAGTTTTTAGAAATACTCAAACCCTGCTGGTGGTCAATAGTTGTCAGATAAACAGAAGGCAACAAATTCTGTTCGGAACTAAGAAGGAGCGTATTCACATTTTATGCCTTGTTCGTTTACATGCAGCTTTTCGATATGGAAGCCACAAAGCGAAATGATTCAAAATTAAAACAAAAGATCGAAGTTTTAAATCGTTATGACAGGTTACCAAAAATGAGTCAGTGCAGTAAAACAATTCTCAGCTTCCGAATTGCATTGAAAGCGTTGAAACGTGGAGTACAACACCGCTCCGATGACTTTAATAAACATTATGATTACGAGCGATTTATCAATAAGTTTCTTAGAAAGAATTGTAGACAGTTAACAAATGATTGGTTATTTTTATTATGTAAACAATTCTTATGTCTTAAAGGATAATTTACAGTACATAAATATAAGGTGAATTTTTTTCAATTTGTTTCGAAATACGTGTGAATTAAAGGGGGGGGGGTAAATTTATCTAATTTTGTATATCGTTTATTGTTATCAATCGATTATTGTCATCGAAATCACGGTGTCCCAAACTGATCACATTAAATGGAGCCCACTGTACTACTTTTTCTCACTCTTTTAGTTTTAACCATAAAAATTTTTAGTGCTTCCGGGTAGCTGGAACGAAAATCATTTCAATCTTTATACTTCTTTTCTGTATAAAAGTGTGGCTTCGAACCGTATTTCTTTCGCTCCGGTTTCAATTCCGCCAAAAATAACGGTTTAGGGTTCAGCTCCAAATGAATAATTTTATTTTATGTATATCCTTATATTTACTAAAAATATAACTCTATCAAACAAATAAAATATAATTTTTATTAAAATTTAGATTTTTTTTAATTGGCACACTATGTGAATTGATGCAATTAACATGCATGTACGATGCGAATGAGCAAAGAACGGCAAGCATTGGCATTGTTATCCATCATGAAAATCGCATTTCAAAACTGAACATTCAACTGAATTAAATGTGTTGGAATTGATCAGTTCTGTGTTCGAAAGTTCTTGTTGCTCTCGATAATGGGCCCATGTGAATGTATTAAGTTGTGTTTCACCAAAAGTGTTCTAATATTTAATCTTGTAGTTTTATGTTTGACAGGTGAAAGTTATGATGGGAAAGGCTTCTACCATGAATATGTAAACCAGATAATTCACGATAGACTCATCACACTTATCTATGCTTACCACTCTTCCACGAGCAGGAACTTATGTAGGTTTATGTTTGGTGAAAGTTATGATGGGAAAGGCTTCTACCATGAATATGTAAACCAGATAATTCACGACAGACTCATCACACTTATGCTTACCACTCTTCCACGAGCAGAAACTTATGTAGTTTTATGTTTGGTGAAAGTTATGATCGGCATCGCATCTACCATGAATATGTAGACCAGATAATTCACGACAGACTCATCACACTTATCTATGCTTACCACTCTTCCACGAGCAGGAACTTATGTAGTTTTATGTTTGGTGAAAGTTATGGTGGGCAACACAACTACCATGAATATGTAAACCAGATAATTCATGACAGACTCATCACACTTATCTATGCTTACCACTCTTCCACGAGCAGGAACTTATGTAGTTTTATGTTTGGTGAAAGTTATGATGGGCAACGCAACTACCATGAATATGTAAACCAGATAATTCCCGACAGACTCATCAAATATATTTATGCTTACCTCTCTTCTACGTGCAAGAACTTCAAGTCCAGTTCTGCTCGGCACATAAAGGTATTACTGTGCATCTTCAGCTCCAGACTTGTCGTCGGATGAATGGCATTGCCAGCAGCTACGAATCCGACGGCATGATAACGAACTTCATCTAAGTTATTTGTTCCACGCGAAGGCAAAGACTTAGGGGCCATCTTCAAATAACCTCGGAAAAGGATCACCTGCAAAGGGTATTAGTTAAAATGCATGGAAAATTTTATATAAGATAAACTAAATTAAACTCTTCGATGCTACAGCCCGACTTAGGGACCATAGCCTATTTGCCAGTCTCGGTTTACAACACCAAACCCCCCTGTGTTGCGAAGCATATGTCGTGGTTAGGTCTTCAACCTTACGCAGAATCCCCAGCGTATAGTTCCAAGGATGCTTGGTCCTCAATTTGTCTACCCATTCTGCAGCGATGAGTCCACGAGAATCAAACCTTGGACATATGGCTTGGGAACGTGCAGCGCTACCCCAATGCCACTGGGCACCTCAAATTAGATAAACGCTCACATAATATATGCATATAAAAATATATGTATGTTTTAATGTTACTTATGCATTCCTAAATTGTAGGTTATTCTAGTCTAACATGGCTAGTAACCATTTTTAAGATGATTTTGAACTTAATCCACTAGAGCCAAACGTCCTTATTTGGTTTCCCTTTGGTTTAGAGCGCATAGTCTACTGTTCTGCAACACTGGGCCTAATGATGCCAGGAACTACTGCTTAAAGCCGATTCTGGACGTATATATTTGGTTTAGTTTTTTGCTCTGCGGTGTGCCTTCTTACAACACGAGGACTATGAGACCAGGACCTACTGCTTAAAGCCGTGTACTACCTGTACCCAGCCACCCACTCGAAGTCGGGTGTAGGGTGTTGAATTGCTGGTTCGGTCTGACCGTCCGGCAACAATGTGTTACGCAGGGGCCAAGTCAGCATTTCAAGCATAAAATTTAAAATAACCAAAATGTAGACAATCTAGACAAATAAGTACAACCAATGCAGTATCCGGTAATGCGGGGGATACTCCGCAAGAATCCTGCCGAGACTCAAAATCCGGTTGACCCGGTGTACTACATGAAACTTTTTGACATGAAAGCAGGTGTTTGCGAGGGAAGCAATATCTATATAAAGCAGTTGTGATGGCCATTCGTAAAGAGGACTTTGACCCTTGCGGTGTGGTTTTAGGTTAAAATAATAGCCGCACGATGGCGCCTTGATTAGCGGTGAGCCGGTCAACCAGGCTCCTGGCCTTCCTTATCAGTACCGGGTTTTTGATTAGGCTCTCTGTCCAGAGTTGTTTGGCTGGATCAGAGGGTTTCTTAAGATGCAAGTCGTGTGTCAGAGGGCAGTCGTGCAGATCTGAATGGCTACGAACACCCATGTCAGTATGGGATTCGAATCCTTAAACTATGGCGTCGAAGACCAGCGCCCTTACCAGTCTGGACGTATAGGAACATCCAGGCAAGAAGTGGGATTAGAACCCACGAACTCTAGTACTAAAGAGCAGCGTCCTGCTAAATATACCACCGTACCGCCGTCCTTGTTTGAAAACAGTTAAAATAATATTCTGTAGAATTTTGTTTTTACATGAAAGGTTTTTCTTCTTTGGTGGTAATCCCATGGGTGATTCTAAGTCAGAAAATATTTTCTGAACATCTTACAAAATTTTCTGGTAAAGTATAAGCTATTAATTTAAAATGAAAACTATATTAAGGTTAATTTCTGAATGTCAAAATTAGAGCTGAATGATATCAGAATTTTAATATTGTAATATATCGTTTACCAAATATCAATATATTAATAGGTTCTAATATATATCATAATATTACAGAGTTGCACATATAAATGTGTTCTGTATAAAATAATATAAACACACATATATCAATGTGTGTGTTGGTTATTTAGGAAGCAAAAATTCAATTTCTTAATATGAATACATAAATTTAAATTTTAAAATATTGCTTTAAAAAAGAAAATCAAATAACATTGTGAAGACCCCCCCCCCTTTGTCCAGAATTAACGATCGGAATCTACTGATTTGAAGCCTCCTATGAGAATTCAGCTAAAGAAAAAACTAGCTGTAACCTTAGCTGGAGTTCCCAAGTAACTGAAACCGTAACTGACCCCGAGGTATAAAAAGACTAGAATTTTTCGACATTTTTCTTACGTAGGTGCTTTAACCTCGTGGAGACTTTCGCGTCTTTTGACCGGAGCCAGCTTTCTAGTCATTTCGGGAGATTCGTAAAGTCCGCTCATATACGGAGCGGCAGAGTCTTGGATACCGAACGGGGGATGAATTGGGTTTTGCATTGCACCCTGGAAAAAGCCTCCCCACTTGTAAGAGATTATTTAATCCCTTCCGGTAAAATGACGAGTCTAGCTCGTCATTAGTTTTTCATTCCATACCGCACAATGACGAGCTACACTCGTCATGCGATTAAAGTTACTGTTAAATATGATAATTAATTTAGTTTAAAATTTCTAGTGTACTGAATTTGGCAACATTTTTATCACTTGTGAAAATCACAAATCACTGTTGCATATTGTTTACTTGGTACAAGTCATTGCCAAATTAATGAGTCAGAATAAAAGAAAACCTACTAAGAAATGCCGTGTGTGTTACAAGCATCAAATTAAAAGTGAGACTACTTGGCGGTGTAAACAATCAAGAATTCCTTTGCACTTTGTTTTGAAAATAACCACTAGCTTGAAGACTATTATCTGTATACCTTATTAATGTTTTGCTTTGATATTTTCTTAATTTTACTGTTTCTGATATTATTTAACACTATGTAAAAAGTGGATTTTAATTAAGAATATGTAAGAATTGTAAAATGAAACAAGTTTTTTAAATAAAAATTAAATGGTTATTTCCCGCACAGTTTTTCATTATTAAATCATACCGGAAGGGGTTAATCTCTTTTTCTTTCGACTGTGATCGTCGTGAGGAAGTTATGCAGGCAACCATCCTTTGAAGTTTGACATGTTTGGGGCGATTAGAATCCCCTTGTATATAGCCGTATTTACTCAAGAAATAAAAGTGATTTCCAATTTTATCGTGACTGTGATCCTTTTTCACGCTACCTCTTCACTCGAGAACATTGAAATCGTCACAACATATTATTACTGTTTTTCGGTAGAAAAGAAATTTGTGAACGCTTAAAAAAAATTTAAAAAAAAGGGGATAAAAAATATAAAACTTTCTAATTATCTTCAAAATTCATTTACATATTGTTTATGTGAAGCAAAAGATGGATTTAAAAAACTTTTTTTTAATTTTCAGAAACAAATTTTTCGGGGGGGGGGGGCATGCTTTTATAATTTTCGGAACAAACTCACACAAATTTCCTGATCAGAATCACCCCTGGGTACCCCCCCCCATTGAGGCTGCTGTATACATACATGTAGTGATAAAATTAGCACGATAAATTATTAAACTCTAACGTTCATTTTTACGCCTAAATAAGCGTAGAAATTTATTCACTCAAGAACAGATAACGTGCGGAAAGTATTGCCTGTGAACTCAGACATGTGCATTACTGTAGAAGTATAATGATAACGAATATCATCTACTTTATTTGTTCCATGCGAAGGCAAAGGCTCAGGGGCCATCTTCAAATAACCTCGAAAAAGGATCGCCTAAAAAAGTTATTACACTGGTGTGCAAAACTTAAGCAACAGGTGGATTTTTTTGCCGTAACTCCACGAGAAATCATCTAATAGACATGAAATTCAGAAATGAGGGAGAGTATTATGTACGTAAAGGATGACGAAAGCATCGGCACTGAAAAAGGAATGCAATGCATACGGTAGGGAATCGAACAAAATCAAGCTTTATTAAAAGCTTGATATGTAAAATAATTATCATTTTCAACTTTTCATAGCTTGAAAACTAACAATTTTACAAACATAATTTTTTTACCATAGTTAGAACAAATTATTATCTGTACTTACACATCTCATTCATTTTTGAAACAAAAAAAATATTTTTTTGTTAGAAATTTTTAAATAAGAGACACTTTGTTGTTAAAAAAATTATATCAATGCTAACGTACATAATAATTAAAAATATAATTAAGTTTAAGCCAAACTTATGGTTTCAAACCACACTACAATATCTCAAATTAGAACCTAAATCTGTATGTATTTAAGAAACATATATATATATTTTTAAATATTTGAAAAAAAATTGCATTTTTATCTTTAAATTTGAAAATTTATCATTGCAAAAAAAAAAAAATAAAATAAAAAAAAAAAAAAAAAAAAAACCCTTTTTTGGGAAATATGTAAGAAAATTTAGATACAATAGGATGAAAATTATCCTGTACACAAGCTGTAAAAATTTCATGAAAAATATTTAAAACTTTTTGAGATAGCTCGTCACATGAAAAAAACACAATTTAAGAAAAATCAAGTTACAGTTTTTTAAATTAAATTTCTTTACAGTAAACAGGTGACAAGTTTTTACTCATAACTCTGTTCTATTTTCTAAATAAAATAGTCTTTTGGAGAGCTTTTTGTAGAGTTTATTCACATGTATAGTGACCTACACACACATATACATTTCGAAGTTTTAAACCAGAAGGTGCGGTCAATTTCGATTCTAAAGGCTTTTATTCTTCAAAAATAATGCATTCGATTCGTCAGCGACAACCTCCGCTCCATTTTGTTTTTCAACTCCATTTCTTTTCTACGTTGCCAATCTCGGAAAACTAAAAAGAGTCAAATCAATCTTGAGCTCTCGACAAACTCCTCTCAATATTAGAAAATTTTTAAGCGGATTGTTTTAAAATGTTCAGAACTCAATTCCTTTTGACATATATTTTATCTGAAAAATCTAATTTTTTTGTCGATTTAACAGTTGTATCATCCCTGAACTGGCACACAAATGAAGTAAGTGAAACAGAATTAAAAAAAAAAAAAAAAAAACTATATAAGGCGATTTCACTTAGTAGGGCAAATTCTCAAATTATGACAATTCTGGCTTTAATTTCAAAAAGAAGGGCAGTTAATTGTTTGTCTATTGGCTGTTGTAAACATGAAAATAAATGGGAAGGGCATTATAGTAGTTGAGTGACGTTGCGACAAATTGCCTTACTGATAAAATTAATATTTTTTTACCTTATAGCTGTCTCTTACTAATCCAGCACATCTTTTCGTCAAAGTACATTTCATCCTTAGAGAAAAGCAACGAGCAACTTCAATTTCTAAAATACAAAAAAACTGTATAAAAAATTAAGTTCATATTAATGAGTATATATATAAATACATAGCTACATAGACAAAGAGATTTATGCATAGTCACGTTTTGAGCACGTAAGAAATGTTTAATAAGGGTTATTCACCGTTTGGTATCGAGAGTATAGAAAATCAGGTGATGCATTGGTTTACATATTTGTTTACACCATTGCTTACTGTTGATCATATATACGCTCTCAACTTTATTTTGGTACAGATGCATTATAGACGCCGTGTTTTTTTCGCCAAGTTTGGTGGTTTTTTGGGGCGATGTGTGATTTGGTGTGTTTGCCCTGACTTTGTTGGTGGGATATGGCAGCTCTTGCACCTTATTGGTGAACGGGATTTGTGACGTCAGTGCCCGGCACTATTCCAGAAATTTGCATGTTATCTGTTCTTTTCGCTTCCAGACGGGTGGTGTCGCCTAGGTCAGGTTGTATTTTTTTTCTTTGTTCTTATCATTTTCGGTCGAACGGGACCAGCGTCTATAATGCATCTGTTTCCTAGATGATGATAAGAACAAAAAAATACAACCTGACTAGGCGACACCAAGAATATCCTGATACTTGTTAATAATTAAAAAAATAAGAACCGAAATGACTACACCCGCCATAACTAAATTACTAAATCCCAGAAAATGATAAGAACAAAGAAAAAATACAACCTGACCTAGGCGACACCACCCGTCTGGAAGCTAAAAAAATATCTCGAATAGTGCCGGGTACTGAAGTCCCGTGTACCAATAAGGTGCAAGAACACATCGGAACTGCCATATCCCACCACCAAAGTCAGGGCAAACACACCAATTCACACATCGCCCCAAAAAATCGCCAAACTTAGCAAAGAAAAACACGGAGCATATTACGCAACTGTACCATTGGAACAGATGCATTATAGACGCCGGTCCCGTCCGCCATGTGTTTATTGGCGACCAACAGAAAGTCGCCAAGTAGAAAAACATGGCGACGGTATGCGTTTTCTGAAACATCACCAAAGAAAAAACACTTCACCCTTCATAACTATATTACTAAATCCCCGAAAATGGTAAGAATAAAAACAAAATGTTCTAAACCAAAGCATCTTGTTTGATTTAGAATATCCTGATACTTTTTTACAATTTCAAAATTAGTAAGAGCCAAAATAACTACACCTACCATAACTAAATTACTAAATCCCAGAAAATGATAAGAGCAAAGAAAAAAAATACAACCTGACCTAGGCAACACCACCCGTCTGGAAGCCAAAAGAACAGAAAAGCCAAAAGAATTTCTCGAATAGTGCCGGGTACTGACGCCCTGTGTACGAATAAGATGCAAGAACACATCAGAACTGCCATACCTTACCACCAAAGTCAGGGCAAACACACCAACTCACACATCGCCCCAAAAAACCACCAAACTTGGTGAAGAAAAACACGGCGTCTATAATGCATCTATACCAATGGAACAGGTGCATTACTGACGCCGGTCCCGTCCGCCATGTATTTTTTGGCGACCAACAGAAAAACACGTGTTTTGAAAAGTCGCCAAGTAGAAAAACATGGCGGCGGTAAGCGTTTTCTGAAACATCACCAAAGAAAAAACACTTTCACCCGTCATAACTATATTACAGTTATCTCCCAGAAAATGGTAAGAACAAAAATAAAATGTTCCAAACCAAAGCATCTTGTTTGATTTAGAATATCCTGATACTTTTTTACGATTTCAAAATTAGTAAGAGCCGAAATAACTACACCCACCATAACTAAATTACCAAATCCCAGAAAATGATTTAAAAAAACAAAAAAAAAAAAAAAAAAAAAAAAAAAAAAAAAAAAACCTGACTAGACTAGACGACTGTAAACCAAAAGACCGGCTAAGATGCAAATTTCTCGAATAGTGCCGGGTACTGATGTCAGAAATCACGTGCACCAATGGGGGCAAGAACACATCAGAGCTGCCATATTCCACCACCAAAATCAGGGCAAATACATCAACGCACTCATCGCCCCATAAAATCGCCAAATTTGGCGAAAAAATTATACATCTGTACTTTTTCTATGATTTAGTAATTTAGTTATGGCGGATGTAGTTATTTCGGTTCTCATGGGTTTTTTCCCCCCCTTGGCGACGATTTTTTAAAACACACGTTTTTCTGTTGGCCGGAAAAAAACATGGCGGACAGGGCCATATCTATAATGCACCTGTTCCTTTATTTTATCACTTCTAGAAATGACTCAGATTTGTGCAGCTCAAGTATCAATCGTCAGAAAGCTTACTAGTACTTGCCCTGCTTACAATGAGTTAAAACCTCTCCTGTCCATCCTATCACGTAATAGAACAAGATAAAATATAGTTGGCAACTAGCATGCGGTCAGTAAAGATAAACAAATTATTCAGAGTGTACCAGATAATTTTCCCCTTTTTTTACCTGCCTTATAGGGTACTTTACAATACTAGAAAACTAAAAATCTTACTGATTCCGTCATATGACGGGCTATATACTGGTGAGAGTATGATAAGTCAACCTGGGATTCACCTTCATGTATTCGATCCTCCAAAAGAACTTTTTCTTCGTGCCTTAGAAGACTTTTCAACTCTTCATGATCGCCCATATGAATGTAGTCCATTACACTGTTTCCCATCATTTCGGTCTGTTTCAAATAAAACAACTAGTTAAAAACAGTTAAAGGGTATAAAATCATACAATATTCCAAAATATATCATTAAAATTAAATTTCCACGGAGAAGACTGAAAAGTTACTTTGAAACTGAGTTGTAGCTTATTCGTTGCACCTGGACTTAAGCCGAATCCTCAATGGTGAAGATGAAAAAATACTCTTCAGGGTGTGCATCATTAATTACAAGATCATATTATGGATGAAAAACAATTTAAATGCGTAGAGTCTTAAGATGAAATAATAAATATGAGAAGGCCCTGGGTGGGTGGGTGTTTCTAATGCCACTTGGTCATACTGTAACGATCCGTTACATTACCCTAGCGAAAGAAAAGCGGAAAATGACCTTTCGCAATTACAGTTAGCGGCAGGTAGAAGCATGCGGTCTTAACAATAGCCGTTTGTGTACTGGGTCCCGTCAACAAACCCACGACTTACGCTTAAATGGACATAATTGAAAACTGTCTGTGAGCTAGAGCCAGCGCGTCTGCGGTTTTATCATGTTTGCTATTGTCAAAGGACTCTAGTGATAGTTATCAATCGTGTGATGCTGTAGTTTACATCTGGGCCCCGTTACCGGTGCCTCAAAGGAATTTAAGTTGTTTTGGTCGGTTGACTTACAGACGACCTTTCGGCCACATCTGGACACGGATCAGCTGATTCAGGCAGGGAGTTGACCGCAAGATTGCGTCACCCTGGGTCTGGAAGGTTCCGAAATAATCACGTGAAGGGAACCGGGACCCCTATCAAAGAAGATTGGCTGAGCCAAGAAGAGGGCTTTTTCTTGAGAGTTGCTTTGGAGCTGTTTTGTGAAGCTCGATGAGTCCACTCGTCTATCCGATTGCCGGAGCTTGCTTTGCTTTAGAGACCGCCAGCGTCTCTGCTTTTGCTAAGAAGTCGACTTTCGATTTTGGGATCTCATTCCCGTTATCTTAATATTTTTTTCCACTTCGTGCATAGAAGCAGGTCGTTGAGAGTGACCCTTACTCTCATTTTGGATGGTCCTGCATTCTGAGTTTTCCTCAACGAACTCCCGCGTGATTCGCACTCTGAGGGTTTGAGCCTCAGTGTGGAAACCGATTGTACTGATAGAGATGTAAAAAACCCGGAATTTTGAAGAGGTGGGACTAAACTCGGGAATTTGGGGGACTAAACCCGGAATTTGGGGAACTTTGGGAAGAAATCATTTTTAAAATTTTTACATTTATTTTCTCAACAGTGGCTATTTAAGAACTAGCATATTATTTCTAAGAGATTTTTTTTACTTTTGGCATTATATATATATATATATATATATATATATATATATATATATATATATATTCAAGAAATAATAGCAATGAGCATTTAAATGATTTTATAATAGCACTTATGTAATTAATTACTCTGTTAGTGTTATCAAACACATTACTGGTTGCTTCAATTTTTATTGTTAATATAATAATTATATACATTATTTTTTTATTTATTATGTAAATTGCTTTATGTTAAACTTTTACTCTCCTTTTATAATATAAAAATAAATATCATTAAATTTAAAATAACAGTTTATTATTTTTTGTAATGCATATATCATTTAAAGGTGTAATCAAATGACAATGTTGCATTGTGTGTCCAATTTCTACACACACACACATTATATATAAAAATAAATATATATATATGTATATATACATATATATATATATATATATATATATATATATATATATATATATATATATATATATATATATATATATATATATATAAAGAGAGAGAGAGATGTTATCCAAGAAAAATAATGATGTATGGGTTTTGTGACACTACAGATTATTGCCTAATATTTATGTAATAATAAAAATATTGGATATTTCTCAAAGGAAAATGTACTCATACTTTCATGCTAAACCTTGCCAAATATAGCTAGTTAATTCCAGTTATTCAATTTTTTGTCTGTTTGGCTTCCTTACACGTTTATTCATTACAATTACCAGTTAACTATTAATATCAAATTATTTATGAAATGTAAAAATTGTCTTGTGCCATTAGGATAAAAGTAAATAAAATACTTCAAAATGCCCATGTTTTGGAAATTTTCCAAATTCCCTTCCCAAAAAAGCCCGGTTTTTTCCCGGGTTTAAACCGGGTTTTTTCCACTGCTCACAACTCTATGTACTGATCGTCAGCCTGGAGGTTATAGTATCAGCATTTCGTACCGGCACTATAGTCCATGTAAAATCTATTGGCGCTTTAAGGTCCCACTTTCTCGTTTCCCCAGTCATCGGTTACTATGGTAACGACCAAGAAGCAGGTGCATTCACACTTATTTTCAGCACTTCAGTTGAGGATTTGATTCCAATACGTTCAGACGACTTGCTTTATTATTATAAGCAAAGTCAAAATTTTTAGTTGTGCATAAATGCGTTAACTATTTACATAAAGAAAAGTTTAACAATATGTATAAAATGGTTGTAGTAAATCACAGATGTTTTTGTAAAAATACAAAAATTCATTTTAATTTAGAATTCTTACTAAAACATTAGGAATCTCTACCTTCTAAAGGAATTTTCACTTTCTAAAAATGTGTCACCAGACCACAAATCTTTAAATACATAATAAAATTTTACAAAATATTGTTATTGCATCAAGACCTCTTTCAATTCTTGTAAAATCATAAAATAATTAATACAGTACAATTTTAGAATAGAAACTTTACTACGGTCCACATACCTTCATAATATACTTATTAACATACAACTTAAATTTAAGCAATTTCAGAACTACATTCTCTTAAATAAATTAATTATTAAGAAATACTTTTGATATTTAGATTAAAAGAATCATACAAATATAAAGAAAAAAAATGAGAAATTATAACTAATTACTCATTAAAATTAGCGAAATATTCAATCATCTTAATGATATTATTTCTGTAAATAATGCAGCTGTGTGTGAAAAAAAATTAGATTTACTTTTTCAGTAGAATTTTTTAAATCTTACGGATTAGAATATAACATACAATTTTTGAATAGTAATTTTATGAAGTGGGATTATATCTTAAATTTATGAACTTAGAAACAGGTCTGAAATGATTCATAAAATTTTGTGTAAAGTATTAAGTATTCTTCAAAGTGTAGTCTAAATAAACATACTTTCATCATGCACGGAGAGCCCACACGATGCATGACACCCCTTAACACAGTGGGAAAAAAGAGTAAAATCATTCCCCAACTGTCGTTACCATAGTTACAGTTGGTCATCGGGGAAAAATCAGTGACCTTGAAGTGCCTATTGAGTTTACACCGAGTATAATTAGCGAACTGTTCCAGTGTTCGAGAAGAACTAGCTTCACTGTACCCACGCATTATAATTGTGTTACTGTTATCTAAGCACGAGATCTCAGAAGATTTAGAATCTACTGAAACCTGTACATAGCTGTACATATAAATTATTCCCTCGAAAAAAGTATTAAATCCACAGTAAACAGTTGTCCAGCTGTATCACTGACGGCTTCGCCTACCCCTACTTCAGGAAGTCACAACACCAAGCCCAAATGAGCGCTGCTCTTTCGAATTAAGGCAGAAGTGTATGCCTTTCGTACTTAACGAGCACCGTTAAGGTAAAAGTACGACTTAGCTCGAACATACACGGTACAACCTTTTTAGGGGCCGATAGAACTCATTCATCCATCCGCCAGTCAGAATTTAGATCCAAACCAGAGACCGATTCATCCCTGATTCAGTACCCCCAGAGGCATAATCTGTTATGGGAACTTAGAGGACTTTGCAGTCACGACATATTTAAAGTGCCCCAACTGCCATTAGGACATTAAGGCCTTTAACTGAGACGAGGACCCGTGTAGGGTTAATCACCTAACCGGGACATATGCTTCGCGCTCCACGGTCCTTTGTTTCGAAAACAGAGATTGGCACCGTAGGCCCTGGCCCAAGTTTGGCTGCAGAGTCAAGAAGAAGAGAAATGATCCCAACGTAAATGGGTTAAGTTTGGTACCAAAGATTACTTTGCAAAGGAGGAATCCCTTATATATTCATAGAGACTACATGGAACTTCCCAACAAAGATTAGTGACATAAAATTGAAAATTTGGCGCAGATTAAAAAATAAATCATAATCTTTGATAATAATGGTGAAAAACGAAATTTTTATAGATCAATACTTACCTGAGATAATCCCAGGTAGAATGAAACCCCCTCTGAAACGTAGATCGTTTTTAAATTCGGTCCAATGATGATTAGGAAGCCTTCAAGGGATTTCACGAGAAAAGCTGCATGTTCTTTAAGAAATGTGTCTTGCGTCTGAGAGCCCCATGGTGTTCCTATACCTGTTAGAACAATGAATTTTACATGAAATATAATTTTTGAGACAACAAAGAAATATGTCTTGAGTCTGAGAGCCCCATGGTGTTCCTATACCTATAAGAAATGGGAATTGTACATGAAGTATAATTTTTGAGACAACAAAAAAAATGTGTATTACGTCTTAGAGCCCTATGGTGTTTCTATACCTGTTAGAACAATGAATTTTACATGAAGTATAATTTTTGAGACAACATAGAAATGTGTCTTGAGTCTGAGAGCCCCATGGTGTTCCTATACCTATTAGAAATGTGAAATTTACATGAAGTATAATTTTTGAGACAACAAAGAAATATGTCTTGAGTCTGAGAGCCCCATAGTGTTCCTATACCTATTAGAAATGTGAATTTTACATGAAGTATAATTTTTGAGACAACAAAAAAAATGTGTCTTACGTCTTAGAGCCCCATGGTGTTCCTATACCTGTTAGAAAAATTAATTTTACATGAAGTATAATTTTTGAGACAACAAAGAAATATGTCTTGAGTCTGAGAGCCCCATAGTGTTCCTATACCTATTAGAAATGTGAATTTTACATGAAGTATAATTTTTGAGACAACAAAAAAAATGTGTCTTACGTCTTAGAGCCCCATGGTGTTCCTATACCTGTTAGAAAAATGAATTTTACATGAAGTATAATTTTTGAGACAACAAAGAAATATGTCTTGAGTCTGAGAGCCCCATGGTGTTCCTATACCTATTAGAAATGTGAATTTTACATGAAGTATAATTTTTGAGACAACATAGAAATGTGTCTTGAGTCTGAGAGCCCCATGGTGTTCCTATACCTATTAGAAATGTGAATTTTACATGAAGTATAATTTTTGAGACAACATAGAAATGTGTCTTGAGTCTGAGAGCCCCATGGTGTTCCTATACCTATTAGAAATGTGAATTTTACATGAAGTATAATTTTTGAGACAACATAGAAATGTGTCTTGAGTCTGAGAGCTCCATGGTGTTCCTATACCTATTAGAAATGTGAATTTTACATGAAGTATAATTTTTGAGACAACATAGAAATGTGTCTTGAGTCTGAGAGCCCCATGGTGTTCCTATACCTATTAGAAATGTGAATTTTACATGAAGTATAATTTTGAGACAACATAGAAATGTGTCTTGAGTCTGAGAGCCCCATGGTGTTCCTATACCTATTAGAAATGTGAATTTTACATGAAGTATAATTTTTGAGACAACATAGAAATGTGTCTTGAGTCTGAGAGCCCCATGGTGTTCCTATACCTATTAGAAATGTGAATTTTACATGAAGTATAATTTTTGAGACAACATAGAAATGTGTCTTGAGTCTGAGAGCTCCATGGTGTTCCTATACCTATTAGAAATGTGAATTTTACATGAAGTATAATTTTGAGACAACAAAGAAATATGTCTTGAGCCTGAGAGCCCCATGGTGTTCCTATACCTGTTAGAACAATGAATTTTACATGAAGTATAATTTTTGAGACAACAAAGAATTGTATCTTGCGTCTGAGAGCGCCGTGGTGTTCCTGTACATGTGATAAAAAATAAACTTCAAGTATAATTTTTGAGATAACAAAGAAATGTGTCTTGCGTCTGAGAGCCCCAAGGGGTTAATACCTGTTAGAAAAATAAATTTTACGTGAAGTATAATTTTTGAGATAACAAAGAAATATATCGCATCTTACAAATCAACACAACTTAATGGGGTATAATTTCTTAATCGAAATAAAGTATAAAAAACAGAAGTGTTATTTCTTATATTTTTTTCCACACAAACATGAAACTTGAAGCTTAAAAATGGTGCTCATGTGTTAAGAAACCAAATTTTGATTGGTAAGCATTAAAATTCTCTCAAAAACTTCCAAATAGATCTTTTCCCGTGAATGTTTGTCAAAGTAACCAAATATTCGAAAAACCGAAATATTCGAAGGTCATTCGAAATATCCAAAGTTTGATGTAGTTTTACAATTTTGACATAACAACCCCATGTATCCCGATTTTAACCATGGAACTTGGATTGTTCGAAGTTACGGTAGTCCGTTGATGTCGGCTGTGCTATGGCACCATCGAACCGTTAAGCTATCATCGAACAATTCCTATAAAACTTACTCATCTTCTCATTTCTGACGTTGATTTGATTTTGTTTGAACCGCTACACTCTGCTGTTTTGCTACATGATAGATAATGATGCTGAAATCTATTGCTTATACAGCCTATTCCGACCGACTGCGAACATTTATGACAGAAGTGGGTTTCGAAACCACGAACTCCGGTTCCGAAGAGCAGCTTTCTACCCATTCAGTAATCGTTCTTTGGACTTTGAAGTGTGGTGTAATATCTGTATTGTAATTCTTCTGTAAATTTAAAAAATATTCCTTCTCATTGGCCCTTTATGTTCCACTCGATGCCAAATCCTTCATAACTATTGTACCGAGGTACTTTCCCACGGTGATCTGCACGTGCATGCACAGTTTTGGGAGGATTTTCCTAGAGGGATTTAGGACTCCAATTGTTCACGTCAAGTTTAGGGACCCCTGCAGAGAAGGTATAGATCACGGAATGGCAGCGTAACGGTCAAGCTCGCACAGAGACGTAACCGTGAGTTATGGGGGCAGGAGCTAAAAATAATGTCAGCTTGCACAAAAGGGGCTACTTTAATGAGCCCACCTGCACTCCCGAAGGAGGTGCAGATGTGAGAAAATTTCCCGAAAACAAGCGATTGGAAAGGAAGAAAAAAGGGGCGTTGGAACCGAGGTGAGGAGTATGGAAACGAAGTTAAGGAGAGGAGTTGAAGTCGGGATTCGAGAGAAGTGGGACAAGAATCAGAAGCCCTGCTCACCAGCACCGACGCGTCCCGTGCGCCCAAACACCCGGACCGACTCACCGCATGAAGAAAGCCTCTACCCGACCCTCTGTACCAACTGAAGAAAGCCCCTGCCTGCTCCCCTGTGCATTTTATGAAGGTAAAGATAAAATAATATTTACAGTCACTTAACTTAGGCCTCTGTTAATAATTTAACCTTGTTACTACGTAATAACGCCTTATAAAGAGAATTGTAATAATTATAGTGTAAATAGAAGACATAAATAATTGATGATTATGATATATGATAACCAAGGATCTATTTGTAAATGAATGTACAGAATAAATGTCTGAATCTCAATATAAAGTATTATATTCTTAATGTGTTTCCCCCTTGTAACCGAACACTGGTGTTTAGGTTGTAAGTACATTACAACAACTATTTTTTGCGATTTTCACGTACTAAACGTGGTATCCAATCCTGTGTTCGATGGTGGTTTTTCACTCTCTTGATGCCTACTACCAGCCCTGCGATTCTGAATTCATTGGTCAAATTAGGAAACAACTTGTATAACTACAATCTATCTTGTCTTTGTTTGTAATTTTAAAGTCACGTACATTATCTCTGAGGACATCTAATGGCATTCCTGTGGTGCCGAGGAACGTGATCTGAAGACCACTTTACTGGCAGGTAGATGGCCTGTTCTGAGATGTGAAAGAACTATTGGACAATTTTATTGAGCCGAAATAGTCGTTCGAAACTACTCAACGTTACATTTCAAAGGCTAGCAGGTAAATGACCCATTCTTAGATATGAAAGCAGGGTCTGATTATCGCACGGGCACTTGGGGCACGTGCCCTGGGCACGAAAATTTAGTCGAGTGCTTGAAACTCATATTAAGTGGGAGAAAATTGCAAACGTACGCTACCACCATTAAGTTTTAATAAATTATTGTACGAGATAATTGTGTTTGTGGTGAACTCTATTGTTTCAAATTTACTTTAATTTTACTGTTATTTACCTGATAATTAATTCCCTCAACGAACCTGGTGCACCTTTTATCCTATGAGTTATTGCATATTTATAAGACAGATTATTAGCAATGTACCACTAGAAACCATTAAATCATCTCATCAATTTAAAGTATTTTTAATTTTATTATTATTTATTTTCTGCACCACAGAGCTTGTGAGTATGACAAGGTAAAAATAAAAAAGTGGGTCACTCTAGGTCTTTAAAAGTCCTTCATTTATAGCATGGCTAAACAGAGATAATAATGATTACGTAAAATGAAAATTTGATGCTTTTGATTTTGAATATTACTCTAATGCTATTTTCTTAAATCTGTTTGATAATTCAATGTTATAATTTTTATATGACTAAAATTATGATAACTTGTCGCTATAAATTTGCAATGGGAGTGGAGGGCACAAAAATTGGATTGTGCCCTGGGCACAAAAGTATCTTAGTCGGGCCCTGTGTGAAAGAACTATTGGACACTTTTATTGTGCCGAAATAGTCTTGCAAAACAATTCCACAGTACATTTGAAGAAAGAAAGATAAAAGATTAGGATAAAAAATTGCCTTACCGTATGGAAATATGTTCCTCAACTTGAGATAAGCTGTTGTTAGCTTGACCACTGTGGCTTTGTCCATGTTAGCCGTAGAACTCGACGGATGGGGCAACAGTCGTGCCAGCTCCGAAAATTCATGATTCTCCTTTTCCCGCCTGGTGCGGGCCGCATTCTTCGAACGTTCTCTCATGTGTAACTGTCACAGATGATAATTGGTTTTTAATAAGCCATTAATCCATCTTGCCGTAAATAACTTTTCCACTCTGAAAAGTAAGCAAATAACTGATATAAATAGAATTTAAACTCGAATTGGTTTTTAATAAGCCATTAATCCATCTTGCCGTAAATAACTTTTCCACTCTGAAAAGTAAGCAAATAACTGATATAAATAGAATTTAAACTCGAATTGGTTTTTAATAAGCCATTAATCCATCTTGCCGTAAATAACTTTTCCACTCTGAAAAGAAAGCAAATAACTGATATAAATAGAATTTAAACTCGAATTGGTTTTTAATAAGCCATTAATCCATCTTGCCGTAAATAACTTTTCCACTCTGAAAAGTAAGCAAATAACTGATATAAATAGAATTTAAACTCGAATTGGTTTTTAATAAGCCATTAATCCATCTTGCCGTAAATAACTTTTCCACTCTGAAAAGTAAGCAAATAACTGATATAAATAGAATTTAAACTCGTATAACAATGATCAACAGCGAATTTCTGCAGCTGAGATGAGTACATTAGAGGCTCGAAGAGCAATAAAAAAGGCCAAAACTGCTTCACAAGTAAAAACATTAGAAGAAGATGGGATAATGTGTGCAACTGGACAATTTTAAAGTATTTTGAAATAAATTTTTAAAAAATATATTAAACTAGCATATAGCCCAGGGTTGTCCAACCCAAATCGGTTGGTGGGCCAAAACACAATTTACTGAACTGAGGTAAGCTGCACATATAAAAATAAAACAACAAATTATTCAAAATATTTTACTATTGTCTAACATTCAAAATATGCATTTTTACAATGCAGCTGTGACTGTACATAAAAGTTGTGTTATACATATATCATAACTACAAGACAATAGCCATAAATATAATTTATAACTTTCTTTCCATACAACTTCCACTGACTGGTCGGACAGAGCACGTGCACGTAACTCGAGTCAGCTGGTTGTATAAGTAATTGCCGATTGACAGAATATTCTAGAACACTCCAATTTCAACGTAACCTGTCCAACCCTACTCAAAGACCAGGTTTACATTGGTTACTATCAAGTCTCAACGTACATAACGTGACATTTATTATTGAAAACATTAACAACTAAAATTCTATGTTTCAACTGTATATAGTCAAAATGACTGAAACTATATAGACAGTTGAAAACTTCAATTGGGCCTCAAAAAGTTTTTAAATGGGCCACATGTGGCCCATGGACCTCTTGTTGGGCATGCTTTATATAACCGTCATATGACGGGATCAATAATTTGTTTAATTTTCCAGAATTGTAAAGTACCCTATGAGGCAGGTAAAAAAATAGTTTGTTTTTTGGCTTAGAATTATCGTGTAACAAAAAATAATCGATGATTAAAATTATTACATATGTACCTAATCTTTTATTTAAGCCAAATATAAAAGAAAATTATTTACATAATATCTAAATTTAGTGATGAAAAGTATGAAAATAATGCAGACGATATTTAAATAATTTAAAATAAGAAATGATTAAATGAGATGGTTAAAGGAATGACGTCATAATGCTAGAAAAAAATGTTATTTTTACCTATTTATTATGTGACAAATTGATATAATTAATCGCCTGCTCTTAACCGGGGAAAATACGGCTTGAAATAATGGCATTAAACGCACGGAAACGGAGGAAAGGGTGGATTTCGAACGTTTTAAAGACCACAGTATTTTTTGCTGTGATATGAAGCATATTTATACCAATTTATTTTAGAATCGGATCTATAGTTTAGGAGAAGATAAACTTTAAATTTTGCTAACCCTAACTCATCAAGAATCCAATGTGGATGTCTCTATCCATTCCAGGTCCAGCCGCTTCATAAATTCGAGAACACGTGGACAGATAACTTAGACTATTATTATACAGGGGATTCTAACTTTAAAAGCGTTTTACTCAAAATGATGTTTTTTGTACTTGCGCGCATTCTAAATAAAAAACTATAGTACATACTATTTTGAAATATTCAAAGTAAGTACATTATGGTAGTAACATTATGGTAGTACAGTTAAACTCTACCTACTTTTTTCATAGTTTTTAATTTCATTTGGTATTTGAGGATTTTTTTTTTAATTGAAGTTTTTGTACGCTATTTTAAATTTTTGAAAAATTCATTCTGTTAGAGAAAAAATTTTGAAAACTTTTAAAAAATTAAATAAGTAGAGATCCATTCCTAATGATATGAGTTTACAAAAATGCAAAAATTATTAATGAAACTCGTAATATATCGTTGTAGCCCTGCGCGCAGTTTGTCAGCAAAATTTTTGAAAATATAAAAACAAGCAATTATAGTTCATTACATAAAAAATGTTCTTACTTAACAGAGAAAATATAAAGTTTAGATATGTAATTAAATAACTATTAACGGTTTTTGAGTTTGCAGTCACAGGAAATCTTGCAAAGAATGAGTCCTTTATATTTTAACCCGGTTTGGTTTGGTATGGATTGCTACAGTCTACTTTTTGTAATATGAGACCGGGACCTACTGCTTAAAGCCCGATTCCGAAATGCTACAAATATCCATACCACTGAGCAATTCGAACCTACGAATTGAGCCGGGACCGAAGATCAGCGCCTTAACCATTCGGTCTTCGGTCGGCATATTGCAATCGGGACTTTATAGCACTACCTAACAAAAATTATTGAAAAACCCAAAATGTTGTCGTAGGTTATAAAAACGATTAGTAATCTACTGGCAAATGAAATTAGTAATAATTAGTATTAGTTTTATTTAGTTAGCATTATTTAGTTGGTATGGTTACCTGTTTCAACCAATGTCCACCACTAATCCTCCTAATTCCAATCTCAGATCACAGAAGGACGAATTTATTAGTCCAATTTTGTGCTGTATTTTAATGAATTTCATATGAGGAAAAATACTACGGAGTTATGAAACGTATTATATACTTTAAAAAAACTCTTAAAATCCGCAAAGTTGTCGCAGGCCAATGCTGTCCGCGGGATGCCAATTGGAGCACCTTAATTTAAATTTCTGTCATAAGTAGTTTAAAGGCCTTTTCCTTCTTGTGTAATATGAAAATAGGGTGCATATATACAAATATGATCATAACATTGAATTATCATGAGTTGACTCAAGGATTATATTAGTTTTATCTAAGTCAGATACTGTACTTAGATTTCACAGACATCTGTAATATGTTTGAAGTTAAAATTAGTGGAATCTAAATTTAAAAAAAAATTTATTTCATTTCATTAGATGAACACAAAAAATTTATTATGTATACATATCAGCTTATTTAAAATAATATAGTAGCTTAAAAATAAATCACTCTCGAATTCGAGAAAAGTAAGATATCGCCGCAGAGTATAAATCGGGCACTGAAGCAGTAGAGTTTAAAGGCCTTTCCTTCCTTGTTAATATGCAAATACCATGACTATCTCTCTATGTATACATATGCACATATAAAAATATATAAGCACACGTTATTATCGTTATATAAGATACTGTACTGTTGCCGAACATCAAATTTGTTAAGTTAATTCTAAAATTTGATTTCACACAAAAAAAAAATTTCGTTATAGTTTTATAACAAAAATCACATCGGACAGATAAGGGGGCGCCGCAGAGTATAAATCGGGCACTGTTGCCTACTGCCTATGCATATCCCTCTCATTAGCCCTTCATATAGCAAAAAAAATATTAACCACGTTATTATTCTATATAAACGGTCTGTAAAATTATGCAATGGAAACTCTCTCAAGAAATTGTTAAGGGAACCAAAAGATTAAAACGTCTTGAACGGAAAAAATTGAAAAAAATGCATTATAAAAAATATTTTAATCTCGTAGTAACTACTTTTATCACCTCTAAACGTATTCTTCTCTTAGGCATTTAATGCCATTTTGCTATAATAAAAAAAATGTAACATATTAATCTATTCTAGAATGTATGTTTGCAAAACACCTAAAACTAGCATACAGCCCGTCATATGACGGGATCAGGGAAATTTTGATTTTCCAGAATTGTAAAATACCCTATGAACCAGGTAAAAAAAAAAAAATGGGTTTTTTTAGATGAGAATTATCTGATACACACTCCATAATTTGTTTATCTTCATACTCCTATATAATCTCCCGCTATTGTGAATGAAGTGAATTCATTTAGAAAGGTAATTCAAAGTTTTCTTAACTACGTCGAAAATATCGTTCAGTTCTTTCCCATTCTTTTGCCACAGTAATTAATGAAAGTAAAGGAATGAAACTATCATTTCCACTACACCCTGGATGTATATAGAATTTGTTGTTAATACCGATGGTAAAATTTTCATTTCATCGAAAAATAACCGATGATTCAATTTAAAATTATCACGCATGTACCTAAACTATTTTTTAAGCCAAATGTAAAAGAAAATTTTTAAGTCATATCTCAGTACAGTGATAAAACGTATGAAAATAATGCAGACGTTATTTAAATAATTTAAAATAAGAAATAATTAAATGAGATGGTTAAAAAATTGATGTCATGCTAGAAAAAATATTATTTTACCTATTTATTATGTGACAAATTGATAAAAAGCTTACAATTTTCCGACTCAGGGCTTTTCGTCATTTTTTCGTAGGTGTGTTAACCTCGTGGAGGCTTTCGCTTTTTTACTAGAGAGCCAGCTTGCTAGTTCGTTAGATTCGTAAAGTCCGCTCGTATACGGAGCGGCAGAGTTTCGGATACCGAATGGGGGATAAATTGGGTTTTATTGCACCCTGAAAAGCCTCCCCATTTGTAAGAGATTATTAATTCTCTTGTTTTTCTTTCGTCTGTGATCGTCGTGAGGAAGTTTTACCGGCAACCATCCTTTGCAGTTCTTCATGATTCAGGAATTAACATTCCTTTGTAAATAGCCGTATTTAATCCAGAATTAAAGTGAATTTCCAATTTTATTCTTTGACTGTGATCCATTATTCACGTTACCTCTCATTTGAGAATATTGAAGGCGTCACAGTGTCTAACACAAACTCAACAATTTCTTTCTTCGTTCTGTATCGGCCAAAACCATTAATCCCACACCTTGTGTCCAGCTGATGTTGTTATCTTAACATAAACTGGACACAATTACCCCCTCCCCCGTACGGTGCAATGATACAAAGAGGAGATTCCATTAGAAGCCTCATCGAGCTGGTGGCAATGACAGTGGAATCCACGGCGGATTTTTCCGTGCGGCAGATTTACCGTCGCCACCATTCCAATAGTAGTCCATTGAAATAAACTAGTTGCCGCCATTCCAATAGTAGTCCATTGAAATAAACTAGAGCTTGCACATTAGACGGGGAAAAACGATCGGTTAACGGTAGCTCTGCAACCGTCTGGTGCCACTAGAGCTCTGTGGAAATTTTTCCGTCGTCCGAACTAGAGGTCTATGCCATCCAGTGAACAGAGGTTTTTCCACGAGTGGATCGGGACAGCCAATTTGGGTGCTACAGTTTCAGGTAAATTACTTGGTTTATTGGCGCCATCTATTCTTTAATATATTAACTAACCTATTAAATCACAACCCTCATATAACGTGAACAATAAACTATAAAAATATGATTAATGAGCCTTGTGCCTTAAACACTCATATAAAAAGAAATTACTCGAAGATTAATCAGTTAAAATGTAATATTCTGAATAGATTAATACATAGTAAATTTGAGAAAAATGACAGCGGATCACTAATAAAAAGGCCTCTAATATTCAAAACTGTTTAAATTTCACATTTGTGTTACTCCATCCAGTCTATAACAGATTAGATTTAAGATATTCATCAACATTTATTTGGCAGAAATAACTCGGGCATTAACGGGTTAAAATGTAATATCACTCTTAATAGATTACTACATAATAAATTTGAGAAAAGTGACAGCAGATCACTAATAAAAAGGGCTGTAATATTCAAAGCTGTTTAAATTTCATATTTGTGTTCATCCATAAAGTTCATAATAACTTCGATGTAAGATATTCATCGATATATATTCGGCAGAAATTACTCGATCATTAATGGGTTAAAATGTAATATCAGTCTTAATAGATTACTACATAGTAAATTTGAGAAAAATGACAACGGATCACTACCAAAAAGGTCTGTATATTCAAAACTGTTTAAATTTCATATTTGTGTTCCTTCATGCAGTCCGTAACAGATTAGATTTAAGATATTCACCAATATATATTCGGTAGAAATTACTCGAGTATTAATCGGTTAAAATGTAATATTAGTCTGAATAGATTACTTCGTAGTAAATTTGAGAAAAATGACAGCGGATCACTAACAAAAAGGGCTCTAATATTCAAAACTGTTTAAATTTCATATTTGTGTTCCTCCATGCAGTCCATAATAATTTAAATTTAAGATATTCATCAATATATATTTGGTAGAAATTACTCGAGTATTAATCAGTTAAAATGTAATATCAGTCTGAATAAATTACTACATAGTAAATTTGAGAAAAATGACAGCGGATCACTAATAAAAAGGTCTGTAATATTCAAAACTGTTTAAATTTCATATTTGTGTTCCTCCATGCAGTTCATAATAATTTAAATTTAAGATATTCATCAATATATATTTGGTAGAAATTACTTGAGTATTTATTGGTTAAAATGTAATATCAGTCTGAATAGATTACTACATAGTAAATGTGAGAAAAATGACAGCGGATCACTAGCAAAAAGGGGTCTAATATTCAAAACTGTTTAAATTTCATATTTGTGTTCCTCCATGAAGTTCACAATAACTTCAATGTAAGAAATTCATCGATATATATTCGGCAGAAATTACTCGATCATTAATGTGTTAAAAAATGTAATATCCGTCTGAATAGATTACTGCATAGTAAATTCGAGAAAATGACATCGGATCACTAATAAAAAGGGCTGTAATATTTAAGACTGTTTAAATTTCATATTTGTTTTCCTCCATGCAATCCATAATAGCTTAAATTTAAGATATTCACCAATATATATTCGGTAGAAATTACTCGAGTATTAATGGTTTAAACGTAATATCAGTCTGAATAAATTACTACATAGTAAATTTGAGAAAAATGACAGCGGGTCATAAAAAGAGCTCTAATATTCAAAACTGTTTAAATTTCATATTTACGTTCCTCCATGCAGTCCATAATAACTTAAATTTAAGATATTCATCAATATATATTCGGCAGAAATTACTGAACTATTAATAAGTTAAAATACAATATCAGTCTTAAAAGATTACTACATAGTAAATTTGAGAAAACTGACAGCGGATCACTAATAGAAAGGGCTGTAATATTCAAAGCTGTTTAAATTTCATATTTGTGTTCCTCCATGAAGTTCAAAATAACTTCGATGTAAAATATTCATCAATATATATTCGGCAGAAATTACTCAGGCATTAATGGGTTAAAATGTAATATCAGTCTGAATAGATTACTACATATTAAATTTGGGAAAAGTGTCAATGGATCACTAATGGAAAGGGCTGTAATTAGGGGCGTACGCAATGGAGGCGTTAGGGGTTTAAACACCCCCTTGAGTTCAGAAAAAATGGCAAAAATAAAAATTTTAGTAGAAATTATGCGGGCTATTATTTTTTAGAATTATGAACCCCACCTTGAAAATTTTAATCCCCCCCCTCTTGAAAAAATTCTCCGTACGCTACTGGCTGTAATATTCAAAGCTGTTTAAATTTCATATTTGTGTTCCTCCATGAAGTTCATAACTTCGATGTAAGATATTCATCAATATATATTCGACAGAAATTACTCAGGCATTAATGGGTTAGAATGTAATATCTTATTCTGCATAGATTACTACACTAAATTTTCAATGTGATAAATTTTGATCTATGAAATTAAGGCTATGCATTTCCAAAAGATTCAAAATCAAAGTGAAAAGAAAAATTTGCACTGAAATTTTTTTTTAAACTTAATTTAGTTTTAAGATATCCATCAATATATATTGGGCAGAAATTACTCAGGTATTGATGTGTTAAAATCTAATATCTTAGTGTGCAACTATGATATTTATTACACCATAAATTTCGAATCGAATAAATTTTGATCTATAAAAGTAAAGCCAAACCTTTCCAAAAGAATCAAAATGAAAACAAAAAAAAAAATTTTAGCTGATTTTTTTTTAAATAACTTAAGAGTTAAGATATTTATCAATATGCATTTGATAGAAATTACTCGAGGATTAAAATGTAACATCTTAGTCTGCATTGATTACTAAGTCGTAAATTTTCAGTCTAATAAATTTTTACCTATGAAAATAAGGCTATGCATTTCCAAAAGAATCAGAATAAAAACCAAAAGAAAAGTTTAAATGGAATTCCTTTACTTAAATAACTTTGATTTAAAATATTCATCAATATATATTCGGCAGAAGTTACTCGGGCATTAATGGGTTAAAATGTAATATCTTAGTCTGCATAGATTACCATACCGTAAATTTTCAATACAAGTTTTTATCTATAAAATTAAGGCTATACATTTCCAAAAGAATCAAAATCAAAGTGAAAAGAAAAATTTAAAATGAATTTTTTTACTTAAATAACTTAGATATTTATCAACATGTTCACAGCAGGAATTACTCGGCATTAATGGGATAAAATGTAATATCTTAGTCTGCTTAGATTACTACACCGTAGTAATTAGTCTGCAACATGGGCGTAATTTAGGGGGGTGGGCAATTGCCCCCCCCCCTAGAATTTTTAGAGGAGGGGCAAACTTGTAGTTTTTCCCCTCCAGAATTTTAGGGCTTAATTCATAAATGAAATTTTTGATTCGATGTTTTAATGAATTTTGAAATTATTTTGTTTTTTTAGTATGCTTAAGATGTATTCTAATTACAGTTATCATCCTTTCCTGCTAATTCTTTAAAGGAAGTATAGGTACTCGAATTTGTAGTTTTGCCCCTGTAGAATTTTAGGGTATATTAAATTTTTGATTCGTCATTTTAATGAATTTTGAATTTTTTTTTTCAGTATGCTTAAGATGTATTCTAATTACGGTTATCATTCTTTCCTGTGAATTTTTTAAAGGAAGTATAGGTACTCGAACTTGTAGTTTTGCCCCTCTAGATTTTTAGTGTATATTAAACCTTTTATATGTCATTTTAATGAATTTTGAAATTATTTTGTTTTTATTAGTATGGTTAATATTTATAATAATTACGGTTATCGTCCTTCCCTGCGACTTTTTTAAAGCAAGTATATTTAATTGTATTTTATTTACAATACAGGCCTATACAAGAAAAGCATACATAAACATGGACACCTCGAGTGACGGAAATGACCCCTATGGGAGATAAATGCACACAATATGGGCTGGGGTGAGCATGAAATTCAGTCACTCGTCTCTAAACGAGTTTTTTTTCTCTTGAAAAGGGAATTGAACATCTGGTCGGCATAAATATCGCGCCTTAAACTCTACTATTCGTGGGATCGTTTGCATGACTGGGCTAGTTATTCTAACCAAGCCATTAAATAAGTGTCATACAATCTTAAACTGGAAAAGCCTAACAATCCAAAAGTTATAAACGTAAGGAATTCATACAAATCTCTCACCGTACCTAGTTCATTATCAGCCTAACGAACGATTTATATAATAAAATTTTAAGTGAAAAATTTAACTAGGCGGTTGTCCAGGGAATCCAGCTAACCCATCATTCATGTAAGTGACTAAGTAGTTGCAAATTGAAACAATACTGTCCGCCTTTGACTATTTCAGATTTCCAACATGGATAGTATTTAAAATTGTTAGATTACAGTGTACAGAGTTCCGTTGGCAAATATCATGCAAATTAGTAAGTACTTTTAAAATTTTTTCTTTAGTTTTATTTTTTGTGTATTTGTATATGCATAGAAAATTTTAAAGCAAGTATAGGTACTCGAATAACTGCATACTTCTTGACTTTTTTAAAGAACTTTTTTCAGGAATAAACACATGCCATCGAAAAAGGAATTAGCCAGATTCTTCTTGAGAAACTTCAAGATTCTTCAACAGATTTCTTGTTTGAAGAACATAGTCAGGGGATCCTCCCCCCTTGAAATTTCAAAATTTTAAAAAACTGTTTCGTGGAGAGACAGATTCTATGTTAGAAAATAGTTTCAACTTATTACGTTAGACTGGATTTTTGTATATAGCTAAATGAGCAATTGCATGATTGATAACAAACATTTTTTATTTTATACACGTATAAATTATTTTTGTAATAAAAAAATTTTAAATTCTACATAAAAGGAAATATTAAATATATACTCAGAATAATTTTGGTTGGTTTGCTGAATCGTTTGGAACACCACCTTCCACTGCTTCTTAACATGAGTATGAAACCTAGTCCTGAGACCAGGACCTATTACTTATAGCCAATTCCAAACGGCTACGAACATCTATTATAGCAGTGAGATTCAAACCAACGAATACCGGTAACAAACAGCAGCAACCAACCCATTCGACCAAGAACAACTTCGAAAACAAGTGTTAAATTTGAAAGAAAGTTAATTTGCAATCAATTAAAAGTAATAAAAGGGGGCATGCATAATGTAGTGTGTGTAAACATCTTCCTGAAGTTACCTTTATGATTTTAATCAAAATATGTTACTGAGTATTAACTTTATACTATACTTAGAGATGGGTCATTAATAATCTTCTTATGAAAAACTATTGTAGCACAGATAAACATCTTTATTTTTTGTAAACCTTTTAAAAGCCTTTCAACTTAAATTGAAATGAAATATCCCGATTGCATCAATATGAATAAATTATTGCTTCCCAAAAAAGTTCCTTGCAAGAATTTTAAAGATAAAGTTAAGATATAAATATTTTATTTATATTTTTACATATTTATTTAAGTCTTATGCGGTGATTTCATTTGGTTTGGAGGGCTATGGTATACTATTTTGTTACACAAGATATGGTGTGACTGGAACATACTGCCTTCCAAACGGCTACGTACATCCACATCAGCAGTGGAATTTGAACCTACGAATTGTGGTACCTAAGATCAGCACCCTACCGATTCGGTCATCGTTCAACCGTGGTGATTTAAATATGTTTATTTAGTAATACTCAACTATTTTAATAATTTAACAATATTAAATATTTAAAAATGTATTTACGTTCTCTTATTTTAGTGGTGACGTGTTAGAAATAAAAGAAATACTAGTGCAGAAGCTGAAATCATTTAGATATCTAGCTAGGAAGGATAGTTAGCAAAGTATAGGGTTGGTATAGTCAGTTCTTCCAGATTTTACTACAGATATAAAGCAACAACCACCAGGACCTTCCATATATAAGAGAGTAGGAAATTGGTTTTAGCAACGCTTGAGGGTAAAAAGAGTGCTTATTTCCGGTCATTTATGTGCTATTCAGATATAAAACTGGGGACTTTTTCTGACCGGAAAGTTGTCATACATATATATAGAGTTAACAGTATTCGAATAGTGGGAGCACTTTGACTAGTACTTTAATTCATCGCTTTATGGATAGAGACAACCAGAAGAAATTGGGAAATTTTTTTGCAAATATCCAAGGTGAGCATACTTATAATATAAGGTAAAAAAAAAAATTAAACTTGTTCATTTTCTGTCAAACTTAGTCTTTTTCTTCAGTTATACTTCTGTTTTTAAAATTAGAATTTAATGCTATGTATAATTTATATCTTTTCAATATTTATTTTATTATTAAATCCATTGAGAAAATACTTAATTAAACATTTCAAACCTTTAAAATTGTTCACTAAATCATTTTTTTTATTGTAAAACTACATTTGTGTTATGATAATCATTACTTCTTAGGAGTATACATGCACAACAAAACCTGTAGTTTCACTGAAGTATTATTCAAAAATAACAGTGTCTTTCCCCTGGTCCCCCCCCCTGAAAATAATTTCTGGCTACGGCATTGTTTTGTTTTATCGTCTTATGTGATTGTGAATCTATGTTATATATTTTGCATGTTTCTTGGATAATTGTTTATTAAAACCCATCCTGAAAATATGGCTATGCAAGGGTTGGAATTTCTCAATTAAATAAATGAGACCAAGTTTTCACCCAAGTTTCCTTCTTATATTGCAAGAAAGTTTTCTCTTTTAGTTTTCAAATTTCAAAATGTTTTTAGTGTTTTTTGTAAAATATCTCTCTAATATGTAGGTGTGTGTATGGGGGGTTGCTCATTAAAACTGTATATCATAAAAGTGCATTTTCGGGATTTTTTTTTCTAAATTTTCATGTTTCAGAGTAAGTTTGTAGGTAGATCTGTTGACTATATAAATAATTTGCCTCCCACCCTGCTCCTCCTAAATCATACCCATGATGCTATATAAATTAAGGAAAAAAAGGCAAAGAATTAGAAATTTACTAAGGAAAATATACAATAAGATAATGCAACATTTTGAGTCAAAGGTTATAAATAATGCTTTAATACAAATTTTGGAACAACATAAAGAGTAATCAGATATTCAAATTAGATATGGAAATTCGAAATACTATAACTAATTTAGATGAATTAGAAGAAGTACTTTCAAGTCAGGATCTAACAGCTATTGAGCTGTAAATCAAATAAAAATAAATGCAGAATGAGTATGAAAATAATACTTTTTTGGTGATAAAAGAAGTTATACATGTTATAATATATTTAACATTCTTTTACCGAAATTGAAAATTGATTTTATTTTATTAAAAATTTCAGGAATTTTAAGACTACTTTAACAGTTACATTTACAAAGTCGATAAATTTATTTAGTTATCTATAAAATTTTTTGAAAGGTTTGACATTAACCCTCTGGCTGCTCATCTCGATATTTCCACGGGCAACTCAAATGTATCACAATTTGCTTATCACTTGAATTTCGTAGGCATTTGCTTTTCTTTCTTTTCTGAGGAGTGCATCCCACTTTTCACCGTTTAAACATTGAAATAACTTATGTACAGTATTAGACTATTAATTATGTAATAAATACAATTCTATAAATAAAACTATAGTTATATAAGATGATATAATAGTATTATAATATTATATATTATAATTATAATAATGTATTTATATAATTAATTATATAATTATATTATGTATTTATTACATAATATAGATATACTATATAATTATATATTATATATTATAATTATATTATGTAATAAATATATATTAACTGTAATACAATTGAGATTTATTAAAAAAAAATTTCTTGTGATAACATCTGAAATTGGTTTTTCTGACAGTTTAGTTCATCACGATAAAAATCTATATAAAAAATTTTCTAGAATGAATAGGTGCATATTCCAATTCTTCTATATATATATATAGATTTAAAATGTACAAAAGAAATGCACAATTTCTGAACTGATTTTCGTCTACAAATTGAGCAGTCAGAGGGTTAATATCAATTTAAGGTTTAAATGCAACTGAAAATATACCCAAATAAAGTTATCTTCCCCCCCCCCATGACGGAAGCTAACATTTCAAAGTACGTCATTAATTTGATCAGATTTGATCAGCACATCAATGATCAGTTAAAAGAAATGATTAAAAAACTGTAAGGGGGGAGGATAACTTTATGGATTTTTTTTTAAATGATCTTATAAACATGAATATATATCATTCGAATAAGCGTCGTTAGATCAGATTCGATCAACCATTTTTGAAGTTTAATCAACACCAAAAATGCACCAAAATCAACCTCAAATGTGTCCAAAATCGTAAAGTTACCCCCCCCCCAAATAATACACAACATTAAAATATTAGGACAATTTAAGTGTCATTCGAAAAAGTATCATTAGATCTGATTTAAACAACAAATTTTGGCTCTTTATATACACCAGAAATGGCTAAAATCGTACCCAAATTTGCTTTTAAACAATAAATTATCTCCCACCCAAATAGGGACAATTATTCAGACAATGAGGAGCTCCCATGTTATTATGGAACAATTTTACTGTTATTCGAATGAACAACATTATTCATTATATACCAGAGTATTCCCAAATGTGCAGCCGGGCGGTAGAATGCTAATCTTCGGTACTGGAGTTCTCGGGTTCGAATCTCGCTGATGGCATGGATGTTCGTAGCCGTTAGGAATCGGCTTTAAGCAGTAAGTACCGATCTCATTAGTCCTGGTTAGCGAAACAGTAGACCGTAGCGCTTCAAAACCAAACCAAACCCCAAATGTGAGCCAAAATATCCATGTTGTAATTTCAAATACTCCTAACTATTAGTTTTATAATATGTAAGAACTTCAAAATATACTGAAATCTAAATATTATTGTTACATTTGTGAACGACTCACTGATATTTAAACGCATTTGAAAAGTAAAACAGTACTTACATTTTAATCATAACGTGTGTTTGATTGAAGAGGAGAGAAATGAAGACAAATTATTTGACATAAATATGTAGTATTATGCAATTAAGAAAATAAATTATGTCTATATCTTTGGAAAAAATCAATTTGTGTTTAAATTGGATAAAACCAGCTTAATTTAATTTTACTTTGTTGAATTTTATTTTTACTTAGTTGATTTACTGGGTATTTACCGTTTAATCTTACCTCCCTTCGATGGCGACAGATATGTTTGCAAACTTAAAGAAATAGAACATTTTTCGCCAGAATAAATGAAAAGAACCATCATGTTTTGTGATTTGCAACGATTTTGCAAGTTTGTTAAAATTTTGCCATTATAACTAAATAAACAATAACAAAAATAATAGTTAAAAAAGGGTTAAATATTACCGTATTAGGATTATCGAATATTCATTATTGAAAACTTTTGCCCCCCCCCAGTTGAAACTGCCAAGTTACGCCTATGGTCTGAGAAGTAAAGCAGACTATGATATTACACCGTAAACTTCAATTTTATAAATTTTGATCTCTGAAATTAAGGTTATACATTTCCAAATGGAAAAAAAAAAACGAAAAGGAAAATTGAAACTTAAGCTTTTCATTTAAATAACTTAGTTTGGTTTGGTTCGGAGTGCTACGATCTACTTTTTGCAACACAAGGGCTAATGAGACCGGGACCTACAGCTTAAAGCCGATTCCGAACGGCTACGAACAATCATGCCACTGTGGGATTCGAACTCAAGAACTCCAGTACCAAAGGCCAGCATCCTAACCAATCGGTCATCGTTCGGCTTAAATAACTTAGAATTAAGA
Organism: Pardosa pseudoannulata; assembly: GCA_032207245.1. Classification (NCBI taxonomy): domain Eukaryota; kingdom Metazoa; phylum Arthropoda; class Arachnida; order Araneae; family Lycosidae; genus Pardosa; species Pardosa pseudoannulata. Next base: position 34,462,890 of record CM063497.1, read on the forward strand.
TTTTAATCAATATATGTATTCGACAGAAATTACTCGGGCGTTAATGGGTTATTATGTAATATCTTAGTCTGCAATTACCACACCGTAAATTTTCAATATAAGTTTTTATCTATGAAAGTAAGGCTATACATTTCCAAAAGAATCAAAATCAAAGTGAAAAGAAAAATTTGAAATGAATTTTTTTACTTAAATAACTTAAATATTTATCAATATGTTCACAGCAGGAATTACTCAACATTAATGGGATAAAATGTAATATCTTAGTCTGCTTAGATTACTACACCGTAGTAATCTGAGCAGTAGTAATTAGTCTGCAAAGTAAAGCAGACTATGATATTACACCGTAATATTCAATCTTATAAATTTTGATCTATGAAATTAAGGCTATACATTTCCAAATAGGAAAAAAAAAAAAGATAATCAAAACGTAAATAAAAAGTTGAACTTAAGTTTTTCATTTAAATAACTTAGATTTAAGATTTTAATCAATACATATACATATATATATATATATATATATATATTCGGCAGAAATTACTCGGGCATTGATATATATATATATATATATATATATATATATATATATATATATCAATATATATGTTTGTATATATATATATATATATATATATATATATATATACATATATATATATATATATATATATATTCGGCAGAAATTACTCGGGCATTGATGGGTTATTATGTAATATCTTAGTTTGCATCGATTACCACACCGTAAATTTTCAATATAGGTTTTTATCTATGAAATTAAGGCTATACATTTCCATAAGAATCAAAATCAAAGTGAAAAGAAAAATTTGAAATGATTTTTTTTACTTAAATAACTTAGATATTTGTCAATATGTTTACAGCAGGAATCACTTGACATTAATGGAATAAAATGTAATATCTTAGT
>CM063497.1:34481308-34519353 GCA_032207245.1 Pardosa pseudoannulata
TACCGTATGAGGCAGGTAAAAAAAAAATGATTTGTTTTTGGCTGAGAATTATCTGGCACACGCTCAATAATTTTCTAATCTTCATACTCCTCTAAAGTCTCCCGATACTGTGAATGCAGTTTAGAATCAGGTTGAATCCATTTAGAAAGATAATTCAAAGTTTCCTTAGCTACGTCGAAATTATCGTGAAGTTCTTCTCAATTTTTTGCCACAGTAATTAATAGAAGTAAAGGAATGAAGCTACTACTGGAGGTAGATAGAATTCTATCTACTTCCACTACATACTCAAGGTAGATAGAATTTGTTATTAATATTGGTGATAAAATTTTCATTGCAAGAAAAAATAATCGATGATTAAATTTAAATCTATTATATGTATTTTTATAATATTTGTGCTTATAAAATGCTATATATTGTGTTTATTCTGTTGATATATATATATATATATCATAAATATTACAAATGTGTTATTTATTTTTTTAATTTACGTAAAAAATGATAATTAGTATGCTAATTTTATTTTAATAATGCTTTAAATTGTTAATCTGTCTTTTTTACCCTTTAAAGTTTAGTTTTATTAATGTTGTGTTTCAAATATGCCATGTTACCGCCACCATTTTTTTTTTTTTCTTTAACGCCGCCATGTTTTTCTACTTGGCGATTTTTCAAAACACGCGTTTTTCTGTTGGTCGCCAAAAAAAACATGGCGGATGGGACCGGCGTCTATAGTGCATCTGTTCCAGGATAAAAAGGAGGTAAGCAATTACCTTAATCAATTGTTGACTATCATTACTGCTGAACATTTCAATTAATTGATTGACTTTAAACCAAAATTCCAGATTCATGCTTATTCAAAGTAAAATTCTTTCTATTCAATACATTAGTAACAAACTTTAAAATCTAATACAATACTTAAAATATATTTAATCATTTGTATAAATTCAAATATTAACTATAGTCAGTACATTAAGTGTAGCCACTTGGATGATCACTACTGAGAAAACTCCAGAACGCATGTGTTACCAAAACACTGATCTTGCATACGCAGGACCTTTGAAGAACTGACAGCGGCACGTGCAAGGCAAGTGCAATGAACGTTTCTATTATAAAAAAATGCGTCCAAACGTTTCCGTTTTTTCTTTGTCTCCATTGTCTTTGTTTATTTTCAGATACCATGGTATAGAAATATTCGGTAATAGTAATATACCGCTTCATAAATTCGAGGACAGATGGACAGTTAACTTAGACTATTATTATATATGGGATTTGGGTTGATTAACATCATATATAAACCTCATTAAATGTTACATAGCAATGCAAATTTAAAAATAAAACATTCCTTTTCTCATCTTGCACAGAATTTTTTAGTTTAACCAAAACTAAATAGTTTCGAAGAAGTTAATAGTATTTTTCGAATTCATCATATTCCTTTCTATTTGCATGTCAGTGGGTTAAAAAATGCTTTTACTTTTGTTTTTCTGAACTTAATATTTAATCCCTTAACAGTATAATCTCTCAATTATCATATCCAATATGAATTCTACATCCTGTATTTATCAAACTCCTAAATATTTCAGAACTTGATGGTTTGGTCTAGGAAGTTCAGACTCTTCAGCTTCCAGTGCGATTCCAGTGTGCCATGCCTTTTTCCCAATCGCCATGTGGAGCTGAGCATTGTTGTGGTGAACGATCCTGATTTGTGACGAAAGCGGTTTACCATTTTCTTCAAGCGATTGATCACTTCCGAGTATAATTGTGAATTCGCTGTTGACTAATACTTAAACGCAACCACCGGTCGATGTTCAAAATATCCCTCACTCTTACGATGTTCTCATTTCGTTTTCACCGTCGATGGTCTTCTTGCTCACAAATAATCTTCAGAGTTCTGCCGGCCCTTCCTAAAAGCTTTGTGCCTCTTGTAGACTTGCGATTGTGACTTACCTTAATCTTTGTTAGCCTCCTTTAATGTTTGTAAGGTTTCATTACCACTTTTACTGAGTTTACCGCTAAAGTTTATTGCATAACAAGTGCTGCACGGCTTAAGCTAAGTCAGCAAAGGAATTCACACATTGCATAACTTAACTCAGTAGATTGGTGATCTTAAGCGTAACGAGTTAGGCTCACAACAGTTCACGTACTGTTAGTTCTGGGAATTAGAAAGAGGTTCCGAACTTTTGTAATACTTCCCTAATATTCCAATAAACATGGATGAGCCTCCTGTTTTCCTTGGTGATTTTCCAGAAAGGCACAGAAAAATTGTTCTCATTTCAGAACACAATTTGTATATCTATTAAATGGTCTTATTTACGTTTAAGAAACCGAAATTTTAAATTTTTTAAACCGAAATTTCTCACAAATAATTCAAAATTAAATATATTTTTCTGGGTTTTTTTTTAAAAAGGGAAAAATATCATCCCAAAGAATTTACTGTTATATCAAGTGGTATAATTTTTTTTTTTTTTTTTTTTTTTTTTTTTTTTAAGAATTCTTGAAATGCAAGATGGCCAGAAGGAATTTTGTTTTCCCGATAAGTTAACATAGAACACTAGGAAAACAATATGGCAAGTACAAACTCACCATAATCTATGGAGAACATAGTTCTACCTACGAACAACTTCCATTGAAAAATATCTTGAAACAAACTTGACCACCGACAGAACTGCTAAAGTTTTTTGACAAAAAGGGTTAACTCCATTTTGAAAGCAAATACAAGCATTTAAATGACATAATTTCCACAAACGGAAATGGCAATACCCGTGTCGCAAATACATTGAACCAACACTGTCTTGGCTTACAGTGTCAGTTGCAACGGATATAGTTGCCCACGTGTAACCCGAATATTCGTGGATCCTCTGCCATGACAATGAAATGAAGACAAGAGTCACATTGCGCAAGGGTAAACTTTCAAAGAGTGTGCAATTCGTACCTTTTACCTCAATATTTAATCAGTAGCTGTTTCAGCGTTATTTGAAGAAAAAGGAAGCAAAGGGAAAAGTGTTCTCATCGCAACTAAACCCACCTCACATCCTGGCACCTGCTAGAAAAGTCAGTTGTCTTCAAGTACCAACCGGGAGCTGTTGCAATAAAAAAAAAAAGAACGGCCCGAGTCCACAATGATGGATGACTTTTTTTCGGTGATCCGTGACAAGGCATAAGTGTATTCTTAAACAACTGATGAATCCACTGTTTTTTGTTGCTTTTTTTCTCGTTCAGTTTTTGCTTTACGGTAACTTTTCAATTCGTTTTATAGGTGATGATTGTGCGAAGAATGAGAAGAAAAAAAACAAAGAATTACGGTAGGGCCACCACAAACGGAAATAAGGCTTATACGTATTAACAGTTTATTATTATTATTTTATTTTTATTTTCGCAAGTGGAAAGAAGAAATTATTGCTATTGAGAAATCATTTAAATGCCATGAAGAGATAGGAACGCAGTAATACAGTAGCGTGGGGCGGGGGAACTTTGCTGGAGACAGCAAAATTTCTATCGTTGATTTGGTACTTACAGAGGCAAAGGACGTTGAATTCCAATTTTTAACAATATTCTTAACTTGAGAATATAGAATGTTATTACAAGAAACATGTAAGGCATAGAAAAGTATTTTGAGTAAATAGAGACTGATAAAAATGGTGTTATCCAACAATATCCCTTATAAAATAATAGCCAGTTATCTGTCCGTCTGTCCTCAAATTTAAGAAGCGGTTGGACCTGGAATGGATAGAGGCATCCATACTGGATTCTTGACGATGTTAGGGTTAGCAAAATTCAAAACGAGCCTTTAAAAACGTTTGAAATCCACCCCCCCCCTTTTTGAGCGTTTAATGCTATTATTTCAAGCCCTATTGTCCCCTGTTAAGAGCAGGCATTTAAATTTATCAATTTATCACATGATAAATAAGGCGGTTTCACGCAGTAGGGCAAATTCTCAAATTATAACAATTCTGGCTTTAGTTTCAAACAGAAGGGCAGTTTATTGTTTGTCTATTGGCTGTTGTAAACATGAAAATGAATGGGAAGGGTATTATAGTAGTTCGTGAAGTTGCGACAAATTTACTTATAGGTAAAAATAACATTTTTTTCTAACATTATGACGTCATTCCTTTAACCATCTCATTTAATCCTTTCTTATTTTCAATTATTTATATATCGTCTGCATTGTTTTCATACGTTTTATCACTGAACTTAGATATGACGTCAATAATTTTCTTTTATATTTGGCTTAAATAATAGATTAGGTATGTGATAATTTAAAACTGAATCACAGATTGTTTTTTGGTGCAATAAAAATTTTATCACCGGTATTAACAGCAAAGTCTAGGAGTCTATTTCATGAACTAATATATATCTAGAGTTTAAGTAATATATCTTTGAAAATTAAGAAGTTTGTTAGTTTGTGTGTCCCAGTAGACAGAAAACACACCTACAGGGAACTTCTTGAGATCATCAATGGAATTGATGGATGTGAAGAAGTTTTGGAAGAGGACCTCATCTTAACATATGATGGCATTACACTAAGGTTTGACAGCAAAATTGGATGCCAAATGTACAATGAGTGATAGCTCCAAAATCAGACCCCTACCCTGAATACTGATGTTCTATTACCCGATTATAATTACTAAAAATGTCAGTAAAATCTTTGATTTCACAGCTACAGTAGAACCTCGATTAACCGAGCTTTCTGTTAACAGAGTCAATAATGAAGTCTATTTTTTTTTTCTCCTTTACAAAATGAGCTTGGAAAAAATGATACACATTTTAGTTCGTTGTCCGTGTTACAGGCACTTCTTCCCCACAACGTGATTTCCCAGGCATGGCAATTAGTGAATCCAGCTTCGATTTGTAAATCATTCAACAAAATAATTGTTGAAAATAAGAGACAGGGTGAATCCCAGCAGACGGAAAACACACTGACGGACAGGGAACTTCTTGAGATCATCAATGGAATTGAAGGATGCGAGGGAGTTTTGGAAGAGAACATTTGAAAATGGCTGGACGTTGAAAATCATCATCCAAATGTTGAAATTCTCAATGACGAAGAAATCATACAAGCCGTTAATCCTTCAACGGACATTAATGAAGCTGAAAATAAAGATGGGAACTTTAAGGATTCTATGACTATAAGTTATAGAGAAGTTGTTCAAGCACTGACAACTGCCCTAAAATATTTGGAGCAAAGAAACGATGCTGATCTCCTGTTAAACAAAATTTGGCGCGAAAGGGCTGCCCATGATAGAAATCGTGAACTTTAGCAACGAAAGGTAACAGACTTATTAAAAGAATACAAATTTAACAAATCAATGTATATTAAATTTTAAAAGTACAATAATTTCTTGAGATTTGTGTTATTTTTGAAAATGCATCTTTCGATATTTAACTAAGTATAGTTAAAAACAAATTCCATTTTACTTTTTAAAATTTACTACTAGAGTTGATTTTCTTTTTAAATCTTTTTAGCTACGAAACATAAGTTCATATATGTTTATTTTATCATTTAAAGAACGTTCGATTGTTTTTTACTTTAAACGTTAGTTAAATTCGCAAGCACGGAAGGTTTTTATGCATGGTTTCTATTAACCGAGATTTCCGATATCCGAGGTATTAGCGGTCCCATTTAGCTCGGAAAATCGAGGTTCCACTGTATATGCGAAGAATCTTTTTCAAGCATAAACATTATCAAGAGTAAACTGAGAAGTCGTCTTATTGATGAGAACTTGGAATCATGCCTAAAATTAAAAACAACAACATACAAACCTGTCTTACTCAAACTTTCTAAGGAGATTCCAAGGAAAAAATACATTGTTCGCAATAATAAATATTTATTAAGTATGAAATTTAGTTTTATTTAGTGGAATAAAAGTTTACTAAACAAGCGGTTTGGACTCCCAATTTTTTTTAAATTGTTGTAATGTTCATATTTGGCCCTTTGGCTAATAAGTCTGCCGACCACTGCCCTAACCCAGTGGTCAGAAAAGTGTGGCTCCAGAGCCACACCCTTAATTCTTGACTCCTTAAGTGTGGCTTTGGCACAAATATCCACGAAAGGCGCAATAATATTTGCATTTAAAAAAAAAACTTGGTAAGAAAAATATTACATCTTATTTTGATAAACTAAAATTCTTCTATAAATCGAGAACATGTATAATTTTTTGTTTAAGTTAAAAGATAGATAGGTGATTAAAATTTTATATCGTTGTAAAAATACGTGACAAACATCGAGTTTAATTTTGTTGAATGTCACTCAAAATACTTCGGTTGATAAACATTAGTTTATTTTAATTCACATTTACAATCATTTTTACTATTACAGTTTAGGACACCATCTCACACGGGTAAGAAAAATATTACATCTTATTTTGATAAACTAAAATTCTTCTATAAATCGAGAACATGTATAATTTTTTGTTTAAGTTAAAAGATAGATAGGTGATTAAAATTTTATATCGTTGTAAAAATACGTGACAAACATCGAGTTTAATTTTGTTGAATGTCACTCAAAATACTTCGGTTGATAAACATTAGTTTATTTTAATTCACATTTACAATCATTTTTACTATTACAGTTTAGGACACCATCTCACACGGGTGCCACTTCACACACACACGCACACACAAAAAGAATTATTTTTCGTGGAACATGACAAAAACGCCACCTAACGGCGTGAACCTCAACAAATTTTATTCGTTTTCTTAAACGTAAACACAAACCATGTACGAACTACCGGCTGAAATTCTTCGTATGTTTTCGGCTTACTCCGGTGTGATACAAAGGTACCACATGCATGCGCGCGTATACTTTTTCTAAAGTAGTGGGGGGTAGAAGTTGGCATCACTGACCAGCAGTTGCAGTGTGAACAGTTTTGTCTTATCTACCATTAATAAATAACATTAATAAATATTTATTAAGTATGAAATTTAGTTTTATTTAGTGTACTACTTATCTAGTGGAATAAAAGTTTACTAAACAAGCTGATTTGGATCCCAATTTTTTTTTTGTAAAATTGTTGAAATGTTCATGTTTGGCTCTTTCACTAATAAGTTTGCCTACCACTGCCCTAACCATTCGGCCATCGCTCGGTGCTAAACTTGATAAGCTCCTATGACTAATGTGAAGAGAAATGCTTATCATAAATGAAGCGATCATTTCACACTTGCAATGAAAACTAGTAATATACACAAGTTATAATAAGTTTAAAAATCATATAATGCATACATTAAGAATATTCTGGGAGAAAGAGAGTGTAGACATCCCTCCATAAATATGTCTTTGAAACATGAGTGTTTCTAAGTAAAAAAATAAAAATCTGAGTTTCAGACAAAATTTCCGGCACTTAGCACAAATTTTTCTATTACAGTAAAACCTCGGTATAACGACCCGCTGTGGAACCAACATCATACGGTCATTGTAAACGAAAGGTCGTTGTAACGAATTGAAAAAATAATAAAAAAAATTGAGCAAAATAATGATGCAACAGTACATACCTAGAGAACACTTCTATTCATTTGTATTTCCATTACTGAATTTTTGAAAAAAAAAGTCTTTGATTGACGCCTGTTTCAAGTTCATTTGGGAATTTTTCATTATCACTGATTCCATATCCGTTAGATTTTGAAGGAAATCTTCAGAATTAAATTGTTCTTCAAAATATTGACGCAAGGCATTGATTACATTGAAGGCTTCTTTTTCATTCATTTTTTCAAAAGCTTGGACGATTTCTTCTCCGTCGTCGGAATCGCAGATTTCTTCATTTCCGGTAATACGGGCAATAAAATCGTCCTCATTCAAATTTTCTCCGCAGCACTGTAAAGTTTCGTCTACCGCAACAAACTCATCAAAAGATAATTGAAGATTTAGTTCTTCCCTTTTCGTCACGCCCCCTCCCCTCCTTTAAGCAAACACAAAGAGAGGAGTACAGGTTTCTTGAAGTTGCACCACAGTACAATAATTTTGAAATAGCCCACTTGCTCATGAGTTCTGCGGTCTAAAATTGGCGGTCGTTCTAACGAAAAATAATACGCTTGGGGTCGTTGTAATGATTCAAAATTAACATTATTCCTATGGTAAAATAATTGGGACTTTTTAAGATGGTCGTTCTAAGGAAGGGGTCTTTGTATCGTCAGGTCGTTAAAAAGAGGTTCTATTGTATTATATAGGGGATATTACTGTATTATATAGAGGATATAGGGGGGCGTTGCATGTTATACATTTTGTCTCAGACTATAAGATATTGTCTGTGACATTTGGTATATTCGTGCCTATGCGGTCGGCGTTGCATGTCATGCAACGATGAGAAAATTGCATTGTTCAAAGTGGAGTTGACGCTACTAAGACTTTTCGTTATATTTGGTACTGTTTCCAGTATTGAAAAGAGTATTTACAAGGTATTTGTGTAGGCAGTATGACATAAAACTTTGCTGGTGGGCCAAGTTTACTAATTTTTCACACACATCTTGCAATCTGTTAGAACCTGTACTAAAGAATCAATGTTTCCAATATTCATGATTAACACTTTGACTGCCAAGCCAAAATTGCAAATGTTCACAACGGGGCCAAACTTTTTTTTGTGTGTAATTTGTATTTTTTCAACATAAAACTATATATAAAAACAATATTTCAAAGCAAACAATATTTTAAAACAAACTCTCTCTATCTATATATATTCCCTTTTTTGTTGCATGTTCCAAATATTTAATTTTTCATAAAATCGTCACATATACCAATTTGCGCAAACCACGTATACCTAACACATCGTAGGGAGCCCAACAATCAAACTCCAATACGATTTTCATGTAACTGATAACATCTTTGATAGCCATGGCCTGAAGTGTTAAAACACCATGGCTATCATATCGGATAGCCAGTGTCTCAACGGAAATATCACTGGATATCACATATGATAGCCATGGCAGTCAAAGTGTTAAGATTTTCATTTTCTTGATTAAGGTAGCAAGAAAATAAGCTTTAAGGGATTTCAACGTGATTATTACGTGATTAGAAACGTTGTTAAACTGTTTTCACGGTAAGGTTATAGAATCCTTATTTTTTTTTTAATGTATTTTTAATAAATCTTTTCATACAGATATCTCAAGTACCTTAAAGCAATATATTTGATGTAGTATCAAAAATTATTTTTAATTTTTAAATTTGAATTCATTGTAAGGAAATAATAAGTGCAAAGACAAAAATATTTTTCTTTATTCAATTAAGGATAGAACATAGATTAATATTCATCAGTTCTCTTTTGGGGTCGGGAATTCGAAAAAAAAAAAAACAGAGAAGGGGTTAATGTAAAACTAGGGATAGGATTATTTTATGAACAGTCCATAACTTTTAAAATGTTTAATTTCAATATAGAACCATCCCGTATATAATAATAGCCTAAGTTATCTGTCCGTCTGTCCTCGAATTTATGAAGCGGTTGGACCTGGAATGGATAGAGGCATCCATATTAGATTCTTCATGAGTTAGGGTTAGCAAAATTCAAAGCAAGTCTTTAAAACGTTAGAAATCCCCCCCTTCCCCTTTTCGAGCCCTATTTTCCCCGGTTAAGGGCAAGTTCTTAAGTTTATCACATAATAAATAGGTAAAAATAACATTTTTTTCCAGCATTATGTCGTCATTCCTTTAACCATCCCATTTAATTCTTTTTATTTTAAATTATTTAAATATCGTCTGCATTATTTTCATACTTTTTATCACTGAACTTAGATATGACATAAATAATTTTCTTTTATATTTGGCTTATATAACAGAGCGATGTCACGCAGCATGGCACATCTAAACTTATTACAATTCTGGCTTTAGTTTCAAATGAAAGAGCAATTTATTGCTGTTGTAAACATGAAAATGAATGGGAAGGGCATTATAGTAGTTCGTGACGTTGCGACAAATTGCTCTATAGATAAGGAACATACGTGATAATTTTAAATTTAATCGTCGATTATTTTTGTTGCAATAAAAATTTTATCACTGGTATTAACAACAAATTATTTTCATAAAAGTCTAAGAGTCTATTTCACGGAGTAATAAATATCTAGCGTTTAAGTTATATATCTTTGAAAACTTTGTTCGTTTGTTTTTTTATACATAAATACACAGTTTGACTAAATGAATTCAACGTGATTCTAAACTGCATTCACAGTATCGGGAGACTTTAGAGGAGTATGAAGATAAAAAAAAAATTGTTGAGCGTATACTAGATAATTCTCAGCCGAAAAACAATTTTTTTTATCTGCCTCATAGGGTACTTTACAATTCTTCAAAATTACTTTTACCAATCCTGTCATATGACTGGCTATATGCTAGTATATATATATATATATATATATATATATATATATATATATATATATATATATATATATATGTATGTATATATATATATATATATTATGTTTGTATATTGAAATTATACCTTATAAAAGTATATACCTTATTAAAGTAATTCTTTCTTCATATCTCTCTCTCTCTCTCTCTCTATATATATATATATATATATATATATATATATATATATATATATATGAAGAAAGAATTACTTTTATAAGGCCATATATGCCCATGCTTTGAACATATTTCTGTTAAACTGCTTTTCCCCCCTTATATTAGTCACCATATTTTACCTTTTCTTTTAGAATTTCAAATTTCTGTTTGGCCAGGAATGCATTGGATAAATTTTCCTGAATTGTCTCTATCTATACAAAATATTTGTGATATACTAGAAGTGTTCATGTTTTGAAGTTGCAGAGTGCACACAATATTTTAGTACTTTTTGTTACTTGCAGTGGTGTTCACATTAGAATGAGGAATTTGCACATGTGGGGGATTTGGACAACGTAGTATTTTTCTGATAATTCCAGACTCGTAGATTCCAAAAATGCTCTAAAAATGTAAAAAAAACTGGGTCCATCATTTAAAAAATTAGTTTTAAAGTTAAGCGAAAATCACATGACATCAAAATGATCCATGATTGGTTGTGACGTCATCGTTCACGTTGTCCAATATTTTCTTATTACTTGTAAACGCGCACCATTTTCCGATTTTGTTTTTGGAAGTTGCTGAAATTTTCTAGCTATCAAAATTTATTTTTATTTAAACCTGAAGGTTTATTTTATCGATCTAGATAGCTTAGTTATCTCAATTTGTCATAAATGTCTCTTCTACCTTGATTTATCAAAGGACAGTCAGACAACCTCCCGAAAATTGAAAGCATGTCAATGTTTTCGTTCTTGAGGGAAAAAAAAAAAACCCGGATTTTATGGTAGGAGAAATACGGGGAATTAAAACCCAAAATAGATAAATATAAAATCATTTATATATTTATCTATTTTTTCTTAACATGTATTAATATTTTATTCATGCTATTCACAGTTCTTCTGTTTGTAGACATAGACAAGTCAAATAAATATACATATTTCATATACACACATTTGTAGTAGCATCGCTTCTTATAAACAGATAGATGTAATATATTAAAATAAAAATTAGATGAGTTATTTATTGTAAGAACAGGACCTTTAGCTTTCGTGGTACAAAAAGTAGACGGTAGCGCTTCAAAACCAAACCAATTCTTAAGTAATTTAAATTTGATGAAAATAAATTTAAAATCTTTAAAAGGCTTTACTTAATTATTTATGCTTTTTAAACAGCAATACAATTTTATTGCCTTTAATATTAATATTAAATTAAAAAATGTATTAAATTTCTGAAATTAAATTTAATTATTAAAGTAATATCATTATAAGTATTTTAAAAATATTATATATTTTTTTCAAATTAGCCACCAATTTAATCCCAAAATATCGCTGTGAATTAATACACTTAAGAAAGAATCAAATATATATAATAACTTGAAAATACATAACCTTCCCCTCCCACGAGTTATTTATTAGACAATTATATGCTTTAGACTTTTATATGTTTTACGATATTTATATGCTTTATCAAACATTTATCGTAGTTGAACTCTGTGATAATACTCGAAAATGAGCAGTTTTAAAAGTTAAATAGCACTGGTTAATCAACAGTCCTGTTAAAGATATATATGTATTTTTATATACTTTAATTTTTCTAAACTAGTAATATTTAAACAAAAGCAAGCATTTACTTATCGATAAATAATCTTCACAAACCCATAGATGATTTATATGATAATTTGGGGTTAAATTTCTCATCCCTTTTTGTCGCATTTGTCCAGATTTTACGTGTATGTGGATCTGTGGAAACTCTGAAAAATATCTTCTCATTGCAATTAGTTGCTGTATTTTTACAGAGTGGCACAATACAATATTTATAATATGATTTTTTAATGCCAGACATAATAAAAAAATTTCTGTTATATGCGATACTTTACACAGAAACAAATTTAAAAGTCGCCTTTTAACATGCAAACAGCATAGGCCCTCGGTGTCAGAGTGAACGATGACGTCACAAACTTGGCGGAGGAAAAGAATCTTTTTTCAGAGACGATAGAGAGTCAGCTATAAAACCCATTAGAAATCACTAATTAGGTCCCCAAATGAAAGAAAAATAGCTTCTGTCCTGCTTACTTTTTTGTCTTCTATCGTTTAAAATTAAAATTAGAAAACGTGAAAATTCCTCATTGCAACAAAACATGAAAATTCATCTATGTACAAGTAAAAAAGGCATTTTTAATTTATAGTAGCGTTCATTAAATGTGTTAATAAAATGTATGTTTGACCATTAAATTTCTAAACATCTCTCCTTTGGTTAACATCTATTGCACTTCTATGTAATATTTTTTTAACGAGTGGATCGGGACAGCGAATTTCGGTGCTACAGTTCTAAGGGAAAATTACTGGTGCCATCTATTTATTAATATATTAACTAATCCTGTTAAAGCAATCGTGAGCTTGTGTCGAGGATTCTCAACACACCGATGAACACCTTCCGTTAAACAATGGAAGGTGTGCATGAAGTACTACACATTCTCCTAGCTTAGTACATTACTTTCCAAAGCAGTAAATATGCAATGGAAGCGTTTTAAAAAAAGTCAAAATGTAGAAGAAACACTAAATATTAAAGAAGGTTTACTGTTGAATACAACAGAAATAATATCAATCAATACAGATTTTGATCACACCTATTGCAGCTCCAATAAATAAGATTTATTTGTAAGGTATTTTACTTTTAAAAATCATTAACAACTGGTAAATATATGCAATCACATTGCATTATTCAGACATTGTTTATTCTCAGGAACAGCAAAAAGCCTGATTTAAGCATGAAAAAGTTACTCATTGAAATATCATTCAATATAGTAATTTAGAAGCTTATACTTTTCTAACAAAGAAGATTCAAGAACTGTTTCTTTACTCAGTGAAATAATTATTCAATATTGCTGTGTACTTTAGAGAGGAATAGTAAAATTTAAACTTATATTCTTTGATAGAAAAATATTAATATTCTTTGTTATATTAATATTTATTATATATATTCTTTGATATGTTTTTATCGTTAAAATTCTGGCTGTTTACTGCCCATTATAGACAGCTTGAGGTATACAATAAATCATACTGACAAATTCTGCTTTGCCCAAGTTTTCTCGGGATAGTAATTAACTGCAATATATACGAACCCGAGATAACTTGGGATAATCAGGCAAGCTACAACTGGAATTTGGACCAGACTAAAAGGAATGAGGGAAATTGATCTGAAGTAGTTAATCTTTCTTAGCTATAATTCAATATACTATCAAATCCTCATCTTAACATGATGGCATTACAATAATGTTTGACAGTAAAATTTGACGCCAAATGTACAATGAGTGATAGCTTCAAATAAGACCCCTACCCTGAATACTGATGTTCTATTACCCTATTATAATTACTAAAAATGTCAGTAAAATCTTTGATTTCACAGCTACAGTAGAACCTCGATTAACTGAGCTTTCTGTTAACAGAGTCAATAAAAGTCTAATTTTTTTTTCTCCTTTACAAAATGAGCTAGGAAAAAATGATACACATTTTAGTTTGTTGTCCATGTTACAGGCACTTCTTCCCCACAACATGATTTCCCAGGCATGGCAATTAGTGAATCCAGCTTCAATTCGTAAATCATTTAACAAAATAATTGTTGAAAAGAGGAGACAGGGTTAATCCCAGCAGACGGAAAACACACTGACGGACAGGGAACTTCTTGAGATCATCAATGGAATTGAAGGATGCTAGGAAGTTTTGAGTGGCTGGACGTTGAAAAACATCCAAATTTTGTAATTCTCAATTATGAAGAAATCATACAAGCAGTCAATACTTCAATACACATTAATGAAGTTGAAATAAAGATGAGGACTTTAAGGATTCTACAACTATAAGTCATAGTGAAGGTGTTCAAGCACTGACAACTGCCCTAAAATATTTGGAGCAAAGAAACGATGTTACTCCGATGAATCTCATGTTGCTCAAATTTAACAAATTAAGGTATATTAAAATTTAAAAATACAATATATTCTTGAGATTTGAATTATTTTTGAAAATGAGTCTTTCAATATTTAACTAATTATAGTTTTAAAAAAAATTCCATTTTACTTTTTAAAATTTACGGAGTTGATTTCTCTTTTAAATCTTTTTAGCTATGAAACATAAGTTCATATATGTTCATTTTTATCATTTAAAGAACTTTCTATTGTTTTTACTTTAAAAGTTAGTTAAATTAGCAAGCACGGAAGGTTTTTATACAGAGATTTCCAATATCCGAGGTACTTGAGGTCCCAATTAGCTTGGATAATTGAGGTTACATATATACTGTATACATACACAATTTATTATTTTTACTTCCAATGGCAATTAGACTGTACACCACATAAACACAAAATCATTGTTTTTACAGAAACTTTATTTTTACTAATCTACAAGCCTTATCGTTTTCCACCAACACGAGGAGCCTTGGTTTGGACAGGTTTTGCAGCCTTCTGTTTCTGAGCAACCTTGGCAACCTGAAAAATAAATGAAAATTTCAATACAGTAAAAAAATTTAAATACACACTGCACTTAACACATTCGCTGCCGATCACGCGCCAGCGCGTGATCAACATATAGGAAAATGCATATATGACGTCAGGTGCGGCAGCGAATGTGTTAAGTTTCAAAGAAATGTGCACCCAGCATTAAAAGGCTATCTTAATTAAGTTCAGTGATTCATCTGACTTAACTAAATAGTATATGACAAGAGTAGGCAAATGGTTGCCTGTAGATACCTATAAAGTTTTGCAATCTGCAGCACAATTTACAGTATTTATAATTGAAACAAATATTGTATTTGTTATAGCAAAAGTCTACTGACTTACTGGTTATAAGTATTTCTACACATTTATGAATTTATGAAGTAATTTATGAATAACTTTAATATTGGCATATAGTTTCAATTTTTCACCATATATATATATATATATATATATATATATATATATATATATATATATATATATATATATATATATATATATATATATATATATATATATACACACACACAAAAGCATTCAGGACAACCTTGCCAGATAAGATGCACTTCCAACATGATTCAGTTATTTGCTTAGCCCAGAATATGTATATAATTATTGTGTCTACCACAAGAAAAATCTCACCAACTAGCTAAATCAATGGCAGTGGAAAACTGAATATAATAAATTATAAGATTTAAGAAGTTGGGCAGAAGCTATTTTTAAGAAGGACAGACCAAAATAAATCTTTACAGATTAAAATATTAATATTTCAACCAAAATTAACTATTGCTTTAAATTCCAGTTATAATTGAAGAAAATATTAAGACTATCTTTCCTCGCTTGCCGAAAGTTACTTCCACTGATTCCTTGCTTTGTAAACTTTATTTCTTATAGCAGATAATTCATTTATCTTGTCATTTAATGGTCAGTTCACAGTTTATTATGGGATTTGATCAACTATAACTTAGAGAATCAATACAATCCATGTATTTTTCTTGACGATCTTGGCACCCCCCCCCCATTTTTGAAAGTCGCCAAACAAAAATGGCAGCAGAAAAAAACGTTTACTGAAAAATCACCAAGAAAACACATGGAGGACACCACATGGCTTTTAAAAAACCATACGTAAATATGACATTTTCTGAAAGATCACCAAGGACAGATAAAAAATTTTACTGCACACTGTTGACCACATGGAAAAAGAAATTAAAACAAATTTTAAATTTGCAAGGGGGAACCCCCCTTAACCACCCATATTGTTACAACTATAAATAAAACGAACACATTTTAATAAACATTAAAAAGCATACAAATTTAAAATTAGTGAGGGGGAAACCACCCTATGTTGTTACAACAACTATAAATACATAAACCATACACATTTTAATAAACATATGATAAAAAAAATGGTACAACCTGACTAACGACCTCACTAAGCTAAACCAGAGCTTTCTAGAAATTATTCAAAAAGAAGTATAGGCTAAAAGGCTAAAGAAATATAAAGAAAAGTCCATGTGGTGCATAAAAGATAATAACTTAAAAAAAAGAAGAAAAATTGCAACCTGATTAGCGACCTCACCACGCGAGCATGTCTGAACTACACAAATCCAGTATAATTAGAAAAATCCAGAGAAATTCAGTCACGTGCATCAATAGGGCTTAAAGAACGAACCAGAGTTGTCACCACAAAGTTCCAATGTCAGGATAATAAAAGCTAAACAGACATCACCCGGCAAAATGCTAGAAAAAGCCACCAAATTTATTTAGTGACAAAAGCTGGAGCGTAAATATTGCTTCTGTACCGGAATTCAATGTAAGAAGCTACTAATATTCAAAACACAGCAAATTAAACTTTTTCCAACCAACATTTCATATTTTATTTAATTCATTTTTTATCTTTCACACAATATAAAAGATGTCTAACAATGTAAACATATTGATTTAGCAGAACTATTGCTTGATACAGTAAGTTTAGTTGTGAATAGAATGATCTGCTTTCTGTTGCTAGGTCTAGATTCAAGACTTACAGCTAGGTCAGAAGTATACACACTTTAATGCAGATATTTCTTAAATGTTATAAAAAGCAGATAGCTATTAAGAAATACTTACCTTGGGTGGTGCAGCAGTTGCTTTCTTTTGAGCCTTGGCAGCTCTTTGCTTTTCTTTTGCAGCCCTATAATAAAGTAATCAGCATTAAGCATATTTAAGTAATGCTGTCAAAAGCTCAAATTTAACAATTTGCATTTTTGTAAAATGAAACATACTACATTTATGTAATCAGTAGGGTAAAAGAATACCAGACATGTCAACATTCAAGCAATTGTGTCAGGAGCAACAACGTGGTTTGAAATTTTAACATGCTAATTACAGTTTATACATAAGCACATACCTTATTGGTTTCTAAATTAAAACTAAATTTATAATATTGAAACAGTAGTAAATTGTAACAGGTGAATTAAAATTTATGTATTTAAAAATGTACAAGTAGCTTTTTTAGCTTTAACAACTTATTTTTCAGAACAGTGTTTCTTATAGCAGCATTGACCCTGATTAAAATATTTGCATTTTTCTATTATCAGGGATTCTTCAGTTTGTCTACTTAAATTTGATCTAAATACAGTTTGGTTTTTCTGCATAGTACTGAAAACTCTTTAACATGCAGCATTACTGTGTAGAAAGAGTAATATTCAGCATTACTTTTTGATGAATTGTAATCTTTTAGCTGTTCAAAAGTTTTGTTATTTTCCAGAGCAATTTGAGATGTTTAACCCCTTCCAGTACGATTTAATAATGAATAACTGTGCGTGAAGTACCATTTATATTTTATTTAAAAAACTTGTTTTATTTTACAATTCTTACATATTCTTAATTAAAATCCACTTTTAACATACTGTTAAGTATCAGAAACGGTAAAATTAAGATAATAGTCTTCAAGCTAGTGGTACTTTTCAAAGCAAAGTGCAAAGAAATTCTGAATTGTTTACATCGCCAGATAGTCTCACTTCTAATTTGATTCTTGTAACACACACGGCATTTCTTAGTAGGTTTTCTTTTATTCTGACTCATCAATTTGGCAGTGACTTGTATCAAGAAACTTTAAACAATATGCAATAGTGACATAGGATTTCCACAAATAACAAAAGTGTTGCTAAATTCAGTACACTAGAAATTTTAAACTAAAATTACTTATCATATTTATCAGTAACTTTAGTCGCATGATGAGTGTAGCTCGTCATTGTGTGGTATGGAATGGAAAACCAATGACGAGCTAGACTCATCATTTTACCGTATTATAAAACTACGGATTTCCCTGATATTTTAAAATTTTTATAACATATCAGTCCACAGGGCATTTTATCATAAAAAACTTACTTTATAAATGTTAATAAACTCACACACATAAAAATAAATTGTTGTATCTGCATACCTAAGTTTAATCATATAGCAATTTTTCAATCAAAATGTTTCCAATTTCAATTCAGGGTACTTTGGTATTATCCAGGTGACCATGAATAATAACCAAATATAACCCTATAATGTTTATATACAATATCCCTAGAGATAAACTTATATTTTGTGCAATAATCTTAACTAATTTTTATTAAAAAATAATGATTATATTAATAAAATTTTAATCTACAATTTAAGAAAAACCCAGAATAATATATATTTACTCATCCATTAAGCTTTCTTGCTTTGATTTTCCTTGGTGAACAAATTTTACTTGCAATATGGTCAATAGGATAATACATAAATACCAAATTCATTAACTTCAGCCAAATGATAAGTAAAAATAGAATTGAACAATTCAATGCATTTTTTTAATTGGTAGTTTAGGATCCATGACTTTTACTCATTTTACTTGAAAAATCAAGACTTTCCATGACAAAATTAATCCATTGTCTAAATCCATGATTTTCCAGGTGCGTGGAAACCATGTTAATGAAAAAATCCGGCACACCAGAGGAAGTATTTCTTTTTTCTCGCAGCAACCCCTCAGTTGTATGAGTTAAAAACAGCTAATTTAGCTACAAGAACACAAATATTCTCTTACCTGATGGCTTGATCCCTTTGTGCTTTTCTCACTTCAGGTTTCATGTTTCTCTTAGCCATAATGTCACTTAAACTAGCACCAACAATAGCTCTCTGGAATTTTGCTGTACGACGGGTCCTCTTTTTGCTAGTTTCTTCTTCAATACCCTTTTTATGCTTCCTTCTGTACAACACTGTCCATGTAATCTTCCTTGGATTCCTCTTCATCATGTGAGAAGCTTCACACTTACCATTTAAAAATTGGAAAACCTACAAAAACAATAAATATTTCTTCAAATTTATAAAGTGGGAGAATCAATATTAACTTTTCTAAAATCATTGTATTATGAAACTCACTTATCAGTACAATTTTTTTCCATTCAGCGTAATACAAAATCATAGGATTAAATAAATTTCTTGAGATCAGAATTGCAAAAAAGATAAGCATTAAAATACCTATTTCATGACATCAAAAATTACACAAATGTAGCCAGATTTTTATATTAGGATTTGCATAGAAATGAACACATAAAACTTAGAAATATTTGCTATTATAACAACCAAATTGAATTGAAGAGATAAGAAAGTTTACTTTGCCCAGATTAAAAAATGACAATAAAAAATCTAATTTTATAAAAAATGTTTTAAGACGCAGATTTAAGCAAAACTGGTATAAATACAGCACATTTAGTCAACTACACTACTAAACAACCAGTAAAGTTGGATCTAAAAATGTTTTGACAGAACCAGAATAATAAATGTAACGAATTTAACTGATTAACAAATTTAACTTTCAAGGAATAAAAATCGTACCTTCAAAAAAAATAAATTCCTTCGTTAAGGTGGAATTATTAAAAAAAAATGATGGATCACAATCGGAAATATAAAGCAACATGCGTAAAATATAACTTTATCACTTGATTATGTTAAAACATGCAGAATGATTTGGGAATCATTAACACACGTGGTATAGTTGTATTTTTCAAAAAGATGTTATATCGTTGTTTTATAATTGTTATAAACCAAATCATCGTACACCACATACAATTTAAAAATTGGATATCAATGTTTTACAACATATTTAACAATAAGTTAAAGCTTAAAAATTTCAAAATTAGGTTGTAAGAATTATAATTCATATCTTTCAACACATAAAAATTAAAAAATCGTAACACTCACTTTTCCGTCTGTTTTGATCATCTTTTTTCCATGACCAGGGTAAATTTTATACCCACTGTACGCACACAGTTCAATCCTACAAAACAATGATATAATTGTTTATTACACATTATAAATGAAATAGATTAATTAAGATTGAAATCAGCCAAGTACACTTACTTCATTTTTGTATTCCTTCAATTTCGCCCCTATACTGTATTACCTACCAGTTAGCCTCTCTGGCCTAAGAATCAAGAGTGGAAACCCGGAATGATGTATTACTATTAAGTCATTGAGAAAACACTGAACCATTTCAGGACTCATTAAAATATTCGAAAAGCACATAATATGAAAAAATAAATTATAAACTTTCATTAAATATCTTATGCATAGTAAAATTTTAGATTAAAAAAATGTGAATAAGAAGTTGCATCTGGAAACAATGCTTAAATACGTCTGACACAAAAGAAAAATTAGAAAAAAAGATTGCATTAATTGTATAATTTATTAGTATCACCAAAAATGTACAAATAGTTCAAATTCTAAACAAATAGATCTCATAATCAAATATTGATTATAGTTACTATAATTGTATAGTAAAACAACTACGAAAATGAATTTAATTGTCCCACCAAGTTAAACAGTCATATTAATTCTTTACTATTTAAAACAATTATAAAGAGTATGACTTTAGAACATGACTGGCCATACTTTTCTGCAAAAGTCTAAATAACAAGAGAAAAAGAATTTAACCAGACATTATAAAGCATTTTAAAGTTTAGTAACTGTAACTCAAAATCAATTTTATATTTTTAGTAGACATTACTGGACTGAAATATATTTCGAATATCTACAGAGACGCAAACAAACTCAAGCAACACTTATTTTTTTTTAAATACTTTCACCTTATTCACATTGGAGCTAATTATCTGCCATCTTTTCACATGAAATATCGAATATGAGAACTTTTATGAAAAAAAGTCTTCGGGTTGGGGAACTAAAAGTAAACCCAGCAATATCTGTCTGAGGTTAGAGATTAGTAAATGAAAATAATAAAGTGTCTAAAATTTAAATATTTCATGTAGCAGCGAACTATTAACAAGTACTGATTAATCCCTACTCCTTCTCTACCTTGTCACTGTTATCATGAGTGTGAGGATACCCAAAATGTCACCGTTTATGCTGCCAGTGTAAACCACTCTTAGCAGCAAGCACGAGATCATAAAAGGTATGAATTACTGTAAGTAATGAAATGTAACTCAACAGGGTGGGTGTTTCACCTTCGGTGTCAGGGGACGTAATTCTCAATTATTCGCAGAGACGGTAATTTCACCCTGCTGTACAAAGACAGGCACTATGTAATGTATGCGCTAGATGCCGCTGTCAGTGCACTCCGGCGTGTGTGTAGTTTCTGTTCTATTGTTTCAGTGTATATAGTTTTTGAAGCATGTAAATAAACGCGTATAGCCTTTTATACAGCCTCTGTTTTAATACACAACACACTATTATTACGAATCCCGTTGTTGATGTGCCATGAAATATTCACATCCCTAAATAATCGTCCGAAAATCAGGGATGCTTATATACTGAGTAATAATACTTCATAGAGGCAGATCAATTAGCCAGGGAATTCCCCTCAGTCATTTTCGTCATTTTCCCCCAGGATTTGAGGATGATGCAAACAATAAAACAATAACAATAGATAAGAGTTTTTGAAGTGTCTTTATAATAGATCCGATTCCTCAACCCACAAGCAACTGATAAATCAATCCACTTCCATTTCCTTTTTTGTGTCATTACAGCTGGGAAACTGTTGTGGTTCCTACTTTACTCAAAGGATTTTAGACACAAAACTAACCAGGCAATTCTCTATTTGAAAGGCATATAGGTTAATTGTGATTAAGTTAATTACGTTCCCCATGAATATGATTTATAATTGTTTTGGTTGGTTTGGGTTTGATTTGGGTACAGTCTACTTTTCTGAAACACGAGGGCTAAGGAGACCGGGACCTACTGATTAAAGCCAATTCCGAACGGCTACGAACATCCCTGCCGCAGTGGGATTCGAACCCATGAACTCCAGTTAGGGAGATCAGGTTAATTATAAAGGAATGAGTGCTGAAATTTAGTTTATTCGAGAAGCTGTAATTGCACGCCACTAGGTTCAACACTAAATTTCAGTTGTAATAAAGAAAATGGAAAATGTTACATAAACCGAACTCAAGAAGTGAAAACATGTAGTAGACAGAGCTGTTATAGTTCAGAAGCTGAAAATTAAGCATTGTGTTAAGAATATAGGAAAAGATTGGTTAATAAATCCACATTTTTGGTCAGTTTTTAGAAATACAAATGTTTATGAACACTTCAGTTACTTTTCGAAAAAAATAGCAAGATATTTTTATATGAGTCTGTCTGAACTATAATTCAAAATTGTTATCAATTAAATGACGCTGGGTATTTTTTTCTATATTCATTACAACACCATCAATTTTTTCTCGGGGGGGGTACATGGTAGAAATGATTGTGAAACTTGAACAAAAAAGTACATTTCAGAAATATTACATAATTCATGACATGCTATGACTTAGGCCGGGATGGCGTGACAATACACTTACATAATTCATGACTTTGAGGCTTATCCCCAAGCTGTCTGACTAAGTCAGGCTAAATCCATCAGATCGCTGACCCTTAGAAATTCAGGGACAAATATATGTCCAGGATGTGCTCAGCAGAAGTTTGCTGAGATTGATATTTTGAGCAGATTGCAAAGATCTTTCTGCCTTCGAAAAATGAGAGACTCTTAGGGTTGATCCCAGCAAAGTCGTTTAACGCTAAGCGCGATTAATCTCTGATTAAACGGAGTATTGCGTCAACAAAAAAGATTGCATTAATTGTATAATTTATTAGTATCACCAAAAGTGTACAAATAGTTCAAATTCTAAACAAATAGATCTCATAATCAAATATTGATTATAGTTACTATAATTGTATAGTAAAACAACTACGAAAATGAATTTAATTGTCCCACCAAGTTAAACAGTCATATTAATTCTTTACTATTTAAAACAATTATAAAGAGTATGAGTTTAGAACATGACTGGCCATACTTTTCTGCAAAAGTCTAAATAACAAGAGAAAAAGAATTTAACCAGACATTACAAAGCATTTTAAAGTTTAGTAACTGTAACTCAAAATCAATTTTATATTTTTAGTAGACATTACTGGACTGAAATATATTTCGAATATCTACAGAGACGCAAACAAACTCAAGCAACACTAATTTTTTTTTAAATACTTTCACCTTATTCACATTGGAGCTAATTATCTGCCATCTTTTCACATGAAATATCGAATATGAGAACTTTTATGAAAAAATGTCTTCGGGGTGGGGAGCTAAAAGTAAACCCAGCAATATCTGTCTGAGGTTAGAGATTAGTAAATGAAAATAATAAAGTGTCTAAAATTTAAATGTTTCATGTAGCAGCGAACTATTAACAAGTACTGATTAATCCCTACTCCTTCTCTCCCTTGTCACTGTTATCATGAGTGTGAGGATACCCAAAATGTCACCGTTTATGCTGCCAGTGTAATCCACTCTTATCAGCAAGCACGAGATCATAAAAGGTATGAATTACTGTAAGTAATGAAATGTAACTCATCAGGGTGGGTGTTTCACCTTCGGTGTCAGGGGACGTAATTCTCAATTATTCGCAGAGACGGTAATTTCACCCTGCTGTACAAAGACAGGCACTATGTAATGTATGCGCTAGATGCCGCTGTCAGTGCACTCCGGCGTGTGTGTAGTTTCGGTTCTATTGTTTCAGTGTATATAGTTTTTGAAGCATGTAAATAAACGCGTATAGCCTTTTATACAGCCTCTGTTTTAATACACAACACACTATTATTATGAATCCTGTTGTTGATGTGCCATGAAATATTCACATCCCTAAATAATCGTCCGAAAATCAGGGATGGATGCTTATATACTGAGTAATAATACTTCATAGAGGCAGATCAATTAGCCAGGGAATTCCCCTCAGTCATTTTCGTCATTTTCCCCCAGGATTTGAGGATGATGCAAACAATAAAACATAAGAGTTTTGGAAGTGTCTTTATAATAGATCCGATTCCTCAACCCACAAGCAACTGATAAATCAATCCACTTCCATTTCCTTTTTTGTGTCATTACAGCTGGGAAACTGTTGTGATTCCTACTTTACTCAAAGGATTTTAGACACAAAACTAAGCAGGCAATTCTCTATTTGAAAGGCATATAGGTTAATTGTGATTAATTACGTTCCCCATGAATATGATTTATAATTGTTTTGGTTTGTTTGGGTTTGATTTGGGTACAGTCTACTTTTCTGAAACACGAGGGCTAATGAGACAGGGACCTACTGATTAAAGCCAATTCCGAACGGCTACGAACATCCCTGCCGCAGTTCGAACCCATGAACTCCAGTTAGGGAGATCAGGTTAATTATAAAGGAATGAGTGCTGAAATTTAGTTTATTCGAGAAGCTGTAATTGCACGCCACTAGGTTCAACACTAAATTTCAGTTGTAATAAAGAAAATGGAAAATGTTACATAAACCGAACTCAAGAAGTGAAAACATGTAGTAGACAGAGCTGTTATAGTTCAGAAGCTGAAAATTAAGCATTGTGTTAAGAATATAGGAAAAGATTGGTTAATAAATCCACATTTTTGGTCAGTTTTTAGAAATACAAATGTTTATGAACACTTCAGTTACTTTTCGAAAAAATAGCAAGATATTTTTATATGAGTCTGTCTGAACTATAATTCAAAATTGTTATCAATTAAATGACGCTGGGTATTTTTTTCTATAATCATTACAACACCATCAATTTTCTCTCGGGGGGGGGGTACATGGTAGAAATGATTGTGAAACTTGAACAAAAAAAGTACATTTCAGAAATATTACATAATTCATGACATGCTATGACTTAGGCCGGGATGGCGTGACAATACACTTACATAATTCATGACTTTGAGGCTTATCCCCAAGCTGTCTGACTAAGTCAGGCTAAATTCATCAGATCGCTGACCCTTAGAAATTCAGGGACAAATATATTTCCAGGATGTGCTCAGCAGAAGTTTGCTGAGATTGATATTTTGAGCAGATTGCAAAGATCTTTCTGCCTTCGAAAAATGAGAGACTCTTAGGGTTGATCCCAGCAAAGTCGTTTAACGCTAAGCGCGATTAATCTCTGATTAAACGGAGTATTGCGTTCCCCCATTAGTTGGCGCCAGGGTTAATCGTGGCTAATCGTAGTTAGCCGTTAACCGACTTTGGTGGGATCGGCCCTTAGTATGACCTCTTGCCAATCTGCAAATTCCCGTTCGATAGGCTCTGTCACAACTAAGTGCAAACGAAGAGCCGAGCACTTTACCAGAGTACCAAGAAGGGCGAAGAGGACCCTTCTTTCCTTCGAAAGTTCAGCGTTAACAATGGATTGGTGTTCTAAAAAGATGAGGGTTGAAGAGGAAAAATCGGAGTGAATGCAACCCTCTTTGGCCAACCTATCCGCTCGCTCGTTGCAGAGTATGTCGACGTGCGATGGGATCCACTGAAAATGAACATCGTGAGACTCTCCGATAAGTTTAAGTTTAAAAAGTATAGAAATATTTGTTTTGTCTCCAACTGCGATCCAATTGTGGAGGTGTTGAAGGGCGAAGCGACTATCCGAAAAATTTCAGAGTTCCTTAAAATCGGAACAGGATTTTAAATGTAATATTAAGATAAAAAGGAAGACGATAAAAGAAGATAAATTAAAATATATTAAGATAAAAAATAAAGCAAAATAGAATAACTATCTCGATTATTCCTCTGCAGTTAAAGATATTAGAAAATCCGTGTGACTAAAACTGTTAAGAGACTGAGTTTAAAAAGACATGGAACAATACAATTACAATTATCCTTTACACTTACATATTTTGTTACAAGTATCCTTTACATTTCATTTACGTTATCTGTAGTTTTTATTTTTTTTTTATAAATATGTGTTTAATAGCTTAATTTTATCTATTATGCATCATTAATCCTACTTTAATAAAGCATTTATAAAATATATGAATAGTTTTAAGGAATATAACATGTTAAATTAAATATGAAACCAAATATGAAAGTGAATATTTTTTTAAATTCAATTATATTTCATAAATATGAATTTTAAATGTTCTTAAAGTCTACCTTTATTATATGGTACTGGGTGACCATAGATACGGAACAATACAATCCTATTGTGCATATACCGTGCATTTTTATTCCATAACAGAGGAGCCTTATCCACATTTCCACAAGGTGACAAGCGCTGACGTTTTCTTTCTTGATCACCGATTTCAACACTTGATGTCCAAAGTTTAGCAATTAAAATGTTGTTTAATGTCGTCCGGGTAATCGAATTTGCTTTGGCGAAAGTAACCTCTGAAAGATTAAATTTTTAAAAATTTTCAATCAATCCATTTTTGGTAGCAAATGATAAATTCTTTCTTTTTAAAGCCATAATTAAAAAATGAGCGTTCTTATTCGTGACGTATGATCCAAATGTAACATAATTTTCCTTTATTTGTCTCAATTTCAACTTGAGCAGGGAGAGATAACTTCAACCAATAAACAGACAGATGTCCACTGCTTGTCAGGGGGCAAGAGAACTGAAAGAGGTAATGTGCTACACAAACAAGAAAGGGAGAAAGGGAGGGTAATAAAGGCTTGAATTC
The DNA here is from genome assembly GCA_032207245.1 of Pardosa pseudoannulata. NCBI lineage: Eukaryota > Metazoa > Arthropoda > Arachnida > Araneae > Lycosidae > Pardosa > Pardosa pseudoannulata. The sequence goes on from CM063497.1 coordinate 34,508,201, forward strand.
AGGTCCTCTTCGATTTTGCACTGACTTCTTAAAAAAAATTGGAGACTCGTTGAAAATATGAAGCTGACCATATAACCGGTAATAAGAAAAAGAAAATGACTGTATAAGCGATGCACTTTAACACATGTTCCCTATTAAGTTAGACGGGACTTTAGAAAAATGACCACATAATATAAGCAGGTGACTATATAGCCGGTACTCACTGTATAAGCATATAGAATTAATCTTATATGAGCACAAACAACATCTACTTCAGTGAACTTCTTAAAACATATTGATTTACATTGATTGGTGGGGAGGAGATGGGTCGGTTGCTATACAGCGACTTTGTCTCAAATAATCCAAGAACCAAGATTTAAAAAAAGAAGCCATTCGAACACCGAAAGGACAGTTAGGCTGCAAAAACAGACGAAGTGAAAGTGACCAGAGTGGCAACCTATGACGAGAAGAGAAAGCAGTGGAAACAACATGAGAAAAAGGAAAATGGGAGGTCAGAAAACGAGCACGAGCCAGGAATAAGCCGAAAGTAGTGTAGAAGAATGTCATTAGAAGTGTTTTTGATCTGAATGAAAGAACACAGGGTATAGGAGGCGAAATTCATGTCAAAAAGTTGGATTTTTGTCATAAGTGTACGAGTGTGCCAACTGGTAACCCAGGTATCAGACAAGCGAGAGAGTCCTGGAGATATGACTCCTGTTGTTGATAATATAGTCCAAATCTTGGTATCAGTCAATGTTCAAATAGGTACTGACCAGTCACAGTGGATTGGAAGTACATATTCAGCAAAAATAAATTAATATTTTAAGTCATATAAGAGCCATATTAGGCAAGGATGTCAGCATTCTATTTTGGGATCATGCCTTTGTGGCCTGGGAAACAAAAAAGGGTAATAATTCAACCTTGAAGAAAGAAGAGCCCATTAGATCATGTAGAAGAATGATTACATTTTAGAACCTTTGTTGGAGGGCATTAAGAGCTGTGAGATTAAAGTCAGTTCATAAAGAGGCAGAGCGTTTTTTATTATCATTGAAGTGAGAAATGGCAAAAAACGCAACGCAAGTATTTTAGCCAAAAAAAAAAAATCATGTTTGAGCTCAGAACCAGAGCAGCATTGCTTGCTGTGGTAAGATCATTGAAGACTGTGATTGAGGTTTTTATATAGTTCTTCCAAACATGGGTAGCAATGATATTGACAATGCAGTTACCAATTTTTGAATATATCTATTCATTGCTAATGACTCAGAGGGGAGGGAGAGTTTTTGTCTTAAGGAGGCCATAAGTGATAATAACGTCTTCATTTACTTCGTTTCTACAATATTATCAATCAAAAAAAACTAGGAATAACGATGAACATTCAAAAATTCCTCGGTACATGTAAACAATAGACAGAGAAAGGAACAACAAGGATAAACATTCAGTTTGTATTGGCGATTATTCAGTGGTTTGTAAAGAGTGATAAGAGTCGTTTGAAAGAGTATTCTTCCGATGACAGTTTTTCTCGCTAGAAAATATACATTTGAATTAAAAATAGATAATCCATTTGCAAGGAAAAACTATTTGCTATTATTCTTGTTTTTGTGTACTTCTTATTACAGCTCAACTCATTACCGGCACAGCTTTGTTTACCAAATTTTTAGCGAAAGAGGGATATTATGAAAAACTTTTTTTTTACCTGATTTAAATTTTGACAGATTCCGACTCAGTTATATCGCTTGCTTGCAAGAAATTGAATTCATGCAGCACTGGTACTATTTACATTAATATTTGAAGTGTTAGATAGCAATCAAATGATATCCTATGTTTTTGAGGAAACAAGTGTGGAAAATTCTGTAGGTAATAGAGATTTATTTACTTGAATATTATATCATTTATAATTCTTATCATACATTGCATTTACAATAGTAGCCTTTTGTTATTTATTAATTATACAGACCATATTGGGAAGGAGATGTCATTCTTTAATCTCTCTGTTGAATAATACGAAATTCCCACGACTCGTATTCAGTTTTGCTATATATGTGGTGTACCCATAAAGCAGTGAGTTCACTGATCTTAAAAGAAGAGTAACGTATTGCTCGCAAGAAACTTATTAAAGCTTTGACGTTTAAATTATTAGTGTCATGCTAAAGATACTGTAATTTATTTTTTGTTTCATAATTTTTTTATTAACGTTATTTTTAGTTTCGTTTAAATTCCGAACAACCTTGTGCCAGAAAAAGAAAATGAAGTTGTAATTGAATTTATACGAAATAGAACTTTAAAAAAATTATAATTTATTACTTTTATGTTTAGTTTTTTACTTTCATAAGAAGTGAATGATGGTGTTTCTGTTACAAGTTTATTACTTCTTTAGATTTTAAAAGTACTTACTAAAATATAATTAGAATATAGCTGTTTTATTCACAGAATGTAATTGTGTTAAGTTTTACCTCATCGATTGTAGTTATTAGTATGGTAAAAAATTAGTTTAACATTAAACATACCATGTAACGGGTCAAATGACCCATTAGGTTTATGTAAAAAATGCGATGGGAAATGAATTAAAAATTCTTATTCTTTGTGTGTGCAATACATAAAAATTGACAATATACAATTTTGTTTAATTATAATAAAGTTTATCTGTCTATTTTCTTCCAATTTTCATATTTCATACATTTATGATCAGAAAAAATAAAGTCCGGTCATTTGACCGGCTATGGTAGAAATAGGTGTGTATTAAGTGTTGGTATGTTTAATGTTAATATTACTATATTTATTAGAATATAAATACTGAATTGATGTTGGCAGTGGAATAATGCTTTGAATGCACTTAAATTACCTGAGCCTTAAAGTGACTTTACTCATAATTTTTTTTAAAGGTTTTATTCTTTCTTATAATCTTTTTTTTTTTTTCATAGGTTAATACGATGATTTGAACCCTAACTTAAGTTAGTTAATCCCTTTTTGTAGCTTTCTTTTATACAAACAGTAGTAAACTGTCAGTTCTTTGCCTTTTATAACCCATCTATTTATAAAATCTTAAGTTTAATTTTAGAAATCTCATATCATCCCAAACAACAATAATAATATAGAATTCTAAGTTGTTTCTTAGGGTTGTAATGATTATATAGCATTTAATTATAATGAAAATCTTGCTAAAATTTAGTGCTGGAAATATTGTTGTGAATTTATTTATCTTTGAGTATTTCCATTTAGTTTTTATTGTCAAAAGTTTAATATTTAAACATTACTCAATTAAATTATGTTAATATAAAGTTGTCAAATTAAGTTAATACTTAAATGTATAACTGTATATAAATACTTTTTGTATAATTATTTAATATTTATAGATTTTTGTTTTAAGTTTTATTAATTTTTAAATGTTTAAAACAATCTAGACTCTTTTTTTTAGTATTCTTATCCTCATATCATTATACCATGGTTCAGCCGGGTGCTTAAAATCCTTAAAAAGTGCTTATTTTGTAGATCCATTTTTAAGGTCCCTAATAAGTCCTTAAAAAGTGCTTAGTTTTCTTTTTGTAGCCTTAAAATTTATAATTTTTTCTGAGTGCTCAAAAAGTGCTTATTTTTTCCCAAATATTGGTTGCTGAATTTTTATTTCCCTTAGTAATTAATCGTCAGTCCATTCAACAAAGCTAAAGATAAGAAAGAAGAGTTAAGACTAATTAAAATGTATAGAAGAAAAGAAAAATTAACTTCAAAATTAGACATATTCTCCCCCTTCCTATATTTTTTGGTTCTCATCTTCTATTATGAACGGAAATAGTTCTTCAGTTACATTTTTAAAATGGCATTGATAATTTCTTGAATCTTGTTTTGAGTATGTCATAATTAAAACTTTTTTAGTGTAAATACTGCATCTTCTTTTCTCTCTGTCTCCCTGTGTGTGTATGTGTGTGTGTGTGAATATTATATTTACCTGTTTATAATACAGAAGTACTTTTTATTATCTTATTTTACATCTATGTTGCTGTAAAAATACTGTTGCTATGATGTGAAACTTGTTGATCTTCCACCACAGATAGTTTAACTTTACAAATATTTCAGATTTGTTTAGAGAAGATGCGGGGGGGGGGGAATCAATAAGGACTATAGCTGTTCTAAAATTTATGTTTGCGAAAAAAGATGTGTTAACATAAAGTATGAGATATTAACAATTGTGTTTAATAAAATTATTAAATTGTCTATATATATTATTTAATGTCATTTTACAAGTCATAAAGCTCATGAAAAGCTTCATGAAAATCTTCAATTTTTAAGCTTTAGCTGTAGGTTGATCATAGTAGAATGAAAATTTAGGTGCTTAAAAAGTGCTTAATTTTTTTTCTGTGGAAAGAGTCTGAACCTTGTATACATTTAAATATTTTATATTAAAATTTTAATATTTTATGAGACTGAGTATCTGTTATTTATGTGTTCATTATCTTTATTTTAAATAGATTTGACTGTAGCTTATATCTTTTGAAATGATGAAGGGAAGAATTCTAGATGTTGAACCTGAGGAATATGAAAATTGGAATTATAAGGCCAGCGAATGGAATTCTGAAAATGTTTTTGATTTATGTCTAAAGACAGACTGCTTTCAAGTCAAAGAAATTGCAAAGTCAATATTGCAGGGAGAGTTAGCTGGAGAATTATCAAATGAAATTTACACTTATATATCTGACAGCTGTTTCTATATGTTAGTTCAAGTAATTAAAAATGGACTCATGTTTATGAAACTTAGCAATCGCAAAGAATTTAAAATTCAAGATTTTAAAAATGGTTTAGTTCGTACTTATAAGTTTGATAATTTACCCTCTTCTTTAACAGTTGATGATAGCTGTAAATTTGCAGTTCATAATTTTCCCTAAAATTTTAAATTATGTAAATGACCTTCTTAAATTGAGATAGATGGGGGATAATGATAATATTAAATAAGTATAAAGTAATTGAGAGCTCTTGTTGATGATTGAAATAAGGATTGCAAAAAAAAAAAAAAAGTATGTATATATTATTTTCAATTACTTCTTTTAAGACTCCTAAAAAAGTTTCACTCTCTGTTTTAAGAGTAGTTATAACAAATCTTCCCTTACTTGATTTGTTGATGGGTCTTGTGATACATATCACAAGTGAGGTAGGATGAACAAGAGCAGCAAATTATACTTGCAGACTCTAGTATTCCTAGACAATCTAAATTAAATGTTAATATTGGTTATTCCATGCTATACTTACTTGTAAGTTAATGTTTTAAATCTCTTAGTAAGAAAAAATATTTTTAGAGAAATTTGTCATATAAAATTATGTAATTTATTTAAATTAACAAAATATTCTTCATATATAAAAATCTTCATGCCCAAATATCCTGTGTTTATTTTTTAAATTTTATTTCTTCATTGTTATTTGTTATTGACTGATATGTAAACTGTTGTGTTCATGATTTTTATTATGCTGTATATATATATATATATGTGGGGGGCATCTATATGTAGAAATATACATACACACTATTGTAATAAAATATTGGGAATGATCCATTTTAAACAATATGTATGCTAGAAAATTTTTGCAAATTTTTATCAAACAATTTTAGGATTTAAATAGACATCTTGCAACACTGAGCATTTGAATTTTTTGTTTTTGTTTGAAAGTAAAATTGTTTTTAATAAGATAAGAATTTTCATTATGTCGATTTCCGAAATTACAAATGTAATTGAGCAAAAAAGGTGCATTTAAAATTTGTTCTAGCAATAAAATATCTTCTAGAAATTTTTTTAATTTTGCAAAAAGCGTTTAATAATAACTACTTAGCCAAGATAAAAGTGAAGCAGACCATAAAATTGTATTTAAAAAATTTTTTAGCTTTGCAAAAATTTATCTCTTGTCAAAAAATTTCTTGAAATTCAGATTAATTCCATACCTTATGCTCCTCAATGCCCTTATAAAAGGAATGTCTATGCTCCCAATACTGTTAACTTGTGATATTATTCAGTCATTATTGTGCTTACTACAGACACTTGCTCTTCGTTGAAAGAAGAAATATCATAAGATAGTACTCTTCTTGCATTGCCTACCCAAAATAATGGAAGGAATTAATTATTATGTTCTTGTTGTATAGAAATAATTGTACTAGTTTTTAATTTTCAAACAAACTTTAAATTACTAAAAAAGTTTGCATTAAAATTTAACGTCTGTACATGTACAATTTGTAAAATTAATCTTTGGAGTGTAGCATGAAAATTAGTACTATGTTTCATTTTGCTACTAGCAGCAATCCTGTACTTGAGTATGTACAATTTCTGTTTAGTTGGGGATTGAGATGTCAGGAAAAAAAAATGCAGGTTTTAGATCTAGACAGACATGCAGTGTGAGATAAATAAAAATGTTTAAAAATAGGATATATTAATAAGCTGTTTCTTCCGGTGTTAGACAATTGAATTATTTGATGTCAATTGAAATATTTTGTTTTTATTTTTGGCATCTTTTAATTTGAAAAGTTTCTTTTTTGTTTAATTTATTAAAAATATATGACTATTAATATGCCTTATAAATACATATTTTCTAAGAAAAGGGCAGTGATGGGATTCAATCAATATAAAATGTACTAATTATTTAACAAAATTAAATTTCATGTAGCTAAACTGAATAAAAAAATTTTAATGTAGCAATTAAAATTTCATTTTGTAAACATTCATGTCATTAATAATATTAAATATATATAATTTGAATTTATTTTTTACATATGATTTTACTATTTTTTATTAGTACAATTACTTATCAATTATTATTTTTTTACCCTTCTTATTATTTTACTTTATTTTATTTTTTAAAATTATTCTGCACAATATAAAGTTTGATTGCAAAAATATTTATTGAATATAAAAGTTATTAGTTTCAATATTAAGTATATTAGAATTTATAATTTTTTATATTGCACAATGTTTTTATCCCTCTAAAAAAAATAAAATAAAATAAAAAATTAAGATCACTAATTCTTGAAAAATTTGAATCCTGTCACTGGCAAACATATGTTAAGAATATTGTATAGACAAATTTATTTTATACCAATTGTAATATATTATACACATGTATAAATATGTTTGAATAAATTTTAATTTCAAACTCTTTGTCTTATACTCTATTAATATGATGAAACGTAGAATGTAAAGTACATCAAAATGCTTTGAACATGATAACCAAGAATGGTGTGAAAAAATTCTAAAATATTATTGTTGATTCTCAAGTAGCTACAAATCTTGCCTTATTTTTAATTAGTCAGGTAAATAAGTAACTAGGAATGACTACAGTAAGTGCAGTCAAACTTTAGTTTGTAAAGCACCTGTATTTAAAAAGATAATTTCATTATAATTTGAAAACTAATTTTGAAGGGTTACAAATATCCTTGCCACCATTGGGATTTACACCCATGAACTTCAGTTTCGTTTGGAGCTCTATGTTCTGCTATTTTGCATACAAGGACTAATGAGGCCGGGACCTACTGCTCAAAGATGATTACGAATGGCTACGAACATCCATGCCATAGTGGGATTTGAACCCACAAACTTTGGTGCCGACAATTAACGCCCTAACCAATCAGCCAGCGTTCAGCCCATAAACTTCAGTATTGAAAGGCATTTTTGAATGATCATGATATGCTCATTCATTAACTTATCTGTTATATCAGCATTTCCTAGCCTGTGGTATGCATACGATTGGTGGTACGCAAGTTGCGGGTTGGTGGTATGCAAAAAGGAATCAATAATGGTGGACATAAAAAATGAAATTAAATAAAAAAAATATAAAAGAAATGTTTATTTCTTATAAATCATAAAAAATATGTTAATAATATTACAGAGTAAGATTGTTAATAGGTATAGTCGATGATTGAAAATCCAGCAATCGTCTGGCAACCTCACACATCTGACCCTAATTTCAAAAAATAGGTTTTTTGAAACAAGCACAGGGATTTCATTAATTTTTTTTAAATTTAAAATTTGATTATGATAAAAACATAATTTCTTTTTTTATAATTTTGTGTTTTTATTAAAACCATTTATTAGTAAACAAAATAAGACAAATAAATAAATGTGAAACTTTGTACAAACACACATATATATATGTTACAGTCAGTTTATAATTTGACATGACTTTTAGTACATAAGCATAAAATTTTTGGTTTTTTACTTCATGAGTTGTGAATTCATTCTGAATATATATATATATATATATATATAACATTTATATAGTTTCCCTTCTATATTTGGTAGTAGGGGCACATGTAATGAAGATTTTTCAATATGTCCCTTCATTATATGCTTCCTTGTGGGTTGTATATTTGAACCTACATTTTGCGCCTTTTTTCGCATATTGCACCTTTCAGGTGCAGTTCTAGCTGTTTTCTCACGATAGCAGCCTATCTCTTTAAACAGAGCAGCCCTCGATCTGGGATTAAATTTTGGACCAAGCTTCCAATTTTGGTCACCTGCATTCGCAGCCCTTAAACCTTTTGGTCATAATTTGCACACATCGGCTCGTATTCTGACAGCTGGCGTGGCAATAAAGTTTCGATTTTGATGACAGCCGCACTTTTAGAAAAGTGCTGCGTTGTGATGGGTTACTAAATTTCGCTCCGCATCGCCCGTGGTGAATTTGCACCTCATTGGAATCGCCTCTTTACGATAGGCCATTTTGTTCTCCGCTCTCCTTGTTTCAACATATTGGTCAGAGCCTAGGGAGACTTATGTCTCCTTGAGAGCGCGGGATTCCTTTGGCGCCTGGCAGCCCCTTACTGCCTGTGTTTTCGGCGCTTTCAGCGTGAGCGCAGTCTAAAGTTTTCGTAATTTTTAGAGACAGAGAGGGAAATTTTTAAGAACCTTGCAGACGTGTTTTTCTTAAATCAAATTTTCTGTTGGAGCCCACCTCAATTTTTGGCCTTCATACTGCGACGTTCCTTGACTCAATCAACGCCATTCTGTCAGCAAAATAATCTCCGTTAGTCACTACAGAATCACAGCAGAACTGACCTTAGCTATTTGTAGAGATGTAAAAAACCCGGAATTTTGTAAAGGTGGGAATAAACCCGGGAACTTTGGGAAGAAATCATTTTAACAATGCTTACATTTATTTTTTCAACAGTGGCTATTTAAGAACTAGCATATTATTTCTAAGATTTTTTTTAACTTTTTTCAATATATATATATATATATATATATATATATATATATATATATATATATATATATATATATATATATATATATATATATATATGTAATATATCAAAATTATTTAACTTTAATATTTCTTCAAAAACCTCCTCTCTACCATTCTAATTCATTTAAATCTCTTTCCCAGCCTTTAAATGGTTTAATCAACGAAGTATTTTCCACTTTGTAATACTAGACTCAAGACTCGAGTTGGTGTTACATGGGCCCCTGTTTTTTTTTCGGCGGCCGGAGACGGACACCCCGAGAGAGGGTGGGCAAGCCCTGTTCCAGGGAGGTTCAACAGGAGGGGGGCGATGGATGCCAACCCCGCCCGCGCCAGTTGCGGAGAAGGACATTTTCTCGTGGAGGCGAAAGCTTGGCCGAGGGGGGGGGGTATTCCACCCCGGCCCTCGCGAAGAGGAGTGAAAAGAAGATGCCCGGTCGGAACGACGGGTTACGGACATTCTTGTGAAAGGAGCTGAGACCGAGAGAGGTGTTTTTCGCTCGGCACCATTTGTTTTTTTCCTCGGTCTTATTTCGGCCCTGTTTTGAGTATGATTTGCAGTGTACATATGTTTTAACAAATCTAGTTAATAATAAATGTTTAATCCAGGGTTTTGTCGCTGCTGTTCTTCATCGTCGGCAACATAGGCTTTAAATGAACCCAAGATACCTGCTCCAGTAACCATAGGCGAGCAGGTATAGAAACTAGGCGTGCAGACATCTGAAAGTGCAGCCGGGGACGCGCGAGGCGTTACACACTTAACATTCCTTTCTGTCATAAAACTGTAAACTTTCTGTCCATACAGCAGTTTCCAAGCTGTTGGGTGAACATGGTTTCGCGTTTTGCTGATATTGCATTTAATTCGCTTATTCAGTTGTTTTTTACCGTGGGAAAGTTCTTTTCTGTCATCGCTTTTGGGTGCACTTCTGTCCGATCAGAGTGAACTCTGTGGCTTTTGGTTGTCTGTTGTTAAGTAGAAAGGATGTGCGTTGTGGCTGCTCCGGAATAAAGTTTGAATTAGACTTCTTCCGTTCTTTTCAATATGAGGCCCGACTGTATTTTTATTATTTGCTAGCTGTTAAGCTTTCTCCTTGTGAAAGAGTTTTATAAAAAATGGATTACACACACACACACATATATATATATATATAAGCATTTAAATGATTTTATAGTAGTACTTATGTAATTAATTACCCTGTTAATCTTACCAAACACATGCTTCAATTTTATTTGCTAATATAATAATTATATACATTATTTTTTATCATTATTTATAATGTGAATTACTTTATGCTAAACTTTTTTCCCTCCTTTTATAAAATGATAATAAATATCTTTAAATTTAAAGTAACAGTTTATCATTTTTTGTAACGCATATATCATTTAAAGGTGTCATCAAATGACACTGTTGCATTTTGTTTCCAATTCCTACACACACACATATTATATATATATATATATATATATATATATATATATATATATATATATATATATATATATATATATAGAGAGAGAGAGAGAGAGAGAGAGAGATGTTATTAAAAAAATAATGATTTATGGATTTTATAACACTACAGATTATTGCCTAATATTTATGTAATAATAAAAATATTGGATATTTCAAATGAAAAATATACTCATACTTTCATGCTAAACATGATACCTTACCAAATATAGTTAGTTAATCCCAATTATTCAATTTTTTTTTCATAGCATATAATAGTTAAATTTTGGGAAAATATCAACTTTTCTACAACAAAGACAGAAAAAAATGGCGGTTCTCATTGTGTCATAGGAATTGGCGACTTCAAAATTCCCATGTTTTGGAAACTTTCAAAATTTCCTTCCCGAATAATCCGGTTTTTTCCCTGGTTTAAACTGGGTTTTTTCCACTGCTTACAACTCTAGCTATTTGTATAAGATTAATGAGAAATTAAATGAGATCGAATAATAGTAGATAA
>CM063497.1:34519453-34559453 GCA_032207245.1 Pardosa pseudoannulata
TATAGTGGTACGTTGCTAATAATCTGTCTTATAAATATGCAATAACCCATAGGATTAAAAGAGCACCAGGTTCGTTGAGGGAATTAATTATCAGGTAAATAACAGTAAAATTAAAGTAAATGAGAAACAATATAGATCATGTCAAAGAAAATTACCTCTTACAGTAATTTAATAAAATTTAATGATGGTAGAGTAGGCAATTTTTTCCCTCTTAATGTGTTTCAAGCACTCGACTAAATTTTCATGCTCCTAAAATTTTTGTGCCCAGGGCACGTGTCCCAAGTGCCCATGTGATAATCAGGCCCTGTGCTGACCAAGAAAGTGTTTAATTGAACCAGTAATTTCTGCAATATTAATTCTGTATTCCATCATCTGTATGAATTTATGTGACATAACTGAAGTTTCTATGAATTAAAAATGGATTTTATTTTTCTAGATGCTATCCTTCACATCTTAAACTGCAGTTCAGAGAATTTCAAAATCTTCTGATCCAGTATAGTCGATGTGAGCAGAGGTTTGGCACATAACTCTTATGTGATTTTTCGGTGTACTTGTTCCAAGCTTCCAAGGTCTGTGATGTGTAAAAGGGGAAAAAAATTTACTTAATCATAAAAATGTTAAACATTTTTCTGCTACTTGGAAAATGTATTTTTACATTTGTTTAAAAAGAATGAATTTCATTAATATGACGTATGATTGCGACATTGACTGTATATAGACATTTGAAATAAACATGAAATTTATAGTTGTGTTTGTAGATGTGCTTGTATTATTTTTTTTTTCTCAGTTACTATTTTTATACTGTCTTAAATTTACTCATTTTGCTTGATCACATAAGTAGGCTTGCAATTCCGTCACTTTTCTCACTTTTTTTACAATTGATCACTTTTAGTCACTTTTTTAAGTAAACAGTCACTTTTATCATGGTGTATAACAGCAAAAGTCTGTTATTGAAAAAAGAAAATCTGAATTAACAAAATATATTAATAAAAGACCAAAAATGGGATGCTCTAATCTTATTTTTCTTATTAAAATGTAATTAGTCATATAATTTTCAGAATTGAGTGATTTTAAAAAGTCATAAAGAAGTTCCTGAAATCTACATTTGTACTGAAATGTACATTTAATACATTAAAGTAATTTACGTCAAAGCACACATTTCTCTTTTTCTTTGTCTTCGCAATTTTTGTTTAGGTACTCTAATCTAGCTATGTACAAATTTCAAAACATCATTAATATATGCAGAAAATTGTGATTATAAAATTAATGTATTGTATGTATTAAAATGTTAATTTATATATTTTCTTGAATAAAAAGCAATGTTGAGTTGTGTTAAACAAAAATTTTTAACCTTTTTTGTATTTGATGCTAAAATCACGTCTTGCAGGAATCATTTGATTTAGAGTTAAAATAAATAGAAAAATCTTAATATCAGCTGTAATCAAGAAGAGAAAAAAAAAATCGCTTGTTTTTTTTTCAATGTTTAGTCACTTTTTAGTCGCTTATTCTGTATTATTTGTCACTTTTCTCACCTTTTTGAAAGTACCTCAGCAGTTGCAAGCCTACATAAGCTTTGAAAATGATAAAAATGATTCTCAGCTATTACTCAAGGAAAAAAAAAATTGAAGATTAGTTCCATTTTGTCTATACTAAATGATGATTGAACCAGGGCCTAATTATCACATAGACCCCTGAGTTATGGAAATTTATAAAATATATTTTTGAACAATATATAAAGTAAAAAGAAAAGTTCAAACAATCATGAAAATATGTTATTGCTATTCTGAGTGGAATTTATTTTATCCACTATACAATACCTTCCTAAAAATTCTATATAGTATTTTCTTTTACTTTTTGCATAGTTTTACTGTTTTTACCATTCAATTAAAAAAGAGGCACAGGGAAGTATGTGTAATGCCTACTTAAATAGAGCAAATCAATTATTACTACCCAAATTTCACATTCAAATATATTTGTTGCTTGCCATATTACATTACAAGAGACTGACAAAAGTTGTAAAATGTTAGGAGCCAGAAAATAATCTTAGGAGCCGATGGCACAAGTTCTTTCTTCAACTTAATGACGTTAACACATTCACTGCAGAATGAAACATGGGCCACTCACAATCAAATAGGGTTTTTTCTAGAACAGGACAAGGACAATGAAAATCTTTATTTCATTAGATTATGTAACAGAAAATTATATCAGGTAATGTAAGTATAAATCTTAAAAGAAATTAACATTATCAGTGTCTTTGAGTTTTTCCTCTGAAATACCATCTATCAATTGACTTCTCAGAATTGAATTCCTACAAAGGTGGTCCATTTAAGTGTACAAACATTAGGCTATTTAAAGATTACCTCCTTAAATTTGAACATAGTTTGTTTTTGATGACATTCATTGTACTGAAACCTCTTTCACATGAAGATGTTTAAACAGGGAGGGTCAGTACAATTGCTAGTTGTCGGGGGCATTTTTTTAGTTGCCCAGGTTTTGTCGGACTGTGTACATTAATATAAAAAATATTGCTTAAAGCAGAAACTGTAAGCCCAGTGGTCTAACATTATTGGCATTATGGATAACCTGGTATGTAGAGGATGCCATATGGCAGAGGAGAGTTCATATGTTTTGTGTGAATAATGACTACTACTGCACCAAGAGATTTGAACTCCTTGGGTATTACTTCATCGAGCAGTGGGAGTTGATTAACTTCCTGGTTAAATTGCTGCTGAAATTTATCTCAGCTATTGGTCTCTCTGAGATCTAATGGTTAATATTTCTTAACCTTATTCTGGAACTCTGTGCTCCAGTGAATGGGAGGTTTTTCAGTACAATAGGCCTTGGGCCGCAGTGCTGGTGCCCTTGTGGACTGTCCCACCCTGATTCTAATTCTAATTCTAAAGCCCAGTGGTCTTGGGTAGAACTTCACGTTCTCAAGACACAGGTCCTAGGTTTAATCCCTGGGTTGGGCAAGGTTGCCTTAGCTTTTCATCCTTTCAGTGGGTTGAGAAACTGAGGACCAAGCATGCTTGGGAACTAAACACTGGGGGTTCCATGTAAGGTTTAACACCTAACTGTGACACATGCATCATACCTCAGGACCTGGGACGTCATACCCCATTGTACTGAAACCTCTTTCACAGGAAGATGTTTAAAGAGGGAGGGTCAGTACAATTACTAATTGCCCAGGGCATTTTTTTTAGTTGCCCGGGTGACCTGGTGGCCGGGTTTTGTCAGACCATGTACATTACTATAAAAATTATTGCTTAAAGCAGAAACTAAGCCCAGTGGTCTTGGGTAGCACTTCACGTTCTCAAGACACAGGTCCTAGGTTTAATCCTCGGGTTGGGCTAGGTTACCTCAGCTTTTCATCCTTTCAGTGGGTAGAGAAACTGAGGACCAAGCATGCTTGGGAACTAAACACTGGGTGTTCCATGTAAGGTTAAACACCTAACTGTGACACATGCATCATACCCCAGGACCTGGTCTCGAAAATGGAGATTGACACTGTAGGCTATGGGCAGTTTAGTTTTTTCAAATTTTTTTTTAGAAACTCTTATTTAAATTTGTTTGGTTATTATGCAAACAAAATGTTGACAATTCAGTAGCTGAAATTTGTTAGCCTATATCTTTTTAATGCATATTAAAATGCTGCTGAATTGAGTGATAATTCTGTTCTGTATTGTCAGTGCTATTGTAAAGAATATTTCAAGTAGTTGGTCTTTCAGTTATTGTTTGACAGCCATAGTTGCATTAAAATGTTAATTTGTGTTATTGGTATGCCTTTATAATGTTTTAGTTTTGTGTTATTGACATTTGCAGTCTTTCAATTAACAACATTTCTCAGTTTAATCTACTCAATGTGATACTGGGTTTTTAGTTTAGAAGTGACATTTACATTTTGTTGAGACACCGGTCTCACCAAGATTAGTTTATATTATTTTACAGTTTAATTTGTGTCTTTTCCAGTGCTGTTAGCTGCTTTATAAAATGAAGTGTCAGAATGAACAGTTCTTAAAAATTTCTTTATTTTCAGTTTTTTATATACAATTTTTTAAAGGATTTTAAAAAGTCTTTATTAACACGTTTTCAGCACATGCTTTTTATCTTAAATTCTAGGGCTTACAGTGTTTAAGACAGAAGAATTTTCTAATGGTGGTAACAATTGATTTTTGAAAAATATTAATGAAATATTTTTTTTTGCTTATATTGTTACTAAGCATACTAAGATGCAATGCTATTTAAAAATCCCAGTCGTAAAACAGCCAGTGAGGTTTTAATTATTTTCAGTCAAGTAAATATTTAATGATTTATCTTGGCTAGAAAATTCAAAACCAATTTAATTAACATTTTGTCTAAATGTTGAGAATAATGTATTATTTTAAATGAAATCTTGCAGTACTTCTTAAAAGAGTTGATATGATGAAAAGTTTTATAGCTTCTTTTTGATTTTTAGAAATGTGTATGAACTTTGGTAAAGCATGATGGTTAAGATTGGTATTTAATTCATTGCACTATCAAAATATGGTTTTTGAAAAATGTTGACCAGTAGTTCTGAATTTGTTAACAGTTGAATATGTCGAAATTATGCAACCAAATATTTTGCCTCTCTCGTTTCTCTTATACAATATGAAAGATGCATTTTAAATATTCTAATTAGTCTACTGACTACATTTTTTGGATTTAGTAGTACTTGCTTCTAAAATTTTTTTTTAAATCTCGAACTATTTGAAAAATTGAAATTGTATGCAGTTAGACTAAACCAGAATTAAATGTAATCATCCTATTTAATTTTTTTTATTTGTATAATTTGTATAGAAGGCTTGAAAACATGAATTAATGTACATAATCATTATTTCTTGTAGAGAAGCACTTATTAATTGAATTTTGCAATGTTTTGACAAATTCTGAATGTTTCATAATCTTCAAAGAAATTCTCAAAGATATTTATTTAATAATTTGAAATGCTGAGGTTATAGTATCATAAAATGAATTTACACATATAAAAAAGATTAATTGTACTATTATTAATTTGATTTGATTATTTTTTTAAAAATTATGACCTAAACCCTGTGGTCACAAAATAGTTAATAAGAATCATTTGAATAATCCTCAAGGAAAAAGCTAATGAAAACTTTACATATTTTATGTGTTAAAAAATAAGGCTAAAATATTTTTTATATTGTTTTCTTTTCTGAAATAAATATGACGAAAAATGTTAAGTGTACCAGTTCTCGATAGATTTAAAATCCCACCCTCTTGTGGATTATTTTTTTTTTTTTAATCAAAAATCCATGTTAAAATGAATGCTTTGCTGAAAACGTCAATGTCTTTATTTATCACAAAGGGATGTAAAGCATTGCTTTACATCTCTTACATTGGATTAGTTGTATTTTTTTTTAAGTAAAATTCTCAATTAAAGATGTGTAAAACGTTTAACAGAATGATGCTTTATACATCTAAAATATTTGTATTATGTATGAACCATAGATCCATTTTTTTCCGCTGTGTATTCTACATAAAGCATTAAGCTAAAGATTATGTAATAAACATTTTTTTTTCGAAAGTTAGTCTCCTTCAGAACAATGCAAGTGGGCTACTTTTTATTATACATTTTGCTACTTAGTCTTTGTAGTTATGCGTCACACGATGTTCCGATAAAAGCTCTTCCATAAATTAGTACCATGCTACATCTTTGGGTGGTTTCAGTCCTTGAAAATAAAAGCAGTCTAGAGAGTTTTTAAGGAACTATATTTCAGTTATTCGTTAACATTCTATTACAGTATTGCCGTCTCGGTCTGGATGACATTATTCGTTATCTTCGCTGAACTGTCGGCGGCGGGCAAAATCTTCGAACACAAGATCTGTGCTCATTTCCCTTGATAGTTGTTTCCTGACCTTTCTCTGCATGTTTCTCACCTCCTTTTCTTTGTCTGGGGTTGGAGCTGTCAGCTTGAATGGAACATCAGCAACTAATTCACCGCCGATTGCTCCCATGTATAGTCGTACTCTCACCATGTATGAGATGATGATACCCAAAGCATCAGTCTGGTTCAATGTTGATGAAGCTAGATTAGTGTCGCCTTCCTTGAGCATTCCATCCAGAGCCACGCCTCGTTTATCCTAAAATTAATGTTGTTTATTTACTGCAGATATAAATGCAATAAATATAAGTCAGTTTCATAGATTTGTAAATAGCATCAAGAGACAATTATTGAATTAGTTTGCAAATTCTCACTTAGGGTGTCACTATATTGCAGTCAAGATAGTCACGTGACGTCATAATGTCAGAAGTCGTCATTATGACGCGACAGAAAGGGGAATAAATAGGACCAAATTTTAATCTGGCGACTTTTGACTTCCTTTTGACGGGGAATCTCGATCGCAATATGATAGCACCTTCATTCACGCAAGTTACACATGCACGTTTTGGTCCTTTATTATTGTTGTCAGTTTGAACTAATCAGTGATTAACTTTTATACATACATGATAGTTAACCAGCGATTGGATACATCTGACTCTAACACGTTTCACGATAGGCGATTACAGCTAGGGCCTGTCTCACCAAAGTCGTGTAACGACTAACCGCGATTAACCCATGGCGCCAACCAATGGTGGGACGCAGTTCTCCGTTTAAACAGAGATTAATCGTGGTTAGCTGTTAAACGACTTTGGTGAGACCGGCCCCTAATCTTGGGAACTTTAACATATCTTGAGAGTAGGGTTAGTACTTAGTCTAAATAACTAGAGGTTAACTTAACCCTCCATTTGAGATTTTTGCAACACACTACACCAATGGAGAGCCGTTTAACAGCAATCTCTTCAATGAGCAGAAGGTTCTTAAAGCGTAGCCCCAGCCGGCGAGAAGGCTAAGCTAAGCTGGTAACATCAAAATGTGGGCCGTTTGTGCAGGTCTGTAGAACAGGGCAGGTTTGATATAGACATTCTGAGATAAGTATGAAAACGCGAGAACGAATTGCAGGGCAACCTCCAAT
The DNA here is from genome assembly GCA_032207245.1 of Pardosa pseudoannulata. Classification (NCBI taxonomy): domain Eukaryota; kingdom Metazoa; phylum Arthropoda; class Arachnida; order Araneae; family Lycosidae; genus Pardosa; species Pardosa pseudoannulata. The sequence continues at coordinate 34,526,450 of CM063497.1, forward strand.
GCAATCGATATACATTGAGACACCAAGGATGTGCGGAGCATTGTGCTGATTGCACGATGAGGACAGTAATTCATACTTTGGCGAACGGTTTGGTGACCGGATCAAGTTCATCGAACATCAATGCGGTCATTTTCGTGAACCCTAAGGAACCCAAACAATTACAATTAAATCCTGAAAATGGTTGCGAGCCAATTGGAAATCGACCGGAAAGTTAGTCTCGCGATCCGCTGAAGAGTCCACAGTGAAAGACCAAGTGGCCAATGGTTCTCTGTTCGCCATTAAATGGGCACAACCCACTCGTACTGAAAATTTTAAGTTGATGTTCAGGAATGGTGTCATTGGTTTTGGGGATCTGATTCAGATAGAAATCTATTTTGCACTTTTTACGACTCAAACTCGGACAGAGTAATTAAACCATCTTTCTCTCGATGATATCGGGCATCTTCCATTTTCTTTAATGTAAGGATGCTCATTTCTACTCACAATCCTTTATATTTCCAGAAACCATTTACCAGTCAAAAACAATTTACGATGATCCAATATTACTGATGTCACAGTTTAGAATCTAAAGTCTACGACAGAATAATCTAAACTTTAGATTATTCTGTCGTAGACTTCGATGAGACAAACAATACGCAATAATTACCTTGTTATTTTCAGCCGATGGCATGAGATAAAATGTCTTAGAGAGAGTTGCTCCTGGGACAATGGGACAACCTTCCTTAGAGTCGACACCCGCTACTGCTTTTTGGAAATGACCGTTCACCATTGTCACTTCAGTATTTTGAATCACACTAACTTTGATGTTCCTGCAAAACAAAATTGATTTTCAGTTGGGATTAAGCTGACAACATTTATATACATTGTCATAAACTACTTCGATCAAGCTGTTACAATGTAGAAAAAGAATTCAGTCAAAGTAGAAATAAGGACAACAGTCCAGTGGGGTCCAACCTGTAACTTGACGCGAGGTAATTTATAATTAAAATTTTTTTTTGGCGAGTTTCATTGATATTAACTTTGCAATTTAAAAAACTGATTTAGGATAAAGGCTAAATTAATCACAAAAAGTCTCATTTTGGTGAAAATCTCTCAGTGATACATCGACAGATATTATTATTGCTAGCTGTAATTGAATAGTAGATGGATTGATTTCATATTTTTATCTGAAAGTGGGGAAGGAAAGCATCATATCAATATTTTATTCATTGGGGTCGATATATGTCACAGGCGACTTCAGCGTCAGAATGACGTCAAAAGTAGCCTGAGATAGGAATTTGGTACTATAAATTCCCCTTTCTGTTGTGCCATAATGACGACTCCTGACATTATTATGACGTTTATGTCACCTGTGACCTATCTCAACTGCAGTATGGGTTGCTACCATATTGCAGTAGAGATATGTCACAGGCGACTTCGGCGTCATGATGACTTCAGAAATCTCTAGAGATGGGAATTTGGTAACATAAATCCCCTCTGAAGCGACTTTTGATGTCATATTGACGACTTCTAATATCATTATAACGCAGACGTCACCTTTGACATATGTCGACTACAATAAGGCGATTTCACGCAGTAGGACATATCTCATGACAATTCTGGCTTTAGTTTCAAATGGAAGGGCAGTTTATTGTTTGTCTATTGGCTGTTGTAAACATGAAAATGAATGGGAAGGGCATTATAGTAGTTCGTGACGTTAAGACAAATTGCTCTATATGGTAGTACACATGGTAGCACTCAATATTAAGAAGCTGAGAGGAAAATAATTAGTTATAACTCATGTCTTATTACTATAAGATTTTATGCATTTTTTAATATTTATTCTGATATTTACTTTATGCTTCTTTTTCCTACATTTAACTGTTGCTGTTACTGGTAGAATTCCAGTTTAATAGGTCAGTTGGCGATTTTTTCGGCGATGTTTTCACATTATCTCCAAAATAATGCAACAATGGTGCGTTCTATTTCAAAATTTTAAACATTTTAAAATATATATTATTAAACGTATATTTAATTACCAGTTTTCCTAAAGAGCACATGAAGGTATATAAAATCATTAATCTCGTACCAAAGTAACTTGATATATACCCTTTAAAATAGCTCATTAATGCTCTATTTAGAACAATGTGCAGGAGCCATTTTCAAAAACATTAAGGAAAAATGCTAATAAAATCCAATGTAAAATAGATAGTAATCAGTTATATGGACCGTGAAAACAAAATATAATGAAATAAAATAAGGAAAATGATTATTTACAATTTAAGTGTAGAGCTAATCATTTTCCACTCTGGCTTAATTATATATTTTTTATTGCTTTTACCACATCTATTTCACCTTTTCTCACTATTTTAAGACCTCTGACCACTTGCATGTTTGTACTTATAGAATAAATTAAAATAAGGAAAATGATTATCTACAATTCAAGTGTACGGCTAATCATTTTTCATTCTTGCTTAATTATATTTTTTGTCACTTTTACTACATTTAATTCCCTCTTTCTCACTATTTTAAGGCCTTTAACCACTTGAATGCCTGTATAGAATAAATTAAAATAAGGAAAACGATTATCTACAATTCAAGTGTAGGGCTAATCATTTTTCATTCTTGCTTAATTATATTTTTTGTTACTTTTACTACATTTAATTCCCTCTTTCTCACTATTTTAAGGCCTTTGACCACTTGAATGCCTGTACTTATAGAATAAATTAAAATAAGGAAAATTATTATCTACAATTTCAGTGTAGAGCTAATCATTTTCCCCTCTTGATTAATTATATTTTTTGTCACTTTTATCATATCTAATGTCACTTTTCTCACCATTTTAAGGCTTCTGACCACTTGTATGCCTGTATTTATATAATAAATTAAAATAGGGAAAATGATTATCTACAATTGAAGTGTATGGATAATCATTTTCCATTCTTGATTAGTTATATTTTTTTGTCACATTTACTACATTTAATGCCACTTTTCTCACTATTTAAACACCTTTGACCACTTGCATGCCTGTGCTTATATAATAAATTAAAATAGGGAAAAGGATTATTTACAATTCAAGTGTAGGGCTAATTATTTTTCCCTCTTGCTTAATTATATTTTTAGTCACTTTTATCATATCTAATGTCACTTTTCTCACCATTTTAAGGCTTCTGACCACTTGCATGCCTGTACTTATATAATAAATTAAATTAGGGAAAATGATCATCTACAATTCAAGTGGGAGGCTAGTGTAGGGTTAATCATTTCCCCCTCTTGCTTAATTATATTTTTTGTCACTTTTAGTCACTTTTATCGTATCTAATGTCACTTTTCTCACCATTTTAAGGCTTCTGACCACTTGCATGCCTGTACTTATATTATAAATTAAAATAGGGAAATGATCCTCTACAATTCAAGTGTAAGGTTAGTGTAGAGTTAATCATTTTTCACTCTTGCTTAATCCTATTTTTTGTCACTTTTACTACATCTAATGTCACTTTTCTCCCAATTTAAACACACTTGACCACTTGCATGCCTGTACTTATAGAATAAATTAAAATAAAGAAAAGGATTATCTACAACTCAAGTGTAGAGCTAACTAGTCATTTACCTCCCGGTTTAATTATATACGTATACATAAAAGCAATCTGATTTAAAATCGAAAAAAAAATAAAGGTATGTGAGGATTATTTTTCTTACTAGAAGAATTCCTTGTAGATAAATTAGTGTTAGCATTATTGAGAATGATCGTTTAAAGCTACGCTGAGAGCCTTTCTCTTTTGACACAAGTTCTGACATTACTTATTCCGTATGAAAATAAGTTTGACAAATAGCACCATTGTGAATAGTGCTGAAATTATCAAAAAATTAAGATCTGCTGGTGTTTTGCGTGTATTATCGTGAAATATTTAAATCTCAAAATGTCTTCCATGTAATGCAAAGTTAATTCAGATTGTCGAGATCTGACAGAAGAATGGGCATGGACGATATTTTAGTTAAAATTTTAGAATAACTTATATTGGTTCTCTAAATTTTCTGTGTTGTGTTCTGACTTGCTATAAGAAAGTTTGTCCATCCCTATGCTAGACAGGCTTTCATTTTGCATGCAAAAATGGTGCTCTCTATTTCAAAATTTTAAACATATTTTAAAATATATATTATTAAACGTATATTTAAATGACCAGGATTAAATTTTTCCTAAAGAGAACAGAAATGCCTATAATATTGATCTCATAGCAAAGTAATTTGCTGTCTTTGAGTTGAGAGTTGTCAAAGAATCCTTCCAGAAAATAAACATATACACTATAAAATAATAATTTCAATATATTTTCAACTAGATGACAGTGGTCCGTCAAATGGGAATGTTATTAAATATATTTCTTATCCTTACAGTTAAGTTTATTATAGATAAAATTGTAGCATACGAATGATCTTGGAAAACTAATAAACTGCGATGTAAGCAAAATTTCAGATTCAGTTGCTGATGTATAATATGGAGTTTGCCATTAGGACTATTAAATACAACTAGCATATAGCCCGTCATATGACGATCAGTAAATAATTTTCCAGAATTGTAAAGATACCCTATAAGGCAAGAAAAAATAGTTTTTTTTTTGGCTGAGAATTATCGTTCTACAAAAATAATCGATTAAAATTATCATATATGTACCTAATCTGTTATTTAAGCCAAATATAGAAGAAAATTGTTTTGGTAATATCTAAGTTTAGTGATAAAACGTATGATAATAATGCAGACGATATTTAAATAATTTAAAATAAGAAATGATTGAATGGGATGGTTAAAGGAATGACGTCATAATGCTAGAAAACAAATGACATTTTTACCTATTTATTATGTGATAAATTGGTAAATTTAATAGTCTGGTCCAAAAATGGGCTTGGTATAATGGCATTAAATGCTTGAAAAGGGGGACGAGGTGAATTTCGAACGTTTTAAATATGGCAGTATTTTTCACTGTGATACGTAGCTTATTCATAACAATTTATTTTAGAATCGAATCTATAGTTTAGGAAAAAATAAACTTTACTCGCTTTGAATTTTACTAACCCTAACTCATCAAAAATCCAATATGGGTGCTCTATCCATACCACGTCCAACCGCTTCATAAATTCGAGGACAGACGGACAGATAACTTAGGCTATTATTGCATTAACATTTAACTTAAAAATAATAAAACAACTTTAGGAATAAGAATTTAAAAGAAAAATCAGAAAATATTAAATTAATTAGACTTTTAGCAAAATTTAGCTGAGTCGGGGACAGAACCGTCATTCCGAGAAGTACGCTGATCATATGGGCAGACTCTCTACCGAACGTGCTAATTAGAGTATATGAGGGTCGAGTAAACACAGTCCAGTTTAAATATTACGCTCCGCCCTCGCTGCTCCTAACTTGAAAGATTTGAAATAATAGCATTAAACGCTCGAAAAGGATGGGTATTTCGAACTCACTTTAATTTTGTTAACCCTAACTCATAAAAAATCCAATATGGATGCCTGTATCCATTCCAGGTACAACCGCTTCATAAATTCGCGGACAGACAACTTAGGCTATTATTATATAGGGGATTATAGTTTCCTTTTAAGCATAAAATATGTATAATCTGGCAGGAAACAGTCACAATGCATTGAAGACCGAAAAATTGCATCTTAGCAATTCGATGCTTCTTCACGAAAAGAATTTTCTGTTGGAAGTCTTTTATAAAAATTTATTGTATTCGTCTGCAATTTTCAAGCAATTATTCTTTGTTTAAGAACTTTCAAAACTCTAGACTGGGGAATGCAGGCAAGTCATTTTTATTTAGAATTATTTCTTGGCACACGCCCTATATATGCATAAGGAGAGGAAAGTAAAAAAAAAGTTTGTTGTGAGTGCTTCATAAAGATTCAGATCTCCTCTTATAAGATGGGATTTATTTTTCTTTACTTAATATCTATTCAGCAATTATTAAGCGTTGTTAAATGAAGTAATTTTCATTCTGATGAAGTCCTAAAATGCATATATATGCTGACAAATTAAGCATTTATTGTAGAAAGTTTATATCCTGTCAGAAAATAAGAAGGATACTACCTGATGGTTTTCTTTGAATGGTTTTGGACCACCATCTGCACTGCAACCTTATCTCCGTGGAAGTAATATTCCCTGTCGAGTGTGACCTCGAGAGTCATTCTTCCGGGGCTCAAGACGAATCCTTTGCTCACGACCGAGCTCGGCTGTCTCGATGTCTGGCCTTGGTTGTAGAACTGCAATTTCCTGATGGCCATGGATACGGAATTTCTCTTGTGGGGTTTCTCTTCTTTGTTTTCGGCCACGAACAGTTTCAGTTCGTATTCCACACCCAGCGGTGCTCCCTGGTCATCGGCTCCTGGTTGCAGGGTGACCGAGGCAGGGGCGTTTTCCGGCAGGTCAAAAGTGAACGGAATGGCGCTGTCCCCAAGTTTCTTGAGCAGTTTGTCCTGCAGTTCGGACTTTTCCGGTTCTTGTTTCGTCGGGTATATTTGGTCAAGGGCCAAGTATAGTTGTCTGTGGAAGTGCAGGCCCATGACTTCATCTTCTTCTCGTCCATATCGGAAGGTGGTGACGACTTGGCCGAAGACTTTGCGGTTTTTGAGGTATTCTGAGTCGACAACCACCACGCCCTCTACGGGCTCAACAGAATCTCCATAATCTCCGAAATCTCTTTTTCCTAGAAAAAGAAAGATAATTTTGATTCAAGGACGTTTTCAAATACTTTGAAGTTTTAAGGTACTCTATGATCAACATGCCATCTACCGGCTCTACAGAATTTCCATAATCTTCGAAATATCTTTTTCATAGAAAAAGGAAGATAATTTTGTTTTAAGGACGTATTTAAAGACTTTCAGGTTTTTAGAGATACTCTGAGTCGACGACCACCACGCCCTCTTCCAGCTAAACAAAATCTCATAATCTCCAAAATATTTTTTTTCCTAGGAAAAGAAAGAGAATTTTGTTCCAAGGACGCTTTTAAAAACTTTGTGGTTTTTAAGGTACTGTGAGTCGACGACCACGACGCCCTCTACCGGGTAAACAGAATCTCCATAATCTCCGAAATCGCTTTTTTATAAGAAAAGGAAAGATACTTTTAATTCAAGGACGTATTGAAAGAGTTTGCGGTTTTTAAGGTACTTTGAGTCGGCGACCACCACGCCCTCTACCGGCTCAACAAATCTCCACAAACTCCGAAAACTTTTTTCCTAGGAAAAAAAAAGATAATTTTGATTCAAGGACGTATTTAAAAATTTTGCGGTTTTTAAGGTACTCTGAGTCGGCGACCACCACGCCTTCTACCGGCTCAACAAAATCTCCATAATCTCCGAAATTTTTTTCTAGGAAATAAAGATAATTTAGTTTCAAGGGCGTTTTTAAAAACTTCGTGGTTTTTAAGGTACTCTGAGTCGACGACCACCACGCCTTCTACCGGCTCAACAAAATCTCCATAAATTCCGAAAACTCTTTTTCCTAGGAAAAAAAAAAGATAATTTTGATTCAAGGACGTATTTAAAAATTTTGCGGTTTTTAAGGTACTCTGAGTCGGCGACCACCACGCCTTCTACCGGCTCAACAAAATCTCCATAAATTCCGAAAACTCTTTTTCCTAGGAAAAAAAAAGATAATTTTGATTCAAGGACGTATTTAAAAAATTTTGCGGTTTTTAAGGTACTCTGAGTCGGCGACCACCACGCCTTCTACCGGCTCAACAAAATCTCCATAAATTCCGAAAACTCTTTTTCCTAGGAAAAAAAAAAGATAATTTTGATTCAAGGACGTATTTAAAAATTTTGCGGTTTTTAAGGTACTCTGAGTCGGCGACCACCACGCCTTCTACCGGCTCAACAAAATCTCCATAATCTCCGAAATTTTTTTCTAAAAAAGAAAAATAATTTTGATTCAAGGACGTATTTAAAAATTTTGCGGTTTTTAAGGTACTCTGAGTCCACGCCTTCTACCGGATCAACAAAATCTCCATAATCTCCGAATTTTTTTTTCCTAGGAAATAAAGATAATTTTGTTTCAAGGGCGTTTTTAAAAACTTCGTGGTTTTTAAGGTACTCTGAATCAACGACCACCCCGCCCTCTACCGGCTCAACAGAATCTCCATAAACTCCGAAATTTTTTTCTAAAAAAGAAAGATAATTTAGTTTCAAGGACGTGTTTAAATGCTTTATGGTTTTAAGATACTCCGAGTCGGCGACCACCACGCCCTCTACCAGCTCAGCAGAATTTTCATAATCTCCGAAATCTCTTTTCCCTAAAAAAAGAAAACTAATTTTGATTCAAGGACGTATTTAAAAATTTTGCGGTTTTTAAGGTACTCTGAGTCGACGACCACCACGCCCTCTACTAGTTCAACAGAATCTCCATAATCTCCGAAATCTTTTTTTCCTAGGAAAAAAAAAGATAATTTTCTGTCAAGGACGTATTTATAGAGAAAGTGGGGTGGGAGTCTGAACCCGTTGTAAAATATTTTCAATGTAGATATTACAAGATTTTTAAGAGGTCAAAGGAATTTAAACATAGGGTTTCTATATAGTTTTATTACTTCTTTTCGACTTTCCATAATTTTTTTTTATTTTACACTAAAATGTCTAAAATATTTTGTAGAAATCTGTTATTTACCTTTATAATAATCTAATCTTAAATACTTATAAAAATAATAAAAAAGAATTTTAAAAATATGTACTTAATACTTGATTTTTTTTGTTCGTTTAAACTGTTCTCACTATCGTGTATGTTTACAAGAAATATTTTGCAGATAAATGTTAAATTTTAAGTATTTAATGAAGAACATACTTCTAAAACTGAATCTAACTAAAAAAATCATAAGTTTAAGCATATTGTATATTTTTAAAACATGTTTATAATTTTCACTTTTCTATGGTGGTAGTTTTGACATGTACTTTCCTCTCTAAAACCAAATATATTACTCTGTACATTTAATTCCCTCTCTGAAAAAATATATTACTCTCATAGCAATAATTTTAGCTCAATTACAAGAAAACATCCTCGTATTAAAATGCTGAACATTTTTTGAAAAATATTACATGGATTTTGATTAATCTGACGCTCAATATTAAAAACTAGCATATAGCCCGTCATATGACGGGATCAGTAAAATTTTTAATTTTCCAGAACCGTAAAGTATACTATAAGGCACGTAAAAAATAGTTTGTTTTTTGGCTGAGAATTATCTGGTACACGCTCAATAATTGTTTATCTTCATACTCCTCTAAAGTCTTCCGATACTGTGAATGCAATTTAGAATCATGCTAAATTCATTTAGAAAGATAATTCAACGTTTTCTAAGCTACGTCGAAATTATCGTTAAGTTCTTCCCAATTTTTTTTTTAAATTTATTTATTTTTTTTTTTTTGCCACAGTAATAAATGGAAGTAAAGGAATGGAACTATCGTTTCCACTATACCCTGGAGGTACATAGAGTTTGTTGTTAATACCGGTAATAAAATTTTCATTGCAACAAAGAATAATCGATGATTAAATTTAAAATGATCACATATGAACCTAATCTATTATTTAAGACAAATATAAAAGAAAATTATTTCCATGATATCTAAGTTCAGGGATAAAACGTATGAAAATAATGCAGACGATATTTAAATAATTTAAAATAAGAAATGATTAAATGAGATGGTTTAAAGAATGACGTCATAATACTAGATAAAAATGTTTTTTTAACCTATTTATTATATGATAAATTGATAAATTTAATCGCCTTCTCTTAACCGCGAAAAATAGGGATTGTAATAATGGCATTAAATGCTAGAAAAGGGTGGATTTCGAACGTTGCTAACCCTAACTCATCAAGAATCCAATATGGATGCCTGTTTCCATTCCAGGTCCAACCGCTTCATAAATTCGAGGACAGATGGACAGATAACTTAGTCTATTATTATATAGGGGAATTGCATTCTGCGAAAGAACGAACTTAAAGTAATATGTAACAACTGTCAAATCTACTGAAAAAAAAAATAAATAAAAGGATAAAATTAAAAAAATATAAATAATAAATAAAAAAGTGTTTTTTATATTTTTAATCATAACTTTTAAACTAAGTAGGATTTTTTTATGCCTTCTTTTAAAAATGCTTAGAACATCTCTATCTATAACACATATATTTTTTGAAAAATCGAAAATTTTAAAGGTTTAAGGAATTTGAGACTCCTTAAACTATGTGTTCATTACTAGTTTCCACTACAAGTGTTGAAAAATGATTTTCAACCATGAAAAGAGTAAAAACATTTCTTTGCATTAGAATTTTTAACAAGATGTTCAGATATTTAGCATTACTTTCGATGCAAGCAGACTGGACCATAAATGCGGTAACAAGCTGGCTTTAAAAGCTAGAAGAATTAATTTACAACTCTAAAAGGGTAGTTTAAATTTTCGATTTAAAGTTTGAGTTGAGGATGTAATGGCTGGGACATTTCAAGAGAATGGACAACAGTCGGAGCACAAAGAAGATCTAGAAATCACGGTGTCAAGGTACAAGAAAAAGAGAAAAGACTACAAAGAGGTGGATTGATTATTATAGTACTTTTTTACGTCATTACAAATGCTTTTAATAATTTTATTACTGACTTTTAAAATTTTCGATTTAAAGTTTGAGTTGAGGATGTAATGGCTGGGACATTTTGAGAGAATGGTCAACAGTCGGAGCACAAAGAGGATCTAGAAATCACGGTGTCAAGGTACAAGAAAAAGTGAAAATCCAACAAAGAGGTGGATTGATTATTATAGTACTTTTTTACGTCATTACAAATGCTTTTAATAATTTTATTACTGACTTTTAAAATTTTCGATTTAAAGTTTGAGTTGAGGATGTAATGGCTGGGACATTTTGAGAGAATGGACAACAGTAGGAGTACAAAGAAGATCTAGAAATCACGGTGTCAAGGTATAAGAAAAAGGGAAAAGCCAACAAAGAGGTAGATTGATGTGGAGAGAAAGACTTAAACATTTTAAAAGCAACAAACTGAAGAAACAAGATAAAAAAGAGACGATTTTAAAGTGTCATTGTTGAGGAAGCCATGCTGTAACACTCACTATAGCACCAGGGAGTTAGTTGGGTGGAGTTATTGAAAACTGTGAAGTAGCTAAGCAAAATTTCTCACCAAGATGTTAGTCAGAGAAGAATTTTAGAAAATCATGTTCCGAAAGAGTACGGAATGCAGCTCTTAGTTTAATCTTTCAGGACTTTGATATATTCCAATCTGATAGCTTTGTTTAGTTCTGAGACATAAAAATTTATCTGCATCCGTGATAAGGTATTGATGGTTCAGAATTTGACAACTGTTTTTGTTTGTCTTTATTCACCTATCTGTATTTTCTTTAGAGATAGCACCCCTTGTTAGATGCTTGAAGGAATGGGAAAATATGAATGGGCGCAAAAACAGAAAAGGAAGTTAAGCGTTCATTTATTGTATTTGCTTTCACCCTTCAGTCTGTGTACACATAATTAATGATGTCACAATAAAACAGGAGGTCTTATATTGAAGAATACAGACTGCCGTGTTCGTTAAAGTGACTGAGGCAAGTAAAATAGGTTTGTGGTCACAGTGTTCTCCAAGTTCTCAATTAATACCTCTGGGCGTGGCAGGCCAAGTCTGTGGGTCTTTAGCTTGGTTCCTGCTTCAAAATGACGAGGACCTACTTGAGTGAAGTCTTTCTCTCACCTTAATGGTGCTCATTAAAAAACGAAAGGCGCACTCCTTGGCCTTAATACGGCATAACTTTTAAACTAAGTAATACTCCTTGGCATTTACACTGATGAGTAGCAGTTTAAAACTCCTGAGATCCTTACGTATGTTACGTTTTGTTTACTAAAATTTCATCTTTTAAAATCTGTTCTTTTACTGCTTAATAATAGAGAAGTCACAAAGAAACGTTTAGACTTTAGCTTTTAACAACATCATATTCCTCGCTGAAGAGCAATTGTCTGACACGCGTCAATTTATTTAATTTATAGCTTTTTATGTAAAAAAGGTAAGAGAGAGGGCGCTGATGATCAGCGTCTGTTTGAAGTGTTTTCAGTTGGCAGTCGAGCGATGGGAAGCGTACCATGCTAATAATACGGTACCGATTGAAGGTGCCTTATAAGGCAGTTGTAAATAATGTGTTAAGTATGCTTATATGAATAAAGTGTGTGTTGAAAAACAACCTCCAAAAGACCGTCCTTATTATTTTATATTAAAATAGCCGGGTATTTTCCTTGTGTCATAACGAAGAAAAGATTTCTTTTATCTAAGTTTGCCTTTAGCAGTATAATGTATAATTTGCTGCTTGCTTATTCCTAAAGTTTAGCTGCTTTATCTCGATTCTTATCTTAGTATTCAGGGTTGGGTGGGAGGAATTCAAATGCTGGTGATATTTCGAAATTTATAAACCGAATTCTTTCATTATTTGCTGTTCATCTACGTTTGAAATTGTTAAAGAGCAAAAAGTTTTCTGACGCAATTCTTGGTTTTTGACTGATATGTTTAAAGTTTCACTCTTTCTTGGGCTATCGTTAGTTCCTATTTTCAGTCGTAGATTATAAATGAAGAATCGTAGTTCTTAAAATTGTAGAAGATTGATTGCATTAAGGTAGGTTTGTACCTGCCATATTGGATTGTTGTCGCCCAATGTTAACCTATGGAAAAATTAAAATTCCTTCTAGTCGATTCGCATTTAAAGAATTCTATAAAACAATATAACACGTGATAGAACACCAAATTTTCTAAAATGTTATCTTTTCATTTTTTTGAATTTATGCGTGTTAAAGAGTAAATTTTATAGAATATTATCTTCTCATTTTTTAAAATTTATGCATATCAAGTGTCTATGTGTAGAACAGCAAGTTTTCTAAAATACTATCTTTTCAATTATTTGAATTTATGTGTGTTAAATGTTCTTATTTGAGTGTGAAATAGAAAATAGATTCCGGAAATTTCTCGGAAATAATTTAAATTTTAATATAATTTTCACGATGTTCTTTTAAAAAGGGAACGATACCATTCTAGAGCATTTGCTCTTCTATCACGAGATACAATCTTGTAAAAGAATTCTTTAAATACAAGCCGACCAGCGAGAATATTATTTACCACTCAAGTTAATACTAAACAGTAGGATTCTAGTGGATACAGACTCACCTGGATGATTTTTTGCTTTCTGTTTCTACCAATAGATGACGCCACTGTACATAGTTTAATGATAATTTAATATTACCGATCTACGGATTTTGTGGATTCGACCGACAACAATTTCCTCTTTGATACCTGTTTATGGATGTGCGATTACGCGATAGGAATAATGCGTAAAAACTCATTATCAAAGTTTTAAAACTAAAAAAAGTGTGCAGTTGAGTTTGTACAGTGAACTTCCATTTAGTTTATTCCTAGATAGATAATTCTTAGTTCTATAGAATAACCGTTAAAATAGAGCGGTTTCGTGCAACGTCAAGAACTACTTTAATACCCTTCACATTCATTTTTCTTGCATATGACAGCCAATGGGCAACCAATATGTTGCTTTTCCATTTGAAACCATAGCCAGAATCATTATGAGTTGAGATGTGCCCTGCTGTATGAAATTACGTTATAAGTAAATGTAGTTAAGAAAATGTTAAATAAACCCAGTGTGTTTCAGATTGGGGAAGATTATGATAATTTATTAATAATAGATAAGTCCAGTTATAAATATGGCCATGTACAGTGTTGCCGGGAACTGCTGTGATGTGTCACAGCGATGACTGTTGTTTTTGGCAGCGGGATAGAATGAAGTTAAAAAAAATGGCGAAACGAAATGAAAAAGAAATTTGCCGAATAATATTAGAAAACAATTAATTAACAAATTGATATATTATTTATTTTTATTGAACAGATTGATATATTATTATTTATTTTCAAAAACTACTCATTTACATAAAATGTGTCAGATAAAATGTTGAATATTTTAAAATTTGCAACGATGATTCTATTATCTAAGGCAACGGAATAGATAAATTAAAAAAAATGGTGGAATGAAATGAAAATGAAAGAAATACTACAAATAATAATAAAAAATTAATTAACTAACTGATTCCTGATAGAAAAACATAAAATATTATATCGTTTTAAAGCATAGCTTATACACTATCGCATGAATGTATGATGCCGAATTCATTACTTTCTCTAGGACATGATGCCAGTGTATATCAAATTTGGTACGGATGAGGGTACAGATGCATTATAGCCGTCGTGTTTTTTTCTCGCCAAAATTGGCGATTTTGTGTGGCAAACTTGGCGATTTTTGGGGCGATAACTAGGTTGCTGTATATGCCCTAACTTTGACAGGGGAATATGGAAGCTTTGATATGTTCTTGCATCCTATTGGTGCACGTGATTTTTGACGTCATTACCCGGCTCTCTATGCAAATTTTCTGTTCTAAATGTTCTTTTCGTTCCAGTAGTAGTTTGTCTCGTAGGTAGGTAAGTTATTTTTGGTATTTAGTTATGGCTGATGTTCTTATTTCTGTTTTAACTATTTGTAGCATTGTGAAGAAATATCAGGAAATTCTTAGATCTGAGGTTGGATTTGCATTTCATTCAAAACGGCACGTTTGTGGGGATGATGGATTAATATGTTGTTTCCTTTTAAAGTTTAGTTTTGGTAATGCTGTGTTTCAAATATGCCACGTGACCGCCGCCATGTTTTTTTTTGGTGATCTTTCAGAAAACATGCACCACCGCCATGTTTTTTTACTTGGCGACTTTTCAAATCAAGCTTTTTTTCTGTTGGTCGCCAAAAAAAAAAAACATGGCGGACAGAACCGGCGACTATAATGCATCTGTTCCCGGATAAGTTCAGATATGGGGATTTGTAAAGCAGACAAACATTTTTGGGAATTTTCATTTTCATACAGTCAAGGCCCGACCCCCCCCCTCTTTTCAAGACAAAAAAAAAAAAATAGTTTATAAAAGAGGATACAAACGAATATTTTTGGAGGAAAGTTTATATTATTTTTTATGTTTACATACCTTTGTAGTACAGTTGAATGCCAAAAATCTGTATATCCTCAATTATGCAAACTGTCACACTTGCAATTATATTTTTATATAAAAAATAACATAAAATAGCATAGGTGAGATTAACAAATAATAGCTATTCGTAGATTTTTAAGACAAAACTAATAAGAGATAAAAATAACAAAATAATAAAATTCTTAAGCAAATAACAATTGTATCTAAGTTTCAGAAACAAAATAAAAAGGGCTAATATTTCTTTATAGCTGGCTGAAATTTTTAATTTATTACTAATTTATATTATGTAATATATAAGATAAATGCTTTTTTTCCTTTAATATTTTGTAGATTATTTTCTTAATGATTCATATTATAAATGTTGATTGTAATAAACTGTTATTCCAGCATTATGTTCCTTTAATTACTGCAAACTATAATAAATTTCTTTATGTATGCTATGAGCTATTTGTAAATAAATAGTAAAAGTTTAAACTGAACATTTGATTTACTTTGATAGTTTCTAATAAGAGAATAAAATCTGTATTTATATTTGTACCGAGGAAAACTGCGTTTAACACAATTACTTTAGATTACGTTATATTGTTAGAAATATTGCTTCTTTCATTTAGTTATCATGCGATAAATTAAAAAATTAATCGTTTGCGTTTAACCGGAGAAAATAATGCTTGGAATAATGACATGAAATGCTGGAAAAAAAGGGGAAGGAGTGGATTTTGAACGTTAAAAATTTGCAAAAACCTTCATAGGGATATACGTAAGAATTTCCCAAATTTCAAACATCAAAAAACATCAAAAACATCAAAATTTAACTTTAGTATAACCAGAAAAGCAAAGGATTTTTCTACTCAGAACCATGGAGTAAGTAATGAGTAAAAAAAGTGACTGGAGTGATGTAAATAAGTAAACTGGAGTGTGTTTTATCTACAGTTGTCAACATTTTAACTGTTTTTTATTTAATTTCTGAATAAGGTTTCATAAAATATTACTTGAAGAATTAACAAAAACCATTTTCAAATTTTGTTAATTAAATTATTTGAAATTTAATAATTAAGTACCAAATTTTAGGAGGACCCTAAAACTAGGGCACCTAGGGCCTAGGTCCAGTTGGTCCGTTCTTTAATCAGGCCCTGCATACAGTAAGTTATCACTTTTCGATTAGGCTTCAGTATGATCAGTTAAGGTTTCCAAACTAAGTTTATTTTTATTTCTTAATTAAAATTTAAATTACTTTTTAAATTATATTACACACTATCAATATAAACTGTTTCAAAAACAGTCATTTACATAAAATGGGACGAATACATTGTTAAATATTTTTTAATTTTCAATGATGATTCTGTTATCTTTGGCAACAGAATAGATTGAATTTGAAAAAAAAAATGGCTAAATGAAATTAAAAACAGAAAGAAGCCAAATAATAATTGAAAACAATTAATTAACTAAAAGATTCCTGGTAGAAAAACATCAAAATTTAAATCATTTTAAAGCATATCTTATGCACTATCAGAGGATTTATGTTACCCCCAAATATTTATTATATCTCTCCATCCAGAGAAAAAAGTAAACAATACTTGGCGACCAAGCTTCATGGAGGAACAAAAAGTTCCATTTAGAGGCGATACATTAGTAAAAGCCATAAAAACGCTGCTTACCTTCAAGTTTAACAAACAATTTTAAACTTTTAACTTGCTTATCTTTTTATCTCAATTAATTTTAAATTTTGTTCTCCCTATATCTCTACAATAAGGCAATTTGTCGCAACGTCATGAACTACTATAATGCCCTCCCCATTCATTTTCATGTTTATAATATAAATAAACATTATTATTAGACCTTTTTCTGATTTTTAATACAGCTTATTTATTTTTTAAAACTTATATTTATTTTTTTCCAAAATTTTAAAATTTTTTTTGATTTTATCCATTTTTATTCAAATTTTTCGGCTTATTTTGTACGGATGTCACTGGTCACAAAAATAATTTATGTTTTACTATCCCTAAACTTTTTACTCTCTAGTTTTGTGTTATGAACTCACGAATCCACCCATCTATCTCTTTGCTCTTTTATGTGTTTATTTTTCGCTCGTTGTCATTTTTGTGCTTACTGACAGAAGCCTCTGGATAGACGTGCTCGGCCCACAGGTCCAGTTGCATCACCACATTTGATGCCTTGATGTGTTTCTATTCTACGGAAATCATTTTTGTTTCTTCAGTTTAAAGAAATACTGCATTGAATGTTATGGAAATAAATTTGCAATACGTTTTAGTTACAGTACAGTGAAAAAAATGGTTGAATTCTATTAACTGTGAAGGACTATTTATTGTAATATAAGTTAGTTGCACGAAAACAAAAGAAGCACCGTTCGTGATCGGAAAAATTTTAAGTCGGGGACACTCCTTTGATTAAGACATTTAGAGGCTGGGAAAAAGATTTTAAGGAATTAGAGAGGGAGAGAGAGGGTTTTTAAACAAAGATTAAAGTTAAATGATTTTGATATATATATATATATATATATATATATATATATATACATACATACATAACATATACATATATGTAATATGAGCGACATTCATTCAAAATCACAACACAGTTTATTTCTGGTAAGAAACATGAAATCCATACAACAGGCAAACACTTTTACAACCTCGTGCACATAGACAATGTGATCCCGCACATACGCTTTTCAAGTAGGGATTCCTAAGGTAAAAAGACTACTAATAATCCCTAAGCACAATTGATCACGTGATACAAAATACCCATGTTTAAAGAGAACGCTCTAACTATTGGCTAAAGTAGTACAGACAGAGGCCGAATTAAGTCTATAGCGTGTCTGGAGGGAAAAATCAGAATTACCGCTCAAACCGCGAACTCACGTTATGAACAAAAGTTATTAAATTAATATTAAAATACGTAAATAAGGGATTTTAATATTACACACGCACGCACACCACACACACACACACACACACACACACAACTATATACATACATATACATATATATGTATATATAAATATATCCATGCATATATTATACATACATATATATACATATTATACATATATTATATGTATACATATATACAAACATACATATATTTATCCATACACAAACACACATTGAAGTCTCCTACAATGCGATTAATTCGTATCTCGTTTTATAGAAACCACATTATGAGGAACATACAAACAACAGACATCAGATTAATTTATAACGCTTTATATGAAAATCACTATCGCGTTATAAGAAATTCAGAATTAATACAAATGAAATAAATTCGTACTGCAGTTTATAAAAGTCAACTAAAAAAATATCACACATCGAATAAGTGCTGACATACATAAACTTCTCATTCCACTTGAGTTGTACGATATACTTGTACGAAAACGTGTTATAGGAGACTTGTTGCAATTTCTGTCTGCGTAATATGAGAATAGCGTTATAAAGGCATCGCTTTGTAACTCTACGCATGACTTTATATATATTACCGTTAGTGTATGAAATTCGTTATATCATGGAATAACTAGGTATTTCATAAAATGACTAGACAAGTCTGCTAAAGTGTATAAAATTATTGAATTCTACGATTTAAATAGGTATTCTATAGAATACCGATTAATGGATAATTGAAATATGTTCTTTTAACCGATTCTAGCTGCTTTTAGTTAGTTCTGAACCGGTTCTAGCTGCTTTTAGTCAGTTTTGAACCGCTTATAGAGAATATGCGCATGACGTCAGGTGCAGCAAAAATGGCAGCTCAACTTCCTCGTTGGCAAAACATTTGAATTTCCTACGGTTTGTGCTTGTGATTGGTGTTTTAATTTTGTCAATTATCTGAAAATGGTAACAAGCTGTTGTGCGTATGGCTGTACTAAGCGTTTCAAAAAAAAGTGAAAATATTGGTTTTTATTGCTTTCCTAAAGATCTTACATTGCGAATGCTTTGCATAAAAGCTTTGAAAAGGCAAGACTGAACTCCAAGTTCATCTTCGAGAATACAAGATAAAATTAAAAACAAGTAATGTTTTGCCAACGAAAAGTTGAGTTGTAGCACTCGTATTTGTTTACAAACATGCACTTTCTTTATAGCTTTGCAATGACGTGTGTGTGTGTACGCTTCATTTCATTGCTTTTAGGCGTAGAATTTAGACCATATATTTATGTTAGCATTTTACATTTATCATTATTAACAAATATTTTTGACCAATTATTATAAATCAACAATTATTTAACAATATTATAATAATTTGTTTGTATTATTTAATCATTAGTTACAATTAATTATTCTTTAATAGTTTGTTTTATAATTATTTGTTAATTATTATTAATAATTACTCGATAACTAATAATTAAATAAATTATAATATTATAAAAAATAATTATAATATAATATAATATGATAATATATTATGATAAGAATAATTTTATAATATATAAAAGTATTATTAAATATTTAAAATAATTTTATATTTACATTTTTATAATTATTAATTTTATTAGTTATTAATTACTTATTATTTATCATTTATTAATAGTTTTTATTATTTTATCACAATATTATTTTATTTAATAGCTATTTTTTTATTAAAAAATATTTGAGAGATTTGAGCTATTTATGATCAATTAATTTATAAAATAAATTTGAAAATGATTAACGGTCTATCATTAGTTATTTCGTAGAATAACTAAGTAAAGTATGGATTTTTTTTTTTATCTATTATGTACTTTAACTGACTTGTCTAGTTATTTTATGAAATACTTAGGTATTCTATGAAATGTCAGAATTATACACTTTAACGGTAATATATATAAATATACACAAGTAGGTTGAGTTAAATTTCATTGGTTCAAATTCTACATCTTGTCCAAACCAAATAGAATGAAGAAATTCGTTAATCTAATAAACGTCTTAATCCAGTAAGAAACCAAAGTACAGCAAAGTCCATGCCAAGGTCAGAGCTAAATCTGTCTTTACTTTTTCATCCCTTATTAATGGCATCTGTCAAAAGCAATAACTAAAACAAACTCCAAGTCTAATCCAAAACAAAATGAAAAAGAAAATAAAAACGCCCAGTTGGCGAAACAACTTGGCGACGCTTTGGCGAAATACTTGATGCTCACCTGAACTAAAGGGAGACTAGCGGATCTACTATATTGCGGTCGACATATGTCATAGGCGACTTTTGCGTCATAATAAAGTCAAAAGTCGCCAAAAATAGAAATTTGGTACCATAAATTTCCCTTTCTGTGATTCATAATGACGTTTTCTGACATCATTATGACACGTATGTCACCTATGACATATCTCGACTGCAATATGGTAGCACTCTAGATTTTTGACTAGACACTGATATTGATAAATTAAGGGTACTACCATATTGCAGTCAAAATACGTCATTGGCGACTTTCGCTTCATAATGACGTCAGAAGTAGCCAGACATGGGAATTTGATATCGTAAATTTCCTTCGTTACTTCATAATAACGACTTCTGACTAGAGATGTAAAAAACCTAGAATTTTGAAGAAGGGGGAATAAACTGTGGAATTTTGGGGAATAAAACCAAATTTTGGGAACTTTGGGAAGAAATCCTTTTAACAATGTTTACATTTATTTTTTCAACAGTGGCTATTTAAGAAATATATTATTTCTAAGAGATTTTTTTTTTTTTTACTTTTGGTAATATATATATATATATATATATATATATATATATATATATATATATATATATATATATTCAAGAAATAATAGCAATAAGCATTTAAATAATGTTATAGTAGCACTTATGTAGTTAATTACCCTGTTAGTCTTATCAAACACATAACTGGTTGCTTTACTTTTAATTGCTAATATAATAATTATATACATTATTTTTGATCATTATTTATTATGTAAATTGCTTTATGCTAAACTTGTTCCCCTCCTCTTATAATATAAAAATAAATGTCTTTAAATTTAAAATAACAGTTTATTATTTTTTGTAATGCATATATCATTTAAAAGTGTAATCAAATGACACTGTTGCATTTTGTGTCCAATTTCTACACACACACACATTATATGTATGTATGTATATATATATATATATATATATATATATATATATATATATATATAGAGAGAGAGAGAGAGAGAGAGAGAGAGAGAGAGAGAGAGAGATATGTTATCCATGAAAAATAATGATTTATAGGTTTTGTGACACTACAGATTATTGCCTAATATTTATGTAATAATAAAAATATAGGAAATTCTCAAAGGAAAATTATACTTATGCTTTCATGCTAAACATGATACCTTGCCAAATATAGTTAGTTAACACTTTGACTGCCATGGCTATCATATGTGATATCCAGTGATATTTCCATTGAGACACTGGCTATCCGATATGATAGCCATGGTGTTTTAACACTTCAGGCCATGGCTATCAAAGATGTTATCAGTTACATGAAAATCGTATTGGAGTTTGATTGTTGGGCTCCCTACGATGTGTTAGGTATACGTGGTTTGCGCAAATTGGTATATGTGACGATTTTATGAGCTAAGTTTTATGAAAAATTAAATATTTGGAACATGCAACAAAAAAGGGAATATATATAAATAGAGAGAGTATGTTTTAAAATATTATTTGTTTTGAAATATTGTTTTTATATATAGTTTTATGTTGAAAAAATACAAATTACACAAAAAAAGTTTAGCCCCGTTGTGAACATTTGCAATTTCGGCTTGGCAGTCAAAGTGTTAATCCCAATTATTCAATTTTTTGGTCGTTTGGCTTCCTTACACGTTTATTCATTACGGTTGCCAGTTAACTATTAATATCAAATCATTTATGAAATGTGAACATTGCCTTGTGCGATTAGGATAAAAGTAAACAAAATACTTCAAAATTCTCCTGTTTTGGAAATTCTCAAAATTCCCTCCCCAAAAATCCCAGTTTTTTCTCGGGTTTGAACCGGGTTTTTTTCCACTGCTCACAACTCTACTTCTGACTAGAGTTGTGAGCCGTGGAAAAAACCGGGTTTTTTGGGAAGGGAATTTTGAAAATTCCCAAAGCATGGGAATTTTGGAGTATTTTGAAGTCGCCCTATGACACAATGAGAACCACCATTTTTTCCCCTTTTTGTTGTAGACCTCAAAAGTTGATATTTTCACAAAATCTAACTACTATATGATATGAAAAAAAATTGAATAATTGGGATTAACTTATATTTGGCAAGGTATCATGTTTAGCATGAAAGTATGAGTATGTTTTTCCTTTGAGAAATATCCAATATCTTTATTATTACATAAATAATAGGCGATAATATGTAGTGTCACAAAACCCATAAATCATTATTTTTATTGAATAACATCTATATATATATATTAATTAACAATATATATATAAATATATATATATATATATGTATATATATATATATATATATATATATATATATATATATATATATATATATATATATATATATATAAAATGTGTGTGTGTGTAGGAATTGAACACATAATGCAACAGTATCGTTTGATTACACCTTTAAATGATATATGCATTACAAAAAAATAATAAACTGTTATTTTAAATTTAAAGATGTTTAGCATATAACAATTTACATAATAAATAAGGATAAAAAATAATGTATATAATTATTATATTAGCGATTAAAATTGAAGCAACCAGTTATGTGTTTGATAAAACTAACAGGGTCATTAATTACATAAGTACTACTGTAAAATTATTTAAATGCTCATTGCTATTATTTCTTGAATATATATATATATATATATATATATATATATATATATATATATATATATATATATATTGCCAAAAGTAAAAAAAAATCTCTTACAAATAATATGCTAGTTCTTAAATCGCCACTGTTGAAAAAATAAATGTAAACATTGTTAAAATGATTTCTTACCAAAGTTCCCAAAATTCCGGGTTTATTCCCCAAAATTCCCGGGTTTGTTCCCACCTCTTCAAAATTCCGGGTGTTTTACATCGCTACTTCTGACGCGTATGTCGCCAATGATGTATCTCGACTGCAATATTGTAGCACCCTAAAAAAAAGGGACATTTATCACTACTGCGGGAAGTTCTGTTTCTTTTGTTAACTTTATCTCTCAACCCTTTACTAACTAGTCATTATAGATACCAAAGAAAAGAAAAAGCTTGTAGAATTTTTGTTTTCTTAAAAGGTGTTTTCCATTTGAGCATAGATAGAGGGCAATCTTATAAACAATGAAAAATTTCAAGCAATTTCTATAATTTATAAACTTTCTATTTGGATCGACACTTTATGATTATACTATATTATGACTAGCCCGTCATATGACGGGATCAGTAAAATTTTTAATTTTTCAGAATTGTAAAGAACCATATGAGGCAGGTAAAAAAATGGTTTTTTTGACCGAGAACAAAAATAATCGATTAAAATTATCACATATGTACTTAATCTATTATTTAAGTAAAAAAAAAAGAAAATTATTTGTGTAATACGTAAGTTTAGTGAAAAAACGTATGGAAATAATGCAGAAAATATTTAAATAATTTAAAATAAGAAATGATTCAATGACATGGTTAAAGGAATGACGTCATAAGGCTAGAAAAAATTGTTCTTTTTATCTATTTAATTTATGATAAATTGATAAATTTAATCGCTTGCTCTTAAAATGGGGCTTGATATAATGGCATTAAACGCTCGAAAAGGGGACGGAGTGGATTTCGAACGTTTAAAAGAGGTCAGTATTTTTCGCTGTGTTGCGAAGCTTATTCATACGAATTTACTTCAGGATCGGATGTATTGTTTAGGAAAGATAAACTTTACTCGCTTTGAATTTCGCAAACCATAACTCATCAAGAATCCAATATGGATGCCTCTATCCATTCCAGGTCCAACAGCTTCATAACTTCGAGGACAGATAACTTAGGCTATTATTACATTACGAGAAGAAGATTTAGGGATACACAATATGAAATGTTTATGTGGCCAGGGACATCCGTAAAGCAATACGTGAATTTAATAAAATAAAAATAATAAAAATTATAAAAAGTTGAAAAAATAGTAAACATTTATTTTAAAAATAATAAAACGACTTTTAAAATAATAAAACAACTTTCGGAATAAGAATTTAAAAGAAAAAGCAGAAATATTAAATTTCTTAGGCATTAAAAAATTGGCTGCGTCGGGGATAGACCCGTCAACCCGAGAAATACGACGATCAAATGGGCTGACATTCTATCAAACGTACAACGTCTGCACTTTGTAAACGAACTAATTAGAGTAGATGAAGGTTCAAGTAGAAACAGTCCAGAAATTTAAATATTACTCTCCGCCTTTTCCATCCTATCAAGAATGAATTTCGTATAGAATAAGAAGAAGGATAAGGCTTGAAATACTAGCATTAAACGTTCGAAAAGGGGGGATGGGGTGGATTTCGAACTCGCTTTCAATTTTGCTAACCCTAACTCATGAAAAATCCAATATGGATGCCGGTATTCATTCCAGGTACAACCGCTTCAGAAATTCGCGGACATACAACTTAGGCTATTATTATATAGGGGATTTTATTACATTCAATAATAAGAAATAAAATGTTACTTTTCCCCCCTATGAGAACGTGTTATATTTTAAGTTGAGTTGTTTTTCTGTAACTTATGTCAACGCAATGACGGGCGTGTGTGTAATCTTCATTTCATTGCTTTTAGGCGTAGAATTTAGACGATATATTTTTGTTAACGTTTTACATTTGGGATTATTAACAAATATTTTTGATCAATTATTATGTATCACAAATGTTTAACAATATTATAATAATTTGTTAGTATTATTTAATTATTAGTTACAATTAGTTATTATTCAATAGTTTGTTTTGTAATTATTTGTTAATTATTGTTAATAATTATTTGATAATTAATAATTAAATAACTTATAATATTGTAAAAAATAATTATAATATAATATAATATGATAATGTATTATGATAAGAATAATTTTATAATATATAAAAGTATTATTAAACTTTCTATTTGGATCGACACTTTATGATTATACTATATTATGATTTTATTACATTCAATAATAAGAAACAAAATATTACATTTCCCCCCTATGAGAACATGTTATATTTTAAGTTGAGTTGTTTTTCTGTAACTTATGTAAACGCAATGACGGGCGTGTGTACGCTTCATTTCATTGCTTTTAGGCGTAGAATTTAGACGATATATTTGTGTTAGCGTTTTACATTTGGGATTATTAACAAATATTTTTGATCAGTTATTATGTATCGCAAATGTTTAACAATATTATAATAATTTGTTAGTATTATTTAATTATTCGTTACAATTAGTTATTATTCAATAGTTTGTTTTATAATTATTTGTTAATTATTGTTAATAATTATTTGATAATTAATAATTAAATAACTTATAATATTGTAAAAAATAATTATAATATAATATAATATGATAATGTATTATGATAAGAATAATTTTATAATATATAAAAGTATTATTAAACTTTCTATTTGGATCGACACTTTATGATTATACTATATTATGATTTTATTACATTCAATAATAAGAAATAAAATGTTACATTTCCCCCCCTATGAGAACGTGTTATATTTTAAGTTGAGTTGTTTTTCTGTAACTTATGTAAACGCAATGACGGGCGTGTGTACGCTTCATTTCATTGCTTTTAGGCGTAGAATTTAGACGATATATTTTTGTTAACGTTTTACATTTGGGATTATTAACAAATATTTTTGATCAATTATTATGTATCACAAATGTTTAACAATATTATAATAATTTGTTAGTATTATTTAATTATTAGTTACAATTAGTTATTATTCAATAGTTTGTTTTATAATTATTTGTTAATTATTGTTAATAATTATTTGATAATTAATAATTAAATAACTTATAATATTGTAAAAAATAATTATAATATAATATAATATGATAATGTATTATGATAAGAATAATTTTATAATATATAAAAGTATTATTAAACTTTCTATTTGGATCGACACTTTATGATTTTACTATATTATGATTTTATTACATTCAATAATAAGAAATAAAATGTTACATTTCCCCCCCTATGAAAACGTGTTATATTTTAAGTTGAGTTGTTTTTCTGTAACTTATGTCAACGCAATGACGGGTGTGTGTGTAATCTTCATTTCATTGCTTTTAGGCGTAGAATTTAGACGATATATTTTTGTTAACGTTTTACATTTGGGATTATTAACAAATATTTTTGATCAATTATTATGTATCACAAATGTTTAACAATATTATAATAATTTGTTAGTATTATTTAATTATTAGTTACAATTAGTTATTATTCAATAGTTTGTTTTATAATTATTTGTTAATTATTGTTAATAATTATTTGATAATTAATAATTAAATAACTTATAATATTGTAAAAAATAATTATAATATAATATAATATGATAATGTATTATGATAAGAATAATTTTATAATATATAAAAGTATTATTAAACTTTCTATTTGGATCGACACTTTATGATTATACTATATTATGATTTTATTACATTCAATAATAAGAAATAAAATATTACATTTCCCCCCTATGAGAACATGTTATATTTTAAGTTGAGTTGTTTTTCTGTAACTTATGTAAACGCAATGACGGGCGTGTGTGTAATCTTCATTTCATTGCTTTTAGGCGTAGAATTTAGACGATATATTTTTGTTAACGTTTTACATTTGGGATTATTAACAAATATTTTTGATCAATTATTATGTATCACAAATGTTTAACAATATTATAATAATTTGTTAGTATTATTTAATTATTAGTTACAATTAGTTATTATTCAATAGTTTGTTTTATAATTATTTGTTAATTATTGTTAATAATTATTTGATAATTAATAATTAAATAACTTATAATATTATAAAAAATAATTATAATATAATATAATATGATAATGTATTATGATAAGAATAATTTTATAATATATAAAAGTATTATTAAACTTTCTATTTGGATCGACACTTTATGATTATACTATATTATGATTTTATTACATTCAATAATAAGAAATAAAATATTACATTTCCCCCCTATGAGAACTTGTTATATTTTAAGTTGAGTTGTTTTTCTGTAACTTATGTAAACGCAAAAAACGCAGATGTATTTTAGGGCCGGTCTCACCAAAGTCATTTAACAGCTAACCGCGATTAACTCATGGAGCCAAACAATGGTGGGACGCAATTATTCGCTTAAACAGAGATTAATCGTGGTTATCTGTTAAACAACTTTGGTGAGACTGGCCCTAAAATTGTAACGTACAGTAGCACCTCGATTATCCGAAGTAATTGGGACCGAACTTACTTCGGATAATCGAACTTTTCGGATAATTGAGAATTCATCAATAATCATATTGGTCCTTACTCTGGAAGTTGCGGTTCGGTTCGAACGTTCTTTGTGACGTCATTTTGACGTCAACTAGCGGGCATTCAGCTTGCAAACGATCAAGCTGACGTCAAAATGACGTCACAACGAACGTTCAAAAAGACTCGCAACATCCAGAGTAAGCCTCCTAGTTTAATATGTAGTATCTTCATTGATGCAATAACATTCGATTGTTCTGGGAGTCGGCAGTATGACCTTTCAAATTTCGAAATGGGGTGTGTTTGAGTTTAGAACAGGGATTTTTGAAGTGGGGAAGAGTACACTCATACCGAGAATGGTGCTTGCGAGAAGGAATTCCAAAATATTTATATGCACTCGTAGTTTGGAAAGGACTGCTTGCATACAAAAGGAATGTGGGAAAAAAGAAAAAATGCATGTTTGTAAAGAGAAAATTTTGGATGATAGTAGAAAGTGAAAAAAAAAAAAAAAAAAAAAAAGAAGTAGAACCGACTTCGGTTAACGGAGACTTACTGTTAATCGAGGTTCTACTGTATTTGGTTTGGAACGCTATGGTCTACTGTTTTGCACACACCGGCTAATAAGACCGGGACCTATTGCTTAAAGCCAATTCCGAACGGCTACGAACATCCATGTCCGCAGCGGGATTCGAACCCGGGAACTCTAGTACCGAAGGGATACCCATACCACCGTAACTTAGTAATGAAATATCAGTCATGTATTATCTATTGGATAAAGATTTACAATTTTGGGAGCTTTTCGAAACTGATAACAAAAGTTAATTATGCTCTAAGAATTTTAGTAACTCTTCTCAATAAACTTTACATCAAGGGAACTTTGTGAGGGAATATCATTTGTGTGTTCTCTAATGTCAAAAGATTTACCCTCTTTGGAAAATTTTGAAACTAATAACAAAAATTAAATTTGCTCCAAACTTGAGCATTGCTCTAAGAATTTTAGTAACTCTATCCAATAAATGTTGTATCCGATGAAATTTTTAATGAAATAACATTTGTGTGTTCTCTCTATTGTAAAAAGATTTACCATGTTTGCAAGTTTTTGAAACTGATAACCAAAATTGAATTTGCTCCTAACTTGAACATTGCTCTAAGAAATTTAGTAATTCTTTCTAATAAATGTTGTATCCGATGAAATTTCTAATGAAATAACATTTGTGTATTCTCTCTCTCTCTATTGTAAAAATATTAACCACCTTTGGAAGTTTTTGAAATTAATAACAAAAATTAAATTTGTTCCAAACTTAAGCATTGCTCTAAGAAATTTAGTAACTCTTTCCAGTAAATCCAAGTAACTCTGAGATGAAATATCAGAAGAATGTTATCTATTGTAAAAATATTTACCACCTTTTTTAAAGGTTTTGAAACTGATAACAAAAATTAAATTTGCTCCAAATTTGCTGTAAGAAATTTAGTAACTCTTTCTAATAAATGTTTCACCCGGGGAACTTTGTGGTAAAATGTCACTAGTGTCATTCTCTTTTGTAAAAATATTTAACATCTTTGGAAGTTTTTGAAACTGACAACAAAAATTAAATTTGCTCCAAACTTGAGCATTCTATTGCAAATGATTTACCATCTTTGGCAGCTTGTAAAACTGGTAATAAAAATTAAGTTTGTACCAAACTTGAGAGTTATTCTAACAATTTTAGTAACTGTATCTAATAAATATTGCATCCCATGAAGTCTGTGATGAAATAACATTTCTGTGTTCTCTATTGTAAAAAGATTTAACAAACTTTGGGTATCTTTGAAATTGATCACAAAAATTAAATTTACTCCAAACTTGAGAATTAGTCTAAGAAATTTAGTGACTCTTTTTCAACAAATCTTTCATTCATGGACCTTTGCAATGAAATATCAATGGAGTGACCACTATTGGAAAATTATTTACACCCTTTGGGAGTTTATGAAACTGATAATAAAAATTAAATTTGCTCCAAACTTGAACATTCTATTGGAAAATGATTTACCATCTTTGGAAACTTGTGAACATGATAATAAAAATTAAATTTGTACCAAACTTGAGCATTACTAAGAATATTAGTAACTCTATCCAATAAATATTGCATCCGATGAAGTTAGTGATGAAATAACATTTGTGTGTTCTCTATTATAAAAAGATTTAACCAACTTTGGGTATTTTTTAAACTGATAACAAAAATTAAATTTACTCCAAACTTGAGTATTGCTCTAAAAACTTTAGTAACCCTATCCAATAAATGTTTCACCCAGGGATATTTGTGATGAAATATCAGTAGTGTGTTCTCTATTGGTAAATGATTTATCATATTTGGAAACTTGTGAAACTGATAATAAAAAATATAGACTCCAAACTTGGGCATTGCTCAACTATCTCTTTTGAAGTTTCTGAAACTGATAATAGAAACTAAAGTTGCTACAAACTTGAGAATTAGTCAACTACCTCTTTAGAAGTTTTTCAGACTGATAACGAAAATTAAATTTGCTCCAAACTTGAGAATTAGTCTAAGAAATTTAGCGAGTCTTTCCAATAAATGTTTAACCCATGGAACTTTGTGATGAAAAATCAATTGAGTGTCCTCTATCGGAAAACAGTTTACTCTCTTTGGGAGTTTATGAAACTGATAACAAAAATTAAATTTGCTCTAAACTCAAGGATTGCTCAAAGAATTTTAGTTACTCTTTCCAATAAGTATTTCATCCAGGTAACTATGTGATGAAATATCAGTGCAGTGTTATTAGAAAATGCTTTACTCTCTTCGGGAGTTTATGAAACTGATAACAAAAATTAAATTTGCTCTAAACTTGAGGATTGTTCAAAGAATTTTAGTTACTCTTTCCAATAAGTATTTCATCCAGGTAACTATGTGATGAAATATCAGTGGAGTGTTCTCTATTGGAAAATGGTTTACTCTCTTTGGGAGTTTATGAAACTGATAACAAAAATTAAATTTGCTCTAAACTTGAAGATTGCTCAAAGAATTTTAGTTACTCTTTTCAATAAGTATTTCATCCAGGTAACTATCTGAAGAAATATCAGTGGAGTGTTCTCTATTGGAAAATGGTTTATTGTCTTTGGGAGTTTATGAGACTGATAATAAAATTTAAATTTAATCCAAACTTCAGCATTTCTTTAAGAATTTTAGCAACTCTTTCCAATATATGTGTTACATACAGGAACAATTATTCCAAACTTGAAGTAATCAAGAGCTATATGCTAACAGCAAACGTCTCAAAGAAAAATTTCAGAATTTGATGTATTAGAAATTGAGTAGGAACTCCGTAAAGTTTAGATGTTTCTGAATTCACCAGGGAATTATCTGAACAAAATATTTGAAAATAAATTCGTCTGAAATACACTTAACTGTTTTTTAAAGGAAGTATTTTAAGTGAAAAGTTTTGTATACATTTGTGACAATTACTTAGTTACATTAATTGTCTCAGTATCTAAGTTCCGCTAAAGTATATATGAAAGTCCATATAGATTTTGTTTAGAATGATTGCATAGTAGTTCTATAGGGGTGCAATCTTATTTTTAATGAATGGTTCAAAGGGATCCCTCTCGTCTGACCCTCTCGTAACTGAGAAGATCGGTTCTCAACTCCCCCTAATTTTGCAATGGACCCATAAAGACCCTTAGATATGTTCAACACCCACAGATGGGCAGTATCAATTTAAATCAAAATATTATCTGAACAACAGAAAAATATTGTCACGAAGATTCGAATGAACACACCGTTTGACCTAACAGATGAATGTATTGAAGCAAAGTAGCAACTCACAACTTTATAAGATCGAGAAGTTGTCTACACCTAGTGGGTATCAGCTTTTATACCCTAACAGAATATTCGAGAAATAACTAATTTACATATTAAAGAAAGATCTAGAATGTTCGAGAACATAAGGCAACAATAAACAACATTTTTAAATTAGAAATCCATACTTTGGATCCTGGCGAGCATCAAACCCTCAAACTTTGGGTCTGGATCTCATGTTTTGACCATTCGGCCACTGAGCTCGTTGGCTAAGTTTCTTTTTTTTGCGGCAATATAATATATACGGTAAATATATACAAATATAAAATAGAATCAAAGAAATCGCTTTTATTTAACAAGAAAAGCGATAAAAAGTGCATTAAAAAGTAAAAATTTGATTTCAGCTTTTAGTTATCCAGCTTGCAAATAGATGGCGTTACTAGTGTAAAATCTCTGCAATTGCGATTCAAAGCATGCTGAAGAGCTTTTGCATTTATAAACCTTAATATTTATGTTTATCGCCAATCTCAATTTTTTTATAATTGAATATTGGATTGTCACCGAAGCTAAACCGATGTGAATAATTTTAGATTAGTAGCTAGAAAGGAGGGTAGTTACAAATATTGGGTTGTTCGGAAAGTAATTTCGTTTTTTCCCGACAGAGGATTTAATTGTATTTTTTTGCACCCGACTTCACATTTAAGCTGTATAACTTTTATATGCTTTAAGAGCTCATATAGCAAGGCTTTTGTGTGAAAAATTGCAATTAATTCTACTCAGCAGTTTTTGGTTGGTACCCTTTTAAATATGGAGAGCGATAAGCAGCATTTTCGACATATCTTACTCTTTTACTACAGAAAGGGTAAAAATGCTGATCAAGCCTTGTGTTGACAGTACGCCAGTGCCAGAACTGGTTCGCTAAATTTCGATCCTGTAATTTTGATGTCAAAGATGCACCACGTTCTGGAAGGCCGGTTGAAGCTGATAAAGACGCGATAAAGGCATTAGTTGATGCGAACCGGCGAATAACAACACTTGAGATCGGATTGAGGTTAAATTTATTAAAATTCAACAGTTTATGACGACTTGAAATGCCTGGGATTATCCTCGAAGCTCGATGTATGGGTTCCCCATGTTCTCACAGAGAGAAATCTGTGTCGCCGCATTGACGTCTGCGATTCGCTTCTCAAACGTCACGAAAATGACCCGTTTTTGAAGCGCATCATCACTGGGGACGAAAAATGGGTTGTATACAACAACGTCAAACGCAAGAGGTCATGGAGCAAAAAAGATGAACCGGCTCAAACCATTTCCAAAGCCGATATTCACCAAAGAATCGTTTTTTTTTTTTAGCTTTTACCGGATAACACAACGATTATTTCTGAAGTCTACTGTCATCAGCTGGACAAACTGAATGACGCACTTCAACAGAAAAGGTCAGAACTAATCAACAGGAAAGGTGTAGTGTTTCACCAAGACAACGCGAGACCTCGCACAAGTTTGGTCACTCGCCAAAAGCTTTTACAGTTTGAATGGGGTACAATGACACACCCACCATATTCTCCAGACCTGCCACCATCGGATTATTATTTGTTCCGGTCACTCCAAAATTTTTTGGACAAATGAGGAGGTCAAAAACCACCTCGATCAGTTTTTTTGCCAGCAAAGACCAAAAATTTTATGAGCGTGGAATTATGTTACTACCAGAAAGATGGCAAAAGGTGTTGGACCAGAACGGCCAATATATAATTTAATAAAGTATTTGTTTATTATACGAAAACTGTCTTTCATTTCCAC
>CM063497.1:34599453-34604453 GCA_032207245.1 Pardosa pseudoannulata
GGAATTCAGCATCATGTTCCTGGAATCACTCCAACACAATTTTAGCCTTGTGACACGGGGCATTATCCTGTTGGAACATTCCATTTCCAGCTGGAAAAACACAGTCCATGTAAAGCTGCAACTGGTCCGCAATGATGTCCAGATGCTCTGTAGCATTAATGGTCTACTCTACCACAACCACAAGTCCCTGAGATGCCCAAGAGAACGTCTCTCAAAGCATAATACCGCCACAACTGGCCTGTGTATGACCTACTGTTCACTGAGGGAGCAACTGTTCGTCTGGAAGACGGTGCATCCTGACACGGCCATCGGCGTGATGAATCACAAACCGGGATTCATCTGACCAGGCAACTCTCTCCCACTGATCCATGAACCAGTCTCGATGTTCCCGGGCCCAGCGTAAGCGCAGTTGGCGATGACGCTTGCAAAGGCCCACGAGTGGGACGTTTGCTGCGTAGCCTCATATCCAATAATGTCCGTTGAACAGTGCGTTCCGATACTATTCTACTTTTGTCTGCATTGTATTGGGTTGTCAGCTGAACCACTGTCTGGCTCCGGTTTTGATTCACCATGCGAGACAGTCTCCGACGACCTTTTCCTTTGATAGCGTGTGGACGTCCAACACCATGTTGTCTACTGCTGCACCATGTTGTCTACTTGCTGGTTTCATCGTCATTCATCCACTTTGCATAAGTAATAACAACTGTAGATCTTGAACGGAATAATCATATCTCAAAGAACCTGTATTATTCAATGGATACTAGCGCACGATGACATCCTTGTCAGTGAGGCTGATATCCTCGCAAAAGAAGCCCGAGACAAACCCTCAATTTTTCTACTACCTGACCCTCACTGATGATGTTATAACCAGCCGAAGACTACTTCATGCTTTTTCTTAGAAGCATTCCTTCCCTGCCCTAAACTGTCACCGGCTATTTCTATAACTATAGCCATATTGAGTTCTAAACACTTCAAGGGAATGAAAATATCTCCCGATGACCGTCGAAGCTACAGGAGCTGTCCTCATTGCATAGACACTGAATTCTCTCCAGACGATATCTTTAATTGCTCTTTCATATTGGCGAAGCTCATCAGGATTCATCTCGATCCTCCGCATCAACTCCTCTATTCCTGGGAAGATATAGATGTAGTCAGACCTGTCTTAGACACTTTTGGATCAATTTGATTCCATTGCAGTACTTTACTGGACAACAATACAACAAGAGCTTTTCTTCATATATGAAGAATTACTAACCTGTACGACTACTACAACATAATTGTAACATTTACTGGACAACACTACAACAAGAGCTTTTCTTCATATATGAAGAATTAATAACCTGTACGACTACTACAACATAATTGTAACATTTACTGGACAACACTACAACAAGAGCTATTCTTCATATATGAAGACTTACTAACCTGTACGACTACTACAACATAATTGTAACATTTACTGGACAACACTACAACAAGAGCTTTTCTTCATATATGAAGAATTATTAACCTGTACGACTACTACAACGTAATTGTAACATTTACTGGACAACACTACAACAAGAGCTTTTCTTCATATATGAAGAATTAATAACCTGTACGACTACTACAATATAATTGTAACACTTACTGGACAACACTACAACAAGAGCTTTTCTTCATATATGAAGAATTAATAACCTGTACGACTACTACAACATAATTGTAACATTTACTGGACAACACTACAACAAGAGCTTTTCTTCATATATGAAGAATTAATAACCTGTACGACTACTACAACATAATTGTAACATTTACTGGACAACACTACAACAAGAGCTTTTCTTCATATATGAAGAATTAATAACCTGTGCTACTACTGCAACATAATTGTAACATTTACTGGACAACACTACAACAAGAGCTTTTCTTCATATATGAAGAATTAATAACCTGTACGACTACTACAACATAATTGTAACATTTACTGGACAACACTACAACAAGAGCTTTTCTTCATATATGAAGAATTAATAACCTGTACGACTACTACAACATAATTGTAACATTTACTGGACAACACTACAACAAGAGCTTTTCTTCATATATGAAGAATTAATAACCTGTGCTACTACTACGACATGATTGTAACATTTACTGGACAACACTACAACAAGAGCTTTTCTTCATATATGAAGAATTAATAACCTGTACGACTACTACAACATAATTGTAACATTTACTGGACAACACTACAACAAGAGCTTTTCTTCATATATGAAGAATTAATAACCTGTACGACTACTACTACAACATAATTGTAACATTTACTGGAAACACTACAACAAGAGAGCTTTTCTTCATATATGAAGAATTATTACTAACCTGTGTACGACTACTACAACATAATTGTAACATTTACTGGACAACACTACAACAAGAGCTTTTCTTCATATATGAAGAATTAATAACCTGTACGACTACTACAACATAATTGTAACATTTACTGGACAACACTACAACAAGAGCTTTTCTTCATATATGAGGAATTAATAACCTGTACGACTACTAAGGTATAATTGTAACATTTACTGGAAAACACTACAACAAGAGCTTTTCATATATGAGGAATTAATAACATGTGCGACTACTACAACATAATTGTAACATTTACTGGACAACACTACAACAAGAGCTTTTCTTCATATATGAAGAATTAATAACCTGTACGACTACTACAACATAATTGTAACATTTACTGGACAACACTACAACAAGAGCTTTTCTTCATATATGAAGAATTAATAACCTGTACGACTACTACAACATAATTGTAACATTTACTGGACAATAACCTTTAAAGTTATTTTTACGACATGAGTTTATTATTTATTACAACAAGAGCTTTTCTTCACTTTTATGAAGAATTTGTACGACTACTGTACGATATAATTGTATTTTATTTACTGGACAACACTACAACAAAGAGTTTTTTTTTAGTGTTGTCCCTAACTACGACATCATTGTAAACAAACTGGACAACACTACAACAAGAGCTTTTCTTCATATATGAAGAATTAATTTGTGCCATCTCCCGACTATATGGGGACTTAAAGAATTTAAACCAGAACATACAACAAGAGGTCCTTCTACAACAAATCTTTGTTTTACTTTGATTGATTGCGACTACTACAACATAATTGTATTTACATAAGATGACACTAAACACTACAACAAGATCCCCTTTCACAAAACACAAAAACATTTGGTACGACTACTAAGGTATAATTGTAACATTTACTGGAAAACACTACAACAAGAGCTTTTCATATATGAGGAATTAATAACATGTGCGACTACTACGACATAATTAATATTTATTTAGTATAATAACCTTTAAAGTTATTTTAAATGAGTTTATTATTATTACGGTTTCCAATGATGGGTATTCACTTTTATAAAATTTGCCACTATGTAACCGAATATAATTCTTGTTTATTTTATTGTGGGAGCATCAACATTACTCCCTAAGACGGGACAACACTAAAAAACAAAGGGAGTCCTCTAAAGTTAGAGGTTGGGACCATACAGAAGACCCTCAGATTTGGTGCCATCTCCCGAGGTGTGATATGGGACCTTAAAGAACTGTTCAACCACGAACATATTTCACGGGTCCTTGCCGAACACGGCAAATCTTTGTTTGGTCTTTGATTGATGCAGACGTTCACATACAAAAACATCTTTTATTTAGAACATAAGATGACACTAAACACACAAAAATCCCCATGGGGTACAAGAACACAAAACACAGAAATATTTGGAGGATATCGTTTACATCGCGATCTTAAAGGAAAAAGTCACGAAATCTATGTACCAGCCTTTTTATTAACTATTGAAAGGGGAGTGGCTCCCGGAATGATGTCCTTCCGGTAATCAATCATGTCTTTTTAATTACTTCTAGTTTATTCTAGAAGATATAGTACCTCTACAATGTTCATGCTAAACTGTTTTTTAAAAACTTGTTAGCTTCTTCAAAACTATTCAAATTTAATGGCCGATTAATGTTAATCGGCCATTAGTTAGACCTTAAAACTATTTATTACAGCTTCAACACTACAGCACTCGAAAACATCTCTGGAAAATTAATATTTTTTCTAAAACTTTCTTGTTTAAACTATCTGACTTTCTAAACTTAAAATTGATCTTAAAACATCAACTGACAAGTGAAGTTAAACGAAAGTGATTAAAATTGAGTACATTCAAGTGGTACGAAGTAAAAGAAACCCTGTAACCGTAAAAATTATCGGTTTATAATGAAAATTCTATATAAAAAATACTCAGTGTATTGGACATTAACGCTATGGGTCTTTAGAAATGGAACCCTTTGTATCTATAACTGCTTTTAATGAAATGTTCATACATTTTCTTTTTTCTCTGCAGATGTAAAAAAAGAGTGTAAAACTGAGAAACCAAAATGCGAAGATACGAAAGGTTTTTGCAAAGTAACGGAGAAAGATCAAATCGAGTGTATTTGCCTCCCAAAACAGGAGTATATAAACGGCATAGGCTGTAAAGGTAAACATATCTAATAATATTAATTATCTTTAACACTTTGACAGTTTCGATTTTTTTCCAGAATTCGGCCAAAAAACGTCACATTTTTTATTGCATTTTTTTGTTCATTTTACATTAAGTATAGATATGTTATTAAAATTAACATTTTTAATATTTTTAAGCATTTATTACAACTTTTTTTCTTTCTATGAAAGCATCATAGAACTGAAGTTTACCTTTAGTCTCAATGATATCCAAGTTAATTTTTGGAATTCCAATAAAGCAAATCTAGGAGGCGGATCCGAAGGATTATCACAATTAATTTTAAAAAAATGTCTTGCTTGACTGATTCTATCTGTACTACTATCAGAGTCACTACTATCCAGGTCATCTAGTAAACTTTCGCTACTATCATTTACAGATAATTCAGTTTCTGATTCCGAGTCACAGTTCGAATCGCAAGA
>CM063497.1:34611953-34614453 GCA_032207245.1 Pardosa pseudoannulata
ATCCGTACGGATGCCTCTATTCATTCCAGGTCCAACCGCTTCATAAATTCGAGGACAGACGGACAGATAACTTAGGCTATTATTATATACGGGATGTGTTAGATCAAAAACTATTGCATTCGTATTTACAGTCTGTTCCATAAGAGAGTGTCGTCTATTTCTCTGAAAATACAAACGAATTAGTTAAAAATACATTTGTACAGTGTAGTATACATATTAAACTGAAATGCGTTTCACCTAATAAGTTGTCCAGTCACCATTATTATCGATTGTGCAAGAATCACTTTATTATCCGATTTTGACGTTGAGCGGCATTTACCCCGCTCCGGTAGATCGTCAACATTTTGTACCACTTTATAACGGGCTGCCCACTTCTTGACGAACGACTCATGCACTGAGCTGCAGCTGCACAAGACATTTTTGGTCCTTTTGAATTGGGACAATGAAACACTGACTCAAAACGGCTCGCATACCGGACACTCATTTTGGAGTTGTTGATTTAAACACAGCAAAACAAATCGAATAAAGAATATAACCTGTTGTAATGTACATACAATCTATACACCAGTGTTCGTTACAAGGGAGAAACACAGAATGAATATAATACTTTATATTGAGATTCAGACATTTATTCTATACATTCATTTACAAATAGATCCTTGGTTATCATATATCATAATCATCAATTATTTATGTCTTCTATTTACACTATAATTATCACAATTCTCTTTATAAGGAGTTATTATTATTAACAGAGGCCTAAGTTAAGTGACTGTAAATATTATTTTATAAATTACCTCCATTAAAGTCACAGGGGAGCAGGCAGGGGCTTTTCTCCCTACGTCAGTCTTCAGTTGGTGCAGAGGGTCAGGTAGAGGCTTTTCTCATACGGTGTTGGTCAGGGCGCAAGGGACTAGTTGGTGATGGTGAGCGGGGCGGTGTCGGTCCGGGCGCACGGGACGAGTTGGTGCTGGTGGATCCTTGTCCCACTTCTCTCGACTCCCGACTTCAACTCCTCTCCTTAACTTCGTTTCCAAAACTCCTCACCTCGGTTCCAACGCCCCTTTTTTCTTCCTCTCCAATCCCTTGTCTTCGGGAAATTTTCCCACATCTGCATGCCCTTCGGGAGTGCAGGTGGGCTCATTAAAGTAGCCCCTTTTGTGCAAGCTGACATTACTTTTTAGCCCCTGCTCCCATAACTCACGGTTACAGCTCTGAGCGAGCTTGACCGTTACGCTGCCATTCCGTGATCTATACCTTCTCTGTGGGGGTCCCTAAACTAGACGTGCACAATTGGAGTCCTAAATTCCTCTAGGAAAATCCTCCCACAGCTGTGCATGCACGTGCAGATCACCGTACGAAAGTACCTCGGTACATAACCATAGAGCATTCTTCTCTAATGTTTGAAGAACACGTGAAATTAATCCGGTATCTGCGCTCTATCTATTGACGGAGTTATGAGAGACACGCTCTTATGTAACAGACTGTATAAAGTGACAGTATCTCAATATCACGTGTTACTTCTCTTTAACCCTTTAACGGTCACCAAAATAAATTCAGGGGAATTTAATGTAATTTGTTTATAAATGTTATCTATAAGCCTTGTATATGTAAAATATATAAATTTTCTTTACATTCCTTACTTAGAGGATAACAAATTAGGGTTTGAGAAGTGGTTTAGTTGAATAATCCCTACCCTTGTACAGCTCGAACATTATGCCTTTTTAAAAGTTTAACTATACTGGAAGTACAATAAATGATAATCCTTAAACAGGTATACTAAATAAAAATCTTAACAACTTAAAAGTGTTGTTTGTATAGATACTTTTATTTGAGGTCATAGGTAAGATAAATTGAATCTGACTTCTCAAGTACAGAAAGTTTAAATACATATATTTCAATAGAAAAAGAAATAAATAAGTTAAACGTAGAACTATCATCTGTTATATATTTAAAATACCAAAAATATAATGTGTATAAAATGTATAAAATATGTAAAATATATAAAATATATAATGTATTTTTAATATATAAAATGTAAAATGTATTTTTAATATATAAAATGTATAATATTTATATATAAATATATATATATATATATATATATATATATATATATAATATATATATATATATATATATATATATATATATATATATATATATATATATATATATACATATATATATATATATATATATATATATATATATATATATATATATATATATATATATATATATATATATATACATATATATATATATACATATACATATATATATATATATATATATATATATATATATATATATATATATATACATATATATATATATATATATATATATAAATATATATATATATATATATATATATACATATATATATACATATATACATATATATATATATACATATATATATATATATATATACACATATATACATATATATATATATATATATATATATATATATATACATATATATATATAT
>CM063497.1:34625514-34648014 GCA_032207245.1 Pardosa pseudoannulata
CGACCCCAAGCGTATTATTTTTCGTTAGAGTGACCGCCAATTTTAGTCAGCAGAACTCATGAGCAAGTGGGCTATTTCAAAATTATTGTACTGTGGTGCAACTTCGAGAAACCTGTACTCCTCTCTTTGTGTTTGCTTAAAGGAGAGGAGGGGGCGTGACGAAAAGGGGGGAACTAAGTCTTCAATTATCTTTTGATGAATTTGTTGCCGTAGACGAAACTTTACAGTGCTGCGAAGAAAATTTGAATGAGGACGATTTTCTTGCCCGTATTA
The DNA here is from genome assembly GCA_032207245.1 of Pardosa pseudoannulata. Taxonomy (NCBI): domain Eukaryota; kingdom Metazoa; phylum Arthropoda; class Arachnida; order Araneae; family Lycosidae; genus Pardosa; species Pardosa pseudoannulata. The sequence goes on from CM063497.1 coordinate 34,625,788, forward strand.
CCGGAAATGAAGAAATCTGCGATTCCGACGACGGAGAGAAGAAATCGTTTAAGCTTTTTTGAAAAAGAAGCCTTCAATGCAATGAATGCCTTGCGTCCATATTTTGAAGGACAATTTAATTCTGAAATTTCCTTCAAAATCTAACGGATATGGAATCAGTGAGAATGACAAATTCCCAAATGAACTTGAAACAGGCATCAATCAAAGACTTTTTTTCTAAAATTCAGTAATGGAAATAAAAAATAAATAGAAGTGTTCTCTAGGTATGTACTGTTGCATAATTTCTTTGCTCAATTTTTTTGTATTATTTTTTCAATTCGTTACAACGACCATATGATGTTGGTCGCACAGGGGTTCGTTATACGGAGGTTCTACTGTACTTGTATATAGCATGTCATATGACAGGATCAGGAAAATTTTTACTTTTCCAGAATTGTAAAGTACCCTATGAGGCAGGTAAAAAAATGGCTTGTTTTTTGGCTGAGAATTATCTGGTACATTCTCAATAATTTGTTTATTTTTATACTTCTCTATAGTATCCCGATATTGTGAATGCAGTCCAGAATCACGTTGAATTCATTAAGAAAGATAATTCAAAGTTTTCTTCCCTACGTCAAAATTACAGTTAACTTCTTCCCAATTTTTTTCCCTCAGCAATTAATGGAAGTAAAGGTATGAAACTATCCTTTCCACTACTCCCTGGATGTAGATAGAATTTGTTGTCACTGAAATTTTACCAGTGATAAAATTTTCATTGCAACAAAAGATTAAATAATTTTCGATCTATTGAGATTTACCTGAATAACTAAATTTACGCGCAAAACGCCCGTTCCCGGTACAATTACGCTACGAAATGTGCCCGCATACAATGTGTTTCCCTGAAATTTTAAAATGTCAAATACTTTTATACCGTTTTGTATTTAATTTTTTTTTTAATTTTACTTTATTTATTTAATTTCGTTACTTTTAAGGGCTTTACCATCTTATGGTATGTACTATCTTATGGTCCTGACCATAAGAAAGAGACTGGCACAAGTCTAATTAAAACTTTATTTTTGAGCTGCTAAAACGGACATTTTTACTAGTCAACGACAGACAAAGGAAAGACACAAAAATCACTCTGCTCGAACAGAGGTGCACCCAAGAGCGAAGACAGAAAGAATTTTCCCAAGGGACAAGAAACTTACTCAGCGAATTAACTGTTAAGATCAGGAAAAAACGAGGAGCCATTTGCCGGCGACAGCTGGAAAACGTGTTGAATAGACAGAAAATTTACATCTATAGGATAGAAAGCTTTGGGAATTATATCGAAAGAATTTTAAGTCGAAGACACTCCTTTGATTAAGACATTTAGAGGCTGGGAAAAAGATTTTAAGGAATTAGAATGGGAGAGGGGAGGTTTTTAAGGAAATATTAAAGTTAAATAATTTTGATATATTACACACACACACACACACACACATACATATATATATATATAATATATATACATATATATATGTATATATATATATGTATATATATATATATATATATATGTATATATATATATATATATATATATATATATACACACACACACACACACACACACACACACACACACATATATATATATATATATATATATATATATATATATATATATATATATATATATATATATTATAAATACTTAAACACGCGACGTTCAGCGATTTTTTTATTTTCAAAGAGATGAATATATAAATTAATTATTAAATGCAACATCGTATTTAAATATTTTATAAAAATCGATGAAAAAATTGTAAAATAATATTATTTATTTATATGCTCAACCAATTATTCGTGGGCCACATGAAACAGTCTGTCGGGCCGCAAATGTCCCTGAGCTTCACTTTGGTATTTCTTGGTTTAGAATCACCTTAAACTTTGGACTCAATGAAAATCCAGTAATGCTTCTACTCGCATTTACAACTGCTGGCATTTAAGACTCGCAAACATATGTTTTTGGTTTGACTATAAGGATAATGACGTAATTTGCAAGAGGGGTGTCGAGGTATGATAAAAATTTGTAAAATATAATATTTATTTATTTGACCAATCCATTATTCGCGGACCGGAAATAGCCACGAGCTGCATTTTTGGTAACCCTTGGTTTAGAATCACCGTAAACTTTGGACTCAATGGAAATCCGCTAAGGTATTTACAATCGCCTTTACAACTACTGGCATTTAAGACCCGTAAACATACGTTTTTGCTTTTGACTGCTAGGATAATGACGTAACTTCCAGCGTTTCTTGTTGAGGTATGACGCATGGCATTGGGGCCAATAGTATCCTGTGGAACGAGTTAAGTACCGCCATTCAGTTGACCATCAGGTGGAGCCGGGAAACTCAAAAGCGCTTTCTTAGCAGTTGGGTTCTTTTACACCCACATTGCACGTGTGCAAAACTTCCTCAGGTGAGAGAAGGGGACAGGATCGAAGACGGATTACCGTAGTTGTGTGTTCTAGAAAAGAATGCGATCTCACCGTGGAACTTATACTTGTGCTCTGGGTTATTGCTTGACTACCGAGCGGATCTGAAGTAAGTGATGATGCCAAACTTTATTTCATAGCTGGAAATTTTGTTAGAAGCGAAATTAATCGTTTGATAGTAGTAGTAGTAGTAGTAGTAGTATATATTAAGCCAAGATTTAAATTTTATATGAAAAAAATTCCATTTAAATTTTTCTCTTCGTTTGGATTTTGGATTCTTTTGGAAATGCATAGCCTTAATTTCACAGATCAATGTTTATCAATTGAAAATTTACGGCGTAGTAATCGATGCAGACTACATAATAACAAGTTAATACTCGAGTAATTTCTGCGAAAAAATATATTGATTAATATCTTAATTCAAAGTTATTTAAATGAAAAATTTCAGTTCAAATTTTTCTTTTCGTTTTGTTTAAATTTTTCATTTGGAAACGTATAGCCTTAATTTCATAGATTAAAATTTATAAGATTGAAAATTTAAGGTAAAATGTAATATCAGAGTCTGCTTTACTCTGCAGACTAATTACTACTGCTCAGATTACTACGGTGTAGTAATCTAAGCAGACTAAGATATTACATTTTATCCCATTAATGTTGAGTAATTCCTGCTGTGAACATATTGATAAATATTTAAGTTATTTAAGTAAAAAAATTCATTTCAAATTTTTCTTTTCACTTTGATTTTGATTCTTTTGGAAATGTATAGTCTTAATTTTATAGATAAAAACTTATATTGAAAATTTACGGTATGGTAATCGATGCAGACTAAGATATTACATAATAACCCATTAATGCCCGAGTAATTTCTGCCGAATATATATATTGATAATATAATTCTAAGTTATTTAAGAACGATATTTATTTTTCGTATAATTCTTTTCGAATAAATATATTCGTAGCCGTTCGGAATATTAAATTATTATTAGTCCTTGTGTTAAAAAATAGATCGTAGCACTCCGAACCAAACCAAACTAAGTTATTTAAATGAAAAGCTTAAGTTCAAATTTTTCTTTTCGTTTTGATTATCTTTTTTTTTTCCATTTGGAAATGTATAACCTTAATTTCAGAAATCAAAACTTATAAAATTAAAGTTTACGGTGTAATATCATAGTCTGCTTTACTTCTCAGACCATAGGCGTAACTTGGCAGTTTCAACTGGGGGGGGGGCAAAAGTTTTCAATAATGAATATTCGATAATCCTAATACAGTAATATTTAACCCTTTTTAACTATCATTTTTGTTATTGTTTATTTAGTTAGAATATCAAAATCTTAACAAACGTTCAAAATCGCTGCAAATCACAAAACATGATTGTTCTTCTCATTTATTCTGCCGAAAAATGTTGTTTCTTTAAACTTGCAAACATATCTGTCGCCATCGAAGGGAGGTAAGATTAAACGGTAAATACCCAGTAAATCAACTAAGTAAAAATAAAATTCAACGGAGTAAAATTAAATTAAGCTGGTTTTATCCAATTTAAACACAAATTGATTTTTTCCAAAGATATAGACATAATTTATTTTCTTAATTGCATAATATTACATATTTATGTCAAAAAATTTCTTCATTTCTCTCATCTTCAATCAAACACACGTTATGATTAAAATGTAAGTACTATTTTACTTTTCAAATGCGTTTAAATATCAGTGAGTCGTTCACAAATGTAACAATAATATTTAGATTTCAGTATATTTTGAAGTTCTTACATATTATAAAACTAATAGTTAGGAGTATTTGAAATTACAACATGGATATTTTGGCACACATTTGGGGTTTGGTTTGGTTTTGAAGCGCTACGGTCTACTGTTTCGCTAACCAGGGCTAATAAGATTGGTACTTACTGCTTAAAGCCGATTCGAACGGCTACGAACATCCATGCCGTCAGCGAGATTCGAACCCTAGAACTCCAGTACCGAAAATCCGTATTCTACCGCCCGGCTGCACATTTGGGAATACTCTGGTATATAATGAATAACGATGCTCATTCGAATGACAGTAAAATTGTTCCACAATAACATGGGAGCTCCTCATTGTCTGAATAATTGTCCCTATTTGCGTGGGAGATAATTTATTGTTTAGAGGCAACTTTGGGTACGATTTTAGCCATTTCTGGTGTATATAAAGAGCCAAAAATTGTTGTTTAAATCAGATCTAATGATACTTTTTCGAATTACACTTAAATTGTCCCAATATTCTAATGTGTGTGTATTATTTCGGGGGGGGGGACTTTATGATTTTGGACACATTTGAGGTTGATTTTGGTGCATTTTCGGTGTTGATTAAACTTTAAAAATGGTTGATCGAATCTGATCTAACGACGCTTATTCGAATGATATATGTTCATGTTTATAAGATCATTTAAAAAAAAAATCCATAAAGTTATCCTCCCCCCTTACAGTTTTTTAATCATTTTTTTTTTAACTGATCATTGATGTGCTGATCAAATCCGATCAAATTAACCCTTGAAATGACGTCTAGCTCCATTAGTTTTCATTCCATACCGCACAATGACGAGCTACACTGTCATGCGATTAAAACAGTTAAATATGATAATTAATTTAGTTTAAAATTTCTAGTGTACTGAATTTGGCAACACTTTTATCACTTGTGAAAATCACAAGTCACTATTGCATATTGTTTACTTGGTACAAGTCATTGCCAAATTAATGAGTCAGAATATAAGAAAACCTACTAAGAAATGCCGTGTGTGTTACAAGAATCAAATTAAAAGTGAGACTACTTGATGGTTTAAACAATTAAGAATTCCTTTGCACTTTGTTTTGAAAAGTACCACTAGCTTGAAGACTATTATCTGTATACCTTATTAATGTTTTGCTTTGATATTTTCTTAATTTTACTGTTTCTGATATTATTTAACACTAAGTAAAAATATTTTAATTAAGAAATGTAAGAATTGTAAAATGAAACATTTTTTAAATAAAAATTAAATGTTATTCATGCTATTTTTTTCATTATTAATCATACCAGAAGGGGTTAATGACGTACTTTGAAATGTTAGCTTCCGTCATAGGGGGGGAGATAACTTTATTTGGGTATATTTTCAGTTACATTTAAACCTTAAATTGATATTAATGTCAAACCTTTCAAAAAATTTTATAGATAATTAAATAAATTTATCGACTTTGTAAATGTAACTGTTAAATTAGTCTCAAAATTCCTGAATTTTTAATAAAATAAAATCAATTTTCAATTTTGGTAAAAGAATGTTTACTTTATTATAACATGTATAACTTCGTTTATTACTGAATTCCCCACAAAAGTATTATTTTCATACTCATTCTGCATTTATTTTATTTGATTTACAGCTCAATAGCTGTTAAATCCTGACTTGAAAGTACTTCTAATTCATCTAAATTAGTTATAGTATTTCGAATTTCCATATCTAATTTGAATATCTGATTACTCTTTATGTTGTTCCAAAACTTCTATTAAAGCATTATTTATAACCTTTGACTCAAAATGTTGCGTTATCTTATTCTATATTTTCATTAGTAAATTCTAATTCTTTGCCTTTTTTTAATTTATATAGCATCATGGGTATGATTTAGGAGGAGCAGGGTGGGAGGAAATTATTTATATAGTCAACACATGTACCAACAAACTTACTATGAAACATGAAAATTTAGAAAAAAAAATCCCGAAAGTGCACTTTTAAGATATACAGTTTTAATGAGCAACATACACACACCTACATATTAGAGAGATATTTTACAAAAAACACTAAAAACATTTTGAAATTTGAAAACTAAAAGAGAAAACTTTCTTGCAATATAAGAAGGAAACTTGGGTGAAAACTTGGTCTCATTTATTTAATTGAGAAATTCCAACCCTTGCATAGCCATATTTTCAGGATGGGTTTTAATAAACAATTATCCAAGAAACATGCAAAATACATAACATAGATTCACAATCACATAAGACGATAAAACAAAACAAGGCCGTAGCCAGAAATTATTTTCACAGGGGGACCAGGGGAAAGACACTGTTATTTTTGAATAATACTTCAGTAAAACTACAGGTTTTGTTGTGCATGTATACTCCTAAGAAGTAATGATTATCATAGCACAAATGTAGTTTTACAATAAAAAAAATGATATAGTGAACAATTTTAAAGGTTTGAAATGTTTAATTAAGTATTTGCTCAATGGATTTAATAATAAAATAAATATTGAAAAGATATAAACTATACATGACATTAAATTCTAATTTTAAAAACAGAAGTATAACTGAAGAAAAATCCTAAGTCTGACAGAAAATGAACAAGTTTAATTTTTTTTACCTTATATTATAAGTATGCTCACCTTGGATATTTGCAAAAAATTTTCCCAATTTCTTCTGGTTGTCTCTATCCATAAAGCGATGAATTAGAGTACTAGTCAAAGTGCTCCCACTATTCGAATACTGTTAACTCTATATATATGTATGACAACTTTCCGGTCAGAAAAAGTCCCCAGTTTTATATCTGAATAGCACATAAATGACCGGAAAAAAGCACTCTTTTTACTCGCAAGCGTTCCTAAAACCAATTTCCTACTCTCTTATATATGGAAGGTCCTTGTGGTTGTTGCTTTTTACCTGTAGTAAAATCTGGAAGGACTGACTATAACAACCCTATACTTTGCTAACCGTAACCGAACGCAACTATCCTTCTCATCTAGATATCTAAATGATTTCAGCTTCTGCACTGGTATTTTTTTAATTTCTAACACTACACCACAAAAATAAGAGAATGTAAATACATTTTTAAATATTTAATATTGTTAAATTATTAAAACTGTTGAGTATTACTAAATAACGGTTGAAATTTGACCGAATCGGTAGGGTGCTGATCTTAGGTACCGCAATTCGTAGGTTCAAATTCCACTGCTGATATGGATGTATGTAGCCGTTTGGAAGGCAGTATGTTCCAGTCCCACCAGATCTTGTGTAACAAAATAGTATACAGCCCTCCAAACCAAATGAAATCACCGCATAAGACTTAAATAAATATGTAAAAATATAAATAAAATATTTATATCTTAACTTTATCTTTAAAATTCTTGCAAGGAACTTTTTGGGGAAGCAATAATTTATTCATATTGATGCAATCTATATATTTCATTTCAATTTAAGTTGAAAGGCTTTTAAAAGGTTTACAAAAAATAAAGATGTTTATCTGTGCTACAATAGTTTTTCATAAGAAGATTATTAATGACCCATCTCTAAGTATAGTATAAAGTTAATACTCAGTAACATATTTTGATTAAAATCATAAAGGTAACTTCAGGAAGATGTTTACACACACTACATTATGCATGCCCCCTTTTATTACTTTTAATTGATTGCAAATTAACTTTCTTTCAAATTTAACACTTGTTTTCGAAGTTGTTCTTGGTCGAATGGGTTGGTTGCTGCTGTTTGTTACCGGTATTCGTTGGTTTGAATCTCACTGCTGTAATAGATGTTCGTAGCCGTTCGGAATCGGCTATAAGTAATAGGTCCTGGTCTCAGGACTAGGTTTCATACTCATGTTAAGAAGCAGTGGAATATGGTGCTCCAAACGATTCAGCAAACCAACCAAAATTATTCTGGGTATCTATTTAATACTTCCTTTTATGTAGAATTTAAAATTTTCCTATTACAAAAATAATTTATACGTGTATAAAATAAAAAATGTTTGTTTTCAATCATGCAATTGCTCATTTAGCTATATACAAAAATCTAGTCTAACGTAATAAGTTGAAACTATTTTCTAACATAGAATCTGTCTCTCCACGAAACAGTTTTTAAATTTTTTTTTAATTTCAACAGGAGGGGAGGAAATCCCCTAAATACTCCTGACTACGTCCTTCAAACAAGAAAGCAGTTGAAGAATCAAGAAGAATCGGGCTAATTTCCTTTTTCGATTAAACATCAAAGGATGCCATTTATAAAAAAAAAAAAAGAACTTGGTGATCAGATATGTATTTGGAGTTACATGTAAACATAGCAGGGAGGGTCCGAGGTAACAGGATTGAACAGTGATCGAATAGTCAAGGGCTGGTTAAAAAAGGGTCGACCAGGCCTTGGCACTGAGTATCTGATTTGTGGACCTTCAAATTTATATAATTTTTAAAACTCGAGTTATTTAACTATCAAAATTTTAAAATCTTCCTGATTAATTCTTCAAGCAATATTTTATGAAATTTTACAAAGTTATGCAAAAGTAAAGGATAGTTTTTATTTTTATTGGAAATTATAAAAATGAAATACCAAATCGAAACTTTTCTTGCAGTTATAAATTTCCTCATAGTATCGTGTCAAGAAAATTGTTATTATTTGTACGAATTATTTGAATGGTTGGTATTTTGTTATTGTTTGAACATTGTACTGAACCCCTGGTGTGTGTGTGTGGGGGGGTAAGGATATAATTAGCTTAATATAGTCAATTGAACATAATTAGCACTTCTGTTTTGAAAGTTTGAAAACGTTGTGTGAGAAATAACTGGCCCACGAAAGGGTTAAGCAGAAGGTGTCGTTAGACTTTCTGTAGCAAAAAAAGAAGACTGTAGCTCCCCAAGCCAATAAACTTAGGACACCAGGCAAGTTAGGTGACTGCCTAGGCAAAATTTAGAAGCGGCGAAAAATTTGTTTTTTAGTAAACAACTTGAATTGGTATCAGGGTCGTAACTAGAGCTTGGCGAAGGTGGCACTTGCCACGGGAGCATTAGTCACAGGGGCGCCAAGCTCAGAGCAAAATCTCTGATAAAGATTCTTAAACGCGATCCAAACGAGGACAATGCGACCCCAAATAAAAATGAGGAAAAATTGAAGCGAACGTTTCCTAGATAAACAATTAAAGGGTAGGGATAAGTGACACTAAATTAAAATTATTAATAAAATTAAGCGTGAAAACATACATTTATTACATTTATGTGATTTAACAATTCTTGGATGTACAGGCAAAATATTCGCCAATAGATGAAAAAGCATTGACTTGCCAAATGCCTATGTGTTTTAAGTCACCATGCGCTTTTTAATACAGAGGCGACTAAATTAGGGATTGATCACAAGAGCTGCATATCTAGCCCTAAAATATTTGCGGGGGTACAAACAGATGTTTGTCTCCCAGCATTGTTATTTGTTCCCGTCTAATGTGCAAGCTCTAGTTTATTTCAATGGTCTATTGAACTAGTCTATTGAAATGCCGGCGACGGTAAATTTTCCGCTCGGAAAAATCCGATGTGTGTAACCAGACTTGTTGTTTTGATTCCGCTGTCATTGCCACCAGCTCGTTGAGGCTTCTAATGGAACCTCCTCTGTGTATCATAGCACCGTACAGGGGGAGGGGGTAGTTGTGTCTAATTTATGGTAAGATAACATCATTTGGACACAAGATGTGGGATTAATGGTTTTGGCTCATACAGAACAAAGAAAGGAATTGTTGAGTTTGTGTTAGACACAGTTCTAAATGGAAAAAAAAAAATCAAAAATCTCCTATTTGATATTTAATAATAGCCTAAGTTATCTGTATGTCCTGTCCTCGAATTCACGAAGCGGTTGGAACCGGAATGGATAGTTCATCCATATTGGATTCATGATGAGTTAGGATTAGCAAAATTCAAAACCAGCAAAGTTGAAAACTCCTAAACTATCTAATCGATTCTAATATAAATTGGTATAAATATGCTCCATATCACAACGATTGTCTTTAAAATGCTCGAAATCCACCCCTTCCTCCCTTTTTCGATCGTTTAATGCCATTATTTCAAACCCTATTTTCCCAGGTTAAGAGCAGGCGATTAAATTTATCAATTTATCACTCGATAAATAGATAAAAATAACATTTTTCTAGCATTATGATGTCAATCATTTAACCATCTCATTCAATCCTTTCTTATTTTAAATTATTTAAATATCGTCTGCATTATTTCCATACGTTTTCTCACCGAACTTAGATATTATGTCAAACATTTTCTTTTATAGTTGGCTTAAATAATAGGTAGGTACATATGTCATAATTTTAAATTTAATCACGTTAAACTCATCTAGAAAGATGATTCCAAGTTTTCTTAGCCACGTGGAAATTATCTTTGAGTTCATCCAATTTTTTACCACGGTAATTAATGGTAGTAAAGGAATGAAACTACCGTTTCCACTATACCTTGGAGGTAGATATAATTTATTGTTAATACCGGTGATAAAATTTTCATAGAAACAAAAAATAATCGATGATTAAATTTAAAATTAGCACTTGTGTACCTAATCTATTATTTAAGCCATTATTATTTAACGAATATTATTTATTTTTTTTTGTAAGTTGCAAATGGCAACGAACGATATTTTTTTAGAAAAAACATGATTGTTCTTTCATATGCGAGAAGAAAATGGCTCTTGAGTTGCTTTTGTGTTTTTGAGAAATTAATATTATTTACGCCATAAATTCTTCTGTGTGACATTTTCTGTTTTTTAAAGAGCTCGCATACGGAAATATAATAAAAGGTGTTTTATATTAAAAGTGCGTTGTTTTGAGCAGTTAACTACGCCATTGAGAACAAATCATACTTCTGATTTGAAACCCAAACGGATGGTGGGTCCGTTTAACCATTGGTTGGGCTTTCTCGACGCTCGACTCGGACTAACGGTTGGGCCGCTCAGGAAGAACGAAGAGGGATGAGCGAAAAAAGAACATGTGCAAGGATTATGTAAAATCTTATATGACATTAAGAAAGTTCTTAACTCTGATTGCACATTTCTGAATTCATATTTCTAGCCAAAGATAACAGATTCATATACAAAATTCATGATATTGAAATAACGTTTCTCGACAATTTTTATAGCCAAATGAAAATACTATAGAGCTCTGATTATCCAAACTTTGGAGGGAAACTGATTCCACTAACGAAAAATCCGGATGACTGAATTTCTTTGAAAGATGGCTACAATATAGATTTTAGGTAACATTCATACTTTTCCCAGTGTCAGGACTGACAGTTATAATAGTGCATATTTATCACATGACAAACGGCGTGTTTAGAAGTAAGAGTTTAAATTTTTCAAACATTATTATTTTTAACAAAATTAGTAGAAAGACAAAGGACACCAACAAATTTTGGGATATGCTGGAGAAGGTATATGGTATATAACTCTGCAGGCGTTCGAGAGAGTGGTGAGCAGGAATGTTGTGAAAAAATGAAACCATCCAAGGATTATTTAGCTATTTCTATATCTCAATAGCCTGGATGGCATATCAGAAAATGCAATTTAATGTATTATAAGAATTGATATGGATATATTATACATATAACAAAAAGCAAAGATGTTTATTCTCCAATGTCTTGGACTTATCTTTGGAGAATTTACAGATTAAAATACGACAAAGAAAATCATTCAATAAAAGTAATTTACAAAATTTCCCGTAGCGAAGCACGTGCACATTTGCTAGTATTTTATGAAAAATTGTACTCATATTTGCAGAGAAAAATATTGAAATGTCACAGCTTCACTTATGGATATGTATATAAAAACTAGAAAGTTTATTTTCCATACATAGTTTTATTTCACATACCAGAAGAAACTTGTATAAAATATTTGAAGCATCATAAACACACTTGAAAAAGTCTTAGTATTTTCAATGCATAAAACTCGAAGACAAACAGACAAGGAGAAAAAAAATCACATAAAATTTTTATTTGTCAATAAAAGTCAATAGAAATTAAATCCTATACTTAAATAGCTAGAGAAATATTGAAGATGTAGATTTAAAATTTTCAAAGTATGCGCAGTAAAGCTAGAATGATATTGGTTTGGTTTGGTTTGGCGCGCTACGCTCTACTTTTTGCAACACGAGGGCTAATGAGACCGGGACCTATTGCTTAAATACGATTCCGAACGGCTATGAACATCCATGCCACTGTGGGACTCGAATCCACGAACTCCCGTTCCGAACCATTCGGCCATAAGTTGGCTTGAATGATAATTAGAGTCAATAAAGATAATGTTTTTTCAATGCAGTTGTCTATACAGACAGATAACTTTACACCAAACATGGCTTGAAGCTGTACTCATTTCAGGGTTAGCAAAAACCCCTTTTTATTTTTTATTTTTTTATTTTTTATTTTTTTTTTTTTTTTTTTATTTTTTTATTTTTTATTTTTTATTTTTTTATTTTATTTTTTCCCCTTCCCTCAAGAAAACCCCAACTCAGTAGGCTTTTTCAGGGTTTTGGAGTTTTTTTTTTCGGGTTTTATCAGGGTTTTTTTCTAGACTTTAAAGGTTTTTAGATGCCTTTTTTGGGGATTTGAAAATCATGTTTTTTTGTTATGTAAGAGGACAGGATATATAATTAATTGTATGATTAAAGTAAATTTAAAATTTTAATCACTTTTTAAAGTTAAAAATTTAAAAATCAATTTTAAACTATGCAGAAGAAATTTTTGTCTGAATTAAAGGAAATTTTGAAATCTTAAAATAAATTATTTTTTACATATTCTAAAATTTTTCTAACATCAAAAAACTAGTTTTTAATGGCATTTATTTTATACTAAAAATTGGCTTTGAAATAGTTGCATTTAAAGTTTTTTCTTTTCATTAAAATGTTTTAAATTATTGTTATATATTAATTAACAGTATTGTGTTATTAAAGCATTCAAAAGATACTTTTTTAGTTAATTTGTAAGTTATATATATGATAAGTAGCAGAATTAATTATATATATTATCCCTATGCTTACTTATTTGCAGTTGTTATACATATTTTTTTACCAATTTTTCATGTCCATTTTTCGATTAATTTTATCACATGTAATACTTCAATATTCTTATTTTTTTCATAATACATTCTTATTAACTTTGTTTAATTTAGATTTTATTGGTTTATAAAACAGTCATCCAAAACAGTTTTATATGTAAATATATATATATATATATATTAACCAAATACTTTATGACATTCTGTGAAAAAATATAATACATATAAATGAAAAATAAAGCAATATATATATATATATACATACATACATATATATATATATATACATACATATATATACATACATATATATGTATATATATATATATGTATATATATATATATATATATATATATATATATATATATATATATATATATATATATATATATATATATATATATATATATATTGCATACTGGTTGTTTTGGTTTTTAATTGTTTCTATAATTTTTTCATTGTATTTGTTATACAGATAACTATTTTTCCCTGAAAATTTTTTAAGTTTTGTTTTTTCTAGCAGTTTAGTCCCCCTCAAATTAAAAAAAAAATTCTACGCTCATTGTCAAAGATGATATATGTAATATATATTATAGATTTAATTCAGTATATTTATTATTAGTTAAATATGAGGAATTTTAAATAAAGATTTTGAGAACCCAATTTTGAAAAAACTTACTTGGGTTTTTTCAAGTGGGTTTTTTTTTTGAAAAAACTCGCCCGGGTTTTTTTGGGTTGGGCAAATGAAGCCAACCCTAACTCATTTAGCACCATTCGAAGAGCACGTAGGGCTTAAGAAATGCTACGGGCGCTAGTAACATTGTCCTCGCTGGGTCCCTAACTCATTTAGCAACTTTTAAATTACAATTTAAAAGTGGAAACTAAACATAAAACTCTTAGGCTTGGCCTCCACCTACAAAGGTATCGTTTGAACTTGGAAGATATTGCTACCACAAACTTGTTTTAATTTCCCCAGCTTTCATTAATGAACACGGTGGATCTTTGACTAGCTCGAGCCTCTATCCCACCACCCTTCGGTGGAAAGATCAATGCTTTTTCCAACTGATGTACCGCGGTTCATATCAATTATGATTTGAAAAATGATGATAAAAGTTTTTAAAAATTTAGGTCAGTGTATAATTTTGAAATTAAAAATATTAAAAGGTTTTTCTCACACGCTTAACCCATATTGGACCACTGTCCTATAAACAGGACAGCAAATAGAATTCCATTTAATAATAAAGTTATCAATATTTTGAGTGGATTTTATTTTAAGACCTTTAAAATACACACTTTATCATAGTAACAAAAAAAACTGAGAAATCAAAATATATTGTATTATAAAATTTATTTTTAGCAACCCCTTACAAATTGTCATTCTTTAATCTTTAATTCTATATTTATTTTTTTTTTTTCAAACATAGTGGAGGTTACTTGTAGTACTCTAGACATTGGCACTACATTAGTGAGTAACGCTGGGTCCAGAAAAGGGTATTATGACACCAAACACTTTATCCATTTTAACGATTATTCTTCAATTGATCTACAAGATCGTTATTATAAAATTCGACCTTTTATGACAAAATCAGCATAACCTTAAAGCAATTTGGTATATTTTCTGAAAATCTCACCATAGATGAAAGAATGGTAAAATATTATGTAAGGCACGGTTGCAATATGTTCATGAAAAATAAACCTGTAAAATTTGGATATAAATTTTGGGTACTAGCATCCCACAACGGATATCCTTTTTCTATTACCCCTTACCAAAAATACCAGTTCAAGAACTGCAAAAGAAAAGCAACAACAGTGTGCTTAAAATGTAATGTTGAACTTTGCTTTGAATGCTTACCCAAATTTCACCTATGAATCAGCCTAATGCAATGTAAGTGATATTTGTGAAATTTTAGTAGTGTATTGGACAGTTGGTCTATTTATAGGACAACTAATTACTTAAAAATTAAAATTTATTTTTAGAATTTTGGTTTTATATGCTTAGTTACACCATATTAATGTTATGGCTAAAGTTTTAAAAATTTTCAAAAAATATTTAGTTGGTGTGGTACAATATGGGTTAAGCTTTCGTTTTCATAAACTCTTGAATTGGACGGGGTATTGTCTAAGTCAATATTGATTCAGTTATTAAATCATATTTGTTAATATTCTCACTGTTCATTCAAATGGATGTATATGCAAACTTGTTAAGAATAATGAGCTATTTGCAAACGATAACAATCTCTATATATAAGACGCATTTTTTGCATTTGTTGTCTGTTTGTCTGTTCCCTTATAACTCAAGATCCACACAACCAAATAACGTGAAATTTGGTACACGTACACAAAATTACATGGGGAAGGTTCTTAAACAGGTTTCGTTCCATCCCATCCTCAATCTGGCCTCCTCCAGCCAAAGGTAGTGCTCCATGTGCCTGTTCTGAGCCATGTGATAATGAACCAATAAAAGAAAAAAAGGAAATCATGCAAGTTGGTCATTGAGAGGGATTTTTAATGTTTTTGTGGTGATGAGGAGATAATGAGGATGTAAGTAAAATTGATGGTCATACATGTGTAGGGTGTGAGAGGGGGGACGCTAACAGAACCCCCCTCCAATCCTCCCTCCAGATTAATGTTTGTTGGATGGCTCTCATTTCCAGCAGTCATCCTACATGGAGTAGGTCTTAAACAGGTTTTGTTCCCTCCCATCACCATCCTGGTGTCCTCCAGGCAAAAGTAGTGCTCCATATCCCTATCCAAAGGCATCAAAGGTGGTGATGCAACTGGACCATAGGGGTCGAGCCAACACCTCCTAAAGGAGCTCTTTTAGGAGGTGTTGAGTAAATTATGTAGTTACAAAGATGCCAAACTCGCGCCAATTCGCGCCACATGATAAATGTTAAAATGTGGAAAACTTAGGTAGCTTTTCTTGGGCCTACGTAACCTACGTCATACGTCATGTTGGTAACCCGTACTACGGCTTGCTCTTTTAGGAGGTGTTGGCCGAGCCCGTCAATCCAGAGGCTTTTCTCAGTAAGCACAAAAATGACAACGAGCGAAACATAAACACATAAAACAGCAAAGAGATAGAAGGGTGGATTCGGGAGTTCATAGCACAAAAACTAGAGAGTAGAGAGTTTAGAGTTAGAAAAACATAAAATATTTTTGTGGCCAGTGACATCCGTACGAAAAACTCAGAAAATAATATTTTAAAATTATCAATATCGAAAAAAATTGAAAAAATAAAAGTTTTAAAAATAAACTGCATTAAAAATCCGTAAAAGGCATAAAAAAAAAAATAATAAATATAATATAAAACAAATTTTAAACTTTTGTCATCGTCGGGGATAGAACCGTGTACGATGGCTAGTTTTATATATTTTTAAAAAATTTATTTCAAAATACTTTAAAATTGTCCAGTTGCACACATTATCCTACCGTCTTTTAATGTTTTTCCTTGTGAAGCAGTTTTGGCCTTTTTTTTTCTAATGCTCTCCGAGCCTCTAATGTACTCATCTCAGCTTCAGAAATCCGCTGTTGATCATTGTTATACGAGTTTAAAGTCTACTTATATCAGATATTTGCTTTCTTTTCAGAGTGGAAAAGCTATTTACGGCAAGATGGATTAATGGCTTATTAAAAACAAATTACCATTTGTGACAGTTACACATGAGAGAACGTTCGAAGAATGCGGCCCGCACCAGGCGGGAAAAGGAGAATCATGAATTTTCGGAGCTGGCACGACTCTTGCCCCATCCATCGAGTTCCACGGCTAACATGGACAAAGCCACAGTGGTCAAGCTGACGACAGCTTATCTCAAGTTGAGGAACATATTTCCATACGGTAAGGCAAATTTACTAGTGGTATTATTTCTCAAGACTATTTCGGCACAATACAACTGGCCAATGGTTGTATCACATCTCAGGAAGGGCCATCTACCTGCCAGCCTTTCAAATATAACATCGAGTAGTTTTGCGAGACTACTTCGGCACAGGAAAATTGTCCAATAGTTCTTTCACATCTCAGGACGGGCCATCTACCTGCCAGCCTTTCATATATAACATCGAGTAGTTTTGCACGACTATTTCGGTACAGGAAAATTGTCCAATAGTTCTTTCACATCTCAGGATGGGCCATCTATCTGCCAGCCTTTCAAATATAACATCGAGTAGTTTTGCACGACTATTTCGGCACAGGAAAATTGTCCAATAGTTCTTTCACATCTCAGGACGGGCCATCTACCTGCCAGCCTTTCATATATAACATCGAGTAGTTTTGCACGACTATTTCGGACAGGAAAATTGTCCAATAGTTCTTTCACATCTCAGGATGGACCATCTACCTGCCAGCCTTTCAAATATAACATCGAGTAGTTTTGCGAGACTACTTCGGCACAGGAAAATTGTCCAATAGTTCTTTCACATCTCAGGACGGCCATCTACCTGCCAGCCTTTCAAATATAACATCGAGTAGTTTTGCACGACTATTTCGGCACAGGAAAATTGTCCAATAGTTCTTTCACATCTCAGGACGGGCCATCTATCTGCCAATTTTTCAGATGTAACATCGAGTAGTTTCGCGTGACTATTTCGGAGCAGGAAAATTGTCCAATAGTTCTTTCACGTCTCACGAGCCATCTACCTGCCAGTAAAGTGGTCTTCAGATCGAGTTCCTCGGTACCACAGGAATGCCATTAGATGTCCCTAGAGGTAATCCATGTGGTTTTAAAATTACAAACAAAGACAAGATAGATTGTAGTTACACAGGTTGTTGCCCAATTTGATCAACGAATTCAGAATTACAGGGTGATAGTAGGCATCAAGAGATTGAAAAATTACCATCGAACATGTGATCGGATACCACGTTTAGTTATCAAAAAATAGTTATGAAGGATGTGAGGTCGAGTGGAACATAAAGGGTCAATGAGAAGGGAATTTTTTTAAATTTAAAGCAGGAGTACAATACAGATATTACACTACACTTCAACGTCCGAAGAACGATTACTGAATGGGTAGAAAGCTGCTCTGTGGAACCGGAGTTCGTGGTTTCGAAACCCACTTCTGTCATAAATGTTCGCAGTCGGTCGTAATAGGCTGTATAAGCAATAGGTTCCAGCATCATTATCTATCATGTAGCAAAACAGTAGAGAGTAGCGTTTCAAACAAAATCAAATCAACATCAGAAATGAGAAGATGAGTAAGTTTTATAGAAATTGTTCGATGGTAGCTTAACGGTTCGATGGTGCCATAGCACAGCCGACATCAACGGACTACCGCAGCTTCGAACAATCGAAGTTCCATGGATTCTGTGAATATTAAAATCGGGATACATGGGTTCTTACGTCAAAATTGTAGAACTGTATCAAACTTTGGACTTCATCTGTCAATCAGCAAAGATTGACGGTTATGTGAATATTCTGGTTACTTTGAGAAACATTCCCAGGAAAAGGTTGGTTTGGAAGTTTTTGAGAGAATTTTAATGCATACAAATCGAATTCGTATGGTTAATTACGTATGAGCACCATTTTTTAAGCTTCATTTTAAGCACCATTTTTTCATGTCTGCGTGGAAAAAAAATATAATAACAACACGTCTGTTTTTATGCTTTATTTTGATTAAAAAATTATACCCCCTTAAGTGCTGTTGATTTGTAAGATGCGAAAAATTTCTTTGTTATCTCAAAAATTATACTTCATGTAAAATTCTCCTAACAAGTATTATCCCCTTGGATAAGGGGACGCAACTCTCAGACGCAAGACACATTTCTTTGTTATCTCAAAAATTATACTTCAGGTAAAATTCATTTTTTCTAACAGGTATAGGAACACCATGGGGCTCTCAGACGCAAGACATTTCTTTGTTATCTCAAAAATTATACTTCATGTAAAATTCATTGTTCTAACAGGTATATAGGAACACCATGGGCTCTCAGACGCAAGACATTTCGTTGTTATCTCAAAAATTATACTTCATGTAAAATTCATTGTTCTAACAGGTATAGGAACACCATGGGGCTCTCAGACGCAAGACATTTCGTTGTTATCTCAAAAATTATACTTCATGTAAAATTCATTGTTCTAACAGGTATAGGAACACCATGGGCTCTCAGACGCAAGATACATTTCTTAAAGAACATGCAGCTTTTCTCGTGAAATCCCTTGAAGGCTTCCTAATCATCATTGACCGAATTTAACGATCTACGTTTCAGATTCATTCTATGGATTATCTCAGGTAAGTATTGATTTATAAAAAATTTCATTGGGCAGAATTTTTTTAATATATAATCTACACCAAATTTTCAATTTTCTGTCACTAATCTTTGTTCGGAGTTCCATGTAGACTATGAATATATAAAGAATCCTCTTTGCAAAATAATCTTTGGCATCAAATTTAACCCATTAACGTTATCATTTCTCCTCTCCTCGACTCTGCAACCAAACTTACGGCTACTACTGCCAATCTCTGTTTTGAAACCAAGGACCGTGGGGGCTCAAAGCATATGTCATTTAGGTGGTCAACCTTACGCGGAAACTCCCTAACCCCGTTTAGTTCCTAAGCATGCTTGATCCTTAGTTTATCTACCCATTGAAAGAAAGACCCGAGGATCGAATTTCTTGTGCCTTAGGAGGGCGAAGCGCTACCACAAGCCACTGGGCTACGGTATTATTTCTGCTGAATGTAAATATGCCTATTTTGCTTGCTGGGGGGATTTTTAGCAACTGTATATCTGGTGACAAATTTCGATGTAGTGATATATCTGGGGATATATATCAACTTCGACATATCTGGGTGACCATATACTAAGAACCTTCAAAATTCCCGAAATAACTCGATATGTCTGTGGTCTTATATACTAGATCGCAGCCTCTGGAAATTCTGTTAGCCGACTTCAGAGATGAAAGACGTAGCTGCTTTGTCTCGTTATGTTGTAGATAAATTTTATAATAATTATCAATAACGTTAGTAATGAAATTATGCTGAATTCCTGATTATGATTTTAGGAAGGCGAGAAATTCTAAGCGCCGAGTGCTGCAATGCTCCCGTAAATCATTTTCTTTTTTCAAAATTTTCTCTTAATTTTAAATTATCTAACGATCATGCCAATTACTAGATGGCGCCTCGATGACTCTTGCTTTACCTCAAAAATTCTCATAAACATCTAATCTAAATTCCTCTCCTTAAGTTTTCTTCTTTCCCTAAATTTAACTTCTACTCTTTTATTCATCTTTTTGAAATTTATATATATATATATATATATATATATATATATATATATATAATATTTATATGTATATATATATTTATATGTATATGTATATATATATTATGTATATATATATGTATATATATAAATGTATATAAAATGTATATATATAAATTGTTAAAATATATTGTATATATAATATGTGTGTTAAAATAATATATATATATATGTGTGTATACATAAAATTATATGTATATATAATATATTTATTATATATATTATATATATGTATATATATATACTCATATATATAATATATGTATATATGTATAATTTATGTATAATATGTGTTATCTAAACAAACACATTACACAAAATATAATATATAATATAATATACATAATATTATATACATAATATAAAACAAAAAAAATCATATAAAATAAAAACATGTAATAATAACTCAGACACATAAAAATACATTATATAAATACATATATATAAGTATATAATAAATATATAACAACGAGATATAAATGTAAATAAATAAAAAATTATATAAAAATATATGTATAATAGAAAATAAAAAAATAAATTATATAAATATATATAAAAATCAATAAATTATATATATATAAAAAAAATACATATATATAATATATAAAATATATATATAAAATATAATATTAATATATATATAATATAAAGATATATTGTAATATAATAAAGTATATTTTTATAAAAAAGCAAAGATTATTATTTTTTTTATTATATTTTTTTTTTTAATATTTTTTTTTAATTATATATATATAAAAAAAAATCTCCCAAATAATTACAAAATGTTCACTAAGTGGCACAACACACAAAACCAATGACAACACAAATACACACAACACCCACACAAAAAAAATAAAAAACACATAACAGCCTATATGTCTTTGTTTTTGGAATTACATGTTGATGAAAAGATAAACGAATATTCGAAAAGTCTATGTATAATATGAAAATGTTATATCTTAAAATTAAGCAAATAAATTTCATAGTAATCTAATATGATAAATCCTAAATTTGTTATGGGTTTATAATGGTTATAATCAGAACATAAGATTCAATTTTTATTGATAAAAAAAAGTAATGATATCTGTAAAATTCCCATATATTTGTGAATGCTTTAAAATATTTCAAAAATTAATTACATAAAAACCTTCGGAAACATAAAAAATTTCAAAAATTTTATAAACACAAAAAAAATATAACACAAATAACAAACAAAAAAACACAATATATATCTATATAATAAATTCTAAAAATCTTTTTAATAAATTGCTGGCGCTCATTTTTTTTGCATTTAAATTTAGAATCGTAGCCACGTTGATTTATTTTTTCCGCGCATGACGTACTATTCTAGAATAAATAGAAGTAATTAAAAGTAAAGATATTTGGTTGAAATGACATCATTTAGCCATTCCCCTTATAAACTAATAATAAGCCCTACACATAAATTTCGAATCTTTTCCGAGAACGAGATGTAAAAATATCATAATATTTTGTTGTGTTATTTTTTATAATTTGTTGTGTTATGTGTTCTAAATAAAAATGTTGTATGTATGATATATACTCAGCTACATATCACAGCATTATGTATATTTTTAAGATATTACAGTCTGTATCGGTTATATGGTCAGCTCAGTGGTAAAAAAACGAGCATATAGCTCGAATATGCTAATACAATATTGAATTGTAGATTATATTCACCAATCAGAATGCAGTACTCATAAAACA
>CM063497.1:34653014-34658014 GCA_032207245.1 Pardosa pseudoannulata
GCTGGTTCCGTCCGACCGAAAATGATAAGAACAAAGAAAAAAAAAAATACAACCTGACCTAGGCGACACCACCCGTCTGGAAGCCAAAAGATCAGAAAAGCCAAAAGAATTTCTCGAATAGTGCCGGGTACTGACGTCAGAAATCAAGTCCACCAATAGGGTGCAATAACACATCGGAACTGCCATACTCTACCATAAAAGTCAGGGCAAACACACCAACCCAATTATCGTCGTATAAAACAGAGAAAAAATCGCCAAACTTGGCGAAAAAAAACCACGGCATCTATAATGCATCTATACCAAAATAAAATTGAGAGCGTATATATGATCAGCACTAAGCAATGGTGTAAACGAATGCACACGGGATTTTCTATACTCTCGATACCAAACGGTGAATAACCCTCATTAAACATTTCTTACATGCTCAAAACGTGACTATGCATAAATCTCTTTGTCTATGTAGCTATGTATTTATATATACACTCATTAATATGAACTTAATTTTTTATACAATTTTTTTTTGTATTTTAGAAATTGAAGTCGCTCGTTGCTTTTCTCTAAGGATGAAATGTACTTTGACGAAAAGATGTGCTGGATTAGTACGAGACAGCTATAAGGTAAAAAAAAAATATTATTAAAGTACCAATTTATCTTATTAATACAGTATTTTTTTCATATGTTTTACTTAACTTCATTTATGTGCCAGTTAAGGGATCATACACTGTTAAATCTACAAAAAAAAATTTGATTTTTTAGAAAAATATATATGTGAAAAGGAATTGAGTTCTGAACATTTTAAAACAATCAGCGTCAAAAATTTCCAATATTGAGAGGAGTTTGTAGCGAGCTCGAGATTGATTTGGCTGTTTTTAGTTTTTCACGATTGGCAAGGTGGAAAGGAAATGGAGTTGAAAACAAATTGTTGCGGGGGTTGTCGCCGACGATGTCGAATGCATTATTTTTGAAGAATAAAAGCCTTTAGAATCGAAATTGAACCCACCTTCTGGCTTAAGACTTCGAAATATACATATGTGTGTGTACGTCATGTGTATCAACTCTACAAAAAGCTCTCCCAAAAACTGTTTCATTCAGTGAATAGAACAGAGTTATGAGTACTTGTCAGCTGTTTATTGTAAAGAAATTTAACTTACAAAACTTTAACTTGATTTTTCTCAAATTGTGTTTTTTTCATGTAACGTGCATGTTATCTCAAAAAGTTTTTAATATTTTTTCATGAAATTTTTACAGGTTGTATACAATATAATTTTCATCCGATTGAACCTAAATTTTCTTGTATATTTCCCACAATATTTTTTTTCAATGATAAATTTTTAATTTTGTAGAAAAAAATTAACTTTTTTCAAATATTTTTTTTAAATATATATGTATCTTAAATACATACAAATTTAGGTTCTAATTTGAGATATTGTAGTATGTTTTAAAACTATAAGCTTGTCTTTAATTTAATTATATTTTTATTTATCATGCGTGTTAGTCTTGATATCATTTTTATTTAAAACAAAGTGATTTTTATTTAAAAATTTCTAACAAAAATATTTTTTATGCTTCAAAAATGAATTAGATATGTAAGTAAAGAAAATAATTAGTTCTAACTATGTTAAAGCAATTATGTTTTTAAAACTTTAATTTTTAAGGTATGAGAAGCTGAAAATGATAATTATTTTACATTTTTTCGGCTTTTAAGAGTAGTATAACCCCCTAATATTTTGAAATCTATTTTTGATTATATCTATCTATCTACTGTGGATGTTTGATTATATTACTTTCTATTTGTGGAAAATTGTAAATATTTTACATTTTTTCAGCTTTTAAGAGTCTTATAACCCACTAATATTTTGCAATCTATTTTTGATTATATCTATCTATCTATTGTGGATGTTTGATTATATTACTTTCTATTTGTGGAAAATTGATAATTATTTTACATTTTTTGGCTTTTAAAAGTGCCTTATAACCCCTTAATATTTTGCAATCTATTTTTGATTATATCTATCTATTGTGGATGTTTGATTATATGACTATCTATTTGTGGAAAATGATAATTATTTTACAGTTTTTCGGCTTTCAAGAGTCTTCTAACCCCTTAATATTTTGCAATCTATTTTTGATTATATCTATATGCTGTGAATGTTTGATTATATGCCTATCTCTTCTGCGTAAGGTTGAACACCTAACCAGGACATATGCTTCGCAACCCAGGGACCTTGGTGTTGAAAACGGAGATTGGCAAATAAGCTATGGCCCTAAGTTGGGCTGTAGCATCGAAGAGTTTACTTTAGTTTATCTTATTTAAAATTTTCCATGCATTTTAACTAATACCCTTTGTAGGTGATCCTTTTCCGAGGTTATTTGAAGATGGCCCTAAGTCTTTGCCTTCGCGTGGAACAAATAACTTAGATGAAGTTCGTTATCATGCTGTCGGATTCGTAGCTGCTGGCAATGCCATTCATCCCACGACAAGCCTGGAGCTGAAGATGCACAGTAATACCTTTATGTGCCGAGCAGAACTGGACTTGAAGTTCTTGCACGTGGAAGAGAGGTAAGCATAAATAAATTTGATGAGTCTGTCGTGAATTATCAGTTATCCATATTCATCGTAGATGTGTTGCCCATCATAACTCACCAAGCGTAAAACTACATAAGTTCCTGCTCGTGGAAGAGTGGTAAGCATAGATAAGTGTGATGAGTCTGTCGTGAATTATCTGGTTTACATATTCATCGTAGATGCGTTGCCCATCATAACTTTCACCAAACATAAAACTACATAAGTTCCTGTTCGTGGAAGAGTGGTAAGCATAGATAAGTGTGATAAGTCTGTCGTGAATTATCTGATTTACATATCCATGCTAGATGCGTTGCCCATCATAACTTTCACCAAACATAAAAACTACATAAGTTCCTGCTCGTGGAAGAGTGGTAAGCATAGATAAGGGTGATGAGTCTGTCGTGAATTATCTGGTTTACATATTCATGGTAGTTGCGTTGCCCATCATAACTTTCACCAAACATAAAACTACATAAGTTCCTGCTCGTGGAAGAGTGGTAAGCATAGATAAGTGTGATGAGTCTGTCGTGAATTATCTGGTTTACATATTCATGGTAGATGCGTTGCCCATCATAACTTTCACCTGTCAAACATAAAACTCCAAGATTAAATTTTAGAACACTTTTGGTGAAGTACAACTTAATACATTCACATGGGCCCATTATCGAGAGCAGCAACAACTTTCGAGAATAGCACTGATCAATTCCAACACATTTAATTCAGGTGAATGTTCAGTTTTGAAATGCGATTTTCATTATGGATAACAATGCCAATGCTTGCCGTTCTCTGCTTATTCGCATCGTACATGCATGTTAATTGCATCAATTCACGTAGTGCTTCAATTTAAAAAAAAAGAAGAAAATCTAAATTTTGATAAAAATTACATTTTTTTGTTTGATAGAGTTATATTTTTAGTAAAAATAAGGATATACATAAAATAAAATTATTCTTTTGGAGCTGAACCCTAAACAGTTATTTTTGGCGGAATTGAAACCGGAACGAAAGAAACAAGGTTCGAAGCCACACTTTTATGCAGAAAAGAAGTATAAAGATTGAAATAATTTTCGCTCCAGCTACCCGGAAGCACTAAAAATTTTTATGGTTAAAACAAAGCTTGAGAAAAAGTAGTACAGTGGGCTCGGCTTAATATGATCAATTTGGGACACCGTGATTTTGATGACAATAGTAAAAGACCACAAGAGAATACAGTACAATTAAATCAATAGGTAAAGCAAAGAGGCCTTACCTCCAAATTTCCGATGGTACTGCTTTTCGTCAATTTGTCCCGGGCCGGGCGGTTTTGTTCTTGCATAAACACCTTGATTCCGTGTTTGGCATTAATGGCTCGATAACATTTGTGAAAAAAGGAATAAACTTTATATACATTTAAAAGGAATTACAGAAAACTATGTACATGTAAAAGGAAAGGCTAGCGAGAGTTAATCTCGACTGTTTACACATTCGCGGCAGACACCGACACTGAGTTCGTAACGGTTACAGTTAGTTCGCCGGGGGATTTCCCACAATAACCGATATACAAAATTAGATAAATTTACACCCTCCCCCTTTAATTCACACGTACTGCAATTCAAAACAAAACTCACCTTATATTTATGTACTGTATATTATCCTTTAAGACATAAGAATTGTTTACATAATAAAAATAATTGATCAATTGTTGACTGTCTACAATTCTTTTTAAGAAGCTCATTGATAAATCGTTCGTAATCATAATGTTTTTTAAAGTCATCGGAGCGGTGTTGTACTCCACGTTTCAACACTTTCAATGCAATTCAGAAGCTGAGAAATGTTTAACTGCGCTGCAGCATTGCACTGACTCATATTTGGTAACCTGTCATAACGATTTAAAATTTCGATATTTAGTTTTAATGTTAAATCATTTCGCTTTCTGGCTTCCATATCGACAAGCTGCATGTAAGCGAACAAGGCATAAAATGGGAATACGCTCCTTCTCAGTTCCGAAAAATATGTGTTCCCTTTTGTTTATCTGACAACTATTGGTGTGAGTATTTCTGAAAACTTCCAGGAGCGTGTAATCTTCCCCATTTTCCTAGGTGGAAGAGGGAGAATTCTCGGAAATTCAAACAACATCGAAGGGAAAGAAAAGAATGGGTTCCTTCTGAATACATTGTGAATATTCCTTTGCCAGTTAAAATGATTATCAGAAACGGATAAAATTAACCGATGTAACGATCACATAAAGCGATAATTTTAACATACAAATGAATAGAGAAAATCGGGAACAAGTGATTTCGATAACAATAAGCGATTGATAACATTAACCGCGATTACATTAACCCTTTGACAGTTTCATTTTTTTCCAGAATTCGGTCAAAAAAATGTCACATTTTTTTATTGCATTTTTTTGTTCATTTTACATTTTTAAGTAAAGATATGTTATTAAAATTAACAT
>CM063497.1:34670514-34671616 GCA_032207245.1 Pardosa pseudoannulata
TCCTCAGTAAGATCTGTGACTTACAGCCACTTTTTATATTATTTCAGTGCTTAGAAAGGGCCAAGCTGTTAGCAGTTACTACCGCTTTCTCACTCAAATGGTGGATGGATTTAGATCCAACAGATTTAATTTTAGGATCCAAATCCAGCAAACCAATATTCCTTAGTAAGATCTGTGACTTACAACCACTTTTTATATTATTTCAGTGCTTAGAAAGGGCCAAGCTGTTAGCAGTTACTACCGCTTTCTCACTCAAAATGGTGGATGGATTTAGATCCAACATATTTAACTTTAGGATCCAAATCCATCAAATCAATATTCCTCAGTAAGATCTGTGACTTACAGCCACTTTTTATATTATTTCAGTGCTTAGAAAGGGCCAAGCTGTTAACAGTTACTACCGCTTTCTCACTCAAATGGTGGATGGATTTAGATCCAACAGATTTAATTTTAGGATCCAAATCCAGCAAACCAATATTCCTTAGTAAGATCTGTGACTTACAACCACTTTTTATATTATTTCAGTGCTTAGAAAGGGCCAAGCTGTTAGCAGTTACTACCGCTTTCTCACTCAAATGGTAGATGGATTTAGATCCAACAGATTTAATTTTAGGATCCAAATCCAGCAAACCAATATTCCTTAGTAAGATCTGTGACTTACAACCACTTTTTATATTATTTCAGTGCTTAGAAAGGGCCAAGCTGTTAGCAGTTTACTACCGCTTTCTCACTCAAAATGGTGGATGGATTTAGATCCAACATATTTAACTTTAGGATCCAAATCCATCAAACCAATATTCCTCAGTAAGATCTGTGACTTACAGCCACTTTTTATATTATTTCAGTGCTTAGAAAGGGCCAAGCTGTTAGCAGTTACTCCCGCTTTCTCACTCAAAATGGTGGATGGATTTAGATCCAACATATTTAACTTTAGGATCCAAATCCATCAAACCAATATTCCTCAGTAAGATCTGTGATGCCACTTTTTATTTCAATGCTTAGGGCCAAGCTAGCAGTTACTCCCGCTTTCTCACTCAAAAATGGTGGATGGATTTAGATCCAACATATTTAACTTTAGGATCCAAATCCATCAAACCAATAT
>CM063497.1:34671716-34688614 GCA_032207245.1 Pardosa pseudoannulata
CCGCTTTCTCACACAAAATGGTGGATGGATTTGGATCCAAAGTTCCTTCATAATGCTACTGAACTCTAAATCTCGTCATTCCTTCATCCTCGCTATCAACCATGTTTTAAGGTAAGAGAAAATTTTAGTTGTATAGCATTTAAATAAGGTACACAGTCCTCAATATATAAAATAGCTAAACAGACATAGATATATACACAGGTTGGTTGGTTGGTTGGTTGGCTGAAATTTAGTGGCGCTAAATCGTCTTGGGACAAACTACAGATATGCACAGAAGAAGGCACCCAAGTTCTGATCTTCGTATTATCTATGTATGCTAGGTTTAAAAAAGGGGTAGTTGGAAATTACGTGAGTTAAAAACGATTTTAAAAAGGGAACTCTTTCATAATAATAAAATGAATGAAAAAGACCCAAACTATCATAAGTTTTTGGGATCATCCGGTCAGGCGGAAACATTTTGAAACAATTTGGTGAGCTTGCAAATAGATAAGATCAGTAAACGAGTGGACATGGAGCGGTCAACACCTATTCCACGCTTAGCTCTGCCACGAACAATGAAAATGGTGCAAGTTGCTCTCACATAGAACTATGAGTTAATAAAATGATTATTATCAAGAAAACTGTTTTCCATTCGCCTTAACTCTGGGTCAATTACATGTGTATATATATATATATATATATATATATATATATATATATATATATATATATATATATATATATATATATATACAGAGTCTGTCCTCATTATTGTAACCACTTCCGACTTTTAACCTTTTTTTATTTTCTAAAGAACTACTTGATGAAGTGTTTGGAAACTTGAACTGCGAGAGCAAATAGGTGCCCTACAAAACACCAAATCAATATTTATAACCTATAAATCATTTATAGGTTTTCTCCTTTCAGGAATTTTACTACAAAGCAGCTCAAATCCCCAATAGTTTTGTTAAGTTTAAAGATATTTAAGTGAAATCATGGTTAAGTTGCCCTATCTATATAAATAAAAATGTAAATGTTTGTTCGTCACCCAAAATCTGTGAAAATATCGTACCGATTGAGTTGAAATTTTGGCTACTAGAGTCCGGGCATATTTATATACAAAGTTTAAAATCTCTGTGTCGAGAATGTTTCGGACTTAGAATATTTTTGTATAACACATCGCTTTTGACTCTGCATGAATGGTATAAACTACAAATACTAGGTCTGATTTGTTGATGCAAATGTTTATCTTGATAAAATATTATACAGTAAAACCTGGATTTAAAAAAGGAATCTAAATATTTATTAACCCTCTCAGTGGAACACATCAGGAAAAAAAGGCTCCAAAATATACGCTACAGGTTAACTGTCTCAGTAGCCAAAGCGTTCTATGATTTTTCCTTGACCCTTTGTCGACTAGAATGAAATACGGGAAACCCACCCTCGTTAATGCCCCTTCACTTCAGGTTATAAATAGATATATAAATAGATATTATAGATTGCTAATTTTTGATACACATAAAGCTCCTCGAGTCTCGAAGATCATCCCATAAGAAATAATGGATTCTAAAAGTACAAATAAAAATATTCTTTGAGAGACTTGTTTATATTTTTTACGAAAGACATCTAAGATATTTAAGTGGTGCAATTAGAGATACATCTCTTACCTCGAACAAAATAGAGATTTACAGAATCATGAAAAGCTATCAGCGTCTTTGTGCCTCAGGGAATATTAGGACCTCCCTCAATAAATGTCAGTCAAAGAGGAGTACAATTCCTAAACAATCGACCTGAACCTCCTACCACAAAATTCCATGGGGGGAAGCAGTAAAGCAAAAATGTACATAACATCTATTTTTGGAGCGTTTTTGGAGGTCGAAAATTGTACTTTTTTAAGACCTCATCGGTTTGGCGGAATTGTACGTGTGAACCGCTTAGAAGGTTAAGCTAGTTCTGTTATCTATATAAATAAAAATGTAAATATTTGTTTGGAACCCAAAATCTCTGAAAATATTGCATTGATTGGCTTGACATTTTGGTAAAACATTGTACTAGAGTCTGGGTATATTTTTATCCACACCTTTTATATATAAAGTTTAATATCTCAGTGTGTGTCTCCCAGCTATTTGATTGGCTGCTGTGTGTTTGGCGATATAGTCTAAAATCCCTAAAAATTCACGTTCTCCATAGGAAGATAGTTGTCGGAGTTCCTGGCAAGGCTGGGCATATCTCCAGTTAGTAAGATAAAACGTTGTGAGAGGGACCGGTTCATTCAGATAGTACAAAGATTAACCCTCTAAGCGGTTCTCACGTACAATTCCGCCAAACCAATGATGTCTTCAAAGCGGTTGTCACGTACAATTTTCGACCTCCAAAAACGTTCCGAAATGGATGTAATGTACATTTCTGCCAGTGTTTGAGGTAGGAGGGTCAGGTCGATTGTTTAGAAACTGCATCCCTCTTTGACTGACATTTATTGAGGGATGCACCCCTACTCCCTGAGGCACAAAGACGCTGATAGCTTTTCATGGCTTTGTAAATCTCTATTTCGAAGTATTTCGTTTGCGGTAACAGATGTATCTCTAATTGCACCACTTAAATCTCTTGGATAACTTTCTTAAAAAAATATAAATAATTCTCTTAAAGAATATTTTTATTTGTACTTTTAGAATCCATTATTTCTTATGGGATGATCTTCGAGACTTGCGAACTTTATGTGTATTACAAATTAACAATCTATAATAGCTATTTATATATCTATTTATAACCGGAAGTAAAGGGACAATATCGAGGGTGGGTTTCCCTTATTCCATTCTAGTTGGCAACGGGTGAAGTAAAAAATCATAGAACGCTTTGTCCATTGACACAATAAAATTTTAGCTTATTTTTGGAGACTTTTTTTAGTCGGTGTGTTCCACTCGGAGGGTTAAGATGCCAGGTACAGAAATGATAAAATCCCCTATATAATAATAGCCTAAGTTATCTGTACGTCTGTCCTCCAATTTATGAAGCGGTTGGACCTGGAATGGATAGAGGCATCCATTCAAAGCGAATAAAGTTTATCTTCTCCTAAACTATCGATCCGATTCTAAAATAAATTGGTATAAATAGGCTTCATATCACAGCAAAAAATACTGTCGTCTTTAAAACGTTCGAAATCCAACCCTTCCCTCCTTTTCGAGAGTTTAATGCCATTATTTCGAGCCCTATTTTCCCCGGTTAAGAGCAGGCGATTCAATTTATCCATTTATCACTTAATAAAGAGGTAAAAATAACAATCTTTTCTAGCATTGTGACGTCATTCCTTTAAACATCTCATTGAATCATTTCATATTTTAAACTATTTAAATATCGTCTACACTATTTTAATATCTTTTATCACTGAACTTAGATATTACGTAAATGATTTTCTTTTATATTTGGCTTAAATAATAGATTAGGTACATACGGGATAATTTTAAATTTAATCATCGATTATTTTTTGTTGCAATGAAACTTTTACCACCAGTATTAACAATAAATTCTTTTCATATAAGTCTAGGGGCCATATTCACCACGATTTTAATGCTCGGATCTAACCGCGAATCAGCATTTTCATATTCTTCAACAAGAATCCGCGGCTTTCAGCTCATTTTAATCTCCTATTTATGATTCCCCGAATTTGGAGGATTAATTGCCTAATCCACGAATACTACATTTTACACATGCGCTCTGCGTTGAAAACAAACATGGCGGATATATTTTCAGATATAGAAGATCTCGAAGTTTTGAAGTTTTACAAATGCTGAATAAAACAGAAAACCGCAGGAAAAGATTTATGCATCCAGAAAGAACAAATGATTTGGATTGTTTGGATGATGTGGACTTTCGGTCGCGTTAGCGTTTTAATAAATATACAGCTGAATCATTAATTCGAATGCTAGATGACACGATTTCAGCTCCTTCGGAAAAGAATAATGCTCTATCTTCTGAAAAATTTTTGTTAGCATCAAGGTATTCCGCTACTGGATCTTTCCAGATTTTTCACAAAAGATTCTGCCTCGGTTTCATCAAAACTCTTCCTTTTATATTGTTCCATTCTTATTTCGTGAGTAAATATCAGTAAAACTACAGATCCTTGACTAAATTTATAATTTCCTCAAACGATATTTATGTCTGGTTGAGTAAATATGTAAATCAACTTAGCATGAGAACTATCCCCGGAGAATCTCGTTTATTGACCAATCAAAACATCGCTTACATATTTGCAATAATCAATCTATAGATAATGGAATCCACTCATATTGCATATGATACCAGTTTAAGTCACAGTTAATGGCGCGTGTGATCGCTGATCTACCGATTCCCTGATCCGATCTTTGATCATGGATACCCTAATTTTGGTGAATATGGCCCTAGGAGTCTATTTGACGGACTCATAAATATCTAACGTTTAATTTATATATATTTGTAAATTAAGAAGTTTGTTCATTTGTGTGTTTGTTTATTATGCATAACCACGCAGTTTGACTAAATGAATTCAATGTGATTCTAAACTGCCATACAGGATTGGGAGACTATAGAGGAGTATGACGATAATTAAATTATTAAGAGTGAACCAGATAATTCTCATCCAAAAAACAAACCATTTTTTACCTGCCTCATTGAGTATTTAACAGTTCTGGAATATTAAAAATTTTACTAATCCCGTCATATGATGGGTTATATGCTAGTAAAAATAATAATAGAATAAAACTTTAATATTTAGATGAAATAAATGATTTAAAAATATAGTATATAGTAGTAAAAATGATTAAATGCGATTAAAATGACATTAAACACGATTAAATAAGGATTAAATGAAATTTAAATATGATTAAATGCGGGTAAATACGATTAAATAAGAGTGAATATATTGAATACAAGACTAGAACATAGAAAACTCTGCACAGGAACGTAAATCGAATCCTGGCAATAAGTAAAATGCAAATATTCAGCAAAGAAAAAAAAATGATTTTAGACAATCTCTGTCTATAATACAAAATTAGAACAGTTAATAAATTGTGAAATGCAGTAAAAGTTTAGAATATTCTGATAATGAGTTTGACAGTCAATTTTTGAGAATGTAGAACAATATTTTGAAATGTCAAATTGTAATATGTTTGTTTTATATATTGGATAAACAGTATTACAATTTTTCACTTTTTTAATTATGTTTTCTATATTCACTAAAATATGTTACTTCAGTAAACAACAGAATTTTTTTTTACTTTTAAAGCATTTGTGAATACTAAATTAATATATATTTCATAGATTAAATATACTTTGCCATTTTTCTCCTTTAAAGTTTATATTTTTATCTATATAATAAAAATGTTGTTACTACAATAAACTACAGATTTTTCTCTTTTGAAGTTGGCACCTATGATATAGTAAAGATATTAATTTAGCTTCTTGGTAAATGATATATCCTTTAATTTTTCATTGAATTCATTATTTTAATAGATATTTATATGTTTATTACAGTGAACCGGAATACAAAGAGTATTTGCTTGAGGAGGAGCAAGTAACAAAACAGACTACGTTTGAATGCGACGACAGTGGTAGACCTGTGTATATAAAGAATCCTGCTGTTCCTGAAAACGTAAAAGCTCCATCAAAAGTGAAGAAAAAATTGTTATCTGAGAATCGTATAAAGAATAGTTGCTCTGATCAATATGTTTCACTTAGTGCCTATGTACAGTCTCCAACTACGGCAGCGTCTTTTGCAAACAACTTCTTGCCCATTCCTTGCATTCAGCCAGAGAATATAGCAGTGGTCTCAACACTAGACTCTCAGCCAATTTCTTGCATCCAACCTACAAATCCAGCCATTTCCATTGCCAGCGATTTGCTGAGCATTGCTCAAAACAATTCTAGTCATGCATCTGCTCCACTTAACAACGTAAGAGGTTGTCTGTATTCCGGTGAAAACATGAATTCCTATCCACCTTCGCCAATTGTTCCCTATACGCAGACTTCAAACAATTCTATTTATAACTCTACCGAGTACTATAATACATTTCCTGTAAACACAAGCTCGGATTATTTCGGACCTATAAACGATCCTTTCTTTAATTTTTCGATGTATCACAATAAAAATCTAACACCTCACACAGATGTTTCAGCTGCATATTCCGAGTATTATCATAGAACAGCTAAACGTAGCTGCATTAAAAAAGATGAAAACAATTCCTGCTTTAACGAACAGCTGTCATATTACGTTGAGCCTACTGTCCAAGATTCTTTAAATTCAGCTCAGAGGAGCCATGAATCTTTTCAGAACCTGCAAGTGGCATCATCGCCCGATAGTTCCAAAAGAAACGAACCCAGTTGCACAGATGTATACAGTAACGATGTTCCTCCTTCTAATGAACAACAACCATTTTACACAGAACCCGCAGGCTCAAATCCTTTAAATTACGGTTGTAAGTATGATGAACAAATTCATAACTTTGAGATGGTACCATCACCTACAAGTCCCCAAAGACATTTTAATAATATACCTAATACTGGAAATTCTCCTTGTGGTGAACAACCTTATTACGTGGAGCAAGTTCATAATCTCCAAATGGCATCTCCAGTGGATACAGAATGCAATGAAACCTATAGTAATCCCAGTACAGCTAACATCCTGTCACGTTCAGACTCTTTTACAGAGAATTCCATGGAACACATTCCAAGGTTTGCAGTTTCTGACATAAACTCGAAAATAGGAGTATTATCAACTGATGTTAATGAACCATTACAATTACCACATGGTGTTACAGGAAATTTGTGCTCTACGAAGGAAACTAGAGATCAAATAGAAAGCATGCATTTCGACAATTATTCTTACAGTGACAAATTAATATGCGCAGAGGTAACTGTTCAACCAGTAGAGTCATTAAATGCACCACTTGATATTAATGAGAACTGGTCAATTAATAACTTCAACAGAGCATCACCTAGTTTGGATTCTCTGGAAGCTAGAAATGGGAATGTGCCAAGCATATCCAAAACCCATCTTGATGAACTTAGTCCTGTGTCAGCCAACAGTTTATCTAGCGACCCAAATACTGAGCGTGCATATTTCTACCTAAACAGTTCGTCGGATTATTCCAACGGATACTCCGAAGAACCCGAAAAAGAACTCGCAAGGCTGAACTACGATGGTTCGTTCAATCCAGTCACGAACTATAGAAAGGACTTCCTCGACTTTTCATCCTTCGAAAATCGTACATCGAGCACTCCACTTTACACCACTCTATAAGTAGGGGTTTTTTAGTATCGTCTAGTTTAGAAGACATGGAAATTTTTGTAAATAAAAATATTTATTTTAGTGTCTATAGAGTTTTTATTTGAATTTTACATCTTTTTGCATAATGATTAACTTACTAATTTTAATAGCTCTGAAATAGTTATGCTAGAAAACACTTTGATTTGCGGTCACATTTTGCCACATTTTCAACGCTTAAAACTTTTTTGACCACTTTTAATTTAGCCACTTACAGTTCAATTCTTATAAAACACATTCTAGTACAGGTGAAATTAATGGATAAACGCAAATCCAACATAATGCAATATCTTAGGTAGCCTGTAGGCCAAAATAATTTAAGTTTAGGCAGAAAACCTATCTACATGCACAAATTTATTTCAAAATTGAATAAGACATGATTTAAGTTCAAGTACATGTTAAACAGACACTTGAGAAACTTAAATAAAAACTACTACCTCTAGTTTATATTCAGGAGGATATAAACTAGGCACAGTCTTTGAACCTCTGCTGCTAAACCCAAAAAACAATTTCAGAACTATCCGGGGTGGGTAAGAGTTTATCTCAATGTTACTCAAGATTCTGCCGTCCTAACCCTTTCAGAACCTGCGCGTCCGTTTGTATGGTTTTTCCAGTTCCCTAGTCCACTGTTCAATAATGCAGCAATGGTTTTTCTCCGAGACCAAAAAGCAAGGCAAGGATTTTAGAATAAATAGGGGATGTAAAACCTTCATATAACTTGAAGAAAGTAGAGTGTACTATTGTTCCTGGAATTAATCGTCAAGTTCAAATAGAGGCTTAGTCAGAAACTTTTCATATGTAAGAAAGAATCTCCCATTTCAACTCACAACTGAAAATTAACATAGTAATCCTTACATATATAATATATTTATACAGCAGTCTTTATGGGGGTTACAACCAATCACCGAGGACATATTTTTATGTTACCTGTACCTGTAAACAAGTCATAGTTTATCGATACAGGAAACTAATGGACCTCAAGAAATATTTAAAATTTATCTGGTTGTTTTAAAAATTGATAGGATTTTATGAGTTTAGGACCAAGAACATTTTAAAGTTTTTCACAGTACTTAAATTTGCAATGCACGGTATTACAGTGAGAATCTGAGATACATGCTGTACAAAGGTTTAATTCCCTGTAGAGAAATCAGAAAGGTTGTACTATAAATAAGGGCATACTCTCTTTTGACCTCTCTAAATCACTGCATCAAGAAAATCTAATGCTAGACTTGAAATCTGAGTAATTTTTTCAGTTGGACTCTATGAGCACGTTTAAAATAGCTAAACAGGAAAAAGGGAAGTAGCGAATGGGAGGTAGACATTTGAGAAAGATCAAAAGATAAAGTTGAAAAAGGGTAAACTTTTATCATCTCATCAGCTGCTACACATAGTTGCGACGAGAAAAAAAGATTTTACGTAGAAGATCCTAGGTACAATTTCATCAGGCAGTCATAATGCTAGAAATTTTGCGCAAGCATTGCCAATGGTCTTTTCCTGTTTGCAAGATAAGCATGGTCACAGTTGACAAGATCTGAAATAAGTTCATTCCTTAGATTTTTATGGAAATTAGTAGCTAAATTTTAAAATTAATTCTGAAGAAAATGAAGATTAATTTCTTTATGAATTTCACTATTACGAAAGTACCAAAATGAATTTGTAATTTTCTGAATAGTGATAGTCTCAACAACTGAAAAGGAATTTTACATGAAAATTTCCCTTTTTCCCATGCTGATCGTACATACGCTTGTAACTGTATTATTATGATTTATAAGGTTATAAGTATTTTTTAATGTTTAAGCTTCTATTTTCGAGCAGTCAGGGGGCTAAAGCTACCTTTAGCAACTCTAAATTTATTTAATAATTACGTATATAATGTCCTTTGTAAGCATGTTTAAACACCCATAGGTAGAGATGCATTACAGAAGCCGTGTTTTTTTCCGTCAAATGTGGCGATTTTTTAGTGGTTTAATGGGGCGATGAGTGGGTTGGTTGTTTGCCCAGACTTTGATGGTGGAGTATGGCAGCTTCGATGTGTTCTTGCACCCCATTGGTGCACCTGATTTCTGACTTCAGTACCCTGCATTATTCAAGAAATTTGCATGTTAGCTGTTCTTTTGACTTCCAGACGGATGGTGTCGCTTAGGTCACGTTTTTTTTTTTTTTTTTTTTTTTTTTTTTTTTTTTTTTTTTTTTTTTTTTTTTTTCTTATTATTATTTTCTAGGATTTAGTACTTTAGTTATGGCGGGTGTAGTTGTTAAGGTTCTAACTGTCTTTGAAATTGTTAAAAAGTATCAAGATATTGGTTTTTATGGTGATCTTTCAGAAAATGCGTACCTCAGTCATGTTTTTTTTTTACTTGGCGACATTCAAAAACACGCTTTTTACTTTTGGTCAAAAAAAAATTTCAGACTGGATTGGCGTCAATAATGCATCTGTTTCCACCCAAAAGTGCACCATGTTAAAAAAAAAAAGAGGAATAAATGGTTTTTAAAGTGAGCTAGCTATAACTGCTATCATTGAGGGAAATTCCCTGTTATATATATATATATATATATATGTGTGTATATGTAATGAGACGGACTTCTCGATGGGGGGTTGCAGTAATGGTCATAAAAATGATACTGTTTCAGCTGAAGATCTTTATTATGATACTGTTGAAGGATGGGTTCCCATTTCATCATACGGACGGGACGAACTGAAGGGTCAGTTAGCATGAAGTTCTATGTACAAGACACGTAACACCTAGGTCAACATCTGTGGAAAAATATCTAGAAAAATCTGTCTCCGACAACGTGTATCTCCTTTTTATTTGGAAATTTCCTAAATTGTCCGTTAGGGCTATGTAGGTTTATATAATTGTTTAGGCCCCTTCTCTGAGGGCGTAAACCTGTAGCCCCAGTGGTCAATTTAGGTTATGGGTTAAAAAGTGGAATTCAAAATGAAGCGGGATTTTTTAGCCCTTGATTTTAGTTTTGAAAACAGCTGAGAATTTTCCTTACACACACACACACACACACACACACACACACACACATATATATATATATATATATATATATATATATATATACTCATGTCCATAAATTAAGGATAATGAAGTTCAGGCAATGAAAGAGACAAAAGCAAAACAAATTTGACTTATTTGTAAAGTCTATTTATTAAACAAAAGGTAAAGAGCAAAAAATATGCTATATGTTTGACATAATTAATAAAAATTGCTATTTTTACTCCCTGGAGCAAATTTCAAAAAAGAACCTATTTACAGAAAACAGTATAACATGGTTAGTATGATGGTTAATACGGAGTATGTCTCCCGGACGATGCAATACAAGCGTTACAACGCCTACGCATGCTGAGTATCAGATTATCAATCTGATCTTGGGGAAAATTACACCACTCATCAAGCAATGCCCTCCGAAGTTCCGATAGACAGTTGGGAGGGGGTTGACGGGCTGCAATTCGTCGGCCAAGCATGTCCCACACATGCTCTATTGGATTCAAGTCCGGTGAGTATGCTGGCCAATCCATACGGGTGATATCCTCCGATTGAAGGCATTCGTCTACAATGTTTGCACGGTCAGGTCGGGCGTTGTCATCCATATACAGAAATTCAGGACCCATGGCGCCCCGAAACAAACGTACATGTTGTTCCAGAATGACATCCCGATAGATGTGGCCTGTCATCGTTACACTCTGAACATGCAGGTCAGTTCTGGAACCAAGAATAATTCCTCCCCAAACGAGCCATCCTGCACCACCGTAACGGTGTCGTTCAATGGTGTTCTCTTGGTGGTAACGGGTACCTGGCGCTCTCCATATGAAAGTCCGGCGAGAATCAGAATGTAAACTGAACCTGGACTCGTCGGAAAACATCACACAAGACCACTGTTGCGGTGTCCACAATGCATGCTCTCTAGCCCAGCATAATCGCAGGCGACAGTGAGTTGCGGTAAGGGGAACACATCTGACAGGCCTACGAGCATATAGACCAATGTTCCCTAAGCGTCTGTACACGGTCTGCCTTGAAACTGTCGTACCGGTAGCTGAAGAGAGCTGACGAGACAGGTCTGATGCTGTGCTCCGTCTGTTTCTTTTGGCAGTAACTGCCAAATACCGGTCATCATTCGGCGTAGTAACTCGGGGGCGACCTGTGCTGTAACATCTACTCACATTACCATCATGTTTGAATCGTTGCCAAAGCCTGGAGATGACACTCTGGGCGATTCCAAGTTCCTCGGATACTTCCAGCTGGGTACGTCCACATTCCAGTCGTCCGATAATTCTACCACGTAAAAAAATCATCCAAATGCTTCCTTTGTGCCATAACTATGCGGTTATTGCACTGAAAGGTTTTTAAAGCGCTTGTGAACAATTTTACTTCTTTGCTACCATTCCTTATATACCCCTTTCATACACTCTCGTCATTGTGACGTACTATCCGCGCCATCTGGAGGTTTCCTGCAATTTGCATATTCTTCTTCAAGATGTGTGTGATAATTCTACAAGTGAAATTTTTATTTTTAGAGCTCAATTTCTGTGTGATTCTGAATTATCCTTAATTTATGGACACGAGTGTGTATATATATATATATATATATATATATATATATATATAATATATATAGTTATACACACACGTACATATATATTCAAAACAAAATAAAAATACAATATTTAAAACAGTAGTATAAATAATTTTATGAAAAACGCAAAATATAAAATAAACAAAAAATTTTTAAAAACTCAGAAGAATGCAGTCATTTCCCGAAATGATAATTTCTCAATTTTTCGTAAGAAGTAATAGAACCAAAGAGGGGATCTTGATATTGGCACTTGGCATTGACTCCGCAGAAGAATTGACATCTATGGGGTGAATGCAATGAGAATAGCAGATTGCAACCTAAAATTGAATTGGGTACAGATGCATTATAGACGCCGTGTGTTTTTTCGCCAAACTTGGCAACTTTTGGTGATTTTATGGGGCGATAAGTGGGTTGGTGTATCTGTTATTAAATTCATTTTGGATTTCTTTTATTGCAGGGGGGGGGAGTTTTGGTGGGCAATATATATCCTAATAAGCACTAATATTATAAAAAATCTAGCCCCTCCTCACATGTTAGATTTTTTATAATATTAGAGCTTATTAGGATATAATATTGTGCTTATTTAATATATATTATTAAATGATATATATTGTGTTTATGCTGTGTTGATATGTACCATAAATATTACTAATCTCTTGTTTAGATTTTAAATAACGTAAAAAATGATAGTTCTTATGTTAATTTTGTGGTGTATTAACTGGGGAGTTAACGGCGGACCGTGACGGAAGATCGCGCAAGCCGGATGTTCGAACTAGGAGACTAAATATGTGATGTACACTGGTTGTTCATTTTGAAGCAGTTTATGTAAATATCGAGTGTGTTACTTTATTATATAAATGTTTTGTGATGTATTCCCTGTTTTGGTTTTCTACTTCCAAAAACAGATATCAAATTGTAAGAGTAAATATCTCTTACCTGGAAAAATTTTCCAGGTTCATAACGGGATCTCTATCTTGACGTGATGATTCCAAAAGATTCGTCTCAAGGTAAAAAAGAATACATATTTATATTTTTATGTTTTGAGATTACTTGGAAGGAATCATGGAGCAGCAAATTGCCGATTTATTAAAGCAAAACCAAGAATTGCTACAAGCTCTGCAAAACAAAGAACACTCTGCGCACAAAGTGCATGTTAATTTCGATAAGTTCAACGAAGAGTCAGAAAACTTCGACTCCTTTTTGGAACGATTTGAGACTTATTTAGATGTGCAGAATGTTGCTGAAGATATGAGGGTAAAAATTTTTATTTCTTCTTTGAGCCCTAAATTATATCAGTTGTTAAAAATTCTGCTGGCTCCAGCAATTCCTTCCGACCAAACTTTGAGTAAATTAAAAGATATTTTGAAAACACATTTAAATCCGAAACATTTAATTATTCCTTCGCGTCATAAATTTCTCAATCGTCAACAATGCGAAGGGGAATCAATCAGCAATTATATTACGGAATTACTTGCTCTTGCACTAAATTGCGAATATGATGAGAAAATGTTAAATGTTATGCTGCGCGATGTATTCGTTAGTGGGTTAAAAGATAAAACTATTCTAGATAGATTGTTCGAGGAGGACAATATAGATTTGGAAGGAACCCTGCAGATAGCCTTAGCAATGGAAAAAGCCTGTAAAGGGGCAAATGACATTGTGGGAAGAGAAATAAATGCGATTCAGGTGGATAAAAAAAATCAGGGTAAGCCTAAATTTAGAAAACAGAATTTCTCGGACAGGCAGAGGAAAACAGAAGGTTGTTTCCGGTGTACTGGCACAGATCATACGAGTAATAATTGTAGATTTATTACCAGTAAATGTAATTTTTGCTCTAAAATCGGTCATATTCAAAAGGCATGTTTTGCCGCTAAGAAAGTGAATTTTAAACCCGTTAAACAGAAACAGGTTAATTTGGAAAATGACGTTGAAAGACAAAGTCAGGTTCCGTTATTTGCATGTAAAACGGAAGATTGTATTTCCTTACGGGAGGAAGAACCGAAACAACCTCCGATTATGATAAGTTTAAAAATTGAGAATAAAGAATGTTCTATGGAACTCGATACGGGAGGTGCGGTCAGTGTTATGAGTATACGAAATTTCAGAAAAATTTCAAGTAGACCATTACAGCGCACAAATGTCGTGTTTAAAACATATAATGGTGAATCGATAATACCTATGGGGTACGTCACCTTAAAAGTGGAATACAAGAATCAGATTTTAAATTTAAATTTGTATTTAGTTAAAGAAAATTTAGACACAATTCTGGGACGCGAGTGGCTCCATAAAATAAATCTAGATTGGAAAGCCATAAAAGTTATGAGAACGACAAGTAAATTAAATCTAAACAAATTGTTGCAGGAATATAAGGAACTATTTGATGACAAATTGGGAGAAATAAATAATTGAGAAATTAAGTTAGAATTGAAACAGGGTGTTCAGCCTGTATTTCGTAGATTTAGAACTGTTCCGTTTGCTCTAAAAGAGAGGGTAGAAAATGAAATCGATAGATTAGAAAAAGAGGGGAT
The DNA here is from genome assembly GCA_032207245.1 of Pardosa pseudoannulata. Classification (NCBI taxonomy): domain Eukaryota; kingdom Metazoa; phylum Arthropoda; class Arachnida; order Araneae; family Lycosidae; genus Pardosa; species Pardosa pseudoannulata. The sequence continues at coordinate 34,686,102 of CM063497.1, forward strand.
CATCGAAAAGGTGGAGAGCTCTGAATGGGCTACACCGTAGTTCCGGTAGTTAAATCAGACGGCACTATTAGATTATGCGCTTATTTTTCTGTAACATTAAAACCGAACTTATCGTTCCTCAACCCCCTTAACCCAAACTTGAAGAAATTTTGAGAAAATTTTATAAGATATAATGGAGTAAACGTTCTCTGAGCTCGATTTAAGCACGCGTATTTACAGATGAAGGTCCATTCCAAAATTCAAAATCTATTAACCAAATTACACTCACAATATTATATATTTGCAAACGGCTAATGTAATGGGAAACGGAGCGCCTGCATTTCGCAGGTGAAGAACAAGGTAGAAGTTTATGACATGTGGATATGTGATTCACATTAAAGATTTGAGCTATTACATTTCAAAAAACCGAAACTTTTTCATCAAAATGTAAAATTTAAATTTTTAGTAAAAATTTTTAATGAAATTTTCAAAGTTAAAATGGTATAAGACAAAATTAATTTGCTAACGAATAAAGTTTGATATTTCTAAAATGTGTAAATGTGCAAAGTATAGTTTTTATGAAATAATTTTTTTATGGATAATTTTTTAGGTTTAAGCACATTAGATTTGTTAATGCATCAAAAAAAAATTGTAAATGATTTGGTCTAATGAAAATTTTTTGTTTGTCTATTTAGTATAGAATTTTGTATTTAAATGCTTTTGGCTCTTAGGAATCGATGTTACGATTGGACATTGTGTATTTCTAGGTATTTTGACAGTAGAAATTTGCAGAAATTTAAGAGGCTCTGTAATTTAAATTCCTTACATGATAAATTTAAAAGATTAATTATGAATTCGAAGATTTATTACTGATAGGTATTCTAGTTTTTAATATTCTGGCTGCAAAGAGTTTTTTTGTATATCTTAAATTTATTATTTATATTTTAGATTTGATTAATACAGATTATTTTTATATAATCATTTTATTATGGTATGGTTTTGGGTTGAGTCTCTTATAAAAAAAGTCCGATGGAATTATAAGTGAAAATATTAATGGAAGAGATTGTTTTAATCGAGAGATTGTAATGCTATTGAAGAGAGACTTTTAAGAGCTTTCGAGAGGGTCAGGATTTAAAGGGGAAGGAAGCTCAGTATACAATAGAAGACGGGTGCATCCTGTACGGTCAGAGGGTGCTGTTCCAAAAATGTATCAAAAAAAAGGTTCTAGAAGAGTTACACCAGGGACATCTTGGCATTGTGAAGATGAAGGCAATTGCCAGGTCATTTGTCTTCTGGAAAAACATCGATAAAGATATCGAAGAAGAAGTGAGGAATTGTACTGAATGTGCAAAATTCAAAACCGACCCAGTAAGAGCAAAAGGGCATCACTGGGAGTATCCGAGCTCACCTTGGGAAAGGATACACGTTGACTTTGCAGGTCCGATATTCGATCATTCATTTTTGCTGATAGTGGACGCATATTCAAAGTGGTTAGAAGTATATGTTATGAAATCAACAACCACCAAGAAAACTATTGATTGTCTTAGGGACTGTTTCAGCAGATTTGGGTTGCCAGTTTTACTGGTTAGCGATAACGGTCCTCATTTTACCGCAGACGAATTTAAATTCATGAACAGGAATGGCATTAAGCACAAAACATGTGCACCTTTCAAACCATCGAATAATGGCCAAGCTGAGCGCTATATTTTCACGTTAAAACAGTCACTCCGAGAGATGAAAAATTATGAGGGAAGTATAATTCATAAATTAAGCCCGTTCTTTCTTCAATAAAGGAAAACACCAAATGGCACGACAATTCATAGCCCGGCCATACTATTTCTAAAACGCGACATCAGAACAAGAATTGATTTATTATGCCCGAGTTTGAGAACGTGTGTGCAAGAAAGGATTCGAAAAGGAGTTTTCGTGTTCAGTGATAGGAAAATCGAAATAGGTGAACAAGTAGCAGTTAGAAATTATAGAGCGGCTAACTCGAAATAGAGATTTGGTAAAATAATAGCTAAAGTCGGGGATCTTCATTATACGATAAATGTGCAAGGAACATTAGTTAGACGACATGTGGATCAAATACGTTCGGTAGGTGATCAGGTAGTTGATTCAAATCACTCATCACATTCTTCGCACAGACATAACTGGAATCCCGCTTCCAGTTCCTCGGTTTCGAAAGATTCCAGAAACCAGAGATGAGAAATCAATTGATCCTCCAACATCTGAGATAGCAGAATCTTCAGTACCACCTGCAAGAATGCAAAATGCAGTTCCGGCTCCATCATCTTCATCGGAGGATACCGGTGATCAAGCTACAAGTTCATCGCAGGAACTTCAAAACCCTGGAGCAAACGTGCCACGACGTTCAGGAAGAATCCTCCGACCTCCTAAAAGACTTGATCTTTAAGGGGGGAGGAGATGGGGTGTATTAACTGGGGAGTTAACGGCGAACCGTGACGAAAGTTCGCGCTCCGGATGTTCGAACTAAGAGACTAAAATATGGGATGTACACTGGTTGTTCTTAT
>CM063497.1:34691214-34722334 GCA_032207245.1 Pardosa pseudoannulata
CATAGCAATGCCTCCTGATGTCGATAATCTAACAGATGAAGAACAATTTGATGATAATTTGGGTACACCACTTACGCGGAACCCCCAATGTTTAGTTCCAAAGCCCGCTTGGTCCTCAGTTCACCTACCCACTGAAGGGGTGAAAGACTGAGTCAACCTTGCCCAGTCCGGGGATCAAACCTCAGACCTGTGTCTTGGGAGCTCGAAGCGCTACCCCAAAGCCACTGGACTTCATATATACATATATATATATATATATATATATATATATATATATATATATATATATATATATAATATATATATATATATATATATATATATATATACATATATATATACATATATATATATATATACATATATATACATATATATACATTTATATATATATATATATATATATATATATATATATATATATATATATATATATATATATATTTATATATATATATATATATATATATATATTTATATATATATATATATATATATATATATATATACATATATATATACATATATATATACATATATATATATACATATACATACATACATATATATACATACATATATATATACATATACATACATATATATATATACATATACATATATATATATATATACATATAAATATACATATACATATATACATATATATATATATATATATATATATATATATATATATATATATATATATATATATATATATATATATATATATATATATATTTATATATTTATATATATATACATATATACATATATATATACATATATATATATATACATATATATATATATATATATATATATATATATATATATATATATATATATATATATATATATATACAGAAAAACATGCATACAAACCCATACACATGTATGACTTCTGATTTAATTTTTATCGTTATAGATAATCCATAGTTGTCAAACGTACGTTTTATTTCACGAATTATGAAATCTGGCAATCAGGTGATCACAAAATGATTACATTATGTACATTAGAAATTACAATACCAGATAATAATTATGGCCCAGATAATCCAGAATACCTCATAATATTATTTTGGATAAAATAAAAAAAATTCCCGTAAACGTAAAAAAGAAGTCAGTTGTATGGAAGGATGAAATTTTTCCCTTATTACCAGGATGATAAATATGGCCGTTGTAAATGGCTATGTCATTTATAAAAAAGACCCATGGTTCTAAGTCGATGCCAATCAAAGATTTTAGAAGATATATTGCAGTAACCTATTTGAAAAAAGGAGTCGATTCAAAAGCAATGCCAGGAATACCAACAACAAAGGCAGTAACATCCAGATCCCATGTCCTTCCTACGTAAAATTCGACAACATTCAGCATGTTATTGGCAAGAGGTAGAAACAAAGAAATTGCCAATAGGATAACTGTTCTTAAAAACCTAGAACATGTTGTATGAAATGCAATTAAACATTATGTATCCAATGATTTCCTCTTTTTCATACAAAAATTCAACCTTAAAAATGTTAAATAAAACTTTTTCTTGTATGTATAAAAATAAATTTTCATTTTTAACGTTAATTATCCTATTACTTGATTTACACATTAAAACTGTATAATTTATGTAAAAAAATCATTTTTAAAATGTTTACATTTTTACATACAAACGCCCAGCATCATCAAATGAGGACGGCTTAAAAAACATGGTTGCAGTTAAAAAAATTTCAAAATGCTTTTAAAATACTCTTAATTTATGCATTTCTACCCATATCTATCAATTTCAAGGAAAAATTCAAAAATTTGTTAATTTGGGCGTTAAAGGGTTAACCACTAAATGAATTGAATGTGATTCTAAAGTGCATTCAGAGTATCGGGAGATTTTAGAGAAGTATGAATATCATCAAATTATTGAGCGTGTACCAGATAATTCTCAGCCAAAAAACAAATTGTTTTTTTACCTGCCTCATAGGGTGTTTTACAATTCCGGTTAATTTTGTTATGACGGATGAAATTATTTCGGTTCTTACTATTTTTGAAATTCTTAAAAAGTATCAGGATATTCTAAAACCAAACAAGATGCTTTGGTTTGGAACATTTTAGTTTTGTTCTTATTTTCTGGGATTTAGTTAATTTTGTTATGACGGGTGAAACTATTTCGGTTCTTACTATTTTTGAAATTCTTAAAAATTATCAGGATATTCTAAACCAAACAAGAAGCTTTGGTTTGGAACATTTTAGTTTTGTTCTTATTTTCTGGGATTTAGTAATTTAATTATGGCGGGTGAAGTTATTACGGTTCTTACTATTTTTGAAATTATTAAAAAAATATCAGGATATTCTTACGTGTGAGGTGGGTGTTGCATTTCATTCTAAACTCTAAGTGTGTGGGATCAACGGTATTCCAAATCTGTTTTTTTTTTTCTTTTTCTTTTTTTTTTCTTTTTTTTTTTTTTTTTAAAGGGAGGTAGGAATGTTGAAAAATGTTTGTAGCGCTACCCTTTCCTCTTTTCATCTGTTATTAAATTCATTTTGCATTTCTTTTATTACAAGGGGGAGGGGGTATATGTTATATTTTTTATAATATTAGTGCTTCTTAAAATGATATATATTGTGGGGGGGGGGTTGTTGATATATATCATAAAAATCACTAATATGTTATTTATTTTTTAATTTACGTAAAAAATGATAGTATGCTAATTTTATTTTAATAATGCTTAAAATTGTTAATATATCCTTTTTTTTTTTAGTCTTTAAAGTTTAGTTTTGTTAATGTTGTGTTTCAAATATGCCATGTTGCCCCCGCCAAGTTTTTTATGGTGATATTTCAGAAAACGCCTACCGCCGCCATGTTTTTTACTTGGCGATTTTTCAAAACACGCGTTTTTCTGTTGGTCGCCAAAAAAAACATGCGGACGGGACTGGCGTCTATAATGCATTTGTTCCAGATAAAAAGAAGGTAAGCAATTTTCTTATTCAATTGTTGATTATCATTACTGCTGAACATTTCAATTAATTGATTGACTTAAAGCCAAAATTCAAGATTCATGCTTATTTAAAGTAAAATTCTTTCTATTTAATGTATTAGTAACAAACTTTAAAATCTAATACAATACTTAAAATATATTTAATCATTTGTATAAATTCAAATATTAACTATAGTCAGTACATTAAGTGTAGCCACTTGGATGATCACTACTGAGAAAACTCCAGAACGCATGTGTTACCAAAACACTGATCTTGCATACGCAGGACCTTTGAAGAACTGACAGCGGCACGTGCAAGGCAAGTGCAATGAACGTTTCTATTATAAAAAAATGCGTCCAAACGTTTCCGTTTTTTCTTTGTCTTCATTGTCTTTGTTTATTTTCAGATACATGGTATAGAAATATTCGGTAATAGTAAAATACCGCTTCATAAATTGGAGGACAGATGGACAGTTAACTTAGACTATTATTATATATGGGATTTGGGTTGATTAACATCATATATAAACCTCATTAAATGTTACATAGCAATGCAAGTTTAAAAATAAAACATTCCTTTTCTCATCTTGCACAGAATTTTTTAGTTTAACCAGAACTAAATAGTTTCGAAGAAGTTAATAGTATTTTTCGAATTCATCATATTCCTTTCTATTTGCATGTCAGTGGGTTAAAAAATGCTTTTACTTTTGTTTTTCTGAACTTAATATTTAATCCCTTAACAGTATAATCTCTCAATTATCATATCCAATATGAATTCTACATCCTGTATTTATCAAACTCCTAAATATTTCAGAACTTGATGGTTTGGTCTAGGAAGTTCAGACTCTTCAGCTTCCAGTGCGATTCCAGTGTGCCATGCCTTTTTCCCAATCGCCATGTGGAGCTGAGCATTGTTGTGGTGAACGATCCTGATTTGTGACGAAAGCGGTTTACCATTTTCTTCAAGCGATTGATCACTTCCGAGTATAATTGTGAATTCGCTGTTGACTAATACTTAAACGCAACCACCGGTCGATGTTCAAAATATCCCTCACTCTTACGATGTTCTCATTTCGTTTTCACCGTCGATGGTCTTCTTGCTCACAAATAATCTTCAGAGTTCTGCCGGCCCTTCCTAAAAGCTTTGTGCCTCTTGTAGACTTGCGATTGTGACTTACCTTAATCTTTGTTAGCCTCCTTTAATGTTTGTAAGGTTTCATTACCACTTTTACTGAGTTTACCGCTAAAGTTTATTGCATAACAAGTGCTGCACGGCTTAAGCTAAGTCAGCAAAGGAATTCACACATTGCATAACTTAACTCAGTAGATTGGTGATCTTAAGCGTAACGAGTTAGGCTCACAACAGTTCACGTACTGTTAGTTCTGGGAATTAGAAAGAGGTTCCGAACTTTTGTAATACTTCCCTAATATTCCAATAAACATGGATGAGCCACTGGTTATCCTTGGTGATTTTCCAGAAAGTAACAGAAAAATTGTTCTCATTTTAGAACACAATTTGTAAATCTATTAAATGTTCTTGTTTACGATTGAAAAACATTAAACCGAAATTTCTCACAAATAATTCAAAATTAAATATATTTTTCTGGGTTTTTTTTTAAAAAGGGAAAAATATCATCCCAAAGAATTTACTGTTATATCAAGTGGTATAATTTTTTTAAAGAATTCTTGAAATGCAAGATGGCCAGAAGGAATTTTGTTTTCCCGATAAGTTAACATAGAACACTAGGAAAACAATATGGCAAGTACAAACTCACCATAATCTATGGAGAACATAGTTCTACCTACGAACAACTTCCATTGAAAAATATCTTGAAACAAACTTGACTACCGCTAAAGTTTTTTGACAAAAGGGGCTAACTAAATTTTGAAAGCAAATACAAGCATTTAAATGACATAATTTCCTCAAACGGAAATGGCAATACCCGTGTCGCCAGTACCTTGAACCAACACTGTCTTGGTTTACAGTTGCAACGGATATAGTGACTTTGTTGCCCACGTGTAACCCGAATATTCGTGGATCCTCTGCCATGACAATGAAATGAAGACAAGAGTCACATTGCGCAAGAGTAAACTTTCAAAGAGTGTGCAATTCGTACCTTTTACCTCAATATTTAATCAGTAGCTGTTTCAGCGTTATTTGAAGAAAAAGGAAGCAAAGGGAAAAGTGTTCTCATCGCAACTAAACCCACCTCACATCCTGGCACCTGCTAGAAAAGTCAGTTGTCTTCAAGTACCAACCGGGAGCTGTTGCAATAAAAAAAAAAAAGAACGGCCCGAGTCCACAATGATGGATGACTTTTTTTTCGGTGATCCGTGACAAGGCATAAGTGTATTCTTAAACAACTGATGAATCCACTGTTTTTTTTGTTGCTTTTTTTCGCGTTCAGTTTTTGCTTTACGGTAACTTTTCAATTCGTTTTATAGGTGATGATTGTGCGAAGAATGAGAAGAAAAAAAACAAAGAATTACGGTAGGGCCACCACAAACGGAAATAAGGCTTATACGTATTAACAGTTTATTATTATTTTCATTTTCGCAAGTGGAAAGAAGAAATTATTGCTATTGAGAAATCATTTAAATGCCATGAAGAGATAGGAACGCAGTAATAGAGTAGCGTGGGGCGGAGGAACTTTGCTGGAGACAGCAAAATTTCTATCGTTGATTTGGTACTTACAGAGGCAAAGGACGTTGAATTCCAATTTTTAACAATATTCTTAACTTGAGAATATAGAATGTTATTACAAGAAACATGTAAGGCATAGAAAAGTATTTTGAGTAAATAGAAACTGATAAAAATGGTGTTATCCAACAATATCCCTTATAAAATAATAGCCAGTTATCTGTCCGTCTGTCCTCAAATTTAAGAAGCGGTTGGACCTGGAATGGATAGAGGCATCCATATCGGATATCTGAGGAATTAAGGTTAACAAAATTCAAAGCGAGTTCAAAAACGTTCGAAATCCAGAAATCCACCCCCCCCCTTTTTGAGCGTTTAATGCTATTATTTCAAGCCCTATTGTCCCCTGTTAAGAGCAGGCATTTAAATTTATCAATTTATCACATGATAAATAAGGCGGTTTCACGCAGTAGGGCAAATTCTCAAATTATAACAATTCTGGCTTTAGTTTCAAACAGAAGGGCAGTTTATTGTTTGTCTATTGGCTGTTGTAAACATGAAAATGAATGGGAAGGGCATTATAGTAGGTCGTGACGTTGCGACAAATTGCCTTATAGGTAAAAATAACATTTTTTTCTAGTATTATGACGTCATTCCTTTAACTATCTCATTTAATCCTTTCTTATTTTCAATTATTTAAATATCGTCTACATCGCTTTGAATTTTCCTAACCTTAATTCATCAGGAATCCAGTATAAAGTAAAAGGGGCATTTTCAAATTACAATAGCGTTCATTAAATGCGTTAATACAATGTACGTTTGAGCATTAAAATTTTGAACCTCTCTCCTTTCGTTAACATCAATTACACTTCTGTGTAATCAGTTTTTTCTCCCAATATTTCATCACATTTTTGCTCGTAAATTTCCTAAACCTAATAACATTGTTCCACTTCAAACCTTTAAAAAAAAATTCCTTAATGCAGTTTCCTTTTAAATGAAAATTACTACAGTATTTTGATAGGTAAGCGACTAAATCATTTAAATGGTTTAGTTGTTTTACCTATCAAGACACTGTAGTAATTTCGCCCAAGTTAAGATGTCAGTCTTTCTGAACTTTTATCATTTGGTCTTTTTTCTGATTACTTGATATGCCCACATTGTATGTGTGCATATCAAGTAATCAGAAACTGGTATTCATGGTTTTCGCTGAACTTAACTTTTTTGGGGAAAAAACTTCTAATTAATCTACAATAATCAGTCGAGGGTGTCGGTTAACATAAGTATATTGTAACAAAATATATAGGGGAGACCGGGGTAAAATGGACCATCCCCTATTATTTATTTTATTTATTATTTTTAATGTTTAATACTTTGATACATAGATGACAGCACTGCAATCTTGAAAATGAATGTGTAATTGTGTGTTTAGCTGACAATTTAGCCATTTTATTCTAGAAAGTTGATTTGTGGTAGTCAGAAGTAAATATTTTCATCATAATATATCTTCTTCTCTTCATTTCAAGATTGTTATTTGGAGGATTTAACTTCTCACAATAAAGAGCTAAGATAATGTATTATTATATTTAATGTAACTAAAATAATTTAATATAAGATTAGTTCTTTTTTTCTGACACTTGTCAGAATTACACATAGGGTAAAATGGACCACCAGAACCTGGGGTAAAATGGACCATGGTCCATTTTCCAGGTTGTTGTTTTTTTTTTTTTTCTGTAATGCTTTCTAAATTGATTTTACGTGTGATACTTTAAAAAACATGCAGGATTTAAAGTAACAGATATATAGCAATTCAATGAAAATGTCTTTGAGGATATCCAATATCTCTCATCATATGTGACTGATCAACCATCACCAGATTTTGAATTAACAAGTACAGCTGATCGTCAACTAAGCACAGGTAATCAGCAACCAAATACATCACAATCAGTACAAAGTGAAAATCATCCGTTCAAAACAATATCACCTTTTGAATTACGCCCATTGGCAAAAGCTAGCATGAGCAAGACAACAAAGAAATGAAAGAAGGGTGCATCAAAAATTATAACTGATACACCAGTGAAAATGATGATTGAAAAATTATCAAAGAGAAGGAAGAGAAAAAATTAAAACAGAAAAATGCTGCTTTAGTTAAAGATAGGAAGAATTTAGAAAAAATGTTAGTCTTAACTAAGCAGAAAAATGATAAAACTGTCAATTTTAAAGCAAATAAAGAAAATTTATGTGGATCAGAAAGTTTGAGTGATTCGGAAAATATGTCTGTTTATAATAATACACAACACAATGATAAAGAAAGCAATTCACAGCATGATGCTAATTCTGATAATGAATTAAAAGTTGGCAAGTATGTTTTGGTTAAATTTTTGACAAAAAAGAAAGTGGTTCATTTGGTTGGTTTAATAACAGGAAAAAATGATGAAGATTACGCTCTTGTGAAATTTATAAGGCAAAAACCTAATCAAAATGTGTTCATTTTCCCTGACAATGTTGATGAATTGCTCGGAAATGTTCAAGATATTGTGATAAGTCTCCCAGACCCTACTGCTTCTCAAGAAAATAGCAGACTTTCAGTAACACACAAATCTTTGGGTGTATCATTCATTAACTTCAATATTCACTAATATTATACTTTATATGTACAGATTGAAGCTATAGAAAATAAATATAATACATTTTATGTTTTGTACTATTAAATAATGTACTACATTTAAGTTATCTGTACAAATTTTTTTGTGGTCCATTTTACCCCGGGGTCGGGGTAAAATGGTCCACTTTGCCACTTGCTATTAAAAAAATTATAATAAAAAAAGTAATTATAATAATTGGTTTTGACTGAGTGTAATATAAAGCCTAATATATAGGCAATGTGCATATATATTTTCAGAATCAAAAATTATTACTTTGAGAGCAAATACTCAAAATTCACGAAAGTGGACCATTTTACCCCGGTTTCCCCTATATAGAATTTAGTAAAGAGGAATTAACCACAACAAAACATTTTCGATGTATTCCAAGCAAATGACAAAAGAAATCAAAAGTTCATTCTTCTGGCCAGGAGTTTCCAAAATGGTCTTTTAACAGGTGCACAATGACTTACATATATGTGTAAGCCTATGAAAATATATACATGGAATTTAGTGAAAAGGAATTAACCACAAAACATTTTTGATGTATTCCAAGCAATGACAAAAGAAATCATCTATCAGTCACTGGCCGTAGTTCACTCTTCTGGACAGAAATTTCCATAATGGTTTTATAACAGGTGCACAACTGCTTACATATTTAACATCCATTCTTGGTCAGTGCATATTGCATAAGATGACTAAGGTCAGTAAGTGCTAACTTACTGATCTGCCATATAAACTACATCAGAGATCACTAAAATGTCAATCATAAGCTACTTGAAGCTTGCACTGAAATTTTTAGTACATAAGTATCAATCTCAGACTTGCTAACTTGGAACTGCTCCACTAAATTCTGACCAGGAAAAAAAAAAGAAGTGACTAAAAATTTTTAGTCACTTTTTTTTTAAGGAAAAAAGCTCAGAAAATATGACATTTTGTTTAAAGAAAAAAATTAAGTCAAATTAGAGAATAGAAATCAATTCACCATAAATTGAAAATGTTTTTTTTTATAATTCTATTCATAGCGTAAGAATGCAAATGTAACTAGTAAACGCAAAAGCAATGTGGTTCCTTACACCCCAAATTGTGGAAGGGGAAGGCATAAAGGTGCATCTTATTTTTCAGCTATTAAAGACAATTTTCAGTCAACTAAATTATATGTAGGTATATTCATTATTGAAATAACCCTTTGAATAAACATTATCTACTATTAAATGAAACATGTTCTTAATTATACAACAAAATTCAAACCCAGATACACTCGCAAAAGTAATAGTATTGCCAATATTTACCTATCAATTTACAAATCGCACAATTTTCTTAATACAGTCAGATTTAGTTTAAATTTTAATTTAAACCTCTTTCTAAAACACAATTGCAGTCAAACCCTATTGTTAAAGCACCATATGCATGTGCACCTCTCTATACCACTCACATTGTTAAAAATCTGTCATCAAATAACTAATACTAGCATATATCCCGTCATATGACGGGATCAGTAAAATTTTTAATTTTCCAGAATTGTAAAGTACCCTATGAGGTAGGTAAAAAAAAAAAAAATGGTTTGCTTTTTGGCTGAGAATTATCGTTCTACAAAAATAATCGATTAAAATTATCATTTATGTACCTAATCTATTATGTAAGCCAAATACAAAAGAAAATTATTTACGTAATATCTAAGTTTAGTGATAAAACATATGGAAATCATGCAGAAGATATTTAAATAATCTAAAATAAATGTTTAAATGAGATAAAGGAATGACGTCATAATGCTAGAAAATTGTTATTTTTACTTATTTATTATGTGATAAATTTAATAGCTTGCTCCTAAAATAGGGCTTGATATAATGGCATTAAATGCTCGAAAAGGGGGACGAGGTGAATTTCGATCGTTTTAAATATGACAGTATTTTTCGCTGTGATATGACGCTCATTTATACCAATTTATTTTAGAATCGCATCTAAAGTTTAGGAAAAGATAAACTTTACTTGCTTTGAATTTTGCTAACCCCAACTCATCAAAAATCCAATATGGATGCTACATCCATTCCAGGTCCAACAGACAGATAACTTAGTCTATTATTACAATATGAAAAGAAAGTTTAAGTCATAAAAAGTTGAAAAAAAAATACAATTTTTTAAAAATAATAAAACTGTAGGAATAAGAATTTAAAAGAAAAAGCAGAAAATATTAAATTAATTAGACATTTAGAAAAATTTGGCTGAGTCAGGGACAGAACCATCAAACCGAGAAGTATGATGATCACATGGTCAGACCCTCTACCGAATGTGCTAGGCCTACACTCGACGAAGGAACCAATTAAGAGTATATGAGAGTCCAGTAAACACAGTCCAGTTTTAATATTACCCTCCGCCCTCGCTGCTCTCTCTTATTCTATACTAAATTCATATCAGGAATGAATTGAAATAATAGCATTAAACGCTCAAAAAGGAGGGATGGGGTGGATTTCGAACTCGCTTTGAATTTTGCGAACCCTAACTCATAAAAAATCCAATATGGATACCTGTATCCATTCCAGGTACAACCGCTCCATAAATTCGCGGACAGATAACTTAGGCTATTATTATACAGGGAATTTTTCGGGCATAAGCAACAAGTGCAACTCTCTAGGAAATTTTCTCTTTTAATTGTATTTTACATTCTCTCCATAACTGTTTCAACAGTTTACATTATTAACTTGGCATTTTTAAATAATTTGATTTCTCTACTCAATGAAGTTATCTGAAAATCAAGTTTCTATTACACTTTAATATCACAATAAAAATATGTAAGAACATTCCATGACATGGCAATTAAAACAATAAATATTTAATAGTTAAAATACATTGATGTAAAAAATATAAAAAATTCAGTATATATAAAGTAAATTCTTAAAGTCTGACTAGACTGCTTTCAAACTTGAGAATTGCTGTTCACATTTAACTCAATAAAAATTGCATCAATAAATTGCTGGAACTGGAATATTAATTTGGATTAGACTACTAGGTATGAGGGAAATTGAGTTACAGTTAATCTCTTAGTTATAATTCAATATACTGTCAAATCCTAATCTTAATAATTGATGGCATCACAATAAGGTTTGAATGTCAAATTTAATGCAAAATGTACAAGCAGGGTTGGAAAAAAGTAAGATTTATTTGATTTAAATCATTTTTTTAATTTTTTCCTGAATACTAATTGTTTTTATTTTTTTTTCAATATACACAGAATAGTTTGTTATAAGAAGTAATCTATCTAGTATATTCTACACGCTGATTACCTAAAATTAAATATATAAATTTTAATCTAAATACATTCCATTATTTTGTAATTAGATAGTGCAAACTAAATAAGATGTATATTTAAAGAACAAATTGAATATTCTTTTAATGCAAACTATTTATTGAAAAAAAAAATCACAATTATTTCAATATTTTTTAAGCACTGAATTATGGATTTAATTTTTTCAATAAAAACACTAACTTTGATGCTTTATCCACTCCTAATTGGTTATGAAGGTTAGAATGAACAATATCAAAAGAAGAAAACTGTCTTTCCATTCCAGTAGATGAAGCCATGGCTGTTGTTATTTGTTAGACAAACTAGATTTCAAGATCTGTAATACTCTACCTCCCATTACATAAAATGAATTCCACCAGTCATAATCAATCATTGTACTACCCTTACTCCATACTTTCTGATAGCAGCCTCTGAATTTTTGGAAAGCACATGCTATCTATTTACACTTATTTACATATTGGTATTACTGTGCTGACTGATTTCCAATTCTCCTGTCTTTGGAATAGAGGTTTAAAAATTTTTTTTTTAATTAATGATTTAAAAAAAATCAACTGATTTAAAAAAAAATCAACTGATTTAAATCACACCCCTACTATGAATACTGATGTTCTAATACCCTAATATAATTACTAAAAATGTTAGTAAAATCTTTGACTTCACAGCTACATACTTAACCCTCTGACTGCTCAATTTGTAGACCAAAATTGGTTCAAAAGTGTGCATTTTTTATATAATTTTAAATCTATATATATATATTGAAAAAATGGAATATGCACTTTTCTATAGAAAAGAATTTTTATATAGATTTTTATCCTGAGAAATTAACTGTCAAAAAAACCAGTTTCAGATGTTATCACAAGAAAAAAATTAATAAATTTATTAATTTTTTTCAATTATATTATCTAATATAACTATAGTTCTACTCATATAATTCTATTTTTTACATAATTAAACATGTAATAATGCATATAATTTATATCACTGGTAAACGATGAAAAAGGGGGATGCACTTCTCAAAAAAGGAAGAAAAGCAAATGCCCGTCGAAATCTCGAGATAAGCAGCCAGAGGGTTAATAGTATGCATAAATTTTTTTTAATTAATATTATTACTTTTAATGGCAATTAGACTGTACACCATGTAAAAAACACAAAATCCTTCAGTTTTTACAGAAACTTTATTTTTACTAATCTACAAGCCTTTATCGTTTTCCACCAACACGAGGAGCCTTGGTTTGGACAGGTTTTGCAGCCTTCTGTTTCTGAGCAACCTTGGCAACCTAAAAAATAAATGAAAATTTTAATACACCCTGCACCAAAGTTTCAAACAAATGTTCCCAGCATTAAAAGGCTATCTTAATTTATTTAAGTTTTGTGATTCATCTGACTTAACTAATAGTATATAGTAGGCAAATGGTTGCCAGTAGACCATCTATAAAGTGTTGCAATCTGCAGCACAATTCACAGCATTTATAATTGAAACTAATATTGCATTTGTTATAGCAAAAGTCTACTGACTTACTGGTTATAAGTATTTCTACACATTTATGAATTAATGAGTAATTTATGAATAACCTTAATATTGGCATATAGTTTCAATTTTTCACCATATATATATATATATATATATATATATATATATATATATATATATATATATATACATATATACACACACACACTAAAGACATACGGGGCAACCTTGCCACATAGGATGCACTTACAATATGGTTGTCATTTGTTTAACCCAGACTACGTATATAATTGTGTCCACCAGAAAAAACACTCTCGCTAACTTGATAAATCTATGGCAGTGGAAAACTGATTTTGAAGTTGGGCAGAGGCTATTTTTGAGGTGGACCGACAGACAAAAATAAATCTTTACAGATAAAACATTAATATTTGAACCAATTAATTACTGCTTTAAATCCCAGTCAAAATTGAAGAAAATAATAAATTTTTTCAAATCCATGACTTTCCCTGATTTAGCAGATCATTTTCTATGACTTTAAAAAGCTTTCGTTAAAGTATATATGAATAAAACTTCTGATGTACATACAAATAAAATATATGCTTTTAGAGAAATTACAGGAATTTTAGCATAAAAAAACTATACACTTACTTTATAAGTGTTAATAAACTCCCATACATAAAAATAAATTGTTGTATCTACATTCCTAAGTTTAATCATACAGAAATTTTTCAATCAAAATGTTTCCAATTTGAATTCAGGGTACTTTGGTATTATCCAGGTGACCATGAATAATAGCCAAATATAACCCTATAACATTTATATACAATATCCCTAGAGATAAACTTATATTTTGTGCAAAAATCTTAACTAATTTTTATTAAAAAATAATGATTATATTAATAAAATTTTAATCTACAATTTAAGAAAAAACCAGAATAATATCCATTTACCCACCCATTAAGCTTTCTCGCTTTGAGTTTCCTCGGTGAACCAATTTTACTTGGCAACATGGTCAATAGGTAATACATAAATACCAAACTCAGTAACTTCAGCCAAATGACAAGTCAAAATAGAATTAAATAATTCAATGCATTTTTTTTAATTGGTAGTTTAGCGGATCCATGACTTTTACTCATTTTACTTGAAAAATCAAGACTTTCTATGACAAAATTAATTCACTGTCTAAATCCATGATTTTCCATGACTTTCCAGGTGCACGGAAACCATGTACATAAGTTTAAGCTATAAAAACTGTCTAACAATGTAAACATATTGATTAAGCAGAACTACTGCTTGATACAGGAAGTTTAGTTGTGAATAGTATGGTCTGCTTTCTGCTGCTAGGTCTATAGATTCAAGACTTATAGCTAGGTACACACATTAATGCAGATATTTCTTAAATGTATAAAAAGCAGATAGCTATTAAGAAATACTTACCTTGGGTGGTGCAGCAGTTGCTTTCTTTTGAGCCTTGGCAGCTCTTTGCTTTTCTTTTGCAGCCCTATAATAAAATAATAAGCATTTAGCATATTTAAGTAACGCTGCCATAAGCTCAATTAAATGTAACAATTTAAACAAAAAAAGTTTAAAGGTCCTCAAGTAAAATTTTGTGCATTTTTGTGAAAGGAAGCAAATGTTAACTACAAGACTGTAAATTACTTTAAATCTTACAATTGCCCCCAAGACCACCACTAAGAACGCATATAAATGAAATGACATCTTTAGAGCCATACAAGTAGCATTGTGAGCAGTTGAAAAAAAACCAGGTTTTTTGGGAAGGAATTTTTGAAAATTTCAAAACATGGGAATTTTGAAGTCGCCAATTCCTTTGACACAATGAGAAACACCATTTTTTTGTCTTTGTTGTAGACCTTATAAGTTGATATTTTTACAAAATTTAACTATATGGCAAGGTATCATGTTTAGCATGAAAATATGAGTATATTTTTCCTTTGAGAAAACACCCAATATTTTTTATTATTACATAAATATTGGGCAATAATCAGTAGTGTCACGAAACCCATAAATCCTTTTTCCTTGGATAACATCTGTGTATGTATGTGTGTATATATATATATACATACACATATATATCATGTGTATGTTTGTAGGAATTGGACACAAAATGCAACAGTGTCATTTGATTACACCTTTAAATGATAAAATAAAATAATAAACTAATATATAAAATAATAAACTTATTTTAGATTTAAAGATATTTATTTTATATTATAAAAGAAGGGGGAAAAGTTTAGCACAAAGCAATTTACATAATAAATAATGATCAAAAGTAATATATATAATTATTACATTAACAATTAAAATTGAAGCAACCAGTTATGTGTTTGATAAGACTAACAGGGCAAATAATTACACAAGTACTATAAAATCCTTTAAATGCTCATTGCTATTATTTCTTCAATATATATTGCCAAAAGTAAAAATAAAATCTCTTAGAAATAATATGCTAGATCTTAAATAGCCATTGTTGATAAAATAAATGTAAACATTGTTAAATGATTTCTTCCCACCTCTTCAAAATTCTGGGTTTTTTACATCTCTACATAAAAGTAGTATTTGTTATTACATTTATGTAATCATTAAGTGAAAAGAATAGCCATATAACCTGCTTTCTTACTGTATCAAGATAAACCAGAAAGACTATGGTAGCCCCACATAATCTAATTATAAAACTACGGATTTCCCTGACATTTTAAAATTTTTATAACATATCAGTCCACAGGACATTACTCAGAAATGTACTAAAATATCAGCAAAGCCTACATCCCTATAGGGGTGGGGTTAATCATTTTTTGAAATTATTCAACTAAAAAATATAATTTCAGATACATGATGGCACAATTTTTTTTATCTTGATTAATGACTTTAGTACTTTAATTAGAGTAGTTTAACTCTTATTACTCATAAGGCTTGTTTTTAGTCGTGCAGCAGGTACATTTCAATTGCATTTTCATATACTAAGTCTAAATCAGTGTGTAAATGATGCAGAAAAAAAATGACCTCGCCTTAAGGGTACATTACCTTTAAGCAGTTTTGAATAGAAAAAAATTTCTTAACACTTTGCCTCATTTTTTTAAAATTATGGTAAATCATTGAGATTTTTAGCATTTGTTCATTTTGTTTATGAATAATAAGTTTTAAAGTCAGTTAATAATTTTTACTTTTATGTAAACAATTGTTAATTATTATCACTCACTTATTTAAAAATTTTTAAAAATCAAAAATATTACTAGGGCAATGAATTTTCAAAAAAGCAAAAATGTTTAAAATGACCTTGAGAAATACAAGATTTCTCTGAAACATAGACACCCAAATAAGAAAAATCTTTACAAGGAGCAGAAAAGAATAATCTTTTTTCCCTTTTAATTATTTTTAACACAGGGTTCCCACTCTTTTTCCAGAACAAAAATTAAGGTTTGGTTTGGGGTGCTACGGTCTACTTTTAGCTACACGAGGGCTAATGAGACCGGAACCTACAGTTTAAAGCCGATTCCGAACGGCTACGAACATCCATGCCACAGCGGGATTCGAACCCACGAACTCCGGTACCGAAGGCTAGCACACTAACCAATCGGCCATCGTTCGGCCAAAAATTAAGGACTTTTAAGGTCCTTAGTAAGGACTTTCTAAGGACCAAAGTAACTTTTTATAAGGACCTACTTGAAATACACACACAGCATAACCACATAAACCATATTTCCTAAAGAACATATTTTAATAATTATAAACCAGACATGGCATGTTTAATAAATGCCTTAAAATATTTCAGAACTAAGTTTTTAAAAATACCTAAAAATTAATGTAAGATAAACCTATTTGACAAAAACATTTTGAAAAAAGTACATCTAAAGTTTTTTGAGTGATCAAATAACAAATATTTTATATATTCTTTGACCAGTACTTTTTACCTGTACTGGCGTTCTTAATTAGAACTGGTTTGGGGCAAGTTTAACTCCGAACTTACAAAACCAGAAAGTTTGGAGTAAATTGATAGGAATCACATGACAACGGATAAATTGTTCCAATTTAAAAATTAAGCAGTTTTTAAGGACCTTTGACAAAAATAAAGTAATTTTAGGGTCTCTTAAAAATGAAAGCTAAAATTAAGGAGTTCTTAAGGACTTTTGAGGACCACGGGAACCCTGTTAACCTTTCTTTGTATTAAAAAAGTTCCTAAAAAAAACTTTAAAGAAATAGAACAATCCATTACTAATATCCAAGAGATTATTCTTAAAAGATTTAATTTAAAGAAATTGAGCTAAATGTTCAACATGTATGATCAGCAATTAATAACATTATACCATTTAGGACGATAATCACACAATTCTCTATTGAGAGCACACAGAAACACTGGTGTGGTTCAGTTGTGGAATAATTTAAAATTTTAAACAACGATAAAAAAGACTTGAAGTTTTTGAATATTGCTTCAGAATATTGACTTTTAATAATAGCTTTCTTTTTATTCTGATCCCCCCTTTGAATCAGGGAATTTTGAACAGGAGTACATCAGTATCAAGAAATACAACAATAAAGTCCTCCTGATTTATTACAAACTTGCTGTTTATACTGTGATACAGTTGGAAAAAGAATGTTTAGTGGGTGTAAAATTGTCATTTGAAGGTTAGTTTTCTAGATGGTGTTTTGTATATTTTCGATCAATTTTATTTTAGCCATCATGGCAGAGTGAAATATTTGAGAGCAAGATTTTGTTAAGGACTAAATCATATAGCTGAAAGGAGAAAATTTTTTCTAGTACACGTGACAATAAATCTAACTCTTAAGACACTGAAATATTGGATAATATAAAATAGAATGAGAGCAATATAAAAATAAATAAATGGCAAAGAGAAAATAAAAGATCTTACACCCCAACTTCAGGGTATCTGCCAAAATAAAATTTTTCAAATCCATGACTTTTCATGACTTTCCCTGATTTAGCAGATAATTTTAAATGATTTTAAAAAGCTTTCGTTAAAGTATATATGAATAAAACTTCTGATGTACATACAAATAAAATATATGCTTTTAGAGAAATTACAGGAATTTTATCATAAAAAACTATAAACTTACTTTATAAGTGTTAATAAACTCATACATAAAAATAAATTGTTGTATCTACATACCTAAGTTTAATCATATAGCAGTTTTTCAATCAAAATGTTTCCAATTTGAATTCAGGGTACTTTGGTATTATCCAGGTGACCATGAATAATAGCCAAATATAACCCTATAATGTTTATATACAATATCCCTAGAGATAAACTTATATTTTGTGCAAAAATCTTTATTTTTATTAAAAAATAATTATTATATTAATAAAATTTTAATCTACAATTTAAGAAAAAACCAGAATAATATACATTTACCCACCCATTAAGCTTTCTTGCTTTGAGTTTCCTTGGTGAACAAATTTTACTTGGCAATATGGTCAATAAGATAATACATAAATACCAAACTCAGCAACTTCAGCCAAATGACAAGTAAAAATAGAATTAAACAATTCAATGCATTTTTTTAATTGTAGTTTAACAGATTCATGACTTTCGATGACTTTTACTCCTTTTACTTGAAAAATCAAGACTTTTCATGACAAAATTAATCCTTTGCCTAAATCCATGATTTTCCAGGTACGCAGAAACCATGCAACTTATTTTAATACTTGTGTTGTTACAATATACAGATACTAATAAGGATTATGAACTGTAAATTCCAAACTATTAAATTGTAGTTATGTAATAGTATGAATTTTAAAATGGATTTAAGCTTAATGAAAAACAAATCCTACACACCAGGAGAAGTATTTCTTTTTCTGGCAGCACTCTCTGTGTTGTATGATACTTAGAAACAGCTAAATTGGCTACAAGAATACAAATATTTTTTTACCTGATGGCTTGATCCCTTTGTGCTTTTCTCACTTCAGGTTTCATGTTTCTCTTAGCCATAATGTCACTTAAACTAGCACCAACAATAGCTCTCTGGAATTTTGCTGTACGACGGGTCCTCTTTTTGCTAGTTTCTTCTTCAATACCCTTTTTATGCTTCCTTCTGTACAACACTGTCCATGTTATCTTCCTTGGATTCCTCTTCATCATGTGAGAGGCTTCGCACTTACCATTTAAAAATTGGAAAACCTACAAAAACAATAAATATTTCTTCAAATATATAAAGTGCGAGAGTAATTATTAATTTCTTCTTTAAATCTTTGCTTTATTAAACTCATTTATCAGTACAATTTCCTTTTCTATTCGTCTACAATAGAAATCATAGGATATTCAAAATAAATTTCTTGATGTCAGAATTGCAATAAAGATTAACATTAGAATACCTATTTCAAGACATCAGAAATTACACCAATGTAGACGATTTCTAAATTAGGTTTTGCAAAGAAATGAACACATAATAAAATTTAAGAAAATTTTGCTATTATAACAACCAACTTGAATTATATGAGATCAGAAATAGTTTACTTTGTCCAGATTATAATAGTGACAATAAATAGAAAAACTAATTTTATAAAAAAAATTTTCAAGACGCAAATTTAAGCAAAACTGGTATAAATACAGCACATTTAGTCAACTACACTACTAAAGCTATGAATGTTTTGATAGAACCAAAATAATAAATGCAACGAATTTAACTCTGATTGTCAAATTTAACTTTATAGGAATAAAAATCGTTCCTTCAAATAAAAATAAATTCCTCCGTTAATGTGGCATCGTTAAAAAAAAATATGATGGATAACAATCGGAAATTTTAAAGCAACATGCGTAAATGCTTTCACTTGATTATGTCAAAACATGCAGAATGATTTAGGAATCAATAACACACGTGGTATAGTTGTATTTTTTCAAAAAGATGTTATATCTTTGTTTTATATTGTTATAAACCCAATCATCGAACACCACATACAACAATTTAAAAATCGGATATCAATGTTTTACAAGATATTTAAGAATAAGTTCAAGCTTAAAAATTTCAAAATTAGGTTGTAAGATATATATTTCATATCTTTCAACACACAAAAATTAAAATATCGTAACACTCACTTTTCCGTCTGTTTTGATCATCTTTTTTCCATGACCAGGGTAAATTTTATACCCACTGTACGCACACAGTTCAATCCTACAAAACAATGATATAATTGTTTATTACACATTATAAATGAAATAGATTAATTAAGATTGAAATCAGCCAAGTACACTTACTTCATTTTTGTATTCCTTCAATTTCGCCCCTATACAGCATTCGCTACCAGTTAGCCTCTCTGGCCTAAGAATTAAGAGTGGAAACCCGGAATGATGTATTACAATAAATCATTGAGAAAATGAACCAATTCAAGACTCATTAAACATTCGAAAGCACATAATATGAAAAAATAAATTATAAGCTTTCTTTAAATATCTTATGCATTGCATAATTTTAGATTTAAAAAATGTGAACGTTAAGTTGCATCTGGAAACAATGCTTAAATATGTCCTGCACAAAAGAAAAATTAGAAAAAAAGATTGCATTAATTGTATCATTTCTTAGTATCCCCAAAAGAGTACAAAAGTGTTCAAGTTTTAAACAAATAGATCTCATAATCAAAAAATGATTATAGTTACTATAATTGTATAGTAATACAACTGCGAAAATAAATTTAATTGTCCCCTCATGTTAAACAATCATATAATTTCCTTAAATTTTACTATTTAAAAACGATTATAAAGAGTATGAGTTTAGAACATGACTGGCCAAACTTTTCTGCAAAAGTCTAAATCACAAGAAAAAAAGAATTTAACCAGAAATTATAAACCATTTTAAAGTTTTAATAACTGTAACTCGATATCAATTTTATATTTTTAGTAGACATTACTGGATTGAAATATTTTATGAATATCCACAGAGATGCAAACAAACTCAAGCAACACGTATTTTTTTTTTTTTTAATATTTCCCCCTATTCACATTGGCTCTAACTGTGTGCCATCTTTTCACATGAAATATGGAATATTTGAACGTTTATGATAAAAAAAATCTTTGGGGGGCTAAAAGTAAACCCTGCAATATCTATCTGAGGTTAAAGATTAGTAAATGAAAATAATAAGTGTCTAAAATCTGAATGTTTTATATAGCAGCGAAGTATTAGGAAGTACTGATGAACTCTACTCCTTCTCTCCCATGTCACTGTTATCATGAGTGTGAGGATATCCAAAATGTCACCGTTTATGCTGCTAGTGTAATCCATTCTTGGCAGCAAGACGACATCATAAAAGGTTTGAATACGTGCGCTGCAGTGAATTACTGTAAGTAATGAAATGTAACTCAACAGGCTGGGTGTTTCACCTTCGGTGTCTGGCGACTTTTTTCTCAATTATTCGCAAAGAAGATAATTTTCACCGTGCTTTACAAAGACAGGCACGAATTATTATGAATCCTGTTGCTGATGTGTCATGAAACATTCTTATCCCTAAGTAATCGTCCCGAAATCAGGGATGCTTATATACTGAGTAATAATACTTCATAGAGGCAGATTTTATTACGGTGGTAGCTCCAAACTTGAAAGACTCTTTCAGAATCAGGCAACATCAATTAGGCAGGGACTTCGTCATTTTCCCCCATGGTTTGAGGATGATGCAAACAATATAATAATAACCACAGATAAGAGTTTTTTAAGTGTCTTTATCATAGATTAGATCCATCAACCTAGAAGCAACTTAGATCAAAGACTTCCATTTCCTTTCTTGTGTCATTACAGCTGGGAAACTGTTGTGGCTCCCACTTTACTCAGAGGATTTTAGATACAAAACAAACCAAGCAAATCTCTATTTGACAGGCACATAGGTTAATTGTGATTAAGTTAATTACTTTCCGCCTGAATGGAATTTATAAATGGTTTTGGTTTGATTTGGGTACTTTTCTGAAACACGAGGGCAAATGAGACCGGGACCTACTAAAGCCGATTCCGAACGACTACGAACATCCCTATTGCAGTAGGATTCAAACCCATGAACTCCAGTAACGAAGATCATGCCAATTACAAAGGAATGAGTATTGAAATTTAGTTTATTTCGAGAAAATGTAATCGCACCCTACTGGGTCCAACAGTCAATTTCAGTTGTAATATAAAAAATGGAAAATGTTGCATAAACCGAACTCAAGAAATGAAAAACATGTAGTAGACACAGCTGTTATAGTTCAGAAGCTGAAAATTAAGCACTGTATTAAGAATATACGAAAAGATTGGTTAATAAATGCACATCTTTGATCAGTTTTTGGAAATACAAAGGTTTATGAAAACTTCAGTTACTTTTGGAAAAAAAAAAAGATATTTTTATGTGAGTCTGTCTGTGAACTATAATTCAAAATTGTTATCAATTCAATGACGCAGAGATTTTTTTTCTGTAATCATTACAGCACCATCAATTTTTTTTTCCAGGGGAGTGATACTTGGTAGAAATGATTGTGAAACTTGAACCAACATACCTTAAAAAGTACATTTCAGAAATATTACATAATTCATGACATTCTATGTGACTTAGGATGGCGTAAAAATACACTTACGTAATTCATGACTTTGTGTTGTTGTTGTTGTAGCTTATCCCCTAGCTGTCGGATGAAGTCAAACTAGATACATCAGACAGCTGACCCCTAGAACGTCAGGTACAAGAAGGGGGACAAATATATGTCCAGGATTTGCTCAGCAGAACTTTGCTGATATTGACATTTTGAGCAAACTGCAAAGATCCTTCTGCCTTCGAAAAAGGAGAGCCTCTTAGTATGACCACATGCCAATTTGCAAATTGCCGTTCTAGAGGCTCTGTCACAACTAAGTACAAACGAGGGGCCAAGCACTTTACCAGAATACCAGGAATTCCTGGTATCCTAGCCCTTAATCCTAGCCCTTAAGGGCTATCATCCTAGGGTCATCCTAGGGTCATCCTAGCCCTTAAGGGCTAGGATGACCCTTCATTCCTTCGAAAGTTCAGCGTTAACAATGGATTGGTGTTCTAAAAATATGAGGGTTGAAGAGGAAAAATCGGAGTGGATGCAACTCTCTTTGGCCATGCATCCACTCGCTCTTTGCCAAGTATGTCGACGTGCGATGGGATACACTGAAAATGATCGTCATGGGACTCTGCGATAAGTTTAAGTTTAAGACGTATAGAAATACTTGTTTTGTCTCCAACTGTGATCCAATTGTGGAGGTGTTGAAGGGCGAAACGACTATCTGAAAAATTCCAGAATTCCTCCAAATCGGAACATGATTTTAAATGTAATATTAAGATAAAAAAAGAAGATAAAAGAACAGAAATTAAGAGAAGAGAAAAAAAGATAAATTAAAATAAATTAAGATAAAAAATGAAGTAAAATAGAATAATTTATCTCGATTATTCCTTTTCAGTTAAAGGTATTAGAAAATCCTTGTGACTAAAACTGTTATGACACACAGTTTAAAAAGACTTTATGGATACAATACAATTAAAATTATCCATTAGATTTAGCTATCTGTAGATTTTATTTTTTGATAAATATGTGTTTAATAGCTTAATTCTATCTATTATGCATCATTAATCATTATTTATTAAATCATTTATAAAATATATGTGTAGTTTTAAGGAATATAATATGTTACAATTAAATATCAAACCAAATATGAAAGTGAATATTTTTTAAAATTCAATTATACTTCATGAATATAAATTTTAAATGTTCTTAAAGTCTACTTTATTACATCGTATAAGCACATAGAATTAACCTTATATAAGCTCAAACAACATCTACTTTAGTGAACTTCTTAAAACTTAATGATTTACATTGATTGGTGGAGAGGAGATGGGTCGGATGCTATACAAAGATTTTGTCTCAAATAATCCAAGAACCTAGATTTAAAAAAAGAAGCCATTCGAAGACCAAAAGGACAGTTAGGCTGCAAGAACAGACGAAGTGAATATGACCAGAATGGCAACCCTGTGACGAGAAGAGAAAGCAATGGAAACAACATGAGAAAAAGGAAAAGGGGAGAAGAGGACGAGGGAGGACAGAAAACGAACAAGAGCTAGGAATATGCTGAGAGTAGTGTAGGAGAATGTCATTTTTTGGAGTGTTTTGGATCTGAATGAAAGGGTACAGGGTAAAGGGAGGAGGGGAAATTCATGTGAAAAAGTTGGATTTTGTCACAAGTGTACTAGTGTGCCAACTGGTAACCCAGATATCAGACAAGCGAGAGAGTCCATGAGATATAACTCCTGTTGTTGATAATATAGTCCAAATCTTGATATCTTTCAATGTTCAAATAGGTATACTGACTAGTCACAGCGGATTGGAAGTACATCTTCAAAGAAAATTAAATTAATATTTTAAGTCACATAAGAGCATATTAGGCAAGGATGTCAGCATTCTGTTTTTGTTCATACTTTTGTGGCCTGGGCAACAAAAAAGGGTAATAATTCAACCTTGAAGAAAAAAGAGCCAATTAGATCATGTAGAAGGATGATTAAGTTTTAGAACCTGAGTTGGAGGGCATTAAGAGCTGTGAGAATAAAGTCAGTTCATAAAGAGCAGAGCGTTTCTTGTTATCATTGAAGTGAAAAATGGCAAAAAACACAATGCAAGTATCTTAATAAAAAAAATCATGTTTGAGCTCCGGACCAGAGCAGCAATGCCTGCTATGGTAAGATCATTGAAGGAAGTGATTGATGTTTTCATATCGTTCTTCGAAACATCGGTAGCAATGGTATTGACAATGCAGTTAGAAATTTTTGAATATATCTATTCATTGTAATGACTCGGGAGGGAGTTTTTTTGTCTTGGGAGGTCATAAGTGATAATAACGTCTCATTTACTTCGTTTCTACAAAATTATCAATTAAAGAAAACTTGGAGTAACTATGAACATTCAAAAATTCCTCGGTACATGTAAAAAATAGGCAGAGAAAGAAACAACAAGGATAAACAGTCAGATTGTATTGGCGATTATTCAGTGGTCCGTAAAGAGTGATGAGAGTGGTTTGAAAAAGTATTCTTCCAATGACAGTTTTTTCTCGCTAAAAAATTGTACATTTGAATTAAAAACAGCAATAGAGAATCCGTAAGCAAGAAAAAAGTATTTGCTTGAATTACTTCTTGTTTTAGTGTACTTCTCAATTACAACTCAACTCATACCGGCACAGCTTTGTTTACCAAATTTTTAGCAAAAGAGGGATATTATGAAAAACTTTTTTTTACCTGATTCAAATTTTGACAGATTCCTACTAAGTTATATCGGTTGCTTGCTAGAAATTGAATTCATACAGCACTGATACTATTTACATTAATATTTGAACTGTTAGATAGCAATCAAATGATATCCTATTTTTTAGGAAACAAGTGTGGAAAATTCTGTTGGTAATAGAGATTTATTTACTTGAAGTATATTATTGCATGTATAATTCTCGTCATACATTGCATTTACAATAGTAGCCTGTTGTTATTTGTCAATTATACAGACCATATTGGGGAGGAGATGTCATTCTATAATCTCTCTGTTGAATAATACGAAATTCCTACGACTCGTGTTCAACTTTGCTATATATGTGGTGTACCCATAAAGCACTGAGTTCACTTATCTTAAAAGAATGAGTAACGTATTGCTCCCAAGAAATATATTAAAGCTTTGCCGTTTAAATTATTAGTGTCATGCTAAAGATACTGTAATTTACTTTTTGTTTCATAATTTTTTTTATTAACGTTATTTTCAAGCTCGTTTAAATTCCAAACAACCTTGTGCCAAAAAAGGAAAAAGAATACGAAGTTGTTATTGAATTTATACGAAATAGAACTTTTAAAAAATTATAATTTATTAATTTTATCCTTAGTCTTTTACTTTCATAAGAAGTGAATGATGGTGTTTTTGTTACAAGTTTATTGCTTCTTTAGATTTTAAAAGTACTTACTGAAATATAATTAGAATATAGCTGTATTTTATTCACAGAATGTAATTGTGGGCTGTTTTTCAGTTCGGGGGGGCCCCCGGAACCCAGTTTGGTGATCACATCAAGCGTGGGAGATATCGCCAAATTCTAGAACCCTATTATCTGGTAAACTTTGCAATTCTTTTCGGACTCTTCCACCCCCCCTAAAAATAGCGGGGGTGTCCATTGGCGCCTTTATTTTAGGGTATTGGGGGAAATGACACGTGATTTGAATATCTGACCCTTATTGGTTCCTGTAACTAACAATACTCCAAGACCGCTGAATTTGGACTGTCTAGCATCCAATTTAAGTCTTTGTCCATTTCGGCTGTGCTCTGGAGGTTTGTTCATTTTGCCTGAGTTCTTATATTTTTTTTAGTTTTTTAAATTTAATACTGGAGCTCACACCAATACAATTGAGGGCTTGTGGAGCTCAATTAAGAGATCCCTCCGCACAGTTCGCAAGTGTGAAAATCAATTTGATTCGTACCTTTGTGAATTTATGTGGAGGAAAATGAAAGAAAATCCGCAAGATGCTTTTCAGAATTTTTTTAAATCAGATCAAACGTGTATATCCACCAACAACTCAGGATACTTAAATTAGGTTAGCGCTTTATTTTATATTTTATGCTTAATTTTCGAAGAGTAACAAGTGATGTTATAATTCACATTTATATTTTTTTATTTACTGCTTTTTGAACTTTATTCAAAATTGTGTCTTAATTTAATACAAAATGAAGAAGAAATATTTTTAAACTATATTATTTTATAGTGTACTACATTGTTAAAAGTGATATGCTAAGTAATAAAAGTAATTTTATTACGACCCTCTCTGTTATTGTTACGGAAGATCAAGGGGAGCTTTACCTCACTTAGATAAGAAAAATTATTTCACTCCCGTACTACCTTCAGAATTTTAAGCTAAAAATTTATTATATATTTAAAACATTTACCCCGTACTTATTTTTCCATTTTAAGCTAATAATTTCTAGTAGTAATTTGTACCGTACTTTACTACTTTTTAATCTTTTGATAGTTTTAAAATAATTTCATTAAGTAGCAACCGTATTTCATTAATATAACTAAATATTTCATAAGCATAATTGTCTTAATATAACCAACTAATGATTTTGATTTATTTGCACCTATTACAAAAATTCCGGACTGTTTAGTTTAATAAAAGGAACAAAAGTGCCTTTAAATACATTAAAAACTCAAATTTAAATTTGTATTCATCTTAACAAAATTTCAAAACTTTTTTTGTTCAAAATATGCTTTGAAATTGGGTATAAACTTAATACACAAATTGTAAACATCACTTGGCGACAAATTGGTGATCACTTGTACAAAAATAGAGCCAAAAACATGGCTGCAGGGCAGGGAACTGGGAATTTACCTAATTGTGTTAAGTTTTACCTTATTGATTGTAGTTATTAGTATGATAAAAAATTAGTTTAACACTAAACATACCATGTAACAAGTCAAATGACCCATAAGGTTTATGTAAAAAATGCGATGGGAAATGAGTTAAAGATTCTTATTCTTTGTATTTGCAATACATAAAAATTCACAATATACAATTTTGTTTAACTATAATAAAGTTTATCTATTTTCTTCTAATTTTCATATTTCATACATTTATAATCAGAAAAAGTAAAGTCCGGTCATTTGACCGGCTATGGTAGAAATAGGTGTGTATTAAGTGTTGGTATGTTTAATGTTAATATTACTATGTTTATTAGAATATAAATACTGAACTAATGTTGGCAGAGGAATAATGCCTTGAATGCACTTAAATTACTTGAGCCTTAAAGTGACTTTATTCATAATTTTTTTAAAGGTTTTATTCTTTCTTATACTCTTTTTTTTATAGGTTAATTGATGATTAAACTTAAATTTTATAGGTTAAACGATGATTTGAACACTAACTATAAATACAAGTTAGTTAATCCCTTTTTGTAGCTTTCTTTTATACAAACAGTCAGTTCTTTGCCTTTTATAATCTATCTATTTATAAAATCTTAAGTTTAATTTTAGAAATCTCAAATCATCCAAAACAACAATAATATAGATTTCTAAGGTTTTTCTTAGGGTTGTAATGATTATATAGCATTTATTTATAATGAAAATCTTGCAAAAATTTAGTGCTGGAAATATTATTGTGAATTTATTTATCTTCGAGTATTTCCATTTAGTTTTTATTGTCAAAAGTTTAATATTTAAACATTACTCAATTAAATTATGTTAATATAAAGTTGTCAAATTAAGCAGGGTTGGAAAAAAATCATGATTTTTAAAAAAAATCAGATTTATTTGATTTAAATCAGATTTTTTTTACTTAAATCCGATTTTTTTTATTTTTTTCTGAATACTAATTTTAATTGTTTTTTGCAATATACATAGAATAGTTTGTTAGAAGAAGTAACATCTTATCTATCTAGTATATTCTACACACTGATTACCTAAAATTAAATATATAAATTTTAATCTAAATACATTCCATTATTTTGAAATTGGATAGTGCAAACTAAATAAGATGTAAATTTAAAGAACAAATTTAATATTCTTTTAACGCAAACTATTTATTTAAAAAAACAAATCACAATTATTTCAATATTTTTTAAGCACCGAATTATGGATTTAATTGTTTCAATAAAAACACTAGCTTTGATGCTTTATCTATCCTAACTGGTTATGAAGGCTAGAATGAACGGAACAGATGCATTACAGATACCGGTCCAGTCTACCATGTTTTTTTTTGGCAACCAACAGAAAAACGCATGTTTTGAATTGAAAAGTCGGCAAGTAGAAAAACATGGCGGTGGTGCGTGTTTTCTGAAAAAAAAAATAAATAAATAAATAAAAAATAAAACATGGCGGCAGTTACGTGGCATATTTGAAACACAACATTAACAAAACTTAACTTTAAAAGGAAACAGATTAACAATTTAAAGTATTAAAATAAAATTAGCATAATAATCATCATTTTTTACGTTTTTAAAAAATAAATAATAACAGATTAGTAATATTTATGATATGTGTCAACACAATATATATCATTTTAATAAGCACTATTATGAAGAATCTAACATGTGAGGGTTCCCCCTAAACCCCCCCTTGTGCAAAGAACAAAATGAAAATGTTCCAAACCAATTAACTTAGAATATCCTGATACTTTTTAACTATTTCAAAATCGAAATAACTGCACCCATCATAACTAAATTAACTAAATCCCAGAAAAGGATAAGAACAAAAACAAAATATTCCAAACCCAAACATCTTGTATAATTTAGAATATTTTGATATTTTTTAACAATTTCAAAACTGAAACAACTTTACTTGTCATAACTAAATTAACTAAATCCCAGAAAATGATAAGAACAAAAACAAAATGTTCCAAACCAAAGCATCTTGTTTGGTTTAGAATATTTTGATACTTTTTAACAATTTCAAAACCGAAATAACTTCACTTGTCTTAACTCAATTAACTAAATCCCAGAAAATGATAAGAGCAAACACCAACCCCTTTTCTGGTTAAATTTTTATGTGTTCCCCACATTTAGGACAAACATAACTAATCTTTTACAACCCTACCTCCCTTAAAAAACTTTGAAATAGCTCCTTTTTACTAACCAAATTCATAAAAAAACTCAAATTCAGAATTCCATCATCCCACAAACATGCCGTTTTGAATGAAATGCAAATCCAACCTCAGGTCTAAGAATTTCCTGATATTTCTTCATAATGCTACAAATAGTTAAAGCAGAAATAAGAACATCCGCCATAACTAAATACCAAAAATAACTTACCTACCTACGAGACAACCTACTACTGGAACGAAAAAGAACATTTAGTACAGAAAATTTACATAGATAGCCGGGTAATGACTTGAAAAAATCACGTGCACCAATAGAAGGCAAGAACATATAGAAGCTTCCGTATTCCCCTGTCAAAGTTAGGGCATATACAAAAACCTAGTAATCGCCCCAATAATCACCAAGTTTGGCGAGAAAAGAACACAGCGGCTATAATGCATCTGTACCGAATGAACAGTACCAAAAGAAGAAAACTGTCTTTCCATTCCAGCAGATGAAGCCACGGCTGTTGTTATTTGGTAGACAAACTGGATTTCAAGTTCTGTAATACTCTCTTTACCTCCCATTTCATAAAATGAATTCCACCAGTCATAATTATTGTACTACCCCTACTATGTACTTTCTGATAACAACCCCTAAATTCTTGGAAAGCACATGCTATCTATTTACACTTATTTACTTATTGGTATTACTGTGCTGACTGATTCCCAATTCTCCTGTCTTTGGAATATAGGTTTTAAAAAAAGTGAAAAAATTATTTAAATCAATGATTTTTAAAAAAAGAATTCAATCAAGATTTAAATTATGATTTAAATCAACTGATTTAAATCATGCCAACCCTGAAATTAAGTTAATACTTCTTTATAATTATTTAATATTTATAGATTTTTGTTTTAAGTTTTATTAATTTTTAAATGTTTAAAACAATCTAGACTCTTTTTTTTTATTTTTTTAGTATTCTTATCCTAATATCATTATACATTTAAATATTTTATATTAAAATTTTAATATTTTATGACACTGAGTATCTGTTATTTATGTGTTCATTATCTTTATTTTAAATAGATTTGACAGTAGCTTATATCTTTTGAAATGATGAAGGGAAGAATTCTAGATGTTGAACCTGAGGAATATGAAAATTGGAATTATAAGGCCAGCGAATGGAATTCTGAAAATGTTTTTGATTTATGTCTAAAGACAGACTGCTTTCAAGTCAAAGAAATTGCGAAGTCAATATTACAGGGAGAGTTATCTGGAGAATTATCAAATGAAATTTACACTTATATATCTGACAGCTGTTTCTATATGTTAGTTCAAGTAATTAAAAATGGACTCATGTTTATGAAACTTAGTAATCGCAAAGAATTTAAAATTCAAGATTTTAAAAATGGTTTAGTTCGTACTTATAAGTTTGATAATTTACCCTCTTCTTTAACAGTTGATGATAGCTGTAAATTTGCAGTTCATAATTTTCCCTAAAATTTTAAATTATGTGAATGACGTTCTTAAATTGAGATAGATGGGGGATAATATTAAATAAGTATAAAGTAATTGAGAGCTCTTG
>CM063497.1:34722434-34919934 GCA_032207245.1 Pardosa pseudoannulata
GAATAATAATAATAAAAGCTGGAACTCAAATCTGTATTTGGTTTTGCTATCTACCTGAGGTGACTCACTTTACTGCCGGTCCTGACTTCTTACTTTCCGACTTCCAACTAGAGATGTAAAAAACCCTGAATTTTGAAGAGGTGGGAATAAAACCGGGAATTTTGGGGAATAAACCCGGAATTTTGGGAACTTTGGGAAGAAATCATTTTAACAATGTTTACATTTATTTTTTCAACAGTGGCTATTTAAGAACTAGCATATTATTTCTAAGAGATTTTATTTTTTACTTTTGGCAATATATATATATATATATATATATATTCAAAAAGTAATAGCAATGAGCATTTAAATAATTTTATAGTAGTACTTATGTAATTAACTACCCTGTTACTCTTATCAAACACATAACTGGTTGATTCAATTTTAATTGCTAATATAATAATTATATACATTATTTTTGATCATTATTTATTATGTGAATTGCTTTATGCTAAACTTTTTCCCCTCCTTTTATATTATAAAAATAAATATCTTTAAATTTAAAATAACAGTTTATTATTTTTTGTAATGCATATATCATTTAAAGGTATAATCAAATGACACTGTTGCATTTTGTGTCCAATTACTACACATTTTATATTTATATATATATATATATATATATATATATATATATATATATATATATATATATATATATATATAGAGAGAGAGAGAGAGAGAGAGAGAGAGATGTTATCCGAGAAATATAGTGATTTATGGGTTTTGTGACACTACAGATTATTGTCTAATATTTATGTAATATTAAACATATTGGATATTTCTCAAAGAAAAAATATACTCATACTTTCATGCTAAACATTATACCTTGCCAAATATAGTTAATCAATCCCAATTATTTAATCTTCTATCATAGCATATAGTAGCTAAATTTTGTGAAAATATCAACTTTTGAGATCTACAACAAAGACAGAAAAAAATAGTGGTTCTCATTGTGTCATAGGAATTGGCGACTACAAAATACTTCAAAATTCCCATGTTTTGGAAATTTTCAAAACTCCCTTCCCAAAAAACCCGGTTTTTTCACGGGTTTAAACCGGGTTTTTTCCACTGCTCACAACTCTACTTCCAACCTACATACACCCCATTCCTCTACATCTGGTAGCGGATTCCTCTCCTTACAGCACAAACAAGTTTTTTTGTCCACGGGCTTCAATGGACCTAGTTCCAGCCCTTTTGTGCTGTGATGCAGAGAGGTAGTAGTATAAGCAACGAAATTAAAATAGTTAACTGGCAGCATTTTGAATATTTCAATCAAAACCGAGAAAATCTACCGCACGATCCTAGATGAGTACAAAAAAAAGAAGATAATTAAAAACGGTAGTAAATATTTTATTTTTCTCTAAGACATCTATCTCCTCATAGAAACATCGCAAATACCGGTAAGGTAAAACTGATTGTGCAGTTGAACTTGTACGTATGAAAGAAAATTATTATTTTTTCCAATGCAGGGTCACTTGCTCTTATAGCTTTAGCCATTACCAAGCCGCAGCCTTTGCCATTTTACTCTGGGAATACCATAGAGGTGGTCAACATTACTCCTTAGACAACGAAAATAAAGTGGTTCCTCGTAATTTAGAAGCAAAGGCAAAGCAGAAGACCTCCCCCCACCGACGTGCGGGGCCTAGAGATGTAAAAAACCCGGAATTTTGAAGAGATGGGAATTTTGGGGAATAAACCCGGAATTTGGGGAAATTTGGAAAGAAATCATTTTAACAATGTTTACATTTATTTTTTCAACAGTGGCTATTTAACAACTAGCATATTATTTCTAAGAGATTTTTTTTTTTTTTACTTTTGGCAATATATATATATATATATATATATATATATATATATATATATATATATATATATATATATATATATATATATATATATATTCAAGAAATAATAGCATTGAGCATTTAAATGATTTTATAGTCGTACTTATGTAATTAATTACCCTGTTAGTCTTATCAAACACATAACTGGTTGCTTCAATTTTAATCGTTAATATTATAATTATATACATTATATTTGACCATTATTTATTATGTAAATTGCTTTATGCTAAACTTTCTCCCCTCCTTTTATAATATAAAAATAAATATCTTTCAATTTAAAATAACAGTATTGGATACTTCTCAAAAGAAAAATATACTCATACCTTCATGCTAAACATGATACCTTTCCAAATATAGTTAGTTAATCCCAATTATTCAATTTTTTTTCATAGCATATAATAGTTAAATTTTGTGAAAATATCAACTTTTGAGGTCTACAACAAAAACAGAAAAAAATGGTGGTTCTCATTGTGTCGTAGGAATTGGCGACTTCAAAATACTTCAAAATTCCCATGTTTTGGAAATTTTCAAAATTCCCTTCCCAAAAAACCCGGTTTTATCCACTGCTCACAACTCTAGCGGGGACCATGGTGATCACGATATCCCCGCGACGTGACCTTCCACTTTCAGAAGTATCGTTTGGGAATTTTTACGAGAATATTTTACGTTCCCCTGCCGCGGCTAACCCGTTCTTTGGCTGTGTTGCATTTCATACTTTGGTATATTCGTACCCGTTCGGTCGGCATGCAACGAAGAGAAAAATTGCATCATTTAAAGTGATCCTTCGCTACTGCTTCCTGTATTCATAAAGATAAGAGTATTTACAAGGTATTTATGTAAACGATATGATGTGAAACTTTGCGCTTGGCCATGTTTATGAATTTTTCACATGCATGATGTTACAACTCATACAATTCAACATTTTACTGATATTAATGACTAAGAATTTTTTTTTAATAGCATGCAAATAAGCATAAAATTATTTCAAAGTGGTTTTTATGTTCGAGTGATAAGAAACGTTGTAAAGATGTTTTCACGATAAGGTTATACAGTAGCTTTTTCTCAAACATTTTTATGAATTTTTAATAAATCTTTTCATACATATATTTATTTTAAGTGTCTCAAAGCAATATTTAACATAATATCAGAAAGTATTTTTTAATGTAAAACTTGGGTTCATTGTAGAGAAATATGGAGATCGAGGAACGAGATATCACATATAGAATCACATATATCTCGGTCATATGCTGACCATTTCTGTTGACTTTGATTTAGTTTCATCGAGAAAAAAGCGATTGGTTCCCATTTTTCCTCTGAGAGTTGCATAAGAGTGCCGCCAACAGCGACATCGGAAGCATCGACCCCAAATACTCAATTGAGCTCCGGCCCGTTCTGTTTTGAGTTTCAAGTACGGATCAGTGGGGTCAGATTTCATTAACACATTGCGCACTAAGGACGCGATATCGGGAGGAAGATGCAAAACAATATAATTATATTTCGTTAGAGATTCAGTTATTGGTTTTGGCGTCGCTAGAGCAAAGGTACTCTCACACATAATAAACCATAATGCAGGATCTGACCTGTTATAAAACTGGGATTTGGACTGCAAACATTTCAGACATTGTGCAAGATTTCAAAAATATAAGAGCAAATTTTTAATATGAAATAAAAATAAGTTTAACCATAAAATGTGTAATAGTTATTAGTATAAAATAAGTTTAAATATAAAACATGTTTAATAAGTACTTAAAAAGATAATTTTGACTAGAAATATAGAAAACTTAAAATAAAATAGAAATTCAAATAATAATTAAATATATCATTTTCAATTAGAACCGAAGGTACAGATGCATTATAGCCGCCGTGTTTTTTTCTCGCCAAGATGTTTTGGTTTGGAACATTTTGTTTTTGTTGTTATCATTTTCTGGGATATAGTTAATTTAGTTATGACGAGTAAGTTATTTCTGTTTTAAAATTGTTAAAAAGTATCAATTATTTCGGTTTTAAAATTGTTAAAAAATATCAATTATTTCGGTTTTGAAATTGTTAAAAAGTATCAAAATATTCTAAACCAAACAAGATGCTTTGGTTTGGAACATTTTGTTTTTGCTCTTATCATTTTCTGGGATTTAGTTAATTTAGTTATGACGGGTAAGTTATTTCGGTTTTGAAATTGTTAAAAAGTACCAATTATTTTGGTTTTGAAATTGTTAAAAAGTATCAAAATATTGTAAACCAAACAAGATGCTTTGGTTTGGAACATTTTGTTTTTGCTCTTCTCATTTTCTGGGATTTAGTTAATTTAGTTATGACAAGTGAAGTTGTTTCGGTTTTGAAATTGTTAAAAAATATCAAAATATTCTAAATCATACAAGATGTTTGGGTTTGGAACATTTTGTTTTTGTTCTTATCATTTTCTGGGATTTAGTTAATTTAGTTATGACGGGTGCATTTATTTCGGTTTTGAAATAGTTAAAAAGTATCAATTATTTCGGTTTTGAAATTGTTAAAAAGTATCAAAATATTCTAAACCAAACAAGATGCTTTGGTTTGGAACATTTTGTTTTTGTTTTTATCATTTTCTGGGATTTAATTAAGACGGGTGCAGTTATTTCGGTTTTGAAATAGTTAAAAAGTATCAGGATATTCTAAGTTAATTGGTTTGGGCCATTTTCATTTTGTTCTTTGCACAAGGGGGGGGGGAACCCCCTCCTCACATGTTAGATTCTTCATAATATTAGTGTTTATTAAAATGATATATATTGTGTTTACTCTGTTGACACATATCATAAATATTACTAATCTGTTATTTATTTTTTAAAAAACGTAAAAAATGATGATTATTATGCTAATTTTATTTTAATAATACTTTAAATTGTTAATCTGTTGTTTCCTTTTAAAGTTTAGTTTTGTTAATGTTGTGTTTCAAATATGCCACGTGACCGCCGCCATGTTTTTTTGTTTGTGATCTTTTAGAAAACACGCACCGCCGCCATGTTTTTCTACTTGGCGACTTTCCAAATCATGCGTATTTCTGTTGGTCACAAAAAAAAAACATGGCGGACGGGACCGGCGACTATAAGGCATCTCTTCACAGGAAAAACAATGGAGCATCGTTGAAAACAGAAGTGTTGTCGAAAACCGAAACTAAATCGGCGAATGTCAAGCTACTCCCTATATCTCACTTAATTTAGAATTCTTTTTTTTCTGCTCATATTCTTTAAAACGTTTGTACCGGTCACCATTGAAGAAGTGAATGGAATATAAAATAATTACACTATAAAATGCGTTTCATTAGGACACTTTGTTCAGCGTTCCTCTCTGTACTATAGTACATATAGTGCATAGTGTAGTGAGATATATATATCTCACTACAACTCCTCGTTCTCCGGGTTACAAAAAAGGTTACCAAACTGTGCAAGCCTTTGGATCTCATTTATCGCTCATACGGCGATTCACCACAGACGATTTAATTCTGTCCAATAGGACATGAATATAGCAGAACAAATACTTTCTATTTTCCTTCTTTCAAACAGGAGCAGATGTCAGCGGAGAAAACTGAGATATTAATATCTCAATTTCGAGAGTACTGGGATGTTGGGTGGAAAGACAATGCCTTCTGCCTTCATAAGGGTATTGAGAGCATAAAATATAGGATTTAGTTAGTTTTTCAAGAAATTTCTTGGTATGCAAATTTTTGAGGAGCTAAAATCTTAATAAACAGCTTCATGGCCTCTCCTAAAATTACGAACCTAGGTATTATGCTATCCACAAAACGGTGGCTTTGCTAGCGACGGAACACATAGCTATATATCTGTTTGTTTTGACAGGAAATAATTACTTTATAAAACTTATTCTGTTATTTGTAATGAATTTGTTTATTTTTCGTTTTTGTTTATTCTATTGTTTTCAATAAATATATTCATTTGTTTTTAGGAACTATCCAAGTTTGTATACTTGTGTCTTTGTTCCTTGTAAAACTGATTTTTATCATGGTAGAGGATGATGCTTTTTTTTTTATTGTGTGTGTGTCTGTGTGTGTGTGTGGGGGGGGGGGCAAAACTGTTAAATCCAGCATTTCCAGCGTCATAGTTTACCGCACGACTAGTAGAGTTTTTAAGATATCTGAAAGTATTATCATTAACCATGTAAAAGATTTGTTTATAAAAGCTTTAATAAAGTGGCATTGATGAGTTTTAGGAATTAAAGATAAATATAATTTAGAAACAATTTAATTAAGCTTCTAATTTTGGTTTCGGTTTTACATGTTTGTTCAGTTTGGTTCAATTGCTTACCGTAAGAATTCCACAATTTTGAGCTCTCACCCATTATAAAACTTAACTTCAATTAATTTTATAATTTTTGTAAATATTTTCCAAATTTTGTTTAGTTTGCTTAATTTGGATTTCTTTTTCATAAAAATATTTTTTCTCCAAGGTATTTTTTCGCTAGTATACTTCTGAAAATCCCCAATAGGGGGCGATTGTTTAAAAATGGCGGTCAATGGTATGGATTATTTGAAATGTTTTTGACATTTCAGTTTAAATGAAGAATTTATGATTTATATGGTCATTGTTACTCATTAAAACCAGTTTAAAATAATTAATAAATCACTGTTTTTATCTGATAATTTTTAAGTCTATTTTATAGGGTTACCGTTTGAATTTTATGTTTCTTTTCTACCTAGCACACCTAAATTTGTAATTTAATTAGCTCTTTATTTTTCCTCTATATTTATCTTTAAAAGTCCGTGACGGTAGAATATTTTTTATTTCAAAATCTCAAAACTGTGAAGGTGCTAGTTTTAATTATTATCTCTCATTTTAGAGAAGCAAGTTCTGGATCTATCTGGAGCCGGAATTAAAAAATTAGAAAAGAAGGATGGTGTTGGTTTTAAAAGTCTAATATTGGATAACAATGAGCTAACTAAATTAGAAAATCTTGAGTGCTTTCCTGATGTTGAGAAAGTAAATAATTTTAATTCATATCTTTGTATTATATAATTTAAAACTCATGTGCAACCATTTGATCTAAACTTAAAATTTTGTAATGATTAATGAATTTTTTATAATGTAAACATTATATGTAATACGCAAAACATCTGTCTATTTAAAGGTGCGTATATTGTAGCATGCATGATACACCAAATCTTGCTATCAGTAACTATTTTAATGTAGCATAATTTTATCTATATATTTTAATGATGCAAAATGTTATGTTCTTAATCCTGAACAGGGCTTGAGATATTTATGCATTAAGCTCTGAGCATTTATACATTAGAGTATAAGTAAACTGATTCTTATGTAGCTTTTATTTTTGGTATTATCTTAATTTAAGGTGTAAAAGTAAATTTCATTAAATGCCCTGTAATTTTAAGCATATTTTCAAAATTTAATGAATGCTATTTTAATGTTATTCTTTTATACAGACTAAAATTTTAATGATAATTTTATTTAGAATGTATTAATTTATTTAGTTATTTCCTTGATTCTGAGAAAAAGATTGTAAATATGTGTAATTTCTTAAGAATTCTAAACAAACTTTACCTTTTGGCCTATAATTCACATAGTTTTTTCTGTTTAAAATGCAGGCATATATGTATTAAGGAGATGAGTAAGATTTTTAAGCATATTTTATTTTTATTTGCATTTGAAGTCGCTTATTGTAATATGTGGCTGCATAAATATCTTAAGTATCTTTTATCTTTTTTAAATCAACCCATGAATTTTTAAAAAAATTTACCATTGAACACCCATATAGTGTTTTTAATTTAGCTTTTTAATTTAACATTTTAATTCTTAAGTTATTTCTCAGTTTTAGAAGTTTTACTAGTAAAAACTATATATAAAATTTTTGTATCTCATTTGTTGGAGGCAGCATAGGTATATATAAGTAACAAAAATATACCATAAACCACTATTTCTTAGGTAGTACATTAGATGCATCTATTCTTACTTTAGTTATAAAAATATAGTGGTTTACTTATTTTTATTGAAAACATTATGAAGTAAATTTTAGGTTATACTGTAGAACCTCGGTATAACGACCCCCTGTGGGACCAATGTCATATAATCATAGTAACGAAAGGTCATTGTAATGAATTGGAAAAATAATAAAAAAAAATTGAGCAAAGAAATGATGCAACAGTACATACCTAGAGAACACTTCTATTTATTTGAATTTTCATTACAGAGTTTTTGAAAAAAAGTCTCTGATTGACGCCTGTTTCAAGTTCATGTGATAATTTTTCATTATCACTGATTCCATATCTGTTAGATTTTGAAGGAAATCTTCAGAATTAAATTGTCTTTCAAAATATTGACGTAAGGCATTGATTGCATTGAAGGCTTCTTTTTCATTCACTTTTTCAAAAGCTTGAACGATTTCTTCTCCATTGTCGGAATTACAGATTTCGTCATTTCCGGTAATATGGGCAATAAAATCATCCTCATTCAAATTTTCTTCACAGCACTGTAAAGTTTTGTCTACTGCAACAAACTCATCAAAAGATAATTGAAGATCTGGAAATTTGACACTGAGGAGCTGGGTCATTTCATTAGTGTCTGGAGTGTCATTTACAGGAGCACTGGGCGATAAGAGTGCCGGAAACGGTCAGAATTCAGCTGACTGATTTCCCAACTCTTTCTGAAATTCTTCTTTCTTAATGCCGGCATGACGAAAACAATATGCTATTATGTTTTGCGGAACATCATTCCATGTTGATTTGGCTTGATGCATAGCACCTAGGACATCAATGTCGCACGCCTTCTTGTTTTCCATAGCAGCACCACAGTACAAAAATTTTGAAATAGCCCACTTGCTCCTGAGTTCTGCTGACTAAAATTGGTGGTCACTCTAATGAAAAATAATACTCTTGGAGTCGTCGTAATGATTCAAAATTAAGATTATTCTTTTGGTAAAATAATTGGGACTTTTTAAGATGGTCGTTCTAACAAAGGGGTTGTTGTATCGTAGGGCTGTTAAAAAGAGGTTCTACTGTATAAATATTTTCTTTTGAAGTTATTAATATTTATGAAAATAAGAATAATTTTAAATTGGCTTGCTTTCTTTATGAAGAATTTGTAAAAATAGGATTTGTAAGGGGATGATAGAAGAGCCTATATGGAGCATAAAATACCATTATAACCATGGTCTATCTCTAACCATAAGAGTTATAGTAATAAAAATTGAAAATTTCTCACATCTGAAAATACCTTAATTTATTTTGTTTCTGAAATACATAC
This sequence comes from Pardosa pseudoannulata, assembly GCA_032207245.1. NCBI lineage: Eukaryota > Metazoa > Arthropoda > Arachnida > Araneae > Lycosidae > Pardosa > Pardosa pseudoannulata. Next base: position 34,731,565 of record CM063497.1, read on the forward strand.
ATGCAAAATAAACACTTTCTGAAAGATCAGAAAATATGATACCATTTTCATTTAACTATCTATATTTAACCATAAACTACAAACTCTGAAGCATTGACAACATGCAAGATCTAATTTATTTTAAAATCTGCAATAGTTAATTACACAAAAACCCTTGTATCTAAGCTGGTCAAATTTATCAAATACTTTCCAATTTTATCATCTTTTGAAATTCATGGTAATAAGTTAGCTGATGAATTAGCTTGGAATGATTCTAGTATTTTTATTGGTCCTGAGCCCACCATTGGTATTGCTCCAGGGTCTAACAGGAATTCTTTATTATTTCAAGTGTATTTATATACTAACTGGTACAGTGGAGAGGGTCATAAACAAGCCATAGAGCTCAATCATCACTGACCCAATATACAACCAATATATACTGTAAAGAGCTTTTGGTGCTTCTTAGGAATGGCCTGAGGAAAGCTGTTGGACTTCTTACTGGCCACTCTTCTCTTTGGTGCAACAGCCCAACTGGGAGGCCATGATCAACAGTGCCAGTCTCAGTTTTTGAGGCCAAGGGCCCCTGACTGCAAAGTACCTATGAAACCTATTCTCAAGCTTTCAATTTTAAATACTCATCTGTTAATTTTTGTGTACAGACAATTGTAATCATATATTAGCATCTTAATTTATTATAGTTCTATGTGCTTTACATGTTGCAGAGGATTGATTAGTTTCTCTGTCTTAAAATATTGAAAGATTATCCCAATGAAAATTTTAGTATTTATTTTTTAGTCTTTATTTGCATGTAATTTCCATTATCTTTATTTATACAGTTTAGGAATTACTTTCATTAATTTCTGTTAATTCTACTGATTTTAAATTGCTAGAAAGGGATCATTTTATGCATTTTTCCTTTGTTGTTAATTTCTTAAATTTTGTAAGTCTCTCACTCTAAAGTACAATAGTAATGTTACACAATACGATAATTATGTGCTATAAGGAATTTTCTGAGCTGTAGTGAATCTGTGCTTGAAATTAGTTTGATTTAAAATCCTATATATGTTGAATTTTTGGAATTTTTTTTCCTTGCCATTTAGAGTTTTTCTTACTAAATAGAGCAGCTGTTTGAAGCTTTTTTTTTTTTACATTTTCTTATTCTACTGATTGTTGAATCCTGCTGACTTGATGATTATTTAGTTAGCCTTGCAGCTTTTTTTGTCCCTTTTAATACTCTCTGTATTTTAGTTTTTGAATGTTTTTGTGTAGAAATTTACTAATAAATATATATGCATATGTGTTACCAATTCAGTGGATGATCTATGTGGTAATTATTTAATTAACCTTGTGTAAGGACAGGCAAACAATTATCTGAGGAATTAAAAATGCTTAAAAACTTTCTGAAAATACTTCCTGTCCCTTTCATTGTTTAGCTGTTTACATCATGCATTTTCATGAAGTAGATTGAGCTTTCATTTTTTATTAACCTATTAATGCCTAGCACCACTTTTTGAAGGTAGTTAAAAGTAGTATGTAGAACAATTTTTCTTTTTTTAATGAAGATAGATGACAATCCTATAAACCAGCCATTCTCCCAATTTTTTTTTTCAGCACCCAGCATAGCTATACTTACAGTAGTTTAAATACAAACGAAAAGATAAAAAAAGAGTGGAAATTTAACACTAATTTATCTTTAATGTGGTGAATGAAATGCTTGGATGAATTTTTTATTATTCTTGATTGTTACTGTATTACCCTTGGTTTTATGTTCAGGGCATCCCAGGGTGCATTGGCACCCAGTTTGAAATCCACAGCTATAAACAATTTTCAAGTATGCTATTATTATAATTTTGTCATTTTAATCATCGTTTGAGGATTCTCTAACCCTTGTGAGAGAATTTACTTTTTCAGTGGGTGCATCACGTAAAATCATGATGTTCTATGTCAGGGGTAGCCAAGACGTCGACTGCAAAAGACATTTTAGGAAGTTCACACGACCCTCCTGATAATGACCTTGGATATTAACAATTTAATTTGTGACTTGAGACAGAATTAATGAATTATCTATTTGTATAAAAATGAATTTGTGTCTGTCTGTTTGACTCAAAAACAATGTATCCAATTGCCGTGAAAATTTGGGAAATTGTTAGGTATATCCCTGGGAAGGTTTTTGTAAATTTTTAACGTTCGAAATTTATTCTTTCCCCTTTTTACGAGCATTTCCTGTTATTATTCCAACATTTTCCGCGGTTAAACACAAACGATTAATTTTTAATTTATCGCATCATAACTAAGTGAAAGAAGCAATAGTTCTAGCAATGTGACGTCATCCCAAGTAATTGTTTTAAACACAGTTTTCCTCGGTTAAAAGCAGGAAATTAAATTTTTCAATTTATCGCATAATAAATAGGTGAAAACGATATTTTTCTATCATTATGACGTCATTCTTTTAAATATCTCAATTATTCATTTCTTATTTTATATTATATAAACATCGTCTGCGAAGTATCACTTCTTTTTGACCTGGAATTTGAGATATAAAGGGATTCACTTTCATTTCTATGTGACGCAAATTATATCATTTTTATATGAGAACTAATTTTAAATTTAATTTTTGGTTAATTTTTACGTTACAATGAAATGTTTATCAACAATATTCATCAACAAAAAGTACAAATTTCAGTGGCTCTCACGGGCAAATAAAAACCTATCATTTTATATAGTTATCTTTATATTCCTACGGTTGCCAATATGAATGTGTGTTTCTGTTTCATACAAAACCCTGTGGTTTGTCATAAATTTCCTTAATTTTGGACAACATTTATTAATACCACCAAAATTGTTACTGTTGTTGTCAAAACCTCTGCTTCGTATTCTACCACTTAATATGTCAAGATATATTAACGTTGCTAATCAACGTACAGTAGTAATACAGTACTATAAAAAATGAATATTGTTATAACACGTTTATAATAGAAATATATAAATATGCTAATGACTCGAACTATACTGTGACGAATTTAGAGAGTTATGCACGAAAAAAAAAATCTTTCTTTAAAAGTAATACATTAAGTTCACTGTAGCAAAGCACGGGCACACTTGCTAGTTTAAAATAAAAGTTTACTACAGTTTACGCTTTAAAACCTAAAACAAACTGTGCAAAATAATACAATGAATTTGTCGTTTTACAGTGAAGAATTAAATAGAAACAACTGGACTAAGTGGATGCTTAAATTATAATATAATTGAATCAGTATCATATAATCATTATATGGTACTGATTCAATATACTATACACACCATGGTTTTTGTCACCAAACTTGGCGACTTTTCGGGCAATGTCTGACGCTGCTGGAGACTTTTGGCGACTTTAAGCTTTCCAAGTTTTTTGGAACATTGTAGTGGCAACCCTGGTTTGTAATGGTTTGTTAACAGATGAACATTTAATTTTGTATTTACGCATTGAAATAAGCTCGTGCCAGCCACAATATGATAAACTTGTCGCAGATATACAGTGCCAAATTTCAACTAAACGAAGTGAATAGGATGGTCAATTTTTGATATATGAATACTTTGATTATTTTCGCCAGTAAAATTTTATTTTGTAAATATTAATACTAAGTTGTTTTTTTTTTTTAGAAAAATTTGGTAATTTATCATTTTTTCTTGTTACGAAAAATAAATATATAAACATGTATGTTACATTAATTTAGCTCTGCCATTGGTAGACCGCATTCGATTTTTTAAATGTGGAGTAGACCACGGTTCCCAAAAGTTTGGCCACTCCTGATCTATATTATAAAAAGTAGCTTGTGATGTGTTTCCACATGTTAGCAAATGAATCTCTTATAAAATTTTTCTTTTTTATTAAAGATATCCTATAATGTTTGAAATGACAGCTGTTACTAATAAGAGCAGGCTGTAGTATTCAAAGCTGTTTAAATTTTATATGTATTTGCATCCTACTGAGTCCATAATATAATTTATATTAAAAATATTCATCCATGTAAATATTCAGCAAAAATGTGTTAATGAGTTAAAGTTTAGCTGGGTTTTTGTTGTTCAGCCACAAGTAGTAATACTAATGCCCTTTCTATGTGTGGTTTTATAATGACCAACATATTTGCAGTACAGAATGTGTCAAAAGATAAATTCCTGCCACAGTAGAAAAATGCAAGATTTTGTATGGTTATGAAAACCTTATATAAGCCTTGTTATTCAATACTTTATTGCTGTTATATGTCAGACATACTTGTTTTATTAGCTTTTATAACTTTTATCAAAAATTTTCCAGTTATATATTTCATATTTTCACAATAAAAACATATTTCATTCTAATATCAATATTAATCTTGTTTAGCTTTATTTTCAAAATATTAAACACAAATGTTTTGGTTTTGAGTGTAGTGTAGATTTCTGGTTTTTATTTTTCTCATTAAACTACAACGGAAAACTTTCCAGTGTGAGGATTTATTATAGCATATATAATTTTTTTTCCTTAAAAAATATGTATATATATATAAATTATAGTATATTACATGATGGCTACGCCGAACTATGGCCGATTGGTTAGGGCGCTTATCGTCGGTACCGGAGTTCGTGGGTTCGAATCCCACTATGGCATGGATGTTCGTAGCCGTTCGGAATCGGCTCTAAGCAGTAGGTCCCGGTCTCATTAGCCCTCGTGTGCAAAACAGTAGACCGTAGTGCTCCAAACCAAACCAAACATGATGGCTACACATGAAGGAATTCTCAAAGTATTTTATTATAAGGGTGTTCTAGAAAATATTCAAGAAAATGCATTTCAAACTTTTTCAAAGCTCAAGTATTTTTTTCTCTTCAATTACCGAAACAACAATCACTGTGCCAAGATTAAAATTCAAATTTTTTAAATTAAAAAAAAATTACATTTTATTAAGCATTTTTAATAAAATGTAAAAATACTTTCTTAGTATGTCATAGTTTTTATTTAATGTATGGTCAATTTCTGTTTTCATTATAAGGTAATGTAAATTTATTTTTAATATTCGTTATGGTATTTGTTAAAATAGTTAAATTTTTTTTCACTCAATTTAAATCTATAAAAAACATTTCATTCCTTTTAGTTACATCATTCAAATGTTTGCTGATTTAGACTGTTTAGGCGAGAAATTGAAACTGTTATATACCCAGAGTACATAGGGAAAAGAGAGATGCCTTTGACTAGGGAAATTTGATTACTCTAATTAAAAAAGTGGTGAAATTATTAAGTGTATCTAGATGGGGAAATTGTGCTAGCATATACCTAAAATTATATTTTTTACTTATTTAAATGTATAAAAATGTTGCAAGACTGCAATATGTTGGGAAATTTTGAAAAAATATTAAGGTACTCTTTTTTGTAGATTTTGTGGCCACCTATATTATTTTTATCTTCTAATAACAAAAAATAACTTTTAGGCAATTCTGAAATGAAGTAACCTGTGATAACTTCCCATTGATATTACAATATTTTCATATTAGACATAACTTTGTTTCATCTATTTAGAAATTTTATCCCTGTAAACAACATCCCTGATAGAAACATTTAATATCTAGCCTTAATAAATAGTTCATTTAATAGTTCCCCCCACCCTTTTACTTTTATTAAGTCTTTTAAAATTTAAACTTGTTAGTATCATAGTTAAATATACAGTGTTTAGGTATTTAACATAAATATGTAGTGCACATGCACACATACACACAACAAAATCAGCTTAGCAAAATTAGGCCTTTATTTAGATTTTATACATTAAGGTAAATTATTTTATTTAATTACGATTTTAAAATAGTATTCTTACTTTAATGATTTTTTTTTCAGGTATCAGCATGTGGAAATGCCATTGTTCGTATGTATAATGTTAGCAAGTGTCATCATATAACACATTTAAATCTATCTAACAACAACATTATTTGTATTGAAGGTAATTATATTGATGTGGTCTTGTCTGTTCTAAATAATTGCTATATTTCACCCCTGTAAATTGAATTCATTCTTTGCATCCTATATATTATTCTGAGAGCATAGGTTAAGAAAATAAAAATGTAAGAAGTAAAAATATTGTGACAATATAACGTGAACTAGCATGTTACCAATACATAAATTGACTCAGGTCTTAGCATTGTGTGCTGGCAGAAAGATTGGTTGATTTATATCACCTTAATATAAATCATGATTTAAATCAGAGTAAAAGATAATTATTGATTTAAATTAATATTCCTTTTTTCACATAGGAATTTTTTAATCATGATTTTTTTATTGTATGAATTGAGGTGCCACCAGCAACTTAAGAATGCACAGTAACTCATACCTTAGCATTTGCAAAGGGAAATAAGGTTTAATTATTTTTTCAGTGATGAAATTTTTGACCAAATCAGATTCCTTTCAGGATATTTTTTTAAATTCTTGACAGAAAATCAATATTTTCAATTATTAATATTATATTCAATTATTTATATTATATTGTGTCTGTTTAAATACTTTTGTGCACTAAAAAATTGATCAGATAAATAGTTTTATTATTTGTAAACAATCATAAATATTGGAACTGTTTGTAAAAGTTATTTAAGATGGATAAAAAAGAAAGTGATATATCATGTTTTTAATATCGTAATTTGTCAAATGTATTATCATGCATAATTAAAAAAAATAAAATTATAAAAACTTCATTATTAATCAGAATAAATTTATTCCTAATTTAACTTCATTTGCAATATTTAATTTGTAAAATTATATTTAAAAATTAAAAAAAATTGATTATCAAAAAACCTGATTGAAATTTTACAGAAAACGTGATGTATATTACTAAATTATTTCTTGCCGCAAAACAAATTTATATGTATGCTACGTATTGATACGCCCTTATACCACCCATTCCACAATATTTTTTCACATTTATATGCATTGTCTATTTTTTATTAAACTTTTTAAGGTATGTTTGGGGTTGACACCTCCTTTATATTAAGCTATAAAAATATATAGTCAGATTATAGTTAGTCTTCTAAAAATGTTTTAAAAAATATGAATGTAAATTACTACACCTAAAATAAAGCAAGGAATTATTTATTTACATTATAAAAGTTATTTATTTACATTATAAAAGTTACATATATGTGTTTTAACCTGTTAACACCCAACTTAATTTAAAATTGAAATTTTGTTAAAAACTTTTAAAATGATGTTCTAAACACTTAAATTAAATATAATATGCAATTAAACTCCACACTATTAATTTAGGATACAAGATAATTTCTGTCCTATAAATAAGACGCTGGGTGAATATGGAAGTTTTTGAACACTTAGTACTTCTCCTTTGTTTTTAGTTGATTACGTTTGTGTTCCCAAACAATTGAACTTTAATATTTAATGCCAAATAAAATGAAACAAATAAATTTGACATTTTTTATTAAGTTTAAACATATTCACACTATTTATGGTAATTTGGAAAACATTTTGTACATAGTTATCTTACATTTCATGCAAAATGTAAGTGTTTTCCGAACAATTTTACATTTGACAGCGTCTTTGTTTTTCTCATTTAACAATTACATGGCCAACTCATCACGTTTAACAGTGTCTATTTCCTTCACTCGAAATGAAATTGTATAACTTGGTCAACCAATTTGTTTTTGTCCTGTGTTGCCTTTTTTTAGGTAGGCTATTACAATATGTCTCCTTATTGCTTTGATACTCTTTTTCTCTGCATTTACCATGTTATAAATAACGCTGGTATTTACAACATCCATGTCTTTAATTTGAGTAAAAATTGGCCAATACTATTTTTTCCACAGATTTTTATGGTATGTTTCTCTAAAAGCCAATTATGAGAATCTACACCACCCATGTTTTTGTTATAATTGTTTACGAGACATGGCTGTTCGGTTTTATTTTTTTCAGCTTTTCATTTTTTAGACCTTGAAACAGATGTTAGTGGCTCAATTATGTCAAAATATGTCGCAAGTGAAATGCATTTGTTGTTATTCCATTTTACGTTAGTAATTTTATTTTTCACATCAAAGTAGAAATCATGTGAACCATGGCTAGTCTTTTTGAAAGTAGAATCAATTTCAAGGGGACAATGCTGTATTCTGTTACTTATTATAGTTCCTGTTGCTTGAAATCAACTCTTTCTTAGGTCAACTAACAAATTATAGGAATTAAAAAATTATCAAAAGAAACTAAATGACTCAGGATCAGTAACTGGCTAAAGCATTTTTTTACACCTCAAAATTCCAATACTACCTGCAACCTCTGTTACAGACGTGTCAAGAGTTTCAGTGTTATCAAAACCTTCTTCATCTGTTAATTCATCCCCTTCAGGTGAAAAGCAATCCTTTCAGACTCTGATTCCTCTGAAAATAGATATTCTACAGCTTCCTCGGCAGTTTTAAGAACTTTTTTCCAAGACATCTTGAGCATCTATGAAATAAACTAAATATCAGAAAATTTAACAAATTCGCCCAGTGTCCTATTTTTAGGACAGTAGTTTAAATTTGAAATTAAAACTAATAAAAGTAAAAATAATTTTATAATGTTATAAGATATCTGTTAATAGAATATCTGAAATATAAATTCTGAAAAAAATATTTAAACTTACCTTTAAAACCTTTTTGTTTGATTACAATGAAATTCAGCAAGAAAAAATCGGGAAAATGGTGAAGTTTACATGTCTGCAGCTGACTGAAAAATACATCAATCTGGTCAAAATGAAATTTGATATTGTATTTGAATGTTGGCAGTTTATCATGACATTTTGATCGTTTTAAATGTTTAAATTATCATATTTATAGTTCATTTAAAATTTTAAAGTTAATATTTTAACAGTTTTTCTATGCCTGTTTTTTAGGTTTAAAGGAGTTACCTAACCTGGTATTTCTAAATCTTTCAGTAAATAATATAAAAGTAAGACTTACTATTTTCTTAAATATTAAACTAAGTTTTAATTACTTTCCAGTTTCAATATAGATTAAATTTGGAGAGATTTCTCATTTTTTTTTTCTGGTATTAAATATTTAGGATCCTATGATGTATTATCCAATTTTATTTTAAAACAATATTATATTTCTAAGGTTTGTGAAGCACAGAACATTATCATATAATTAGTTGTTTCAACTGATAATTTTTAGTTTTAATTTACATGATAGTATACTCACTGCCTCCTAATGTAGTAACATGCATTGATCTCAGTTTTGCAATAAATATTAAAATTGTTTCTTTTAAATCCTTACAGTTAATAATATAGGATGTGTCGTTATGTTCTATTAGAAATAGTCCACCAAGTTATAACTTTTAGTACTTAGAAAACTGTTGGCTCTGTAATGCACTATAAATGCAATATTGCACTCTAATAAGTATCACATTTATTGTATGTACTGTAATTTTGGCTACATAAGCCACCCTTGTATATAAATTACACATTTGGTTATTGATATAAATAAAATAAAAGTTCATCAAAATAACTAACCTGACATGCACACCATACAGAACTGGCTCTAATCAGTAGGTCTCAGTCTCATTAGATCTTGTGTTGCAAAAATTTGATCTTTGCATCAGATTAACTCAAATCAAACATCAGATCAAACTAATTTTTCTTATATGGACTTCCAATATTGGATGAATCACATATTAACTTGAAATTTTTGTACCAATTTACAGTGATATCTGGTCTCTGCTTACCAAGCTTTAGTTGATTCTGGCCTATTTGCATGAGAATAGCACTCATTGGTACTTATGTTGTGCTACATTAGATCATTTTGTACTGTACATCATAGTACAAGAAATTTTTAAATAAATTGTGTAGCATGTTTAATTAAAAAAATATTTTTGGACTGGTAACAGGAAAAATAAAATTTCTTTAGATGTATTTCAGACTCTGCATTTTCACTTTTAAAAATGTATAAGCTGTAACTTATGTACCTGAAAATTTATGATAGCAGAAAAAGACAAAAATCACTGCAAAATATGCAAACATTCAAAGCTTTGTTTTGCTGTATTACTTAACATATACAGTTGAATACCCTTATTTCAAATTTCAAGGGATCAAAGGTTTAGTTCACTATATCTGTATTGTTAATATAAGTTAAACTTCCCAAAGTGTGTAGTTCATTAGTTGTTAAAGTTAAAATTTCTTGACTTATACGCAGAAAATGATATAGCCGAATGCTGGCCGATAGATTAAGATGTTATCTTCGGTACCGGAGTTCGTGGGTTTGAATCCCACTATGGCATGGATGTTTGTAGCCGTTTGGAATCGGCTTTAAACAGTAGGTCCCGGTCTCATTAGCCCTCGTGTAAAAAACAGTAGACCGTAGCGCTCCAAACCAAACGAGAAAATGATATATTTTTTTTCATATATGTATCAAAATTTTACACAAAAATTAGAGCAAGTTTTAAGATTATCCAAACATGTGAACATATCTTTTTTTCAATTTATTTAAGGAAGCATTTAGTTGTTAGTAATCATTTTTGAAATTCTTTTTTTTTAATTCTTTATAATGACCTTAATATATGTTTGCTGATATTATCATTTGTCTCTAATTAACTTTAACTGTTCTCATTTTTAATATTTATATTTTTCCAGAGTATTCAAAATTTACAATATTCAAGTGCATTAGTACATCTTGATCTGTCCAGAAATAATATTTGTAATCTAAGTGATATATCAAATTTAGTAAAACTCAAGGTAAGGTTAATTTTCATTTTATGTTGATTGCTCTTTTTTTTTTCAGATGTGATGTAGTTTATTTAACTACTATTTAAGGTATCTTACCATGTTGAAATAGCCAATTTTGCTCAAAATTTACAAAACAGGTTTTATTTTGGTCCTATGCTAGTTAGAATGGAGATTAGAAAAAATTTTATTAAAAGCCTTTTAATGGATAACAACCAGAAGTAAACATTTAAGTTACCAGAAATGTATTAAAACTATATACAAAATGAATAATTGTAGAAATATAGTTTAATGAACTATACTTTTACTTAATAATTTTATGGGCCTAGTATTTTCTATTTAATTTTAATGCTAACTAAAGACCTGCATTTGCTATTTTATTGCTTATCACCTTAATGACCAGACACTCGTCATAAATTTAATAGCCTCACAACAGGGGATAAGGCCTTTGGTCAAGGAACCCCAGTCTACACTCCAATTAGTTTGAGTTTAATGAAATTATGATACTGTCAAAGATGTTTATAGTGTGGACTAAAAAAAATAAGGATGCATTAGTCACTTTGAAAAGGTTGTTGGATCTAGATAAAGAAAACTGAAAACAAAGCAAAATGACCTTGAAGGGCAGCAAGTGTTGACTGATGGTTTTGTGGACAAATTTAAAAAATTATGATAGAATAGCTATCCAGAGTTATACAACTTGGAGAATATGTACAGAGTAATTATTCAGTTATTTCAAAGACAACATGAGCCTGACAGTAGGTGATTGCCTAATCATGCTGCTGCAACTGGGAAAAGTTTACAGTAAAAGTCAAAAAGATTTTCAAAGAACATTACAAACCCGTGTATATGAAACTGTATAACAAAAAAATATTTTAAAAGTTCTCTCTTGGCAAAATAAGAATTTCATTAACCTTTTGTAGCAAGATATGATACATTTGTTAAAGAACAACCTTTGAAATTAGGAGTGTATTTGGCTGTTATACAATATATGAATGGTTATAAAGGTCTATTAAATGTTCTCAATAGTGTTGTATGGTACTACTGAAGAACCGGGTGCCTCCTCCTATTTTTGGCAATTTTTATATGGTGCCATTTCTTTCGTGTGAAGTAACTGGAAGGCTGATGTTATGAGCGGGAGCAGATTTTTGACGGAAATAAAGTAGTTATACTTATAGTGAGCTATGGAAAATTAAAAATATAGTAATATTGCAATTAATGCCAACAAAAGGGGGAAATTAAGAGTTAAGATATACATGAATTCTTATAAATTATTTCGTATTTATTCATATTCTATTTATTCATATACTGTTTGTGAATATTTTTATGTAATTAAGTTAAGTTAATTTTGAAACATTAAATAATCTATTTCATTTTTTTTTAAAGATTCTTAAAATAATTCCTGATTTTTAGAAACAAAAAAATTAAAAATTAAATTTTATTTGATATAAAACCAATAATAAATAAATAATAAAAAACTATTGCAGAGGTATAGCTCTAAGTTTTCAAAGAACAGTAAAAGGTTAGCACTTTTTACATTTAAAGATTCATTTAGAATTTATAATATTGAACATTTTTATACCCCCCCTCCCTGTGAATGTTGTAACAATTAATATATTAAGTTTAATTTCAATTTCATAATATTTTGTATTATATCAATAAGCAAAATATAAACTGAAACACACTAGCTATAGAAAACAATACAGAATTTCGACCCCAGTCATAAAAATAAAACCCCAAACCTTCCAATTCAAGCGAGAGTTATATAAAGAACATGAAATATCACTTTAAAATAAAAATTAAAAAATAGATACCTTTTCACCATTATAAAATTATATTTTTAATTTCAAAATAAATTAATTACTCCATAGATAAAATAAACTCAGATAACTAGTTAAGTATATTAAATTCAAGTGATTTTTACAATTTTAAATTTTGTTTAAGATTTATAGTATTTACATTTTATTAATCAAGTGGGGCTCTGCCCCCTTGACCCCCCTGGAAATGTAGGTACAATCAATGTATAGTTATAGTTTTAGACTTCAATGGCTCAGACCGAAATTTCGGTTTATGAAACATGAGAAAGCACTTTAAAAAAGTTATAAATACACACTTTGTTAACCGTAAACCCGTTACAAAATAGTAATTAAATTTTATATATGTAATTAATCCATCAAAATCATAAAAATATTTAGATGTAATGAACTACTGGAGAATGGTACCGTAAACCAGCAAGAAACAATATCCTAACAGAAATAATATAATGCAAGTTTTACCGATTTAAATTTTCAATAAAATCATCACTGACCACCCAACCAATGAATTTAATTATACAATTTTATAATCAAATGAGAATTAGGTACATTTCGTAGTTATTAAAGGGTTGCATAAAGAGAGCCTGCTCTGGAATGAACAAAAATTTTAAAATGACATGACGAAGAGAGGAGTAAATAGTATGGTTTGCCATATATAGTGCTTTATCACCCAATTGGCAGGGGGCACCCACAGAGTTAGTCAAACCATTGGTATTTATTCTGAGTATCAAATAGTTTTTTTCTCAATAAGTTACTTTTTTGAAGTTCATAACTCAAATTATTAATGATAAATGCTTTTGAAATTACTTGTGGTTTATTCTTATGCTATTTTTACAACTTGAACTAAGAACAAAACAAATATTCAATATAATTCTGAATTATGGCAGAATATTTACATTAATTTTTGATAAATGGCCTAAAGTTTATTTGTTACTTCTAAACCTTTTTTACAAATATATATAAAAAAAAACATGAACCAAAATCTATACTTTAGGGGTTAGTTCATGCTGTAGAAAAAGCAATGTAAATTATAATAGCAATAAAAAATTTTTTAGATTATATAAACTATTATTTTTGAAAATAGTTTTTTATTTAAAATTTCATACATTTTATTGACTTTTATAAAATTATTTAAGTTTGTAAGAAGTAGTAATAGCTAAATCTAAATTTTATCTGCAAGTATTTAATAGAAACAAAGTTATAATAAAAAAATACTAAAATGTTTTAGCCTCAGAGTTATTCAATTTTGTTTTACAGTCATTTATAAATCAAATCAAATATTTCACATCATCATCTTGAAACTGATTTTAATTTCAATTTTAGACTCTCCATCTTAATGGCAACAAAATTTCAACATTAAATCGTGCATCTTCTTACATTCCATCTGGCATCTGTACTCTTTCGCTTGCTGATAACTGTATAGCTGATTTGAATGAAGTAAGACTAATTTGTAGCAGTTTTATATTTTTGAAAATTTAATTATATTCATTTATGCTTGAGTATAAAATAAAAGAATTGTTGAATGTTTTATTTTGTTTAATATTATTGAAGTATTTAAAAAGGGATCCATGAGTTAGTAATTCCAGGGGGTCTATTCCTCAAACATGCCAGAAAAGCCCCCAAAATAAAGAAAATGGCAAATGTGTCAAAAAAGTTAGTCACATACAGACATGCTAGTGAGTTACTTTTCTCAGATTAAATTGCTTTTAATGACTAATTTTTGATAATGTTTGTCACTTTTGTCTCTTTTTTGACAAAAGTTCCTTACCTTGGACAATCTGCCCAATTTTTGTATATCAGAGCCTAAAAACTGATTACTTTTAGATTTTACCTTAAAACTCAATTATCCCCAAAATAATTGTTCAGAATCAGCTTTAAGTAGTAAGGCCTTATCTCATTAGCCCTCATGTAACAAAATAATTATCCTTAGTGTTCTAAACCAAACCAAAATCCAGAGAGTTGTGATGTCTTCTGAGGTGTGTCACAAAATACTGCAAAATTACACCAATGATTCCTTAAGTGTATGTCACAGAGACTTTGTGAAGATCATCTCTAAGATATTTTGCATATTAAACAAAAAATCAAAGTTAAAAGTTAGTAAATATATAGAATTTTTGGTATTAGATTTTTATTTGACCCTGTGTAAGACAAAAATCATTGACCCAGAACATTCATGAAAACTTGAGTAAATTTTGGATAATAGGAACTATCATTTGTGCAAGATCTAGAAGGGTTAACCAAGTACTCTAAAACTAAGTTGCAAAAAAGTAGTCACATCTTTTTGTTAAAAATCTAAAGTTACCAAATAGCTGTTAGATGCATAACTTAGAAACTACAAAATGTAAATAAAATATTCAGCAAGTAAAATAAATACTCAAATTTGTTCATTAATGCAGTTGCACCAGTTTTATTTTTATGTCTTGCCATTAATTATTACTAAGGTAGAGTATCACGGGAGAATTTAAAAAAAAAGGCACTGTAAATTTGTAAAAGTTTGGTAACTGCTGACATAAATCAGTATCAACATAATTTTAAAACTTCATTTATGTAGAAAAGATATAGTTTGTCACCTATTTTAATAATTAAAGGGAAAAATGCTTAAAAGAAAAACTTATAAAATTAAATATGACGGGACAAATAAGTACAAGTAATTTACTACTATAACTCACTTTTTATATCATATAAGTATTAGTATTTTGTGCAAGGAAAGGAATTAAAATATCATTTAAATTATAATCAAATTTATTTAATGTTTGACTTAATAGTTTAATTTTTTATTTATTTACTTTTGAAATTAGACCTTCATGTATTATGCATATAATTTTATCTCCAATTTTAAAAATAAAATATGCTGAGGATTTTTTCGAAAGTGTTCCCAAAATGTCAGAAAAAAATATACTTTTAGCAATTCAATAGATTCTCCGATTTATGATCTAATGTTAGTAATTACTGTTGAATAAAGTACCATATTGAATTTGTATCATAAGTCTTGTTTTAAAACAAAATGATTCATTTAAAGAAATAGTACTTTTTTTTTATTTTTTAAAGAATGACTTCTATTTTGCTACATTTTACCTTTTTAATTTAATTTAATTTAATTTTATTTTATTTATTTTTTTAATATGTTTTTAAATTTTGACTTTCCTTACTTTGTAATGTACTGTAAGTAAAATACAAGAATAAATTATGTAATTAAAGAATTTTGGAAATAAAGTATATAAAAATTTGTTGGATATATATTTTGATTGAATTCCTTGAAAAAATGTGCTATGAGTTAGAGCAAAAGTTTTTTAAATTAAAAATTACAATTCAACAAAATACCATATTGATTTTTTAAGATGAAGTCTTGTTTTCAAACAATATTATCTGTTTAAGGTAATAGCACTTATTAGCTGCTTAATATTTTATGTATTTATAATTATAATTTATTTTTCATTCAATTTAGATTTCATATTTGGTGAAATTATTAAATTTAGAACAATTGACAATATCAGGCAATCCTTGTCTGTCTTCAGATGAGCTCTCTTTACCGTATCCTTTTCTACAGCAAAATATTATGTTTGCAAATGTTACAACAGTTCTAATTTATAGTTTCTTGGTGTTCAAACAGTTGTCTTGTTTTTCAAGAGAAAATTATGTGGATATAGGGAAATGATGTGTTTTTCTTGTACTTTCCTGTAGCTTTTATTTAAAAACATATTTATTAATTTAATATGGTATTACATGAGTATCAGGAGAATTGTTAATTTTTGAGAGAAAAACACAGAGAAAGATGTTCTGATCTAATAAAGCAGAACAATATTTGGATAATTCTATATAATCATGAAATTCATAAAAATTTAATGACCTTCACACTGTAAAAATAGTTAAAGCATCTCACATGGCTGAATCATACTTTAAAATGCAAAAATTCAAATTTAAAGAAATTGTTCTTCAAAATTGGGGAAATACACAGAAAGGAAGACCACTCATTAGATGCCTAGATAGTGTAGAAATTTGATCTAAAACTTCTGGGAGCAAACTGTTGGAAGATTATTGCTCGAAATACAATTGCAGGAAAGCTTAATCACTTTAGTTTTTTTTTTCTGTTACATTGTGCTAATTAGAATAAGCACATTTTTTAATTAAAAAATATATTGCCATATTGATTTAATACATTGAAATTAAAAATTTTCCTGGAGATTTATTTATGTTGCAAATAAGGAAAACTTGGTGAGAGGGTTAAATTCTTTAAATGTAGACAATATAGCTGAAATATTCTTTCAAATTTATCTTAACTAAAAATATAGATCCTTTGATTATCGCCCATTTGTGATTAATTGGTGTTTAGGTTTGCGTCTTTTGGATGGACGAGTAGCTTCTCAAAAAGAAAGGTAAGAGTTAAACCTAGGTGTGGTTATGTTTTTTAAAACTGTTGCTTGATACTTTACAGCTATTGTTTAATTTTAGTTTAAAGGCTGAATGGTTGTACAGCCAAGGAAAGGGAAGGCATTATAAACCTGGAGAACACGTGGAACTCATAGAATATCTTTGCCAAGTTTGTCCTGTTGTAGCTGATCAAGTAAACAAATTTTTATCACTAATTTTTTTTCTATTTGTAAGAAATGTTCTTGTGAAATTCATTTTTAGATAGCATGCACCTAATTTTGATTTGTGTTATGAAGTAGTATTCACCCCCATAATTGTCTCCCTTTAGACAGACATAGAGAACTCATGAGATCAACTTTTATTTTTAAGTATAATCATTTAAGAATGCTACATTTCCTCATTACAATTTGATATTGATTCATATTTAAGTCTAATCAATAATTTAATAATTATGATACATTTAAGTAGAAAAAAGGACACATTTTTCTTCTTTTCTGTAATATATTCCTAATCTAACAATATTTAAGAGATTAATTATTATGCCTAAAATGCAAATCGTACAACATTTTGCAGGTAAGGCAGGCATGATTATCTGCTGCCTTTCAATTGCATTATCTGTTAATATATCATTGCTGTTACTCATAGGCAGTAGAGTTTTTCTCCGGAGGCAGAAAAGGTATTTCTCTAGAAGGGTAGCGAAGAAACAGTTCCATTTCCAAATAAATCTCTTTTTAAGATAGCACAATGAACATTCTGCAGTTACCATAATATAATTTGTTAAAGTGTGGGTGTGTGCACATGTCTAAAAATTTCTCTTTTTGTACTTTTTATGTTTCCTTTCATATTTCAACTTTTCAGATGTGGATAGTACATATGTCAAAACCTTTTTAAAACTGACTTGTAGAACCAAAAAAAAGTAGACTATCAAAACTGAGATAGTTAAAGCAGCAAGAAGGAACAAAAAAATTTAGAAATTTGCAAATTATGTAATTTGAATGACTTTCAAGTTATGTAATTTTGTATTTTGGGTAATTTGAAGGGTTCAAATTTATGCCTCTTCCTTCTATTTTAGTTATCTCATGGTGTAAGCTAAAATGAGTGTTTGTAAAGTTTTTATACAACTAAAAAGCTCTTTTTCTTATGCTTCACATTTTTCATATATTTATAGTGATCATGTCTAAGTAAAGACATAATATAATGTGTGTTTGATATTGTGTGTGTAATAACTTAAAGCTGTAACTATGCAAAGTATTCCTCTAAAAGTGAAATTTTATGATTTTTATTATATTAAAAAAATTGGGTAGTATTTTATTCTATAAAGGTCAGTGTCTGCTTACCCTGAGCAACTATTAATGACATGTGCCTAATATGCATACTATTCCAAATAACTTAACATCAAGATAAAAAAAAAATCACATTCTATTCCTAGGTATGTAATATGTATGACAAAAGTATTCCATACTTATAGAGTTCTTATATAAGAAAACGTAAATTCTATACAGAGAAGTATATCTTGTGGTACAATTTACAAGCTTTCAATTAAAAGAAGAGTTAGTGGTACTGCATTGCAAATTGTCAGCAGGGTTGGCCCATTTGAAGCAAGCGCTCTAACGTAGCTTAATACAGACCTGTAAAAGGTTGCCTTTTTTTACGTAGAGGGTAACATTCAATTGCTGGCCTAGCTCATGCCACTTGCTTAATTACCTTAAGGTGCTTACACACACATGAACAGGAAATAAGACATTTATTTATCCTACTTGAATACACATGACAAAATAACCAATGGCTTTTTGGTAATTAAATAAATTAATCAATATAAACAATGAACAATATCCTTCAACAACAATCAATTACGACCTGACGAAACGAGACAGACTTAATTTCCATTCTCAGCAGTGACGTGGCGAACATACAGTCCTAGAGGTCATATCAAGGTTGCATGAAGCAATGATCCATGGAACGTTGAAGTCAGCTGCAGGCATGAGATAACGAGGCAAGACGGACTCAGGCGAATGACCTGCCAGTGCTCGAGTGGCGGGTGTTTTTATCCTCGAGCACGGCCTTGGTTCACAGTTACAAAAGATACAGTTACAGTTTCAAAAAATAAAAAATTAACATAAACAAATACTGTAAAATGAATTATGAACAATTATGTAATATTGAAAAAATAAACGAGTATTACAAAAACTAACCTGTGCGACTGAGTCGCCACATATTATTATCTACAGAAATCGGAATGTCTTTTTCTCATTCATGTCTGATTAAATTTGGGAATTCATTTAAAAAAAGCATTTAAAGCTGTCTGTATTTCTTATAAGAGAAAAATTACTGTAAAAAATAAAAATTAATAAATTTGCTAGTTTTTGTAAAATTTGCTTTTTGAATGTTTTTCTTTAATATTGTTTACAATGTCTTAAGGGGATATTATTTTAATATTCAGTGACACCTATTGATGTTCCTAAAAATAAAACTTTCTGACATCAAATGATAAATCAGGACATTCAGTGCAACATATAATGTTACATTAACTTAATGCGTGGACGTGAATAGATTCTTCCCTTTCTTCACTCCATATGAGGTAACGCAAGTACTACAAGTAGTTGAAATTATTGCAATCCTCAGAAAGCTGTGTGACAAGCAAAGTAGAATTGGACTACCATAGAATTTTGTTCCGAGGGAAAATGCCAGGTAATACAATTTTTAGGTTAAAAGCTTCTAAAAAAATAGAAAAAGTCTTACTTCTTGAAATAAGACTTCTAAAATGTGAAATAATTAGTTCACATGGCAAAATTACTACTAGGTGAATTGACCATGAGAAATATTGAACAATGTTGCTAAATATAAAAAAAATGACATTTAAGAATATCAGAGAAATATTGACAAACATTTGCTAAATATGCAAAAAAAATGATATTCAGGGATATATTGGCAGGAAGTGCTATTTGATGTAGGATGATGTAATAACTTTGATATGGGCTGATATTTTTCGGCTACCTGGGGAGGATAGTTGAATCGTGAATGGTGTTTGTACTGCTGTATATATAGTAATATTGAATAAATTTTTAATTATTTTGTTTGTATTATTTTATTAAATATCCTCTATTTTAGTCTACTGATGAAGAAGATGAAAAACTTTCACGAATTCTACACATGCAAAGGCAACACAAAGAAGAATTTCTCAATAAAATGTCCCAAAGTCTTCATATTGAATCTACTGATGTCAATAAGGCAGAAGATATTAACCCAATGGCCCAATCTTACCATTTCAAAACTGAGACTTCAAGCAAAAGTAATGAAGCTGAAGTGACTTTACCTTCTAATGCTGTGCCGTCTAAAATTATGTATGAATCAGGTATGTATTTTCAAAGACTTCATTCTTAGCTTTATTTTCTAGGTATTTTGTTTTACTTATGAATATACAAGAACTTTAGTCAATATTTTTTTGTCAAAAAGTCATACTTATCCTGAAAATTCTGAAATAGTTTTTTTTTTAGCAAAATAAATGATAATGTTGTAAAATACGGTTATTCGTCCTGAAAATCTTAAAACTTCATTGATTTTCATTTATTGTGACAGATTCTTCATTTTTTTTTATCTTTATAGAGGGCTCTTTGAAGAGTAATTCCTACTCTTCAAAGGTAGTAAGTCCACAGAATTAAAAACATTTCAGTAACAATTTTGTATGTGTCTCTGTTTTTATTATTTTTCCTGAGATTTTTAAAAATTGATTGTTTGAAACAATTTGCATTGGGAATGTTTAAAAAAAAAAAAGCAGTATCCCAAGTGAGTGAATTTATTAATTTTTTAGTTTTAAGACTAAAATTTTGCTTGTGTTTATTTATCCTCTAATTTCTGCTAATTAATCAAGTTTAGTATGTTTTATATTTTTTCTTTAAAAAAGCACTGAATTTATTCAATTGAAAATTTATTATTAATTGTTAAGTTTTAATTTTGCATTCTAAATTGTTTACATTATACTAATGTGTTTGTGTAAATTTGTATTAGAAGTAATGTATGTTAATATATTATACCCTAAAATTCTTAAAAAGTGTGTCCTGAAATTTTCAATGCACCCTATGTAAATTTTGAACAAATACTTGCAAAAGATTCAGTTGATGATCTTCAACATTAAGACCATATCAATTAATATACCAACATAAAGTTTTTTCTTCCAGTGCAACTGGCAAAACAGACAGGTATCATTATGCCAAACATGGCTCCAAATCGGTTGCTCATTTAGCACTATCCAGGGAGCATGTGTAGCTTAATGCTACAAATGCAAATAACATTGCCCCTGTTGGGCTCTCTTAATTTAAAAGCAGGCACAAAGCAGAAGACCCCCCAGGATTGGCCTGCCACCTCCAGAGGTCTCATTTGAACTTAAAGGGCATTTTAACCACAAACCTATTTCATGAGTCCCAGTTGCCATTAATGGACATGCTGGATCTTTATCTGGCTCAAGCCTCAAACTTATAACCCTCTGGTAATGAGATGGATGCTTTTGCTAACTGAGCTACCATGGCTTACTAACATAAAGTATGTAACATAAAGAAGAACTTAGTCAAATTGCTTACTTACTAGTCTTTAAGGTATCCGTCTACGTTCCGAAAAACGTAGAAACCAGTTCATGTTTTTACATTTTTAGATTTATTTTTTATATTATCATAGATAATTGCACTTAAAAAATTTATTTCTGGAGAAGTTTTTATAAAATTTCTAATGAAGAAAATTTAGTAAAAAAAATCAGTTTTTAAAAAAGGTCAAATTTTTTAATAAATTAAATTATTTCAATATTTTTTGATACAACACATTTCTTATACACTGGACTAGTGAATCACCTAAAATCTTTGCTTAATTTATATTTGGTAAAAAATTTTGGTCCTTCAAAATCATACACATTCAATTTTTTAACGAATTTTCATTACCTTTACATCTATGAGTGTAACATCATTAAAAAATATCCAAATTTAAAGCTTTTAGGTCAATCACTGGTAGATACTATCAAAAGCATTCATAATTATTTTCAACAAAATATTTTGAGAACTTTTTGAGAAATCATATTTCAAGTTTCAACATTTTATTGAAAATATCGTTTTGAGAAAAATGCATTTGAAGTTTATGAAAGCAACTTTAACTATTAAAAAATTAAAATACATGTTAAAAATTCCCCACACTTTCTTGCTTTAAAACTTTCTAATTGCCAAGTTGCTAATTATTAAAAATACTAGAAAAATGTTTAAACTAATCATCATGAAAATTTAAAAAGCTTTGTCCAAAAAATGCTTCTAAAAAATCCACTACTTCTGTTTTGTTTTGACAGCTGTGCCATAAAGACAAAACAAAAACAGATTTAGAAGCCTAAAAGTAGAAATTTTACTATAGAGAAATTTAAAAAAAAAATTATGATTTTTGGCAAAAATGACGTTTTTAATTTAGACAAATACCTTAAACTTAAATTTCTTCAACTATGAAATTGAATTAAAAATATAATTAAAATTATAAATAGCTTGGGGTGAATGTTTGAGGACTCATCAAGGAACCAATAGACTTTGAGAACCACTACCATAAAAAAATAAAAATGTTTGGGTTTGGGGGTAGGGTGATTAGATGTAGGTATTTTGAGCGTTCACATGACTTATAATAAAACAAGTGTTCAAGAACTTCATAGATTATTTTTAGTTTTACTTCACTATATTAGTGGGAGATAGTTACTGTGTCAGAACTTGATTTAAATTAAATGTTTAAAATAATCTTATTAAAAATTTTGATTTCTATAACAGTTAAACTTATCTATTAAAAAATATTAGCACCTGTAGTTTATTAAATCCCTGGACTATCTTACTTCTCTATTAGCAGCTGTTATGAGATTTATTTTTGTATTTTTTGTTTACTTCCTAATCTATACTATATCTTATTTTCTCTAAATTGGGGGAGAGGGCATATTTTGCCATTAGTTGGTGAATTTGGGTTACCTATTTTATCAGTTTTTTTTTTAAAATTTTAAAGTAAGTTTTAAAATAAGTTAGAAATCGAATAATTTTAAAATAAAAAACCTATTTCCTATTTTTGGTTGATTTCTGTCATTTTGAAGGTCCCTTGCCACCCTTAACTGTGTTTTTTCCTATTCCAAATGCTGAGCATGCACTATTTCCATTTTGTATTTTAATATTACATCATTATTAATTGTTTTGATGTAATAACAAAACAAACAATTTCAATAACAAAATATTTTCTGTTTTGTAAATTTTCTTTTAAGCTGAACATACAGTTCTGCTTCAATTTTTTTTGTTATCTTATATTTTAAGGCTTATATCAGAAAACAAGAGTAGTTTATATAATAATTTTTTTTATTTCACTATTGCTGTTACAAAACTTTTATATTTTTCAAAAAGTAATAAATTTTATCTAACTTTGCCAGTTGTGTGTACAGGCTTGCAATTCTGTCACTTTTCTTACCTTTAATCACTTTTTTTTACAATTGATCACTTTTAGTCACTTTTTTAAGTAAACAGCCACTTTTTTCATGGTGTATCACAGCAAAAGTCTGTTGAAAAATGAAAATCTGAATTAATAACAAAATATTTTAATAAAAGACCAAAAATGGGATGCTCTAATCTTATTTTTCTTATTAAAATGTAATTAGTCATATGGTTTCCAGAATTCAGTGATTATAAAAAGTCGTAAAGAATTTTCTGAAATCTACATTTGTACTGAAATCTACATTTAATACATCTAAGTGATTTACGTCAAAGCACACATTTCTCTTTTACTTTTTCTTCACAATTTTTGTTAGATACTCTAATCTAGTTATGTACGTATTTCAAAACATCATTAATATATGCAGAAAATTGTGATTATAAAATGAATGTATTGTATGTATTCAAGTCTAATTTATAGATTTTCTTGAATAAAAAGCAATGTTGAGTTGTGTTAAACAAAATTTTTAACCTTTTTTGTATTTGATGCTAAAATCGTGTCTTGCATGAATCATTTGATTTAGAGTTAAAATAAATAGAAAAATCTCAATAATAGCATCTGTAATCAAGAGGAAAGAAAATCGCTTTTTTTTTCAATGTGTAGTCACTTTTTGGTCACTTATTCTGTATTATTTGTCACTTTTCTCACCTTTTTGAAAGTACCTCAGCAGTTGCAAGCCTGTGTGCATGAAAAATACTTATGTTTGTAGTATGAAATAAAATAAGTTATATATTGTTTATGTGTAGCTCCAGAAGTGTTATTCCACTGTAGCTCCACTGAACCAGCTCAAACTACTCCTCCGTCCTTCCAGTCTGGAAAATATCCTCGTTCTGTTTCAAAGTCTGAAATACTACATAGCTCTATTAAAAGTCCTATTACAATAGAGCAAGTGTCTGTCGAAATGGATACTTCAACTAAACCAAAAGCTCCTGAAACTGCAAAGTCTCCTTACCAATATTATGAAGATCGTAGAGTTCGTCCGTCCAGTGCTAGTGAAACTAAACAAACTCATACACCTAAAGGTAATTTGATCTACTTATTGTAATTGAATTGTAATATTTAACTACAGTGTAAGTCTGAATATAAGTCCAACATGTATAAGCAGAGAGTACATTTTCTTCAAATATTTATCCTAAATTCAAACCTATCATATATTTCTGTGAATTTTTGGGGATTTTTAAAAGACCTAAAGGGGTGGGTCGGCTTATATACAGATCCATGGAATCGATATAATGCATGTGTTTTTTGGCAAAATTTTTTTGCTGTTGGTGACAAACAGTCATCAAAATTGGCAAAAATTAGCAAAATTTCTTTAAAAAATAAGTAAAGAACAAAAAGGAAAATGCATTAAGGCAAAAGTAAATGAAGTTTGCAATAATTTTGAAATGAGGAAACACACAAAAGTTGAAAAATAAATTTAAAATAACTTATCTGTGTTACAATCATTTCAAAACAACTACCATAATGGTGGCTGATCAGCCAATCTATATATATAAAAATGAATTTGTGTCTGTACTCAATAGACTCAAAAACCATACACTCAATTGCCGTGAAAATTAGGGAAATTATTAGGTACATCCCTAGAAAGTTTTTGAAAATTTTTAACATTCGAAATCCATTCCTTCCTCCTTTTTTTTGAGCATTTCATGTCATTATTCCTAGCATTATTTTCCTCGGTTAAGTGCAAACGATTAACTTTTTAATTTATCGCATCAATAACTAAGTGAAAGAAGCAATATTCATATCAGTGTGATGTCATTCATTCTGTTAATCCCATGTAATTGTATTAAAAACGGAGTTTTCCTCGGAAAGCAGGAGATTAAAATTTTCAATTTATTACATAGGTGAAAGCGATATTTTTTTGTCATTATGACGTCATTTCTTTAAATATCTCATTTATTCATTTCTTAGTTTATATTATTTAAACATCGTCTGTGTCGTATCAATTTGATTTTACCTGGAAATTTAGATATAAAGTGATTAACTTTCATTTCAATGTAACGCAAATTATAGCATTTTTATATAAGAACTAATTTTAAATTTAATTCTCAGTTAATTTTTATGTTACAATAAATGTTTATCAACAATATTCAAGCAACAAAAAGTACAAATTTCAGTGACTATCATAGACAAATAAAAATCTATTATTTTATATAGTTATCTTTATATTCATATTGTTGTCAATATGAATGTGTGTTTCTGTTTCATACTAAGCCATGTGGTTTGTCATAAATTTCCTTAATTTTGTTCAACATATATTAATACCACCAAAATTAGCACTGTTGCTGTCAAAAGCTCTGCTTCCTATTCTACCACGTAATATGGCAAGATCTATTAACGTTGCTAATCAACGTACAGTAGTAATACAGTAATGAAATTTAGGGTCATATTTTACCATAATAAAAGTTTGAGCAAATTTAATATAAGACACAAATTCGATGCAGATTTAATCTCTAGCATGTAAACATATATTTTGTTATTTTTATTTATTGATATTAAGAACAGTTTTCATTTGAATGTTTTTTTTATACAAATTTACCCGATAAGTAATAGAGTAATGAACTTTGGACAAAAATCCTTGATACCCCCAAATGAACATATTCGATATTAATACATCTTCTGTTCACCCTAGCATGTGACAAGATAATATATCAATTAAGATTTTTTATATAGTTGGCTGTTATTGTATATTTAGAGTACATCAAAATAATTTATTGGCATCAAAAGATGGAAAGAAGCATTTTATACGTTTTCAACCGAAGCAAATTTATGACAAGGAAATTATATTTCAGCCGAAACAAAATATAATTGAGCTTTGATTATCTGATACTATCGGGATCAAAGTGGATCACATTTTTGAAAAATCTGGCTAATTGGGCAACTATATAAACCATCTATGGTTTTATTTAACTTCATCCACACATTTTCCATGATATTGGCACTTG
This sequence comes from Pardosa pseudoannulata, assembly GCA_032207245.1. Lineage (NCBI taxonomy): Eukaryota > Metazoa > Arthropoda > Arachnida > Araneae > Lycosidae > Pardosa > Pardosa pseudoannulata. The sequence continues at coordinate 34,757,833 of CM063497.1, forward strand.
TAGCATTGCAAATTTTTAGCATATTAGAAATGGCCTGCATAGAAAATAATTTTATACTATGCTTAACACCTTTTTATTTTCTACGAAATTGGTAGGAAGACAGGAATATAAAAAGAAGGTTGGATAGACAAAAAATTCGAGACTAGAGGTTGTGGAGTGCGGAAAGGATAGAGATATATGAGAAAAAGAAACTTTGCAAGGATTGTGTAAAATAGAATAGATAAAATAGCCCTAATGACAACTGAGAAAGCTCAACACTCTAATTTCTGCATGTTTGCTTTAGTTATGCTCTAACACAGAAATTTATTAAAATCGTTTGGAATAGAAATGGACTGATCATTTTGGTTTTTAGTCATAACCAAAGTTGATTACAAACAGTACTGAGTACTGAAAATAAAGAAAATTTTTTGGTTTGTTTTGGAGAGCTACGATTTACTGCTTTGCTGCATTATTATTGGCTAATGAGGCCAGTATCCTCTGTTTGAAACTGATTTCAAACAGCTACGAACATCCATACGCATTCAGCCATGATTCGGAAAAATATTATATAAAAATTTTGCATGAGGCAAAAACGACGATTGATCCTTGATCCTTTCCTAGAATTGGACAATGTTTCATCAGCTAACGGGTAGTCCGTAATGTTTAGTAAGCAGGAGAAGTTCATTTAAACTATTGTTAAATTTTCGCACTCTTATTTTGCACACGCTTTCACATCTTATTGATGTACAATTCAGGTTTAATGGAAACTGTAGTGTAAAAATGAATATTGTTATAATAAGCTTATAATAGAAATATATAAATATGCTAATGACTCGAACTGCCTTGTGATGAAATTAGAGAGTTATTGACGAGAAAAAATCTTTGTTTAAAAGTAATATATTAAGTTCACCTTAGCGAAGCACAGGCACACTTGTTAATCTTCTAATAAACACAATTTCATGTAAGCTGGAAGTAATCAATGAATTGCCAAACATAGCATTTATAGTGCCACAATTATCAAACTGTGTGCCACAGCAGTAATCTAGATAAATTAGTGTAAAATTGAGAAATTAATTAAGACAGTATAAAGTTAATTAAAATTTATAATGTAAGTTGTTTTTCCTCACAATTTTTGAAATGTGCTAAGAGAAGTCCTTGTATTTGTTTTGAAGTGCTATCGATCCTCTACCTCTACAGTACTTAAATTGGATGCTGTGGCAAAAAAAGTTTGAGAAGCATTGGTTTAGCATTTTAATTTAAAGCAATTTGTAAAATATTTCTCCCATTATATCAACTTGACCACATTTTCAGCTTATTGGCAACATATTTGAATGTTCTAGAATTTTTTTTATTATTTCAGCTTATATATGGGTTTTGAACTTTGGTTAAATTTTTTAAGGAAAATTGAACCATAGGCTTATATTTGGAAATAAAAATGTATGGTAATATCCTGCTTATTTCAGGTATGTTGAAAACTTTTATGTGAATTCCTTTTGTAATAAGATGAATAGCGTTGGATTGGAAACAAGAAATAACAGTTAAGATAAAAAGAATTAAATGTGATAATTTTGCATATAATGATGCTGGTTTATAATATGCACAAATTTTTCAAGGTAATTTTTTTAATACCAAAAAAAAAAAAAGAAAATTATAGATAATTTAGGAAAGTTATTAGTTTTTTGGTTGAGGTACCTGTACTCTTTAATAACATATATTTATCCTGGCAGGTCATGGTAACATTTCTTACATCTGTCATTTTTAATTGAGTTCAGTTGTTTTTAAAAGGAAATTATAAAACTAAAAATGACTTTGCTGATTCATGCACAGCTAGTTATTATATAAACAATGAAAACAGCTAAGTAAGTGTTTTTTCTTTAGGTACTCTAATTCGTAAAGTAAGCAAACGAGCAACATCACCTTGTGCAACAGCTCCTGCACCTGGAAGATCAAAACTCCCTCATTCTACCTCATCCAAGAGTCGAATTTCTCCATCAAGAAGTTGCATCTTGACTGCAAGGCTATCTGCAGCTGCAAAGAACAGCAGTGAAAGTGATACTTCAGAGGAACTAAGCCACAGTAACAGAACTCCTCAACGATCCTTTCGATCCCTGAGCAGTGACACTCAGTCTGGAACCAACTCTCCTGTGCTCCATCAGAAATATGCACCTGCTGCCTTAAGTCCCACTAAAAGAGTTTTTGGACTGAGTGCTAAGGTTCAGGAGGATCAAACCCCAGATGATTCTTCAAAAAGAGTGCATTCATTTCCACCTCATATAACAAAATCGAAAACAATGTCTGAAATTTATGGAAAAAGTGAGGAAGATATTGCTAAGGCTGCTATTAAAATACAATCTGTTTGGAGAGGATATCATGTACGCAATCACAATCCTCGTGTATCAAAGTTACTACAAGAAATACGATTTAGAAGACTTGAGGATCATATTCAGCATCTGCATGGTCATTTGTGTAGACTCACTGATTTTGTACTAAGGTATGTAGCATTTAAAATCTATTTAAGACAGGGTTTGAAAAAAACCTGTTTACAGTTTTTAAAAGCTCAACCCACCTCATTTTTAGATTAAAATCCTGTTTCTTCCCCACCTCATGAAAATTTCAAATTGAGATTTCTTTTAAATATTCACAAATTGATCATTTTTGAATAAAATCACAAAATTAATGTGTAACAGATATTTAAATTTAGTATTGTTATATACATTATGCAACTGCAGATTTAAGACTTTCATGCTATTAAAAAACTGTTTTACCTATATGTTATGCATATTATTAATTAAAATTAATATGTTCATCATACATGTTTGAAATGTACAAAATTTCTTAATTAGGATTACATGTAATTTATTGTATAAAAAATATAAAATTTTTACAGATGTCACTGAATTAGTACCTTCTTATTTTAGTTCTTTAAATGGAATAGTAACATAGAAAATATTAGAGGTCTTAAAAGATTTAGTCATTTTGGACTTGTGGTAGAAGTACTCTTTTTAATATAAACTTTTATTTAGCTCCAGTTTTGTTGAATTATCAACCAGGGTGTAACCAAAAGGCCAATTTTTGTTTACTGAACTCTCAAGTTTTTTTCAAATTGGCTGAATTCTAAATTACTGACGTTAATTTTAAAAATTTCAAATTTTTTAAAAGAAAAAAAAAATATTAAAAATACAGTTCTAAGTGTCTAATAGTGTGTCCAAAGCTTATCTTTAAGAAATTATCTAAAATTCTAGTCTAATACTACAGTGAATTCTATTAAAAAAAATATAAGTTTAGTTTTTAAATGGGCCCCATTTATTTAAGAATAATAATTTGGATAAAAGTAACTTATGGTATAATTGTATGTATAAAAATTAATATCATAAGGTTATTAGGACTTCAATAGTTATTCTCTAAAATGAATTGTGATTCTAGTAATCTGTATTATAATTTTTTTTCTAACTTTTCTCTGTAGCTGCTCTTGTTGGTGATTTATATTTGTAAAAATACATGCAATTCAACACTTTAAAGTTACTACTAAAATCAGTTTTAATAAAAAATGTCATATTTTTAAATAATAAAGTTTTAAAAATTTATTTTTCCTGTTAGACAGCAGCAAGATTTACAGCATGAGAGAGAATTAAGGAAAAGGCAAAGTGAAGATATCAGACATTTGCATGAAAAGGTATTTTTATAATTTTTTTTTTTCTTTTTGACAGGTTAAGGTTATCTTAAAAATTGTGGATAGAAATTATGCTTTTAAAATAAATACTATTTTTATACAATTTATATGAAGTAATTCAAAAGAAAAATCAAGTGTCTTGCTTTTGCTAGACATATTCCTCTCCCACACTTTTTCCAATTTAACAATGTCCCAATAAAATAAGGGTTCCAAATCATATACAATGGAACCCACTTAAGTTTTCCAAGGAACCAAGTAATTTAAAATATTTTAAACAGGAAATGAAGAAAAATACACACACACACACACACACACATATATATATATATATATATATATGTATGTATGTGTATGGAATTTTGTAAACTTGTTGAAAGCATATAATGTTTATTTTAACGGTATTCATATTTTCCTTTCCTCAGTTTATTTTAAGTCTTTAAAGATTGTAATGAATGTATGTATATGATATCTTGTTAAACAATACCATTAATCCTGTTCCCACAGGCAAGTCTAACTTTCTTGCAATTTGGGCATTATTTTCTATTTCTTTTAAAATTTTCAGTTTCTAGCTTTAGATAAAGCCTTGTGCTTTAATCATCATGCAGACATGTTTAAAATATTATTTAATTTAAATTTCTTTAAGTTCAAAGCAGAAACTAAGGAAAAAATTAAATTTTGCTACAGTAAATTCATTTTGGGAACTTCCTGGCAAATTAATAATGCACAAAAAAATGTCTGCATGTTTCCAGGCTAAAAGGGATAAAAACTAGATCTTCAACTAATTTTAGCTAGTAATAGTGATTCTGAGTCTATGAATGTGACTAGAGAGAACAAAAAAAATTTTTTTAGTGTGTGAAAATGTACACTTATGTATATTTAATCATGAATGCAGAAGTTTCTGGTTACCTTCCACTATAGAAATTGTGTGTGGAAGGTGTTGGTTTTATTTGGGAGGGCACTTTTTTCTGCAAGTTTTATTGCCTGCAGATGGGTCTCAGATGATTGACTTGAGACATTCTCTACTAAGCCAGGCCACATACCAGAGTTTGTGGGTTCGAATCCCTCTGTGGCATGGATTTTTGTAGCCATTTGGAATTGGCTTTAAGCAATAGGTCTCAGTCTCATTAGCCCTCCTGTTGCAAAAGAGTAGACCGTAGTGTTCCAAACCAAACCAAACCAACCCAACCCTACAAAGCCAGGGAATGTACCTGACAAGTAACATAAAAACTATTTTTCTTTTTCTTTTTAATTAACTACACAATTTTATGGATGGTGTCTACCTGCATGTGTTTCTCTCCTCCTTTTTTGATCCCTGTTTCATGAGAATGGGGAATCTTGTTTTTGATAGCTCAAAACTTAAGCTTAACAATAAAGTTGATTCAGGGGAGATTCAGAGAAGAACAGACTTCTTTAGCAGGAAAATGTTTAGGTGCAAAATTTCTTAAATGGGAAGTTTTTTACAATTATCGATATATGGTCAAAATTGGGACCACAGAAATAGTACATCGTAAGTGGGAACTTCTTAAGCAGGTTCCAATTTATATATACACATGGGGGTGTTGAAATTTATACACAAACTCATGTATATTGATATTCAAAATGCTATATTCAACTCTTTTAAATAAAAATACTTAAGATTTTGTTAGATACTGAAAATTTTAATTTTATTATAGAGTTTATCTTTTACTTTATAGATTTAAGTAAATAGAAATTAAAAAATTGTCTTAGTGCTGATCATAATCTGTTTTCTACACATTAGGTCTGTATATTAGTCAACAACAGCTGCACACCATTTAATTTGGTATGATACTACCCTCTTGAACACTCTCAAATCGGCCATCAAAACTTTTTTTCATCTCTATAGCCATATGACACCATATGACCTTCAACCTTTCTGAAACATAATGGGTATTAGCTCTGATCCCTTGTGCCGTGGCTGCCGTCTTGAGGAGGAGACTGCTCTCTACATTTTGTATGATTGCGAGTATTTTTCGGCTCTCAGGTTTGAGCACCTTGGTCGCCACCTCCTTGAGCCTTGGGAGCTACAGGATATTCCTGTTAGCTGTTTGCTGAGATTTGCCTCAGCTTGTGGCCTTTTCTCTTAGGCTCACTTGGGTCGTGTTTTGTTTCTTCTTGGGTTTAGGTACAATAGACCTCTGGTCGCAGTGCCCTGCTCTTGGGGAATCCCCCAAGGGCTGCCCTAAAGGTGATTTCATTCATTCAATCTTTCTGAATATCTTTTTCGCTCATTTGCCTAATGTCACTGCAACTCTTGTACTGTCGTTCAACCACATTCTATCTTCAATTCATCATCAATATCTTTTTAAATTTTGGTAGATATTTTTGTATAATACAGGGTGTTTCATATTGAATGGGACAAAAAGAAAACATGATTGTGAACGTTGTAATCAATGTATTTAGAAAAATTAAATTTACTTCAAAACTACATTTATTCAAGTTTCTACAGGTGTTCTATATGTGCCCCTCTGGTGAGATGATAAATGTCTACATGGTAATCAAGCTCCTGTTAGCTAATGTTACATGGACATTTTCCTTGCCCTAAAATTGCAAATTATGGTGATTAACTTTGCCATATAAGTGGAACGTTGCTTCATCGGTAAACACCAGTGTGTTCTCGAAACCATTCACGTTGAGCTTTTCTTGAAATTTCACACAGAAATTCTTACGCAACAGTTTGTCAGTAGGTTTTAAAGCCTGGACTATCTGATATCTGAACGCCTTGAATTGGACATGTTTCCGTAAAACACGCCACACCCTTGTGTGAGGGACAGCAAGTTCTTCACCTGCACATCGCGCTGATTTTGAGGGACTCCGTAAAAAATCTTTCTAAATTCTCTACGAATTCTTTCAACCAATTCGAGTTTTGCTTGATTTCATCCTGGGCTTTTGTTCTTGCATAAGCAACCGGTATCATGGAACTGCTTCACCCACCTGCTTATGTTATGCCGGTGCTTTGGTTTTTTATGAAATTTCGTGCAAAAATATCTTTGCACAACAGTTACCGAGGAGGTTTTGATATATTCGAAAATGCAGTACGCTTTCTCCTTCATGGACGACATTTTGTTTAACATCGCCTCTAGCCACAAGTTCATCATTCAATAATTTTTCCCTGTTGCCAAATAAAACTTGTATAATTTGTAGTTGCAGAATATATTTGTTTCGGCTGAATAAATCCATTACGGCAGTCACACTGCGCTATTCTTTTCATCCCATTCAATATGAAACACCTTGTATTTTATGATTTCAGTGCTGATATACTTATTAAACTTCTCAATATAAGGGGAGGATATTGACAAGAAAGACATACTGTTTTGATATAAAACATTATCTTGGTAAATGAAAATATGTTAAAAATATGCACAGTTGATAGGAATAAACAAAAGATAAAACAGCATTAAAAGGTATATAAAATAATAATGTACATTGTTACTAATAATATAAATGATACATTGAGTGTTCTATGTTTCCCTGTAAAATGTCTCGCACAAATTATATTTTTCTCTGTTTCGCTAAATTTGTCACATACTCGCATTTGCAGCTATTATATATGTGTGTGTGTAGCTGTTTTATACATTGCAACTATTATATATATTTCTCAAATTAAAAAAAATATAAAATATAATAAATTACAACTAGCAAAATGATTATCTGTAATTCAAGTGCTTTCCACTTTGGCTTAATTTTATACATAATGGCAATTTCACTTAAAAGTGGGAAACAGAGATATGAGAACTTTTTGGTGACTATAATAATCCAATATAGAGTAATTAAAGCTTACATTTGAGAAAATGTTCATCTTACACTACCCAGTGCCTTTCTCTTTCAGCATAAATTTTAATATTTGTATAAAAAGATGGTGGACAGAGTGGACATTAAGTAAAGTGTTGCTGGTTCTTGTTTAAGTTATTGTACATATTCATAAACTGTTTACTAAAAAAATATAAAGGTTGATTTAGAGTTTCATCTTCTTAAAAATGAATTGACCAGGAAATAATTTTTACAGCTGTTAGAATTTTAGAATAAATTATATTGATTCACTAAATTTTTTTCTTTTGTGTTTTGGCCTGCTCCGAAATTATTTTCTTTTCCAATCTGTGATCAATCTAGCCTTTACTCTCAACAGGCATACAACATACGTTCTCCACCTTTTTTCTTCCAAATTTATTTTTGTAATAGTGTGTGCATATTTCATATAAAAGTAGCTAACTGTATTAAATTTCAGGAGCTTAAGATCATAAAGACATACTATTTAGTAAATCCAAAACTATCAAAATGATTACAGTTGCCTTTCTGTTGGTAATCCTTTGCAGTCCTATTAAGTATATGCATATTTGTCATGTGGGTTGGAATTAGTTTTTGTTGAATAAACAGTAATACTATGCTGTATTGTCAAGGAAACACAAAATTTATTAATTTTCTTTTAAATTTTATCTATATTTAATTTTATAGTTTTCAAAGTCTCCAATATAAAGTATTAGTTTTTTGAAAACGTGTATTACAAAAATTAGTTTGGCTTCTTCTGCCATTAATTTTTTAGTTTGAACATACAGAGCAATTAATACTCTGTACATCTTCACAGTGGCACAATATATGTAGTTTGCCATTAAGCTCTTTATCTGAGGAAAATGTTTTCCAATGCTGCTGGAAATCAGACTATATCTTTATGCCACACTCTGCTGCAAAGCTGTTAGACCTTTAGCACCCATGGAGCATGTGTAGCGTAACGAATGCTATAGATATAAGTAGTATTATCCCCACTGGGTTCTCCAAATTGAGAAGCAGGGGCCAAACAAAAGACCCCCCCCAGGCTTTGTCTGCCACCTCCAGGGGTATTGTTTGAACATTGCAACCCTAAATCTATTTTGAATAATCTATTTTTCTCATGCCAATAGTCATCCTACTGCTATCGAAATAAAGCTGATTCATGACTGTCTGAAGTGTAGGGGGTATAAAATAATATTGTGTTGGATCCCGAGTCATGTTGGAATTTATGGGAATGATCTTGCTGATAATGCAGCAAAAAATCTGTCAAGTCTGTTGTACAATGATCTTCCCTTGTGCGACATAAAAACTCTCGTTAAGAAGAAGACTTGCATTGATTGGCAGCTACATTGGGACTTGCAAGAGCAAAATAAACTGTGTAGCATCATGGGAGCCTTGAATATGTGGCCACCGCTGTCTGTGAGAGGGTGTGACGTAGTTCTCACGCGTCTTCGCATGGCTCACCCATGTGCATTTGTTACTTGGGGAAGCACCTCCCCAGTGTACTTTTTGCAAGTCACTTCAAACAATTGCACACTTTCTGACTTCTTGCTGTTGCTTCCGGCGGATGTATTTGGAATGTTTTAAAACTTCGTCACCTGTTCTTGGAACAATTATTCACACTTTCTGACTTCTTGTTCTTGCTTCCGGCGGATGTATTTGGAATGTTTTAAAACGTTGTCGCCTGTTCTTGGGACAATTATTGGGGAAGCACTGCATGCGGGCTTGTTTCCCTTTCTCCGCCGTTCAGGTCTGTTATATGAAATATAATCTCTGTTACCAGGTTCTTTGGAAAATTTCATTTATGTACATTTTAGGGTTTTGATTGTATTTTAGTAATTTTTCTTGTAAATTTTTAGATGTATCTTGTATGTATACTCTAACAGAATTTGTATGGCGGAGTATATACCCCGAGGATTTTGTGTCAAAAAACATAAAATAAATAAATAAATCTATTTTATGTCTTGTCTGCTATTAATGTACGCATTGTAACTTTGGCTGGCTTGAGTTTTGAACTCCCGACCCTCCGATTAGGAGATAGACAATTTTGTCAACTGAGCTATTACAACTCTGAGGATAATGGTCTATTTGATTAGGAAAATGCTGTATCCAAAAAATGACCTGCAAGTTTTTCTTGTTGTCAATTTCTATATCAAAGTCCTTTTTCATAGAGTCAAAATAAATTGTTTTCAGTATTTTAAGTTTCACTGTGCACTTCTTTCAATAACTTTCTTTTATGCTATTTTAGACTATTATTTAGAAAATGTTTTAAGTAAAAATGCCTAATTACGTGTAAATATAATTTGTAAATTTAAACTATAATTAGGAGTTTTTTGTATATCTGAGGCTTGTTGGCTTACTATAAGATGAGTATGGTTCTTAGTTGTTTTGGCTAATAGCAGATGTATAACTTGAATAAGGAAGGAAAACAAAAAGTTCCTTTGGTGGCATATAGTAGACTTACGACTGCAAAGGGTACATAGTTTGTGATACTTAAATAATATTCCCATATTATTTTTTCTAAATAATTCCTGTAGAGATAAGCTAAACAAGTAGAAACCATAAAATAAACTATAAAATACTTAAACAAGGTTTTTATTTCTTCATGTTCTTATTTTCATTTTTATAGGTTATTACTTTTTTTTTAGTATAACACCTACAAGGTTGATAAAAATCATGAATTTTTTTTTTTAATCAAAAAAGTCAAATTTTTTTTATATAAGTTGGTTTTTTTTTATTTAAATCAATTTTTTTTATTTAAATGGGATTTTTGAAATTTAAATATATTTAAGTATAATATTTGATACAAGCAAATTAAATTGTTCAAGTTAGATGTCTAAATCAATTAATTCTTTTTTATATATAACTAAAATAAATAAATAAATATAATATATAAGAATAATTCAAATCATACATAATCAGTATCTGAATAATCAGTAGAAAATAATTACTTGCAATATAGGGTTTTTTGTTTGTTTTAATTATCTATATCATAATTTAAATAAAGAATACTTCATGTTAATTTATACATTTTACTCCTTCAACTATAGAATTATTAGAAAAATGAGTGTAGACTAAGGGCTAAGTAATCACAATAATTTTTATTTTTTATAAAAATTTTACAACCAACTTTTTATTTTGTGACAGTGGTTAAATGTTAAATGATTTATAAATAAAAACAAGTTTAGCTGCTTTGTCATTTCAGAATTCCAGAATTATTCCCTGTTCGTAAAAATAAACAAATAAATAAAAGCAGGGGGGGGATAATACTTAATATAATTTTAGGTGCATTTGTTTTTATTTTTTAGAGGCACTTAATATTTAAAAAGTCAGGGCATTCTTTTCAAGGTATGATAATGAAATTTTTACTGTGCCAGTAATTTTTTAATACAAAAGACGAAAACAACATTTGGCTGAGAGATAAGAAAGAGATAGGGGAGAAGAAATGAATAGCAGGTAGTATGCTATTTTAATAATACAAGGACAGGCAGGGTGCAGCAGCCTCTTGAAACCATCTGAGAGCAACTCTGGGTTGTCAATATTTTTGTATTGTGCTTATTACTAACAGCTTTCTTTTAAAAATTCAATCTTTAAAAATTGATTTAAATCAATTTTTTTAAATCAACTTATTTAAATCGGGCTGATTTAAGTCACTCAACCCTTAACACCTATAATGTAATTTTGAATATTAAATCTTTTACAAGGTCTCTGGAATCAATGATTAATTTTAATGCTGGATTATGAGGAAAATAATACATATGTTGACGACTTTAACTTATTTTGTTACTGCACAAGAAGGTATGACTTGTGTACATAGTGAAATCTTTATTGGTATCTTCACACTGAAGTATTTTAACATGCCTCACAAATGAAACAAAATAAACTCATAATTTGCATTTATTTGATGTATATTTAACTTTTAGAATATGCTTATTGTGTTATCTGGATTTAACTACACAAAAGCCTAAAATGTGAAAAGAATATTATTAATCTAGTAATATGTTAAGAATGTTTTCCTTAATTAATAAAACATACCTTTATTCAAAATAGTTTGTTAAAATCAGGATTACTTTCAACTGATCCTACATAAAACACCAAATTTATTCAGTAATTTTAAAATTTTATCCTTAATTTTTTTTTCATTCACAAAAGATCATTGTTATGGATCTAATTATATGATTTAGCTTATAGCAGTTCTGTTATCCAAAATTTTTCTACGTGAACTTTTTGCCAATATACTATATAAAACAACTATGTTACAAGATTTAAAAAAAAAAATATTTAGTCTCTCAGCCTTCTAAAAAATTATTAAATTGTTTGAGATTTAGGTAAATAGAGATAGTAATTTTGTCATGTTTATAACTCACATGAAAATTATTCTGTATTTTTAGTTAATCTCCTTTTTAAGGCAGTCTTAAAATGATTCCCTTGAAAAATAGAATTCCAGTGAAAAATATTGGCAGGTATGAAATATCATAATTAAAATGATTATTTCAGATTTTATACTCTTGTAAAAAAAATTAACACAATTATTTTTATTTGCACCAGAAATGCTACATCTTTTTCAAATTTCACTTGCTTTTACATACAACATGGGTATAATTCATAATGCTTATGCTTTGATGTGTTGAAATATTTTTTTAGGAATAAAATATGATGTAAATTGCATTTTAAGATTTTAAATATAAAGCAAAGATGTTTGTTAAATGAAGCATATCTTTCAGTTAATGTATTTTAAGCACTATACTTCTTTTGTCTTTGCATATCCTCATTTGCTCTATGTTCTTCTCATTATCTATAAACTGGGTTCAAAATTTCATACTTTGTTTTTATTTACAGGCTAGAGACCTTCAAAAATGTGTGACTGTTGCATTGTCCAAAGCAAAATCAAATGTCTTTCAAAATGTTTCTGAACATGATATCTCAAGCAAAGATTCTCCCAGAGAAGGGTCTTTACCTGATTCGAAATTCGAAAAAATGTTACCTGGGCAAAGTTCTGAGTCTTTAAATTTAGCTTTGAGATATTCCACTCAAGCTTTTCAAGAAAATTCTGGCTTATATTCACCTTCGTCTCAAACTTCATCTGTCACATCATCTGTTCCAGATACTACATTTAGTCGGCCTAAATCTCGCAGAGATTTGCAGCCATCAGCATCTGATGTTTCGGATGCAGATTCTGGTATGCAAAGCATGGTCAGTCCAAATGTTGGAAATATGGACTGTGATAGAAATGTTTCTACTAGTGATGTCGATCACTCTCTCTTAAATGGTTATGCTCATGACAATTCATATCCATCTTATAAAAGAAGTTCTGGGGACTATACTTATCAGAGAGGTGTTAAACACATGAATTTACCATCTGAACGAGAAACTGATTATGATGAATCTTTAAGATTAAAACTCAGTAGTATGTATCAAGCAAAAAGTGGATTGGGTATTAGACATAGTGTTCCTTTGGCTGCTATTTCAAGTACTGGAGAAGATGGTTGGAGCTTACAGCATGGTCATGATGGCAGCTTTATGAATTCCAATAAATATGGTATACCAACCCATAAAGGGAGTTATGTAGAGTATTCAAACAGTTCGGTTGAAAACTCTCCATGCTCCGCCTTTGCTTCAGAAGACTGTGACAATCCTTTGACAAGGACTATGAATGAACCACATATTTTTTCACGGCATCATTTTCAGACCAATCACATTTCCCAAGTAAAACTTGAAGAAGCAAACAAACATAAAATCGATACTGGATTACCCAATTCTTCTGATTATCTGCTTGAAAAAGACCACCAATGTTCTGATTCTGCATCTACGTGCTGTTCCAAAGTAGGAGGTTCATCTCAACAAACTCGAGATAAATCTCATTTACATCATCAACGATGTGCAAAATCTTATTCACAGTGTGCTTGTAAGCATGCTGGGAAAATCTGTGAAAGCTCACATAGTGATCCATGCAATTATAAGACTTGTTCTGTGTTATCCAAAGGACTTAATCAGTTTGCCCAAAATAAAGTTACTACTCCTCTGGAAGACATAGACTCTCCTCAATCTCCTTGCACTGTTGAAATGAGTGGTAGAATCTCACATTCATGTTCTTTCCAGTCTGATGGATTTACTGCAGCTGAGGAACTGTCAGCAACAGCAACTGTAAAGGTGTTTTCTACCCGAGCTGTGAGCATGACGTGTGCTAATGGAAGTATAAGTCCCCAAACCACTTCTCAAAGGCCTATTTCCTTAAGTGATGCTTCGCCTCAAAGCAATCTTAGATCTCCTTTGGTGCTAGCTGCTAATGTATGGGATAAAAAAGTTCAAGATATAGAATCAACCTTTCACCAGTTGCAAACACAGGTAACTATTTACTCCCCCCCTTTCATTTTGACTTCATAAATCATACAATTTTTTTGTAGTAATTTTTGCCAACTTGCAGTAGTACACTTGTGATAGTTTTTTCTAAAAAAAATTTCAAAGGTATATTTTTCTTATTAAATTTAAAAATTTTCTCCCAATATAAAATTGTTATCAATATTTAAAGTTTTAAATTATGATAATACTGTAGAACCTCTTTTTAACGACCTCACGATACAACAACCCCTTCATTAGAACGGCCATCTTAAAAAGTCCTAATTATTTTACCATAGGAAAAATGTTAATTTTGAATCATTACAACGACCCCAAGCATATTATTTTTTGTTAGAACGACCGCCAATTTTAGTCTGTAGAACTCATGAGCAAGTGGACTATTTCAAAATTATTGTACTGTGGTGCAACTTCAAGAAACCTGTACTTCTCTGTTTGTGTTTGCTTTAAGAAGGAGAGGGGGCATGACAAAAAGGGGATAACTAAATCTTCAATTATCTTTTGATGAGTTTGTTGCTATAAATGAAACTTTACAGTACTGTGGAGAAAATTTGAATGACGACGATTTTATTGCCCATATTACCGAAAAAAAAGAAATCTGCAATTCCGATGATGAGGAAGAAATCGTCCAAGCTTTTGAAAAAGTGAATGAAAAAGAAGCTTTCAATGCAATCAATGCCTTGCGTCAATATTTTGAAGGACAATTTAATTCTGAAGATTTCCTTCAAAACCTAACTGATATAGAATCGGTAGTACTGAAAAATTCCCAAATGAACTTGAAACAGGTGTCAATCAAAAACTTTTTTTTTTGCAAAAATTCAGTAATGGAAATACAAATAAATAGAAGTGTTTTCTGGATATGTACTGTTGCATCATTTCTTTGCTCAATTTTTTTTTTTTTTCATTTCGTTACAACAACCATATGATGTTGGTCCCACAGGGGTCGTTATACCTAGGTTCTACTGTACTATCATTGTAATGTTTAAATTAATGAAAATTCCTTACATTCCCATGATAATGATATTATGCTATAAAAAGTGTGTAATTAAATTGGCACTCCCATTAATGAATATTCATAATGTTTTTTTAACACTGGTGTTATGGCATTTCCTATATACTTAAAACTACAATCAGCAGTTCTTTTAAGCATTTGTCCAATAAATGAAAATGTGCCTTTTTTTGCTAGTATAATGTAACAGGAAAACTTATAAATATACAATTTGTTTGTTTTTTTAAGTAAACATATGTAAATAAAGAAAATTTAAGCATAATAATTAAAATAAAATGAATGAAAGTAGTGAAAAATCATTCTAGTTATTTATAAACTTGTCATTATTTTATAAATTCTTTCACAATAGTTTTCATTGTGAAAATAAATTTATTAAAAATAATATAAATGTTATTACTTACATTATTCAATTTAACAGCACATATATATTAATGATTTCTTAATTTTAGCTGTGTGTGTTCTACAAGCATATTTTTTATAGTTTTTCCAGCTGTTCAAAGTTATGTTTCCTTTTCATTTATTTATTTTGTATTGTTTGCATTTACAAGGAGTCTCACAAGCTTCTGAAAAAAGAGCTACTAAATCTATCAAATCTGTGGAATCTAGTTGACTTCATGTTGAAGGGGATGATTTAACTTCATGAAGAATTGGAGGATTGAACCTGACATTAAATTAAATTAAGCTCAAATGAAGTGCAGCAAAAAATGTACATACTGTATGTTTCTAAATATAAGCTGAACATGCCCCCCTTTTTTTTTTTTTTTTTTTTTTTTTTAAATACATACCTAAGATTCAAAACTCATATATAAAGTAAAAATGGAAGAAATTCTTCCTAACATTCAAATATATATGGAAAATTGTTAACTAAACCAATTCACCAACATCTAATGCAGTGCAGTTGTATGGATGAACACAAATGCATTCCATAAGAAGATGGTTTAAAAACAACCCTTAGAGTTTGAACTATTTTATCTTAAAATTATAAGTAAAATGTACACTTACTGCAGCATTTGACAGTATAAAAAGAAAGACTACATAACAATGTTAGTCATACAAAAGCTGGCTGCCAGACCTGGACTATTGAGCAAAAGTTTAACCTACAGCATAAGTGCTTAAAAACTGCAGTGCTGAATAATCACATGCTTGAATAGTACAAATAGCTTCTAAATTTACCTATAGCATTTAGGTTAACAGTCATGGTCAAATTAATCAGGGATTAAAGTTAACATATTGGATTAATTTCATTGTATAATGTCATTAATTTACAAGGATATCATTAATATGTTGTAGGGAAGAATTTTTAATTTTAGTTTCTCAACAAATATGTTACCAAGCAAGAAAAACAGGGGAATTATTTTCAATCAAATCACTTTAAAATAAAGCACAAAACCAAAAGTTCTCAAATTTTTTTAACCACAGCATCCAGTTTGAGAACTGCAGAGGTACAGGATTGGCCACACCTCTCAAACAAATACCAAAGTCATTTCTCAGCATATTTCAGAATTGACAAAGGAAAACAACTTAAAATTTAGCTGTTAAGCATCTTCAATGTTTCTTTTTTAATATTACAATTTTAATCTTACTTTTTTTTTTTTATAATTTGCAGCTCCAGTTTTAGAATCATGGTGCTAGAAAATGTGGTCATAAAATTTTTACTTATTAAATGCCACTAACGGTTGTTTAAACCTTATTAACACTATCTTGAGTTGCAACTTTTTTAGAAATTATAGCAATGCAAACTTAAAGTCAAGTAATTGCTATTTTTAGTAATTTATCACTTGCGTCCACCTTATGGAGAAGTATGTTTTTACAAGATTATTTATTTGATCCACCACAGATTTATTAGTAAAGGTTTTCTTGGCTTAGCCTAATTATAGCACAGATAAGAATCTTTATACATTTTTTTTTTACTTGTGTTTTTCTCAATTCAAAATTTCCCCCAAAGCTCATTTATTTTCGTGCAGCTATATACACTGTCTACCAATAAGTATTTGGACATCTGTGATAGAAAAGATAAAGTAATTTAATTCAAAATCAATAGTTGGTAGAGCCTCCACAAGAAGCAATTACAGCGTGAACCCTCCGGGGCATACTAAACACAAGTTTTTGTATTACAGCTAGTGGTATTGGCTTCCATTCGGCTTAGAGTAGACATACAAGTTTCTTCACCGATTTTGGATGGGTAGTGCACCCCTTAATTTGGCGATCCAACTCATCCCAGAAGTTCTCTCTAGAGTTCAGTTCTGGGCTCTTGACGTTTCAGACGTTTGGGCTTGAGACGTTTTCCAGGCAGACGCCACCCCAGACCCTGCCATCTGAATGGTAAAGGCTGAACCGTGATTCGTCGCTCCAAAGAACCTGTTTCCACTGATCTACGGTCCAATTTTGATGTGCGTTGCACCACATTAACCGAGCAGTGTGGTTGGACTTTGTGATCAAAGGCTTATGGGCAGCAGCACGACCATGAAAACGAAGCTGTTGTTCTTCCTTACAGATGGTATTCATTGAAACAATACTCCCGGATGCCTGTTGAAACTCCTCGCGGATTAGGGCCATTGGTTGGGTGCGGTTCTTCCGAATTTCTTTGGACAGCACTCATCGGTCTCTATCTCTCAGTTTTGTTGGTCTGATAACTTGGGGCACATTCTGACAGTCACCGCTCACCTTCCACTTCTTAATCGCATAGGCCACTGTCGAATTTCAGTACTTCAGGTCGCTAGATATGTCCCTTAAGGATCAGCCACATTTGTGATACCCGATAATTATACCTTTCTCGAAATCGGAGAGCTCCAAACTTTGTGGCATCTTACATGTGACTAATGCCGATGCTGTTTCCTACACAATATATACCAGTGGAGGGCGTGACGTACCTCAGAACCACAGATATTGTCATTTGCATAGGTGTCCAAATACTTATTGGTAGACAGTGTAGATTTTATTATTTTTTATAATGTTTTGTTAATTTTTGCAGAGTTGGCAATTTTTTGTTGTTGTTACAAACATCAAAAACACAGTCGAGGAGGACTTTATTCTACATCTGTTATCTGCTGTTATCACTGTTTATAAGCATAAGTTTTTTTATGTGACTGTTCAGGAATTTTATATTAAATGATGTAGATTTAGGTTCAGAAGAGTTTTTTAATATTGTGTAATTTAATGTAAGGTATCAAATTTATATTTGACAGATTCGTGATCTGGAGGGCACCTTTGGACAAATTGGTCAGCTTGGGCAGTTTTTTTATCCTGCTATTTTGCAAGAAGATCCAAAAGAATCCAGATCTGGTATGCTTTTTTATATTTATAAAAGTTTATGTACTATATGTAAAAACTTAATAGAGCAAATTTGTATGGAATATTAATTATACACGTATGTATGTATCTATATATACCATATCTTTTTGAAAATAAGACGAGGGTACGATTTTCCTTCAAAAATTTATCAAAAGTTCAAAACCCGTATATAAGCTGAAGTGAAAAAAACAATTTCTAGAATGTTCAGATATGTTGCCAAGAAACCAAAAATATTGTCAAGGGGGAGAAATATTTTCCAATCAAGTTGCTTTAAATTAAAATGCTAGACCAACACTTCACAAACCTTTTTCGCCACAGCATCTAATTTAAATACTGCGGAGGTAGAGGATTGGTTGCACATTGAGATAAATACAAGGACATATCTTAGCATGTTTCAAAAGTGGCGAGGAAGAAGAACTATTTAAATTTTAGAACATTTTAAATTTTAATTAGTTTCATGCGTCTTAGTTAATTTCACAATTTACACTAACTTATCTAAGTTATTGCCACAGAATATGTTTTGATATCACGACTCTAGACCGTGCGACCAATTGTATTTTTACCTAGATGCTAACAAATTTAATTTCTGGCAACCCTGTATAAAGATAACTTTTCCTTAAATTTAAGCAGTATAATTGTAAAAGATGCCATGTTTGGCAATTCATTGATTGCTTCCGGGTTACATAGAATTGTGTTTATTAGAATGTTAGCCCCTGTTTTGACTTACTTAGCTGAAACCTGGGAATTGACAGAAAGAGACAAGGAAACCTTAGCAGTTTTTGAGAGAAAAATATTGAGAAGTATTTTTGGGGAAATTAATGTAAATGGTATGTGGAGAAGAAGAACAAATATTGATCTATACAGAACATATAAAAACCCAGATATAATTAATTTTATTAGCTTACAAAGATTAAAATGGGCCGGACACCTAGTTCTACTTAATGACAATAGATCCACAAAAAAAGTTTTTATGGCCAAACCAATAGGAACCCGAATGAGAGGACGACCAAAACTTAGATGGTTAGACTGCATTGAGAAAGACGTAAGATCCTTGAAAATTTCAAATTGGAAATTCAGAGTCAAAGATAGGACTGCCTGGTATGGAATTCTAGAGAAGGCTAAGGCCCATCCTGGGCTGTCATGCCACTGAGGAAGGAAGAATGTTAGCCAATATGCTACCTTTTTAGTACTGTTGTTTTGGAGCAATTATAACACAGATAAAAGTCATTTTAAATTTATTTTTCAGTTTTATGTTTTCTCATTTCAAAATATTTTTTACTATTATGTATATTCTTTTTTTTGTTGCCAATGGCTAAAAACATCACCAAAAAACACAAGTATTACATCTGTTCCATGAACTTGTATATAAGCCGACCCCCCAGCCTTTACACACACATATACTGTAGTTCTTTAAAAGCCCAAAACATTCTCAGCGTATGCATGGAAATATATAGTATATATATAAGCCACAATTTTTTCACATGGGTATGTAAAGTGTTGTGCAATAATTTTAGTTTAAATACGTATTCATAATTTTGAAATTAGCACACATTTTAAATGTGTAAAATTTTGTCATACTCTTTCATTTTTCCAAAGTGATTAAAAAAAATAAACTCTAAGAAATATCTCCCCTCCTTCCTTTTTTTTTTTTGCATGTGTGTGTGTTTTTTAATACATACTTATGATTATTTTTGAAAAAGAAACCATGATTAAATATAAACCTATGTAAATACCGATTCCACAGTATTATATTTTTAAAGTGTTAAACAATGATTCTTATGTAACTGTTAACTATTGTGTTATGTAACTGCTAACTATAATGTTTAACTATTATAAATTGTCAGTTTTGTTATTAATATTATTTGGATATAAACATAATTATTTTCTTCTAAATAACTTTTTTTTTTTTCAAAATGATTAAAAAAATTATCAACAAAACTCATTTTTTATATTAAGTTATAGTGCATGTTTATGACCATCCAAAAAATAAAGCATAAATTCATTTTTGACCAAAAAGTTTCAATTTTGACAATGTTTTAATCGCTTAATATAAATTTATCTCACTGTTTATTTATTTTTTCTAAAATTCTTACTGTCTTTACAGGTTATGTAAGAATTTTCAATACTTTTTAACATTAATCACTAAGAAACTTTTTTTTTAAAACAACATTAGCTGACTCTAAAAATCTCAAGAATGACAAATTCTACAAAATCGTAATATTTGAAAGGGTGGTAAAATTCAAACTAATACTAATTAAAAAATAGATAGAACAAAAAGTTTGTGGATTATTCATCATTATTTCCATGCTGGACCCTGTTTGAATTGGCATGGAAATAACACAAACTGTAACTATGCTATAGCTGATGTATCCATTAAAATACAATGGTTTTATAAGGAAACCACCTATTAAAACATTTTTTCTTTTCATTTTAGATATTTTAATATTTTCTGATTTTCTATGTTTTTGACGCTTAAGGTATCCATCCGTCTACGTTGAAAACATCATTTTTTGCCAAAAATCATAATTTTTTAATTGCTCTGTTGTAAAATTTCAACTTTTAGGCTTCTAAATCTGTTTTTGTTTTGTCTCTACTTCATTTTAAAGGAAAGTTACAGCTGTTTAAACATCAGTGACAGCTGTCAAAACAAACCAGAAGTAGTGACTTCGGAAGTAGTGAATTTAAAGCCTTTTAGAAAGCGTTTTTTGGATCAAACTTTTTAAATTTTCATGAAGATTAGGTTAAACATTTTTCTAGTATTTTTAATAATTAGCAACTTGGTAATTAGAAAGTTTTGAAGCAAGAAAGTGTGGGGAATTTTAAACATATATTTTAATTTTTTAATTGTTAAAGTTGCTTTCATAAACTTCAAAAGCATTTTTCTCAGAACGGCATTTTTAATAAAATGTTGAAACTTGAAATGTGATTTCTCAAAAAGTTCTTAAAATATTTTGATTA
Source organism: Pardosa pseudoannulata (assembly GCA_032207245.1). Classification (NCBI taxonomy): domain Eukaryota; kingdom Metazoa; phylum Arthropoda; class Arachnida; order Araneae; family Lycosidae; genus Pardosa; species Pardosa pseudoannulata. The sequence goes on from CM063497.1 coordinate 34,778,877, forward strand.
AAATTATTATGAATGATTTTGATAGTATTTATGAGTAAATGGCCTAAAAGCTTTAAATTTGGATAATTTTTAATGATGTTACACTCATAGTTAGATATAACGGTAATGAAAATTTGTTAAAAATTTAATGTGTATGATTTTAAAGGACCAAATTTTTTACCAAATGTAAATTAAGCAAAGATTTTAGGTGAATCACTAGTCCAGTGTATAAGAAATGTGCTGCATAAAAAAATGTTGAAATAATTTAATTTATTAAAAAATTAGACCTTTTGAAAAAAACCTAATTTTTTTACTTAATTTTCTTCATTTATTAGAAATTTTATAAAAACTTCTCAGGAATAAATTTTTTTTAGTGCAATTCTCTATGATAATATAAAAAATAAATCTAAAAATGTAAAAACGTGAACTAGTTTCTACGTTTAAAGAAAAAAGTTCTCTGAACGTAGACGGATACCTTAATAGTATCACAACACTTAATTTTCCTTTTTAAAATATACGTTTAAACATGCTTTACATGAAAAAATCATTGTTTTGATTTTTGTCTTTTTATGACCCCAAATAAAATTCCTTAATTGAAACAAAACCTATAAATTGTTTTGCTATTTATTTTTTACAAACTTTGTTAGTGATAATTATTATTTCCCCAGTATGATTAAAATCTTAAAGAAAGTAGTATTTTCATGGATAGTTTTATAGTTATATCCCTACCCCGTAAAGCCTGCCGAGCGATGGCTGAATGGTAGAGCGCTGCTATTCGGAAACAGAGTTCGTGGGTTCAAATCCTGCTGATGGCATGGATGTTCGTAGCTGTTTGGAATCGGCTTTAAACAGTAGGTTCCGGTCTTATTAGCCCTCGAGTGCAAAAGCCTAGATCATAGTGCTCAAAACCAAACCAAACCTCTAAAGCCTCCTCGACATTACTTCCAAAGCCATCCTCTGCCAATGCCATTTTATTGTCTGCCATTGTTGACCTTGATAAGCCAAACCTCCTCCAGACAGTGATAATGGCTTGCAGTGAACTGTTGTGTCAAAGGGCCTTAAGAAATGTAATTTTTTTTTTTGCATGTTTCCCATAAGATTTATGGATAGCATTTATAGCCTAAAATCATTAACCCTTTTGTGACGGGAAGCGCAAACGTCCGCTTTCGTCTGAGGCTGGCAGTCACTTTCGCGAGTGAATATCGTGGGCCGGAGGGTTTTGTGCTATTAAGCCTATATTCATGAAATTAATGAAGTAGCAACACGTTATTTAATAATGCTGCGTAAAGTATTTAAATGGAATAGGATTTATATTATATGTTTATAGATACTTTATTTACTTCGGCTATTTCTTAATTAAATATATATTTTACACCTTTTTTTTCATTCTTTACTTACTATTTAATGACTTTTAACATTACAAAACTGAATACTATGTTATTTAAAATTATTTTTTTGTATGAAAAATTTTAAAAACAGGGATCTACACACAATCCTACGTTATAGTCCTTGAATTCTTAGTAACTCATTTGCCGTTTTGGAGGATTTTTACTGGAATGTGAAAAAACGAAGCATCATCATGATCTTTGTCACCAACGTCTTCCTCATCATTAGAATCACTAGATCCATTATGAACAGAAAGAACAATCAGAATATATTAAAGTGTCACTATTACTATTATTCTAAAATATTTCAGAATCAAAATCTGAAATATTTTGCGTCATTACAGTTATTTCAAGCTCAGTTAAACACTTTCAATACTTCGTAAATCTAACAAAAAAAAAAAAAAAATAAATAAATAAATAAAAAATAAAGAGAAAAAAATCAAATCTGTCAGATCTAATTCTATACTAAAAACTGGAGTGCAAACCGAAATACACAACGCTTTAGCAAAAATAAAACTCCCATGCTTACATAAACAAACATCACGTGGGAATTTAAAGAGCCGTCATAAAGCATGTCAATCGGAAACATTCCTTTACCCTCATGTTTATATAATCAAAAACCACTTGTATGTGTATCATACTACTCTCCTATTGAACACAAGGTCAAATCTACATGTATCTAAATCCATATGGACATACAATGCCATCTTGTGTCAAAACTTATAGTTTTTAAAATGTTCCACAACACTGGCACACATATGTGACAGTCAGGGGTGAACGAGAAAACACTCTGGCACGCCAGTGTGTCGGCCGGGAAGTGATTGTGTTTCTTGCTGGCACGTATTTGTGACAGTAGGCGCGAAATGGTTAAAAGTTATTGAATTTTTAATCATGAACTTTAAAGGGTTAATGTAGTAAATAAACAACAACTTCAATTTACAAGAAAAAGGATGATGAAGTTGTAAAATTTAGTACTGTTAAATTTAACAAATTTTTCTTTTTAATCAAAGTTCAATTTAAAATACAGTTTTTTTTTCCTTTTATAGCTCTCCATTGTGTTGAACCTTCATCTGGAGCATTAGTCTTAGATATGCCAAAAATTAATTTCAAACGCACAGACAATGGTAATAACGATCTGCTATTCCAAACCCGTTTTTCTAGCAATGTTCCTTTTCTGTCACATTCTTCGTCAGTTGCACAGCACCAACAGGTAACTCAAAATCTGGTTGATTGTCGTGTTGAAGAAATTGATCAAGAAGTTCAACCTCTGCAAGAGGAAGCAAAAGACATGTCCAAAGCCACTATCAGTGATAACCAAGATAGTAGCAAGACAATGAACTAATGCTTGCTTAGGAAAGATCTGTAATCTTTGTGCTAACTACTGTGATGATATGGTTAATTTGTTGTGCACTTCATGAGTCTGTTTAAATTGTGTGACAGTTTAGTTTATTTGTTAAGTATGTTTTGTGCAAAACTTCAATATTTCACTCGTAGTTAATTTATTTGGCATAGCTATCTTTTGATAGGCTTTCATTGAATTCATACTCATGAATGAATTTGAATATCTATAGTCCACTCAATTTTCAGAATGTAAATTACAACCATTCAAAAATAATTTCTTCTATAGAATCTATCTATCTATCTATTGGTGAAATTGGTTGGTGCTTTCTAAATTGTTCCCTCCCAGATTATTGGCGTATAAAATTGATTGTCTGGAGTCAGTTTCTTATAAAAAAAATTTTATTTATGTACTATACACTCAATAAAATTACATGATTCTATGATTTTCTCATAATTTCATTGATTTTAATGTTTATACTTTGTTTCATAAATATAAAAATTTAAAAAATTCATTTTTTTTATACTTTTTTAAACTTTGTGTGTGTTCTAAAATTTAACAAAACCCCCCTTTTTTTTTTTTTTTTCCAATTTTAATTCTGTACTTCAAATAAGTTTTATTCAGTGTGGGGTGGGGTAGGAAATTTTCAAACAGTAGGTTAAGATGATATAAAAGTTTTAAAACAAGATGTAAGAATTGTGATAATATTTGTAAAAATTGATGGGAACTCTTTAAAGTGTACTAAAAGTACAAAAGTCTAAATAAATTTAACATACAAAATTAGCTTTCAATATTTGTTAATTATTGTATTGATATCAGTGCAATAGCATATAAACCATGCTTATGTAAATTTATTGTATGGTGTTTCCAAAACACACACTTTATTTTAGCATAGTAACCGTAATGAAGGTCGGAAAGTATTGTCAAAGCTGTTGGAAGCGTTTGCCCTTAATTTCAGGTGGAACTACCCAGAAATGTTTTCAAACTTTAGTGAATTAAATTTACAGCTACTGTTCCTTATAAACAGAAAGAGAAATAATATTAAAGGAATGAAGAGAACAATTTTAACTCTATAAAAGATAATTTATCTTAAATAACATTTAATTAAAAAAAAAATGAGAAAATAGCTTTGTAAATATTTGACTGTTGCATGATAAGAGAAAACAGAATTAACATTTTATCCTGACATGGCAAATCTAAGGGAGAAACCATACCTTAAACAAAAAAATAAATTGCCTCAACATTTTTCTGAATCTAATACATAGGCAGTAAATTTGACTATACAAGAAACCTCACTGCAACTCAATTACAACTAACCGTAAGCAGTAAGTGTTTCCCTTATGTATATTTGAATGATTTAACAGTCAAACTTTGCTTACAGTTAGTAGCTGTTAACTAAAATAGAATTGATTGTTTGATTGTCTTAACTGGGAGCAGATTGGAAATTACTATTGTTATGAATCTCAGTTTAACTGATTACAATTTCCGAAACTAGGAAAGGGTTTCCTTTATATATACATGAACATTCAAACTTCACCTACAGTTACTAGCTGTTAACTAAAATTTTGTGTATTGCCTGTTATTCAGAGAATCAATTATGTTTGATTGTTCTAATTGTAGTTGATTGGAAATTATTATTATAAATCTCAATTGAACCTAATATGTTTCCTTCTCTTGAAAACTGTTATTTCTAATAACATAAATTGGTGATTTCTATTGTTTATTAGTTTTTGTATTTGTAATTTTAAAAAGATGCTAAATCTTGGTATTTATCCTGAGTTTGAATGGGTAGGGTGCTGTTCTTTGGTACCAGAGTTTATGGGTTTGAATTCCACTGCTGGCATGGATGTTCATATCCATTCTGAATTGGCTTTAAGCTGCAGGTCCCAATCTCGTTAGCCCTTCTGTAGTAAAATAATAGTCTGCAGTACTTTAAGCCAACCAACCAATCTCCCTGACTTTGTAATTTTATCTATGAATGCATTTATTTTTAAAATTTGAAATCCCTGAAGTGTGATCCATTTGTTTAGTTTTGAAAGTTTATTTTGGAATATTGAAGTTTTATATTGTATTATATATGTGTATATTATATGTGTTGGTTGATACCTAATTTTGCTAGTCATAAAAAAGTTGTGCTAAATTTTTTACTGTATTATGATTTAATTTATTTTTTTTGATTGTACATTCAGTATTTTTAGTACAGTTGGCTATAATATGGATATAATTTTGTGCCTCTTTACATTTTGATGTAAAATAATTGAAAGAAAAGCTTTATTACATGCATAAATAATCAAGGTCAGAGCTATAGTGAGAGCATTATATCTAACTAGCTCACAAGCTTTTGTATTAATATATTTTACTCATAAAAAAAAAGAGATTCACAGACATGACAGGCTAGCTTTATTAGCTTAGCTTTTCTATAGTAGAACTAAACTTTATGTGGGGTTTTTTAACCCTAGACCGGTAGTGATAACATTTTGTCTATAGACAGTAGCAAAGGGTAAATTTTACTTGCATCTTAATACTAACTACAGGTAAAAGAGAAAAAAATGTTTTCGTTTTTTATTATATGGAAAATTGATTAAAATGTTTTTATTAAATAAGTAAATTGAAAACTTGGTTATTATTCAAAAGTTATCAATGAGTAACACTTCAAAATCGCAATGCACTTACACTATTAATTTTTTTACTATGATAAATAGTGAATGATAAATAGCGATGATAATTAGTGAACACTTACTGCATGTTTTATCCTGATACTCTAATCATTTTAAGTTATCACATTTTATATAGTATCTGCAATTACTATTAGGAGAAAAAAACAGTATTTCCAGGAACCTTTCTGTTACACTCTAATAGGTTGCTAATGTCAACTGCCTTTTATTGTCCATTTGGCTTTTCATCACCTAATACTGTGCAGATCACATTTTACTGCTTTTTAATTCAGTTCTAATATTAAGAAAAGCTAGGCTAGACAACCAATAGGTATAAAGCAGATTGGATTTCAGTGATACAAAGTCCAATGCAGTTGGAGAAATTGAGGAAGGTAACCAAATGTAAGTGTAGTGCTGTGAAATTAGTTGATTTTTTATTTAAAATACTGTGTTCAAGCAGAAAAAGAGAAAAAAGACAAGTGGAGTTAGCTATCAAAACTGAACCTCGGGTAAGTCAAAGCAACTTAATGTTGAGAATTAGGCATTTTGTAAGAAGAGTCATGTTCACTCTTTATCCAGTGGCCACACCACAATTGAAAACCATTATTTACGAATTTATTTATATTTAAAGTTAAAATCCAATCTGCTTTACATCTGGAAGCCACTTATATTTAGCCTCTGTTATCCCTTTTATTTTAGATAAGAATATGAATTTAGCATGTAATGCAAGCATGGCATTAGTTTCACATTGCTATCATTACCTTCATAAAAAGCCAGATTATGACTGAATGATAAAGTGCTAATGTTCGGTACTGCAGTCTGTGGGTTTGAATCCCGCTGCTGGCATGGATGTCTACAGCTGTTCAGAATCAGCTTTAAGCAATAGGTCCTGGTCTCAATTAGCCCTAGGGTAGCAAAAAAGTAGATCATAGTGCTTAAAACCAAACTAAACCTTCATGAAAGTTATGAAGATAGTATATGGTTCAGTTTCAGCAATATTCATATTTAAAACACACTCATAAGTCTCTTCTGTTCATATCTTTAATATTTGATCAAATTAAGATATATTTACCAAAAATATTCCAAAAATAATATTGATGTGTACATTTTAACTCCTCTCTTTTTTCTAAAAATAGAGAAAAGCAAGAAAAATATTGAACAATGCAATTTCTAAACTCATGCAACTGTAGAAGTCATGCTAGATGCTCATATCGTTTAATCTAAACATAAAATAATAGGGATGGAAGTAACAAAAGAGGGAGTAAATAATACTACCGGTTAAGGGTTAAGAGTCTCCATATAATTTACTTTTAGACCTTTTAAAGCTTATCTGTTTTCTGTACACACTTGTAACTCTGCTTACAGAAAGAGCCAGCTTTTATTCACACTGTCACAAAAACCAACATCTTCTATATCTAAAGTTTAAAAAGAAGTACCTGCAAGAACATAAACATTTCTGTATATTTTTATTATAAATTTTTGTTTTTATGTTTGCCGGAGATAGAAGCTGATTATTGTTTTGTTCCATTTTCACTGTTTTTATTTGTAAGCTATAAATGATTAGATAGAAATTATAGTATCCCTTGAATATATTACATTCTTAGATAAATTTTTATTGCCAAAAGAGATACTGCACAGTTATTGTCACTACTTTAACTTATCATTGTCTCAAAAGTTATTCCAAGTTAAAACGTGCAAGAATATAGTATTTACTATTCTTTCAAACAAGAAAGTGTGTTAACTAAATTTAAAAAAGATAAAAACTTTTGTCTTTTTGTCACACAAGTCTAATATATATTAATTTCAGACTTATAAGTATAATCTTATCACATGTGGAAACACAGACAAAAACCTAACGTTTAGATCTTCTTTATTTCATCTTAAAATTCTTCTGCGATATTGTCTCACAAAATAACTACCCACTTTGGTGGTAAGTATTGGAACAATTCTTCTGCGATAATGTATCCCAAAATGGCTACCTATTTTGGTGGTAACTATTAGAACAAAGGACCATGGATCCCCCAACTTAGGTGTACAAGAACTCTCTCCACTGGATTTAGTACATCAAGCACTTTTATATGTTACCTCACCCCAGATTACTCCATTGTTAATGAGTTATTGCATTTATAGCTTATTTAACCTTAAATTTTAAAACTTTACACACACATGTGTATTATATATATGTATGTATGTATGTGTATATATATATATATATATATGTATATATATGTATGTATATATATGTATGTGTATGTATGTATATATATTTATATATATATATATATGTATGTATGTATGTATATGTATATATGCATGTGTATGCATGTATATATATGTATGTATATGTGCATATATGTATATATATATGTATGCGTATATATGTATATTATGTATATGCATGTGTATGTATGTATATATATGTATATATATATGTATATGTATATATATATATATATATATATATGTATATATATATATATATATATATATATATATATATATATATAATGTACATTGTAATTTAAGCATTGTCTAGCCTAAAATACTTTGCAGGTCTCAACTTCTTAATCCTTCTAAGATTTCTAGAATTATTTTTAAGCCATACTATAATGTTTAAAGAATAAGCAAATACTAGATTATTTTTTTTTCTAATTTTTTGGAAGTTTAACAAATTGTGTGCAACTATTTTTAAAGATTTGGGATAATTAGAGCTTATTCAGATTACTGAGAGTCATATCCAATAAACCAATAAGTAATGCTTTAATATGACATTGAAATCTGTATATAAAAGAATTAAGAACTAATTTAACTATGAGTTAATTTATGTAACTTTTATGCCATAAGATATATTTTAATTTTTGTTATAATATTCATGCTTTAACTAGAATAAAATTTACTGTGGTAGAAAACATTTTTGTAAATTCTCTGTTCAGAAATTTTTAATTATTGTATTCATCAGTATTACATAGTAAAGTAACACAAGTAAATCATCAATAGATATAATTTTTTTCTCAGTTTTTGGAGGAATTTAAAAGAAAGTTCTTCTAAGGACTGAAAAGTGTAATACTGTCTAATTGTGTTGTTTTTCATATGACTCTGTTAAATGTATATTGTAAGTTTGTTATCAAAATATCCTTGTCCAATATCAGAGCATTATATTGCATGTATTTCACACTATCCCACTTATTAAAGCTGTTATTGTTTTGTGTCATATTTTTGTTTCATAGTTCTTAAGTTTTATGGATAATGAAATTAAAATATGACTTGGTGTTATGTTGTATGTATGCATGTTACATTTTTCTGAATTTACCTCAAATGTTCCTCGTCTTGAAAACCGGAGAGATTCTATATGCATTGTGCAAGCAAATCTATTACTTTAATTAAAAGTAAAAAGTCATCCTCTCTTCCAAAGTAGTATCTTTAAAGTTGTTCATAAATATTAAATGTGAGTAAGAATATGCATTCGTGTTACATTTCTATCCATTCAGAACTTTATCTAATATCAGTATTTCTTTTTTATTTAAATTCTTTAACCCCAACTTAACATTATTAAGTCGATATAGAATAAAAAGGGGGTATTTTGTAGATGAAAAAACAATGCAAATATGGTTAGCATGTAACAATATATATATATATATATATATATATATATATATATATGGTAAACAGTTTGACTGCACTCTATAAATTAATACAGTGGTTCTGAAACTTTTTTGATTTTTGACTTTTTTAGCCAGATGATGGCTGAATCAGTAAGGGGTGTGTCTTTCAGTACCAGAATCTGCAGTTTTGAATCTAATGTTGGTATGGATATATTCATAATCAGCTTTAAGCGGTAGGTCACAGTCTAATTAGCTTTATTAAAATGTTACTTATTTCCTTTTGTATATTTCATTTTAGCTTGATATTTTAATTTTACAACAGGAAGATCAAAATCTTAACCTGCTGTATTTCACACAATTCCGAAATAATAAATGTTACTTTAAATGTTAGACTACATCACTTCAAACATACAGAATGTAATTTTAAATATAAAATCAAAATTTATTGGCAAAAAGTGTAATTGCTTTAACAACCCTTGAGAACTAGAACATAAATGCTATATGAGTTGACTGTTGTGAAAACTGTTGCCGTTTAGCCATCTAATAATTAAATCTAGCATTTAAAAATTCAAATAAAACATTCTGATATCCGGTTATACATACATAACGTTGGTCTCTCAATATCAACCGGAGCTCTTCGCGTGGAACAGATTCTGGGCTGATAAGAGTGGAATTGCTGAGTCACATCCATGAGACATTGCTCGCGAACAGGTTAAAAATAGAAAAGAAGGAAACATTTATTATAAATGCTTCCCTTCCCTATTCCAACTAATTACTTTTGCTTGAATAATTTGAAGCTATCCATGTGAAAAATTTACTTTTGGCATCACCACTTTATTTTTTAAACAAATCCAAAGTTTTTTTTCAGTTAGCAATTCTCAAACATTTGTTATCGCAATACTCCTGACATATGCTTAAATTGCCCCTGGCTGAATGGTTAGGGCACTGATCTTTGGTACTAGAGTTTATGGGTTTGAATCCCACTGGGGCATGGATGTTCGTAGCTGTTCAGAATGAATGTTAAGCAGTGTCCTGGTCAAATTAGCCTTCATGTTGCCAAAAAGCACTACAGTTTGGAGCACTACAGTTTACTGTAGTGCTCCAAACCGAAACACCACAGGGTACCATGGCATCTAGCTTGAGAAATGCAGAGGTAGACGATCAGACATACCCCAAGTTAAATACAATAACTTTAAGCATGTTTGAACTTTGGGGCAATGGTAAGAGAAAATATCTTAAATTTAAATTTTTAAGTATCTTTCTACTTCTCATAATTTTACAGCTTTTCTTGTTTAATATCTTAGGATCCTTGGCAGAGAGATGCTTGTGGCACCTCAGAGTACTGTGATACCCAATTTGAGAAAAGTCCATATTTCAGTAATAATCATGTGCGACTGAATAAATGATTAATGAAATGATTTAAATTTAGTATCTGATTCTATGAGAAAACTGCAATATTATTTCATAGCAACAATCAACAAAACAATTATTTCAAAGCTCACTGTGTAAATGGCATCAATTTTTGTATGTGCTGCAGATCTGCAAACATAGTGATACAAATGGCCATGTGATCAATGCAATTGAATTAATAATTTAAATTTAGTTACAATAAAATTATTTAAGATATCACAGTGCTATAAAGAAGTTATAGGTTACCTGGGCACTGAACTGCACTCTTAAAGAACCACTGAATTAATAATTAGATGAAATTTATTTCATACCCAATATGTTTGGATAGATATAGTACTTAATCTACCATTTGTATTGTTCTTTGATTTCCTTCATTGTGTAATCTACAAATTAAAAAAAAAAGGTATTGAAATTTTCAGAAATGTGTTGATATAACATAAAATAATGAAAATTGTGAGGAATTGTACTAATATAATAAGCATGTGTCACCATAATTCATTGGTTGAAAAAAAAAATCAAAAGGTATGTATTAAATCTAGACAAGTAACTACAAATTGTTTAAGGAACAAGAACTTTCATGTTACAAAATGACATTTTTTAATAATGAAAAATTAGGTGTTGAATGGAACTGACAGGGGAATAATTTAATTATGTTTTAAGAAATCAAAACTTATATTAACTTATTGGAATTTATATAAAAAGTTTTATTCGAAATATGTTTAAACTAACTTTTGATATATTAAAATAGTTTTAATGCAGTAAATATTTTAAAAAATAATTTGCTTTCAAATTTTTAAACATTGCTTTAGCTTTTTTGATTTTATAGATATATAATTTATTTCTGTAGTTCTATTTTTGAATTTAATTTATTATCAAAACTTGAATTTGTTTTTATTATCCTGATTTTTTAAAAAATATTTTAAAGCTACATATATTTGTTTTACAGCTATTAAGAGTAACTTTTTTTGCGTTTATTTGCATTAAGACTTATTATCTTGCAATAACCTATAATACCATAATTTTAGAACTTTTGAGACAATCTTTTTCACTTATTTATTCAGCAAAGTAGTCCACAGAAAATAAAAGTGTATGGCAGCTATGTATATTTACTTTCATGTCAAACAAGCAAAAGAAATTTTTTTAGATTAATGTTTTAGTTTGTAAAGAAAATATTTCAAAGTTAAAATTTTTTCAAATATGTGTTTGTTCAATAAACCTCTAGCTTTTAGATCACACGTAGATGAACTATAATCTTAAATTTATAGATATTTACACTGTATCTAAAGTTTAAACAAGTAATTTGATGTTGCTTGTTGCTGTTGCGCTAATGTAATTCTCTATTGATCAAAATTTTTAAATATTATTCTGTATTGCATATTATCGATGTTTTATCAGTATTCTCGAAATACTGGTATTTATACGATACTTCAAAGTGACAAATTTTTTGTCTTTTTGAATAAGAGTTGGGTATGGATGGATGGATGTTATTAATACCTTCATTTGAATGATAATCTATTATCAAAAAAATTATATTCTTTATATAAGCATGTTATTAAATATTTTCATGTGCATAAGTCTACCTTGGAAAAGAAAAAAAATTTTTGCTACTAAAACTAAGTGCCCCCTGTGAGTTTGCTCATATTTTTTGCGTAATATTTTTGTATGTCAGTGTCTATTTTGTGCACTAATTTACTGATTTTGTGCAATTTTTAAGCTGGATTTTCTATTTCAAAAATGTGCAATTATATCTGTGAGAACAACATTAAATGCTTTAACATGTATTTTCTTCATTATAACATTAATATATGTTTGGCATGGCTGTATCTTTGTAGAATGTTTTCCAAAGGTTTGTATACTTTTTGTTTTCATTTGAAAAAGGGTTTAAAAAAAATTTGATTCCTAAATTTTTGTATAAAATTTTATATTGTGAATCTCATTTTATTTTTACAGATTTAAGCTACTTAATTTTAGTTCAAAATAATCAGGCTTTTATACTTGTATACATCTAATATTTAAGAATAATTTCATCTGCACTCATTTCATCCTAAACTTATTTTAAATCTAATTCCTAATAAATATTCTGATTATATACCATATAAAGTATTAACTTGTCATTTGCTTATATTTCATAACCTAAATTAGAATTTTCCTATTGTTTATTGTTAAATAAGTATGTTGGTATCTATTGAAATTGTTATTGTGTTGTTAGATTGTAAGAAAGGTTTTTAAAAAATGTTGGGTTTAAATTTTTTGTTATTAAACCTTGATCATTTTAAAATAAGAACAAACTGGAATAAATATGAAAGGTAAAAATTTAATTGGTTTTAATTCAGAATTTTTTTTAATTTTTTAAGTCGAAGGCAATTTTAAAAAATATCTGAAATTGTCAAATTATGTCTAAATTTATTTCTATGATGCTGAATAATAGAACTTTTGTAAAGAAATCTAATTTTGTTTTATATGAAAAATTGTAATTTTGACTGTTGCATGGTATGTGGTAAAGGATTATAATAATCCATTAAATCTCCAAATTTTATAATTCAATTTAAAACTGTTTTTTCTTTGGATGGGGGCTTTTAATGTTATTTGTGCATTTGACAAGTTATTGCTTTTTAGAGTGAAATTTTGCATTTCTTCTATTTAAAATAAATAATTTAGCATTTGTTTTTGTATTCTCTATAGAATATTCCAATGGCATTCTCTATATTTATTACCTGTGTTGCTTCAAAAAAATATTCAGCACGACTTTTTTAAATTTCTACTTCATTCACTGAACATTCTATGTTATGCATGTTGTTGTAAAGTCTAGAACATTCCTTCAAATTATTTATGAAGTGTTGTATGTATAAATTTTTTTGTCACTTAATAGCAGTTCTCATGTTAAATCTTACATAGTGTTTTATTGTTATAGTAGTGGAGGAAATAGTCTTTCTGTATATATTTTAGCATTTGCTTCAATAGTCAAAGCTTGTCAAGTACTTAGTGTTTAATTACTGTTATTTATAGCAAGTTTCATATTTGTACATAATTTTCATTTGTAAATAGTCTTAAGTTATGAAAGGTAGATCATCATTTTCTCCTTCTCCCCAATAGTTAAACTTTGATAACAATAGTTAATTGATATCATGACATCTTAGTATATCTAGATATTTGTTTACATTATTAGTTTTTGTTGAGTCATATACAAGTGAAAAGAAATATGTTCTTTTTATTTATTAATAGTTTGTTTTACTTTTCTCAAACCAAAAAAAAATAATACTGTACTATGGAAATAAAAGAGTATTATATTTAGTTATTTTTTTGTATTTTGTGATATGCATCTTGCTGTAAAAATGTGTTCAATTTTTGTACCTGTTTTGATATAAAATTTCTATTGTATTTTTATAAAGTTATAGGTTATAATATTTCCATATTTTTGGTCGTTTAATTTTTTTTTGTTTTTTGCATAAGACTATTGTGTTATTTAAAACTGCCTGCATTTGTGATGTGTACATGCAGTTGTATGATCTATGTAAAGCAAAAGTAAATTTAATTAAACACATATGTGCTTGTTTATTATGGGTAATGTTTTCTAATTATATCAATTTCTTTTTTTTTCTTCTTCTTTTTTTATTAACAGTATATTTGCATTTCTGAGCCACATTATCTCAGCAAAGGCATTGGCTTCATAACTGGGGGGTTGATAACTCAAGCCAACCAAAGATCCAACATGTTTAATTATAGCAACAGAGGCACATAAAGTACATTTGTGGTTGCAATGTTCTCCAAGTTCACACGATCATGGACTTCTGGAGGTGGCAAGTTAAGTCTAGGGTTCTTCTTTGTTTCTAAATGAGGACCCAGCAAGAGTAGCATTCCTTAACCTTTTTGAAGGCAGTGGGAAGCTTAAAACCCATTACAATGTATTGGCTTTGCTATTATAACAATCGGAAGACTGATTCCAGCTTCAGTTTTGCACTGTCATCTATTGTTTGATCAATTGAATATAATTAGCATTTCTGTTTTGAAAGTTTGAAAACATTGTGTGAGAAATAAAGGGTTAAACTACACGTGCTTCCTGGGTGTATTAAAACTACCCCTACTGTTGCCATAGAACTTTTGCTAGGCATGCTTCCTTTGCATCTACGGATTGAAGCTGAGGCTATAATCTGTATGAAGCGGTTTAAGAGTCTGGGTCTTTGAAGGGATTACTCTTTTTATCTCTCTTGGGGACGTTTTGACTCATCCGTGGCTAACAAGGCTTTTTTTACAATGCCTACTGATGTTATCAATACCAGGTTTACATTCTATAAACCCTATAGTGTTCATTTCCCCTCTCGGGAGGACTGGCTTAAGAATCCTAAGTGGCTTAAGGGCAACTGCAGGGTTTGGTTTACTGATGGTTCTAAACTTAATCATCAGGTGTGTGCTGCCCTATGGATGGCACCAAGCTTTTCTTTCCGCTTGGTAAATATGCTACTGTTTTCCAAGCTGAGGTCTTTGCAATCTATATGTGTTGCAGGACCTGCCTTGGCAGGGGTTTACATAGGCAAACCATTAATATCTGCTCTGATAGTCAGGCTGTGCTCCAAGCCCTGTCGAGGTATAGTATTACCTCTGCATTGGTTTGGGACTGTTTGGAGTCTCTTCGTGACCTTGCCTCAGACAACAAGGTTAATCTTTACTGGGTTCCTGGTCATATAGGCATTCAGGGTAATGAGCTTGCTGATTATTTAGCTAGGAAGGGGTACAGCACCTCCTTTACTGGATCTGAGTCTGTCCTTGGTATTGCTCCGGGGTCTGTTAGGAATTCTGTCTTTAGGCATTTTAGGTACCTTTAGTATTCCAAGTAGCTTATTGGGGATGGTCATAGGCAAGCTAAAGAGTTTAATCATGACTGCCCCAGCTTGCGTAGTAAGGAGCTCATGTCGCTTCATAGGAATGGCCTGAGGAAAGCAGTTGGTCTTCTTACTGGTCATTATGTCCTCAATAGGCACCTCAACATAATGGGTATTAGCTCTGATCCCTTGTGCCGTGGCTGCCGTCTTGAGGAGGAGACTGCTGACCACATTTTGTGTGATTGCGAGTATTTCTCGGCTCTTAGGTTTGAGCACCTGGGTCGCCACCTCCTTGAGCCTTGGGAGCTGCAGGACATCCCTGTTAGCTGTTTGCTAAGATTTGCCTCAGCTTGTGGCCTTTTCTCTTAGGCTCACTTGGGTCACATTTTGTTCTTCTCTTGGGTTTGGGTACAATAGACCTCTGGTCGCAGTGTCCTGCTCTTGGGGAATCCCCCAAGGGCTGCCCTAAAGGTGATTTCATTCATTCATGCTTCCTGGGTGGTGCTAAATAAATATCAGTTTTGCAGACTGTACATAAAGATGTGTATGTATTGCCAGCTACATTTTGGGGAAAATTACATTTCTTTTTTTAATGCCATGTTCTTTAACTGTCTTAATGATATTATTACCTTGCTTTTTAATATGACTGTGTATACTACACACAGAAAACATTTACAATTTAGGAGCAACTTAATGAACTCGAGACCAATTTCATGATTGTATTAAGGTGTGCGATAAGAGGAAAACCTTTAAGATTCTATTTCCACTGAAAATTTCTCATTTAGGGCTTCTTTAGAGAATATATATATACACACAGTAAATTCTTGACCAGGATTTTAAGAAAATGCCTCATTCTAAATAATCAAATTTATGCATATTTTTATTTATTTTTTAAATGATGTGTAATTATTTACAGTTTTCTTACAGGACATTAACAATTACACAAATTTTAAGATTATTTTTATTTGCAATTAGTACAATAAAGAAAATAGGAATGTAGTTCACCTCACTTTTTTGCAAAGAACAAAATGATAAAAGGCCCCATTTACCCTTAGATAAATTTTATTTTGCAGATTTCTCAACAAGTGGGCTTTCGTATTCTGCCTCAATATGTAATATTGCATCAATATGACTTAATTTTTGATAATTTTTTTAAGTTGCAAATACTTTAATATGCAAAATTTTATAGGAACCACACTTTAGTAGATAATTAGGCACTTAAAATCGATTAGTTTAGCTAGCAGTGTTGTATAAAAGAAGTACAATAGCTGTGACATATAGATGCAACAATACTTCTATTAAGATTTTTACCTTTTTATTTTCCTCCTCGAATATCTGTTTTTTGTTCATGTTATATCAGTCGATTACAGAAAACGGTGGCACCTATGTATTCTAGCCTCACACAAGACTGCTGCCTTAAAAGGATACCTGGGCCCAGGTTCGGCCCCTCAAGATGCTGTGTTTCAAATTTTAAGCTCCTTGTAAACATCTATCTTGTTAAAAAACTTCTGGAAAAAAAAATTTTATTCTATAGTTTACACCTTTATGGAAGGAATGCCTCTATTGAAATTCTCCCCAAATTTTTATGTTGTTCTGTCATTATCATGTTGACTGCTGACACCTGGTTCTCCTTAAGGTATCTATCCGTCTACGTTAAAAATGTCATTTTTTGATTTTTCTATTATAAAATTTCAACTTTTAGGCTTCTAAATCTGTTTTTGTTTTGTCTCTATGGCATTTTAAAGAAAAGTTCCATTTTGTTTTGGCAGCTGTAACTAGCGACTTCGGAACCAGAAGTTGTGAATTTAAAGCCTTTTAAAAAGCATTTTTTGGACAACACTTTTAAAATTTTCATGAATATTAGTTTCAACATTTTTCTTATATTTTTAATAAGTAGCAATTTGGCAATTAGAAGGTTTTGAAGCAAGAAAGTGTGGGGAATTTTAAACATGTATTTTAATTTTTTAATAGTTAAAGTTGCTTTCTTAAACTTGAAATGTATTTTTCTCAGAATGGTATTTTTAATAAGATGTTGAAACTTGAAATATGATTTCTCAAAAAGTTAAAATATTTTGTTGAAAATTATTATGGGTGCTTTTGATAGTATTTACTACTCAATGACCTAAAAGCTTTAAATTTGGATAATTTTTAATGATGTTACATATAGTTATATTGTTACATAATTATATGTTACATTGTTAGATATAAAGGTAATGAAAATTCGTTAAAAATTCAACGTGTATGATTTTGAAGGACCAAAACTTTTTACCAAATGTAAATTAAGCAAAGATTTTAGGTGATTCACAAGTCCAGTTTATAAGAATTTGTTGCATCAAAAAATATTGAAATTTAATTTATTAAAAAATTGGACCTTTTGAAAAAAAACCTGATTTGTTTTACCAAATTTTCTTCATTTCTTAGAAATTTTATAAAAACTTCTCTAGGAATAAATTTTTTAAGTGCAATTCTCTATGATAATATGAAAAATAAATCTAAAAATTTTAAAAACTAATTTCTACGTTTAAAGAAAAAAGTTCGTCGAACATTGACGGATACCTAAAGAAGGAAAAGCTGGGTTAGTATTTTTGTTCAGTATTATATACTTACTAGTAGACAGGATTATTTATTCAGGCTATAATTATTTAGTCTTTTTCGTCATTAAAATGACAAAATACATAATTTTTAATATCTACCAATTACACTTAATTTCTGTGAGTGATTGAAGGGGTCCTAGCATGTTTGCTGAGGTATAATGCTGTTAAAACAGCAGAAGTATAGAAAACAATTTTCAAAATATGAGAGAGTTTATAACCAAGTAATGACATTTCTGAAAATTTGATATAACATACATAAACTCTGCTTTGAAACAGAATCACTTTATTTATGTATTTTCTCACAATATTAAGTACATCATTTTTCTATTCAAAATGAAAATCATATTTTTCTGTATATTCTTTTGATAAAAATAATGTTCATTACCTTTTTAAAATATAATAAATGATTACACATATATCTTTGTAATGCGAAAATTTTAATCTGATTTAAAAGAAAAATACAAGGTATTTTCATGAACTGATATGACATTTATAATGAAAATGATAAAATATACATTTATTATATCAAAGTATTTGTTTTAAATGAAGTTTCTTTTTCTGCTATGTGTCTTAACTAGAATATATTAACTGATATATATAAAACCACTCTAATTGTCTAAAAACTATATACATTGCAAATAAAATACAAAACTTAATTTGTAAGAAAATTACCTTGACTAGTAACAAAGAATAGTACAACAAACATATCTTAGACATTTTAAAAATATAGCAACAAAAACAAAGCTAATGATAGCAACAAACTATACTGAGGAGCCAGAGAAACTTGTAAATATAAGCAGCCTATATAGCAATACTATCTATACAGTATATATAAAGTTTTGTTAGTAAAATTTGCAGATTTGATATGATGTGAATACTAGGATCAATTTTTTGTTATACAAAAGCTAATTATATTGGCATCCAAAGCTGCCTTTTTTTTTCCGGGAGGGGGGGGGATACCACTACAATAGTAACTGGACCCAGAATTTTATTGGAACCTGTGCAGCTGTTTTGCCAAATTTTTACACTTTTCCCAAAAAAATTTGTATCTTGTTGAAAAATTTCTTGAAACAAACTTTATTCCATACCTTATGTAAGGAATGTCTATCCCTACTCTGCCTCAATACTTCTAAACTTGTGATATTGTGCTGACAATTGACACCTGCTTCTCCCTGAAAGGAAAAAAAAATGGAGTGTTCTTGTTCTGCAGTACATACTTGGTATTAGATGGGATTAACCCTTTGATACCAGAGTCATTTCTGTCAATTACATATCGATGCATATCTTAATTCTAAATTATTATGTAATATATAATAAATATGAAGTTTGAACACTACAGTATGTCACGTTAGTGATCAGCTAACATTTTAAAAGTCAAAGGATGCCATTTCTGAAAAAGAAAAAACTTCGAGTAAAAAAAAGATTCATTTGGTAATACATGTAAGTACCATAAAATGGAAGTTTTATAATAGATAAAGCAATCTGTTATGATTTTACTCTATGTACCTGCTGCAAAAGTAAATTTATATGCACTGTTTGAAAATTCAAAAAGTGTCAATCCAAATTATGTATTCATAAATAATAGAATTTACATTAACATTTTGTAGATTGCTCTCTACCTACTCTCAAAAGAAAAACTCTACAAACTATTTTTTAGCAGTATATGACAAGACATTAATGGGTTAATTATCCAGTTTTTACTATGTAAATATAATTATAATGCTTTATTAAAACTTTAAATTACTAAATAAAAATTTAAAAGATTCATTTTGGATTCATTTTCGAAAGAGAGATCGATGTACAGTCTGTATCAGTTATATGGTCAGCTCAGCAGTCCAGAAAAAACAGACCATGTATGCAGAACAATACAACCCTATTGAGTTGTACCAGGATTATATTCACCTATCAGAATGTAGTACTCATAAACAAATAATTATACTTTTAAGAACATTCGCTGCCGAACCAGTCGTGATATACGCATTTTCCTTTATGATGATCACGCGCTGGCGCGTGATCGGCAGCGAATGTGTTAAGAACATTTTAAAAATTAATTCGAGAAGTAAAAAGTACATTAAAAATATGCAATATTTTTTTGGGGGAAATTTATTCGTTTACCTTACTAATCAAAGGTCAGCACACATACATACGTTCATTCATGTTCAATGTATTTAAAAAAGATCAGATATATAAGTTTGCTTCCTTTTGATGCTTGTTAACACAACTTTTTTTAAGTCCCTAATAGCTTTTAAATGCTCATCTGCTGCTTTGGAATTATTAAAATAACACCTGAGGTCATGTATGAGAGACCAATAAACAGACAGATGGCCACTTGCTATCTGTGGAGGGCGAGAACAGAGAGAGAGATTTGGAAAACTCCGACAATGAGTCTACACAAGCAAGAAAAGGGGAAAGAGAGGAAAATAAATGCTTGAATTCAAGTCCTCTCCGATTTTGCATTGACAATAAATAAATAAAACAGAAACTTGTTGAAAACATGAAACTGACCATATAACTGGTAACAAGAAAAAGAAAATGACTGTAAAAGCAGTACACTTTATCACATGTTCCCTATTAAGTTAGACAGGACTTTAGAAAACTGACCATATAAGCGAGGTGTCCTTATAAGGGGGTGACCATATAGCCAATACTGACTGTAATTATCTTCTTAAAAACTTAACTATTATTTATTACAAGCTGAATAAAAGAAATATTAAAAAAAGAAAAAAAAAACATGATAGCATGCTCATTAAATACGAGCCCTGTCTCTCTAAACAAAAATAAACCAGGATCATTCCTGAAACCACAGCATACAGTTTATAGGATCGTCTAACTTAACGCTATGTAAAAAGATTTATTTTGATAATAAGAATTTCAACACAATATTATAAATTTATGATAGTATTATAGCTCTTAAAAAGCTCATGAGCTTGTCAGTGTTTGTTGAGTAAAAGTTTTTTCTTTTGACATATATGCATTGCTGCTAAGTTCAAGCACTGGCTCATCACAAGCCATAGCATGACATAATAGGCTGATGCACAAATAAAAAAAAGTTGTGGTGCTCTAATGGGATTAAAAACTTCACAACGAGAGATAATGATTGAAATTGTAGTACTTTTAAATATATGGGATAAAGGAAATCTAATGCACCAAATTTTGATTAGAATGGTACCCACCTAATTATTTTATGACTTTCTAAAAGGAACCTCTTGATCAAAAATCAGAAAAAAATAAGAGCATGGCAGCTTTCCTACTGAAATTTATAAAATTGGGAGTTTAGAGGTGTCATAATCTTGAAAAGGATTTTAAATCCAAGATAATTTTTCTTTTTAAAGAGAAAAATATTCAAAAATTATTTTTTGCAGATCTGAGATGATCAAATGTAAGATTATATGTTAGACTAATCTATTTTTTATATTTTTATCAAGATTAGTGTTACTTTCTACTAAAATATTGTGCAAATTAGAAAAGTTCTCAATATTATGTTTCAAAATATAATCTGCCCAAAATTTCAATTTTAAAAGTGTGACATCTGTATCTTGAAAAAAAGTTTTATTTTATTTTACGAAGCATTTTATTTGCTCCATGCAGCGATGTGCTATGATTGTTGAAGTAGTTAAAAATATCTGTTAGATATACAACTTCCTGAATCCAAACTGCATCATTTAATATTTAAGCTAACTGAGGTGCATGTTCAGATAAGAACATTCTTATCTTTGGAAACAGACAAAGAGAGACAAAAAAAAATTTTCTTTTGACACACATGCATTGCTGCTAAGTTCAAGCACTGGCTCATCACAAGACTAATATGTAATATAATGTATCTTGATTAATGTAGTTCAAGCTTGTGACTTTTATGAAATGTAAGATTCTATTTTATTCACAAAATATTTATTAGTATTAATTTGTACAAGCAAACTGCCTTTAAGAATTTAACTTTTATAAAAATTTAAATTTTATTAAAATTTTGGTGCTGTGACTCAGCAAATATTGATCACTTGCAGAATTCCTGACAAACGTCCATGAAACCCAGGTTGAAGACTTTTAGATTAGAGGGATGAGTTTAAGCAGTTACCATCTGAGACACCTGATCTCAACATCTCAAAACTTTAAGTTTTATAATGTAAAACTTTCAAATATCTAGGATGCCTGGTTATGCATATTGTACTTTAACCTCTTGACTTATGAATCGAGCAACAATTGTATGTGCCACTTTCGATGAAAGTTTTTCTCATGAGTCATGACCAGAAGCAGTTTCATCACGGGCTAAATTGTGAACACACCAGTGGACAATAATAGTACTGCATTTACTATTTAATAAAACCACAGAATTTAATAATTATATTTCATTTCATTTTTATTAAAAAAATGTATTAATAATGTTTTTATTTCACATATTATTTCTATGTTTTTGGTTATATAACAAAAGTAAAAATTTTCAGTCTTTTAAATATTTTCTACGTAGAATTTATTGCGTAAATAATGTATAATATTAGTCAAAATGTTATAAGGGGTATTGTTTGATTACTAACATTTTAAACCAATGACAGGAAATTAAAAATTTTCCAGTGTGTGATATTTCTCGAAACAATCAGGAACATGTAGGGCAACTTTCCACTGTTTTCATTTAACTCACCTGTAGAGGTTACTTTTATGCCAGTTTTTGTATACTTCCATATCTTCAGTTGATTATTTTTTTATTACTAAATGCATTGTTCTGATAACTGATTCCTGATATTTTCTTCTTCATTAGTATCATTTTCATCACTAACTAAATTTTGCACACATTTTTTTACAGGACAAACTACAATGCTATCTTCAGCTGTATCCGAATCGGTATCTGTTTCAGTTTCTAAGGTGTAATCAGGACACTTTCCAGCACTGTTATTAGTATCAATTTTCCTTTTTGCCATTAGGTTAAATTTTTAGATTTTCTTAAGAAATTTTTAAGCACCAACAGTTAATTATTTATTGCATATAATATAATACTCTATTGCAATTACGTCTAAGAATAAATGACCAACTCTTATATTGCATTTGTAACAAACAATAATGCAAAAATGAAAACTTTATCGCCTAAAAACAATAACATGTCTGACACAAGCTTTTCACTTTTAGCCAGATAGAATCATCACATGTGTGATACGAGGTTTTCATTTTAGGCAGAGCAGTACGATCACGTCTCCCATA
Source organism: Pardosa pseudoannulata (assembly GCA_032207245.1). NCBI lineage: Eukaryota > Metazoa > Arthropoda > Arachnida > Araneae > Lycosidae > Pardosa > Pardosa pseudoannulata. Next base: position 34,801,844 of record CM063497.1, read on the forward strand.
CGTTGTTTTAAGGCAAAGGGTTAATGGTCTGAAAACTTTGAAATACACAAGCTCCATATAAATATAATTGTGAATTACTCTGTTTAATAGTGTTATTGCATAAAGAATGTTCTCACAATCTATTAACAGTTTAAACTGAATTGTAATTCTGAAGTCTTAGTTTTGATAGAGAACTTATTAAATATTAGATTATACTAGTTTTTCTGGCTATTCAGCATACACCTCAACAAAAAACATTCATTTATCACAAAATAACAAGAGCAAATATAAAAGCATTTTCATGATGTGAATATCAACAATAAAAAGTAACAATTTACAAATAAAAGAAAATATTTAAATTGATAACACATATTACATGTTCATTATATATATTCTCTAAAATATAGAGAAAACAAATTTTTGTTCACTTATATTAGTTTAGTACACATTAAGTCTAAAGAACAAAAGAAATAAAATGGAACAATGATAAAGTATGGAAATAAAGTCTAAAGAATAATGTTAAGAATAATAAATGTTGAAGGTTAAAAAACTGTTAAGACAACTTATTACAATTTATACTTTTTGTCCATATTATCTCCAACTTAAAAACAAAATTAATTTGAAAATCAAGATTGCTTATCCAATTCTTAAGTAACTTCTTCCTACGATAACTTCTCTATCCAAAGCATTCACAGTTTGCATAAGAAAATAAATTAAATGAATTTCAGATAATTAACTCTGTGAGCAAGTAATACTTACATATCTTTAAAAATTCCATAAGAATGTACTTTCTAAAGGTTCTATATAAAAGCTTTTTTAAAATAACTGCATTAAGTACTTATTTTCCACTTAATATTTTTGTTATTTAAATTTCGTTTGGTCCTTTAGAAATGCATATTTTTGGTCTTTTAGAAATGCATATTTTTTCATATAAGAAAATTTTGGGAATTTTTATATTTTAGAAAAATGCAGATACTATCTATTACTTTTTTTTAAATCATTGCTATTTTAAATGCATCATACATTTGAATTTTTTCACTTTCATATAAAAATTAGCTTAATCCTTCCTTAAACCTCACTACTAATCAGCAAAAAATTTAAAGCTATATACAAGGAAAATTGATTGATTATACTTAAAATAATAAATGCAATTTTGAAATACAGATATAACATATTTATTATATACTTAATATTTTGGAAAAATTTATCATAAGATCCTAGTGATGATAAAATTCCAATATTTTTACTTACCTGAACATCAGGAAGGAAAAATCTTGTTTGTGTTTGAAATGCTATCTCACTAAATACATCGTAAAAATTTCTTATTTTTTACCTCTAAAAATAAGTATGAACACTAGCACAAAGTAATGACATAAAATCTAAATTATTGGAAAAACTAAAAATATATTTTCTGAATAGTGTTTTTTTCCTTCTTACAAATTACACTCAACCAAACATATAGCTACCTAATAATCAATGAATATTTTTTTAAGTGATAATTATATAAGTTACAAGATTTGCTCTCATCAAATTAACAGGTTATCATTTAAATCAAGCATGCCAAACTCACAGTCTGCAGTTTGTTTGGGTATGTGGTTTAAAGTGAATATTTAAACCTTCTCAAGACAGAGTTGCAAAAAACCCAGGTTTTTTAAGAAAAACCCAACCCGGGTGGGTTTTTCTGGGTTTTATTGGGGGTCTGGTTTTAAGAGGAGAGGGCAGGGAAAGTACCTTATTTTAGAAAAGATTAAATTGCTAAAACTGATTATATTTTTATTCATTAACTTAATATTCAAGAAATTATAATTTAATTAATACAAATAAATCAGCGTAAAGACTACTCTGACATCACACAAAAAATGTTATATATTGACATATACCACATATTTGTATATTATCTTACCAAAGGATTACTTTTTATCTCTATTCTTTCTCCATTTGAAAAAACATTTTTGAAACTTTTTTGCATAAAATTTTTGTGAAAGGTAATAGGCAATCAGTGTATAACCAAAAAAAGAGTCAAGTCCCAGGTACAAGGTAAGGTCATTTCTCAACAGTCAACACAACTTGTTTTTCACAATGAAAGAAGAGAAAGGGAGATTTTCACACTATCGCTTTCTTGGTATCAAAAGAATTGAAAATTTTCTAAATTGTTATGTTAGATTTACCATAGATTTGCAAATATTTTTCTGAATTTTGATAGACTGTATATATAATTCCACAGAATAATTCTTTAAAATTAAAAGAGGGTAAAAAACTAAGATAACAGTTTCTGAAAATAAATAAAAATATCATCAATAACCCACTTTAGAGTGGGTTATTGGGTTTTTTAGACTGGGTTTTTCTGGATAGGTGGGTTTTTTGCAACCCTGCCTCAAGATCTAGCATATCACGTGTTATACAAATACAAAGCTTTTATTTTTATCTCAGGACTGAGGAAGATTAATAAATCCAGTTTGGTACTGCAATCTATTGGTATCTACTTAAAACAAAATTATTCATCATGTAAAAAGTATAGACAAAATTTCAACCAACAGTTTCAATTTTATGAGGCAGAGAAAGAAAAATTCACATATGTAGACATAAGCAATGAAGATGTTAAGGTCTACCCAGAATAACTGTTTGTAGTGAAAGTATTAACACAAATTTCCTAAATAAATTTAGATATTTCTTGCAATTTGGACAGCTTCGTATTCCCAATTCTAGTATTGTTACATTGCCATGCATACTTGCTGAGGATGCTTAGAAAGTATATTTGAGGCAGAAGAGATGCCAAGATTCAGGGAAAAAACATTAATTTATATTCTTTGTTCTTACATTATTCTTTAATACAATAGAACCTCTTTTTAACAATCTCACGATACAATGACCCCTTTATTAGAACAACCATCTTAAAAAGTCCTAATTATTTTACCATAGGAATAATGTTAATTTTGAATCATTACAACGACCCGAAGCATATTACTTTTCGTTAGAGCGACCGCCAATTTTAGACCGCAGAACTCATGAGCTAGTGGGCTGTTTTAAAATTATTGTACTGTGGTGTAACTTCAAGAAACCTGCACTCTCCTCTCTTTGTGTTTGCTTAAAGGACCCTTTCGTCACGTATGACATTGATGTCCTAGGTAGATGACACTCCAGACACTAATGAAATGACCCAGCTCCTGAGTGTCAAATTTCCGGATCTTCAATTATCTTTTTATGCGTTAGTTGTGATAGACGAAAATTTACAGTGCTGTGAAGAAAATTTGAATGAGGACAATTTTACTGCCCGTATTACCGGAAATGAAGAAATCTGCAATTCCGACGACGGAATAGAAATTGTCCAAGCTTTTGAAAAAATGAATGAAAAAGAAGCCTTCAATGCAATCAATGCCTTGCATCAATATTTTGAAGGACAATTTAATTCTGAAGATATTCTTCAAAATCTAACGGATATGGAATCAGTGATAATGAAAAATTCCCAAATGAACTTTGAAACGGGCGTCAATCAAAGACTTTTTTTTTCAAAAATTCAGTAATGGAAATACAAATAAATAGAAGTGTTCTCTAGGTATGTACTGTTGTGTCATTTCTTTGCTAATTTTTTTTTTATTATTTTTTCAATTCATTACAACGACCTTTCGTTACAGCGACCATATGATGTTGGTCCCACAGGGGGTCGTTCTACCGAGGTTCTACTGTACAATGTACTGCTCATAATCAACCTGCACTTATATAAAAAATTAAGTTTTTTTTTTATTTTTTGTTGCCCAAATAAACCTTTCTTATTTTACCCAATTATTCTTGGACTTTGACATGCTTGATTTGAATTTTTTATTAACATTATTTAAATATGAATGAAGATGAAAAACTACACATCACAAAAGTATTTTAAAAACCAAACATGATTCAAATGTAAGCAATAAATATATACACAATTTTCTTTTCTTAATTTTAAATTTTAAAAAAATCAAAATCATTCATATTTTGAAAAGCTACTGTAATTGCCTTAAAGGAAACATTAAGTACTTTGTATAAGTAAATATTTTTTTAAAAAAGTGTGTTAAATACAAAATTACAGAAAATTATACAATTTGATGTAAATATAGTTAGTAATGTCTTTCATTATATTTCTACACAAATCAAACCAAAAAACTCATACTTAAAATAGATCATTCTTGCCTTTATCTTTTATGTATATATTTGGTTAACATATGATTTCTAAGTAACCATCATGATATACAAGTAAAGCTTTTTATAAGAAATTATAAAGGCTTAAAATCTCTAGCAATATACTAAATGTAAAAGATGTAAAAAAAAATCAATATTTTTATCAATATTTAGACTTTTAGAGAAGTATAATTACTTTATACATTTAATGATTTAGGAATAGAAATCAAATGTACACTAGATACATATCAGATAATTATCAAAATCTTTTAGGCTGGCAACAAATATATTTATATATTATCCAGGTTGTATGATGTTCTTTTGAACATAAAAAGGTTTACCTAACACAGTCAGCTTCTATGTATTTGGAAGGATATAAAATATAGCTTGCATCAAATAGCTACATAGAAAACTTGCGTTAAAAAAATTACAAGCTAATTAATAATACATTATACCGGGTATTTTTAGAACAATAAAAAATTCTTTGGACTTCATTTAATTACATAGAAATTTTCTTTAGTATGTACCAAAAAAGGCACAAATCCCATTTGAAAACATTAATATCGCTATTAAACTACATAATACATGAACAATGGTATCACTGCACACAAACAATTACATTATAAATTAAAAAATCTTTTCACATTACTCTATAGTCTACTTGTTAAGTTGAGGTCATTATTAGAAAACAATTATATCAATAGTTATAAAAATATGTATTGTATAAAAGGTTTTTCTTTTATACTCATTAGTAATTTATTTACTTTTAATTTCTTGCAAATCTCAATATATGTTCTAAACACTATATTTATGCCATAAACTAATTAAAAATCTACACTTTTAAAATATTTTTATATAATATTGAGTTTAGACATGATTTTAAATAGTAGAAACTTGAAAACACAATTTTGACACTGTGTTATAAGTACGAATTCGGAGAAAAATTAAAGCAGTTAATTTATAAATATATTTTAAATGGTACCTAAGGCAGGAACTATAATAAATATTGGAGTAAAAGCAATGAAAATCAATATTCTGTGTTTTAACAAGCAATTTTTAGAATAATATTTTCTTGAAAGTTTTCATTACTCTTCACACATACACAAAATATAAATGCAAAATCAAAACTTCAATCCTTTAATGCAAAATATGAAACTTTAAATTACAAAAAAAAAAAGTTTTAAACTGATTTTAGAGACAATACTTCATTAATATAGTTTAAATAACCAACAAAAGTTTTTAAAAAGTTTACACTAGAGAAGTTTAACCTTACGGAAAGATCTCTATAAAAATTATATTATTAAAATACAAATTATAGTTTTAAAAAAAAAGAAAAAAGCTAAAGAATTTTAATGAATCTTCTAACCACTTAACTTTCACCAATAATATTATGGATTTAAAATTTATAAATTAAAATAGAATTACAATCCTTGATATTGGCCTAATTAAAATACCTTTCTAATCTTGTAACTCTTTTTTTTTTTTCAATTATTCTTTCAAAAAAAAAAAAAAAAAAAAAACATAAAAACTGTAAAATTAAATAAATAGAAACAGTTTATCATTATAAAAATTTCACAAAAGCAGTCAAACAATTAATATTTCTTCTCATTAAAAAATTCTCTACATAAAGATCTGCACACAAAGCTAGAATGTTAACAAAATTGTAATTAACTTTTATTAATGAAAATTACATTCTTTCTTAATTTTGTTCCACATTTTATCTCTTGTCACTGGGAATTGTAACATAGGAAATAATTTGCAGGTTTTAACCCTAGATCATTAAACATTTGTCTAATAGAATACTGACCCCTGTCAATTTGCAAATTTTATTTAATAATTTAATAATTTGTACCTGTTGCACCTCCACTACTTCACTTTTAGTACTTCATAACTATGAGAGAGTCTCAATAAATAGTGCATGTGTAACTTTTCTTTGCAATGATAAATATCTAGTAAAAGTGTGAATGGTCAGCTTGCATGCAATGTTATGAAGATCTAGGTGATTCTGCATACTGGTAGCATTAGTCACTGTTAAAATAGCATTTACGACTATTTCATACCCTTTGGAGGTACAATGTGAGTACATAGTGAGATTTCTAGAAAAAAGGAAGTTAGGAAAAGCATTTAGAAAAGGTGAATTGGTAGAACCGACTGTATTGACCATAATAAGGAAGAAATATGGGTAAACTGTTCAACGGTGGAAGATTAAAAATGGGCTGTGTAACAGTGACTCTGCTTACAGCTGACATGACATCAGGATTTTCAAACTGTTATAGCGGTGAAACAAATACCTCAACATGAATGACACTTAAGTCAAAAAGTAACAAATTTATAAAACTTTCATAATTATTTCCTATTAACAGTAATTACATCCAAAATTATGTACATTCAATGAATGAAAGAAACTGCTTTTAGGATAGCTCCTGGGAAACCTCCCCAAGAGCTAGGTATTATGACCATAGGTCTATTCTACACAAATCTAAGAAATCACAACCCCGAAATCACCTGAGAAAACAGACCTACAGATGAATCAAATCCAAGCAGACAGCTGATAGGAATATCTTGCAGTCCCCAAGGCTCTAAAAGGTGACAACCGAGGTGCTTAAAGCGATGAGTAGAGAAAAATGTGCTATCACACAGAATATGTCAGACACTCTCTTCAAAACAGTATCACAACAAGAGAGATTAGGAGTGATCCCCATCATGTTAAACCTTTTGTGGGCCATTTATTTCTTACTCCACATTTCCAAACTCTCAAAAGAGAGCTGCTAATTTTATTCAATCGATCAAACAATTGGTGACAGTGCAAAACCGAAGCGGGAATGAGTCTTCCTGTCATTTCAATAACAAGACCAATATATTAGAATGGGTTTTGCGCTTCCCACAGATGTATTTTGTAAGATCGTGTAGGTGGGAAGTAATCTTCCCACAGCCCACGAGAGGGTTAAGATGCATTCTAAGGACACAGTGACCAGAGAAAAGGGCATTGCAATGAAGCTTCAAAGGCTCCTTATGGTACATACTGGAGCAGTCATGATTAATCTTTTGGTGTATGTATGACCCTTCCCCCTGTACTAGTCAGCATACAGAATACAAAATAAAGAAAATTTCTGATAAAATAAAGAATAATAAAGAAATTTCCTGATAAACCCAGGAGCAATACCAAGGACTGGCTTGAGACCACTAAAAGTGATACTGGACTCTTTCCCATCTAGCTCATTACCCTGAATACCCATATGACGAGGCAACCAGAAGAAATAATTATGTACATTACTCACTGATACCTCCTTGTACTAAAACGAACTCTCCAAATGGGATAAACACACTTGTTTCTTTCCAAGTTTTACTACAATTGTAATTTAACAGTCAAGTGTTTAGTGAAAACATACAAAACTTTGCATCAATACCATAACTGACAGCTTGGTCCTTTTGTATATTTTTCTGCATTTTACAATTATCCTAAATATCTTTTATAAAAATTGGATTTAATAAAAGATCAAAAGAAAATTTTACAGTTTTTGAATGAATTGAGTGATAAAACAACTGATGAATAGAATGAAATACAATGAAGCTCCAACCTAGATAACAGCAAAGAAGAAATTCATATCCAAACTGATGAAAATGGGCAAAATTCTATGCTATCTTCTGAAAGAAACTGTACATTCTAATATTCAATGTTATGCTAATTTGTTTGAAATAAAGAAAGGAAATGTAGAAATATACTTCTTTTCAATTTTTAGTCTATAAGCTGAATAAATTAATAAGAGATTAAATTTAGTGATCTAGGGTTAGTGAAAATACCTTTCTAAATTTTACTCCCCATTTTACTTATTTTGTCACAGGGACCATTGTAACACAATTACTTATTATAACATAACTTACTTATTGTAACAGAAACAAATTACAATTTTAAATGTAGTAATTACAAATATAATTTATAGCTGTGAAATTAATTCATAAAACAGATTAAATTTGAATGAATTCCTCCTTAATTTTTTGTATTTAAATACTCACACTAAATTTCAATATTAACATTTATTATATACAGCAGACTAGCAAACATGAAATTTATTAAAAATATCTACAAAAATAAAATGCAACATAATCACTCTATCTGAAGCTCTTTTTGTCATAGAAATAACAAAATTACATATTTCAAGCAACTAAATTGTTGTTAAAACTGCATAGAAAAATGTTCCACAATGTAAAGAAACTGGAGAATCTTTTTACCATTAAATTATATACATACATACTAGACACAAACACACAAAATATGGATTAGGATCAAGGCTGTTATAAAATCTTTTGATGTCTTAAACTTGTTTATAAAAGCAATGTACAAATACATTTCTTTGCCAAAGCTAACAATTACACAATTCAATGAACATGTCTTTCATTCTTTTATTTTTATTCTACTTATTCCCATTTTTAAGCATATATAAAAACCTTTTATTTGGAGTATATTTAATACCCTCACATTAACAACTCTAATAGTGGTTTGAAAAAGTTACGACATAATAATTTTTTTTTCCATGTGGTATCTCACCATATATATAGTTTCAAAATTTAGCAAAATTTCTATCAAGAACCTTACACTCAAATTTGTAATTTACTCCAAAAATCTACAAATATTACATCTATCTTTTGTCATGAATGCATCAAAAATACTTTTTAACCTCATTTAGACAAATTTCTTTTTAGCCATTTATTTTACCAAAATGGCTTTCTTAAATAATTCAGACATTATCGGGTTAATATTACATAGAAAAGAGCAGTGTTATTATAGTATATGGCAGTTCTCGATTATCAAAATCTTAAAGATTTCATTATTCTTACCGTTAATGTTCTCATTAAAACAAAAGTCACTCCTTCAAAGTGTAGAATTATCAAAAGTCAATTTCTCAACTTTTTGGTCACTTCCAAAAAATTTCTTGACATATTTTAAAATATCTTAGAAGAAATGCCATAAATATATAATGATAATTTTAACCAAACTAACTTAACAATAATTTTATTATAAATTAAATTTCTGGCAATTCTACCCCTAATATTACAACCTTAAGCGAAATATCTTTGTCTCTCCTCTAACCGTGATTACCTTTGGTGACTTTGAGAACACCAAAATTGTTTCTGCTTAACTCAACTATTCTTATATAATTCTTTTAAGCAACTTAATTTCACCTTTAATGTGCTCCTCTTGACAAACTCTTAGCATTCTTATTGGCTGGCTCACTTTAGTCCTCATAGAACTATATTAGCGAATGTAAAACATTTTGGCAGGAAAGCATCAAAGATGAATTGTACAAACTCAACATCTTCATTTCCAAATTTTAAAGTTATCTTTTTATGCCAATGACTGCATTATCTAGCATAGATATCATTTTAACTTTATAGTGGGTTTAAAAAAAACCATTATACAGTCTGTATTGGTTATATGGTCAGCTCAGCAGTCTAGAAAAATCAGACCATATAAGCGGAGTGACCATATATGCGAAACAATACAACCCTATTGAATTATGGCAGGATTATATTCACATAATAAACAAATAATTATACTTTTAAGAACAATTTAAAAATTAATTCAAGAAGTAAAAACTACATTAAAAATATGCAATATTTTTTGGGGGGGAGATTTATTAGGTTACCTTACTAATCAAAGTACAGAACACGAACATACATACATTCATGTTCAATGTATTTAAGAATAATCAGGTATACAAGTTTGCTTCATTTTGTTGATTGTTAACACAACTTTTTCTAAGTTCCTAATAGCTTTTAAATGCTCATTTGCTGCTTCGGAATTAGTAAAATAACACCTGAGGTCATGATCGAGAGAGATAATGTCAACCAATAAACAGACAGATGTCCACTTGTTATTAGGGGGGAGGACAACTGAGATAGGTAGGAAACTCCGATGATGAGTCTACACAAGCAAGAAAGGGGGAAAGGAGGAAAATAAAGACTTGAATTCAGGTCCTCTCGGATTTCACACTGACTTCTTAAAAAATAGAATAAAACAAAAAGAAAAAAATGAAAACTAGTTGAAAACATGAAACTGACCATATAACCAGTAACAAGAAAAAGAAAATGACTATATAAGCTGTGCACTTTAATATATTTTCCTATTAAGTTAGACGAAACTTTAAAAAACTGACCATATAAGCGGGTGACCATACAGCCGGTACTGACTGTATATACATCCACACACAAACATATATGTATGTGTGTGTTACAGAATAGCAAGGGACGATTTTTCAAACTAACTAAAATTAAAATAAATAAATAAAAAATTACAGTAACTTGAATGATATTCTTATACCCTACCTTGTCGAAAATACTATTCATGATATGGCATAAAAAGTAAGAACACTAAAATACCAATGTTTAAATTAACATTTTCTTTCCATACATGTTTTTTTAAAGTAGTTTTTTTCATTTTGAGTATTAAATAAAGATTGTTTTCTTCAAAGAGAAAAAACAATCAATTTACAAAATCTTTATAAGAGAGAATGAATTAATAATAAAAAAAAAAAATCATCGTGACTAATTTTCTTTACACATTTGTCCTTTTCCTGAACTTTTCTCGACATTCCTGAAAGTAGACACCCTGTCTTTTTATACTAAAACTAATAATCTCCCTTTTATACATATTTTCATTTAAATTTATCAAAAGTCAAAGTACTGATTCTAATATTTAAGAAACAAGAATATAAAAAGCATTTCAAAACATATTAGGCTTCATAATTAAAGTAAATTCATTTATAATTACAATTATTTCAGGGTCATTTCATTTCTCAATTCATTTCTGATACATTTATTTTCACTTCACTGCAGTTTAGGGTGCCCCCAGAATTTGATTCTGTATCTATATTTATCTTTGCCAAGTATGCAAGCTTTCTCACATATGGCAACCTGGGAACTTTTCTGACTACAATTATATATAAAAGTTTTGCATACTATTTTAAATATTTTAATATTTATAGTTTCTGCTTTTTATTGAATTTTCATTGCTTTCATAAAATAAGTACCCATATTTTTTCAATAAATTTCAGTATGATTCATAAATGTTTTTTAAAAAATTGTTTTCCATACATTTGCAAATTTAAAAATTTAGTACAATCTGTGTATGAATTTTATCTAAACTGTGTCTTTTACTATTTTATTACTTATAGTTTATGCTTTTTATTGCTCTTATAGATGTTTATTGTCACTATCTTAAATGGCATATTGTACTACTGATGCCAAAAAACAAGGGAGTACCCTAAACTGCATTTTCACCTTTATTTCCTGCCTACCAAATTGCTAGAAGTTCATTTTCTGACATTTTGGGGCACTTTAAAAAAATTTCTCAATATATTTTATTTTTAAAAAACCTTTGAAAAAGGATTGTTGAATTTCAAAATTCCTACCTTTGTGATTTAAAATAGTTATATGTCTTAATATGTAATGCCTAATACTTTGCTATTAGACATGAAAATGTTATTGTAAACTATTAGTATCATATAGAACACATAAAAACACATTACTTATTTTCAAAACAATTTAAAACATGATTTTAAGTACATTTTTCAGTACATGGATTTTTCAAAGTAGAAAATAAAATAGTTTTTTTATACAATAAATGAAATAGAGTTTAGATATTATCTAAGATATATACCATTGTAAGAAACTAGAGGAACATTAATATTAACAATACTTTAAACAGTTACTGATTTTCGCAAATACTATTTTAATTTTTTATCTATATTTTTACTAAATTCACTACCAAAATGACAAAACAAATCTGTCAATATAAAGACTATATGAGAAATATATGCCAATAATTATAAAGATTTATTATTAACTAGGAAGAATATATGTCAACATATGAGAAACCAAGAAATATTTATAGCCAATATCCTGCAGTAGAATAAATAAATATGGAAAAAAATATATTATAAATTGTTCAAAACAGAAAAAAAAAAAATCAGACAGTATTCAAATTTTTATGTACTGTATAGTTCCAAATATAATCTCATCCATATATAAGTAGTGATGGCATTTTTTTTCACTTTAAAACTTTATCTAAATTCTAAATCTGCATATACGGAAATATAAAAAAAATTATTATTATTATTATTATTATTGTAATATTAAAAATTGTTGCCAAGAAGCTGAAAATGTCATGAAACAAGTAAAACAGGCAAAATATTTTTCAATTAAAACACTCTTAAGTTAAATGCAAGATCAAACAGCCTTTTTTTTTTTTTTTTTTTTGCTTATGACACCAATGAAGACAGTTTTACTGTGATATACTTATCTCCTGCAAGTATATTTGTATAAATTTAAACAATATAAATTACAGAAATAAAAAAGTGCTATTTTTGGAGAATTATCACTTACATCCGAGTTATGCAGAAGAATGTTTTTTTGGGAAAGTAGCTGATTTGGTACAGATGTAGTATAGGTCCTCTTGGCATATTTTGTAGCTTTAATTTATTTTTCACTTTTATATATGTTAATTTTACTTTTGTAATTTTTATATTTTTTATTTATTTTTGAATATTTGGTGATTTTTGGGTTGCCAACAGCAAAAAACATTACTGAGATGGACCTATCATTACTACATTTGTTCCAAAGATCCATAATTAAGCTGACTTCTAAACTTTAGCTTTAGAAAAAGTTTAAAAAATTTTCAGTTTATAAATGGAAATGTATGATATTTGAAAATCTATAGTGAGATTTAAATGTAAGAATTACTATCATTATTATATTATTATTTTACAAAAGTATTGCCAATTTTATCTCTAAGATATATTTTTTCCACTTTCATGACAAAGTACCATTCAAAACAATAAGCCCAAGCTCATCTCTATTGTTGAAACCACAATCAGCTCATTTTAAAAATTTGAGAACTTAATGAACATCACTACCTGTACATTTTTTACTTAGAGTGTAGACAGCAACCTCCACTTGAATGATGATATTCTTTATATACAGAAAGAGTTTCTTTGTTCAACGTAATAAGGCAAGAACAGCCACATTCAGTACCTTCTGTTAGATTCTGAACTTCATCAGTTTGGCACGAAGCATCAACAAGTGATACAACAGTCTCATCAAGATCAGTAGCTGGAGTTTCTGGAATACTAATAGTATATGTGGATAAATCAGTATTAATAGCCAAAGAACTATCTTCTGAATGGCAATAATGACCCTCCATGCCAGGACAACCTTCACAACACTTTCCTGAAGGTTTGCATTTGTTTGGTCCACATTTACAAATGTCTGCTAATTTAGCAGAAGCAGATATTATGTCCTCTGTAGGTACTGAAGAAGTTGATGAGTAATCCACAGGATTTTCAAGCTCTGTATTTTCATTCAGGTCAGTGAACACATTTCCAATTATCCCATTTGAGTTTGTCACTGAAATATCTTGATCAGAGGACACAGGCTCTTGATACAAACATACATCTCCCGCCTGTGATTCTTCAATTATTTCTATTGATTCTTGAATGTAGGTAGAAGTAGTATTTGTATCGCTTACAGGCAATTGAGGAGGATCTATATTAACATTTCCAAATGGTATAACAGCATAAGCTAAAAGAAAAAAATTTTCAATTGAATGCTAAATACTTATTAAGATAATATTTTTAAAAAAATATATTACTGCGAAACAGTACTCAAGGTCTGATCTCACCAAAATCAACAAAAAATAATCAGAGCTGAATTTGTACAGCAAATAATTGCTAATTACCCCTAATTGACTTTAGTAAGACCTAAGCATGTGACATATATAAAATGAGACATTTTTAATGTTGTAAACAATTATTCTGTTGCTAAAGCAACAAAGTAACTTTTATTCATTAAAAATAGTAAAACTGAAGTTAAAGAAAATACTAAATAAAAACAGTTAAAATTAAATAATTCATACAGTAAAAATAATTAATTAAAAATAAACTATGACAACTCTTGCAGTTCTCTCTTTTTTTTGCATTTTATTCATATTTAAATATTATAGCCTAATATAATAAAAAATTGTACACTATTATTTTAAGAATTCAATTTGCTTCATCAAAGCATTAATTTCTTTATTAGGTTTTTCTTTGATTATTGACATCTTTTGCTCCAAATATAATCCATTTTATTTATTTATTTTTTTTAAGCTTCAGTAACTGCATTTTCTGAAGATTCCCTTTTTTTCTATATATTCTCCTTTAACAGTAAATAAGCATTTTTTAACTAATAAAAAAGTTTTTTGTTTTGCTTTGTTAAGTTTTTGACTGGCCAAAACTCATTATTTTTTTACTTACTTTTTCATTATTTCAAACTTTTTTTTTCAAATTTTCTGATTTTTAATTTAATTTTTTTTTAATGTTCACATTATTTTGATTATTTTTTCATATTTTCAAAATTGCCAAATTCTCTGATAATTCCTGTTTTTCCTGGTAGCTTGGCACTCTAAAGATACAAAAGAGAAATAATTTATAATTTTATATATCTAGAAATCCGGGGATGGTTAGTACAAACTCCCTGAAATTCTGGGATTTCTCCAGACCACAAAGGCTAAATAAAAGCCAAATAGGTAAGGCGACGTTCTACCACAGTTCATGGGTTATAATTCCACTACTGGCATGGATGCTCGTAGATGTTCAGAATTGTCTTTACGCTGTAGACTCCAGTCTTATCAGTCCTCATGTAGCAAAACAGTAGACCATAGCACTCTGAACCTCAGACCATAAACACCCCTGTTTTGAAAATGCTACTCAAATAAAAATGTAAACTATAGAAGGAAGAAAAGGGAAAATTTTACCTGTAACTGTACCATCTGGCATTTTTTCCAATTTAATTGTGGAAACAGGTATATTAAATACAGAATTTGTGCGTATGGACGGTGCAGGTACATCACCCTCCCCAATAATCTGTTCTGAACTTTCTGGGATAATTGTGTCCTAAAGAAATGCAAGCAATAAAACATCAACTATAAATTTTAGCAGAACATTTCAACAATAGTAAATAATCCTGACACAGAGATTGAGAAAGGCCATCTGTACTGTGTAATAAAAGAAAGGAAAGTGTCAATTATAAAAAAAATGTATATTTGTGAAATTGTATATGACCTAGGTACTAATATTTGATATTATTTGAAACGAATATAAAATACAGAATTTTAAAAAGCTGTTATGTCCAGTGTTTTATCTGTTATTTAAAATTATTTAAATCAGTCTTATCCTTAAATACATAAAACACAAAATTGTTAGAAGCAAAATTACTGAATATTCACAATTATACTGGAGCTATTTCTTTAATGATTACATAATCATGGATAATTAGAAGTTTGCATTTTACTTGTTCTGTTGCAGTTTTCACTAAAACATGGTATTTTTAGTAATTAAACCAATTATTAAATAATAATCGGTTTTATTACTGGATATTTCATATTTTAAAAAAATCACAGTAAATAATGAATTATAACATTATTAAAAAGTATGTATGTATATATATATATACATATATATATATATATATACATATATACATATATATATGTATGTATGATATATATATATATAAGTTTTTTTTCTTCTGTTAATACAAAAAATGCCTGAATAGTTTTATTGAGGGCAAATAGAATAAAGAAAACTAATTAAACTTTTTATTGTATAGAAATATATTAATCCTATAACCTTAAATATATAAATAGTCCAAGGTTTCAGTGAAATGCATAAAAATATATAAATAAAAATAATTAACTCTTGATTTCATTATCATTAACTCTTCTACTTTCTTTTCCAAATTAAAAGTAAATTATATGTTTTTTTAAACAATTAATTGGCTGTAAATTGTTTAAGAACTGAATCAGTATCTATATTGAAACTTTTTAAATATGGTATGAAAATGCTTAGTTCAGTAAAGAAAAATCATATGTCTGGTGTTTCATTTAAAGTAAAATACGGCGTGATAGAAAAATATTTAATGAATCATATTAAAATATTTACATATTTTTTGCAACCCTGCAAAAAAAGTGGAGGGGGGAGAAACATATAACAAGAAAGTATATCGTACAAATGCCATCTATTAACACTATTTTAAACTATTACAAAAATGTATATAATTTATAAGCCAATGCCATAATTTTAGGACCTAGAATCCATAATTTTGACTTTGAAGGTTGGCAACACTGCATAGTACTCCAAACCCTAGACGACAAACACCTCTGTATTGAAAATCAAGTCAAAAGGTAAACTATAAAAGAAAAGGGAAAATTTTACCTGTAACTGTACCATCTGGCATTTTTTCCAATTTAATTGTGGAAACAGGTATATTAAATACAGAATTTGTGCGTATGGACGGTGCAGGTACATCACCCTCCCCAATAATCTGTTCTGAACTTTCTGGGATAATTGTGTCCTAAAGAAATGCAAGCAATAAAACATCAACTATAAATTTTAGCAGAACATTTCAACAATCTAAATATAGATGAAAATAAAAATTTTCTTTTCAATAAATTAAATTTTAAAAAACTTTACATCAGTCAAAAACATTTTTAAAAATAAAATATCGAGAATTCTCAAAGTATTACTAAAAGACATTGTTTCCTTAAAAGAACTTTAATAATAAGTAATCAAGCAGTTAATTATGAAATATAAGCATTTAAAGATTGTTATGCATGATCATACCTATAACACACAAAATTTAACAATAAACTTTCTTCTAAAATACAAGTACGAAAAGACATTGTTTCCTCAAAAGAACTTTAACCCATCCACCGACCACCCTCCCCACCTTTTTCCCTTTCAAAACAGTCACCCTTTTCGTAAATTCCAGACGGAACTTACCATACCATACTAGAGTTGCCGGTTTAAAAGTTGTCAGGCTACTTTTAAGTTATTTTCCCTGCAAGGTAAAGGAGTTACGTTACGCAAAATTAGTTTCTTTCATTTATTATCGCTTTGCAATATTTTTTCCCCTCAAAAGTGTGTTATACGAGTGCGAACGAGAAGGGGTCGACAGGTCCGTTTTCGAACAGGAATTCGCTGTCGAACCCCCGTCGACGCGTCTGTTCAGTGGGTTAATAATACTCTCCCAAACTAAGGCGTAATTTAATGTCAGGTTCTTTAATTGACAAAGCAGGTGCAACATTTACATGTAGAAAGGGACAAATTACAGTATATGCTAAAGATGGTCGTAAACTATTTGTAGCTAAAAAGAATAATGGCCTTTTTTATGTAAATCCCCAGTATGAAACTATTAAACCTTTAAAGTTAAAAGAACATAAAAGTAAAAATCTTACTGTAAATAAGCCCCGTAATATGAACTTCAAAGATTCTAAAGAACAGAATTTTTCTACTTCTAATCTAAACAATTTAGAAATTTGGCATAACAGACTTTGTCATATAAATACGAAATACATTGTTCAAACTAGTAAAAACAACTCTGTAAGTGGTTTACCTGATTTGCGACACGAAGTTTTAAAATGTGAACCATGTAAAATTGCTAAATCTCGACGAAAATCATTCAAACCGATAGGTAAAATTAGGTCACGAAAACCCCTAGAATTGTTACATTTGGACCTATGTGGTCCCATTCCCAATATAGCTATTGGAGGTTATCGTTATTTCTTAAGTATCATTGATGATTTTTCGCGTAAAGTAACTACCTATCCAATAAAAGAAAAAAATGAGGTTTTTAATATTTTCTCTAGTTATCAAAAACGGGCAGAACGTTTTTTAAATACTAAAATATTAAACGTGAGGACTGATAATGGTCTCGAATTCTGTAGTACAGAATTTGAAAAATTTTTAGATCAACAAGGCATAAAACATGAAAGAACAAATGTCTATTCGCCACAACAAAATGCCGTAGCAGAACGCTATAATTACACCGCAATGGACGCAATAAAAGTTATGCTAAATTCCAGCGGATTAAGTAATGGATTTTGGGCGGAAGCCTTGTTATGTCATACTTATGTTTGGAATCGAGTATGCCATGGAAAGCAAACCTCAACCCCTTTTGAACTTTACTGTGGACGTAAGCCATCATTAAAACATCTCAGAGTTTTTGGAACTAAAGCCTATTTGCATGTTCCTAAACAACAACGTAAAAAGCTTGATATGAGAGCTAAAAAGGGTGTTATGTTAGGGTATGCATTAAAAACTCGTGGTTATCGTATATGGCTTCCGACAGAAAGGAAAATTGTTGAGACAATAAATGTTTCTTTTGATGATGAAAAACTACATAGTCAGAGTAACAGTGGAGCGAAACTGGGCCCAAACTTTAAAACAATTGAACTTTCGTCTGATTCAGAAAGTGAGTCGGAATCCGAAGAAACTGAACAACCGAAATCTCCCGAAACCGTAAAAACTGAAGATTTTGAGGAAGGGGAGGGGATACCGGAAAGCAGTAAAACTTCTAGTGAAAATATTATTTGGGAAAGACAAGCTGTTCCACGTAAAAACGGATCTCGAACTGATGTTTATTATAGAATTAAAGGTGTAAAAGCGCGTTTTCGATCTAATACAGATATCGAAAATTACTGTAAAGCACACAATTTAAAATATGACAAATCGCTTTTCAACTTTAGCGGAAAAAATACATACTCCGGTGTTGTAAAAATAGAAAAAGCAAATCATTCGGAATGACTAGAGATTATAGTTCCAAGTAGTTATAAAATAGCTTTGAAAACCCCCCAAGCTGATGAGTGGTGTAAAGCAATGAAAGATGAAATCAAAGTTATAAAAGATCGAAAAGTGTGGGACCTTGTTCCAAAACCGGAAAACAGCCGAGTTATAGGTTGCCGATGGGTTTATACCCTAAAACGAGACGAAAACAATAAAATCGTCAGGTACAAGGCCAGACTTGTTGCTTTAGGTTTCAGGCAAATTCAGGGATTACACTACGATGAAGTGTTTAACCCAGTGGTTAATTTTTCAATCGTAAGATTGTGTTTTTCAGTACTTGTATGTAAACTAAAGTGGAAGCATTGTCAATTGGATATAAAATGTGCCTATCTCTATGCTACACTTAAAGAAAACATTTTTATGACCCAACCACAAGGTTTTGTCGATCCTTTAAAGCCAAACCACGTATGCCGTTTAAATAAAGCTTTGTATGGTTTACACCAATCGGGGAGAGAATGGTTTTTAGAAATTCACTCTGTACTTGAAAGTTTAAATTTTAACAAATTAGAATGGACAAATTGTGTTTATGTATATATGAATAATGTTGTTTTATTACTTTATGTAGACGATATAGTGTTATTTTCAAAATCTGACAGTCTTATAAAAAATGTGATAAATCGTTTACGTACTCATTTTGACCTTAAAGTAATGGGTAGAACTCGTAAATTGTTAGGAGTCCAATTTGAAGAGATTGGAAATGAACTTTTTATTCATCAGTCAGACTATATCCATAAAGTATGTGAAAAATATAAAAATTTCAATTATCCAGCAACTTCATTACCTATAGCAGTAGGTACAGTTCTTTCTAAAACCCAATGTCCAAATTCAGAAGCCGAAATTTTAAAAATGTCAGAATTGCCGTACAGAAATATATTGGGTTGTCTGTCCTTTATTTCAAATAGAACTAGACCTGATATGTGTTACGCAGTAAATATTCTTTCACAATTTCAGAGTAATCCTGGCTTAATACACTGGAATACTTTACTTAAATTACTTGGCTATATAAATCAAACTAAATCTTATAAACTAAAGTTATCTCAGGTAAATGATCTAAATGTCAACTGTTATAGTGATGCAGATTATGCTGCAAATCGTGATGATCGAATTTCCATTGGAGGACATATTCTTTTTATAGACGATTCGCCCATTATATGGAAGACTTTTAAACAGAAATGTGTTAGTCTATCCACAATGGAAAGTGAATACATATCACTGTGTGAATCGGCCAAGGAATTAATTTGGATTATCCGTATATTTAATGAATTTAAAAACCACAATATTATTACATTTAGTACAAGCAGTTATCTTTTGTGTGATAATCAAGCTGCAATAAATTTTTCTAGATCACCAATTGAAAATTCTCGAACTAAACATATTGACATAAAATATCATTTCCTTAGAAATTTAGTTCTACAAAATCTTTTCACTTTAAATTATGTAAATACAAAATTGAATTTTGCCGACTTGTTCACTAAACCATTACCCAAAGTTGGTTTATCAAAGTTCATTGAAAAGATTTTTATTGTAAGTTAAGTGTAAAATTTCATTGTATTAAAGTATATACAACAAATGTGAAATATATGTAACAAATGTGAAATTTTTGAAAATGTTTGTAATAATTTCTTTAACTTTACTATATTAATCATGTTTGTTTTGTAAATGAACTTTATTTGCTGACTGCTTGAAGTCGTACAGTAACATTTGCCACTGATGTTGTTATTTCATTTAAGTATATGTATGTATTAGTCTTTGTAAAAACTCATCGGATGAAGGGATAAATTTAAAATGAAAGATTTAAAGTTTTTGTAAGTAAGAGGCGGGCCATTGTTAGGAAATTAAAAGAAAAAATAGTTTTCTTCCTTACATCACCTAATTATTCATCCGATGCGTTTACGTTTCAGTCAACTTAAACCGTGACTGAAACCTTCATGTAAATATCCTGCCACATGTGTGTATTTAAGCCTATGCAGCGTGGTTAGCCGAGAAGCACTTCTAGCTAACGCTGCAGGTAACTAGCTTGTTTAATTTTGTATTAAGTCGATACATGTTTAATTTTTTTATAAATAAAATCTTAACTTAAAACCTTCGAAGTGTAAATTTTATTGAAATCCTGGAACTTCATCAAACCTCTGACGACTCTATATTTTTTGAAGTGTTGGAAAATCTATATAAAACGATTAATTTTCCATCAATATATATATAAATAAATAAATATATATATATATATATATATATATATATATATATATATATACACAGACATATATATATATATATATATATATATATATATATATAATAGAAGGATACATTACCTTTCAACCTTTTTTATTTTATTTTAAAAATTATAATAAAAACTATGAGTATAATTTCAATATTCAAGTACATGAATGTTTGAAAAAAATCATTTAAAACTTCACTTTTAATTACAAATTTTTACAAATTAAAAACACTTTCTACTACACTATTACTTAATTTTTATCAGAACAATATATATATATATATATAATATTACAAGACTGAGTTTAAGAGAAAAATTTGGCTTCGACAAAAGTGGCACACATTGAAAAAGTTTCAGAACCACAATTGTATATTAATATTGTAATAGAAAAAAGATAAAAGTTGAAGTGGAGTTTCTTAACCCTTTCGCGATGGGAAGCACAAACGCGCACTTATCTCTGAGGCCGGCAGTCACTTTCGCGAGTGAGTATCCTGGGCCGGAAGTTTTTTTGCTATTAAGCCTAAATTCATGAAATTAACGAAGTAGCAACGCGTTATTTAATAATGCTGCGTAAAGTATTTAAATGGAATGGGATTTATATATGTTTATAGATACTTTATTTACTTAAGCTATTTCTTATTTAAATATGTATTTTGCACTTTACTTTTTTTTAATTTTTTACTTAGTATTTAATGACTTTTAACAATGCAAAACTGAATACTATGTTATCTAAACTTTTTTTCTATGAAAAATTTTAAAAACAGGGATCTACAAACAATCCTACGTGACAGTCCTTGCACTCCTAGTAACTCATTTGCTGTTTTGGAGGATTTTTCCGGAATGTGAAAAAACGAAACATCGTCAATTTCTTTGTCAGAAATGTCCTCCTCATCATTAGAATCACTAGATCCATTATGAACATAAAGAACAATCAGAATATATTACAGTGTCACTATTACTAATATCCTAATCTGTTTCAGAATCAAAATCTGAAATATTTTGTGTCATTTCAGCTATCAGTTAAACACTTTAGACGCTTCGAAAACCTAACAATAAAAAGAGAAAAAAAAATCCAGTCCGTCAGATCTAATTCTGTACTAAAAACTGGACTGCAAACCGAAATACACGTTTTAGCAAAAATAAAACTCCCCTGCTTACATAAACAAACACCACGTGGTAATTTAAAGAGCTGTCATAAAAATGTCAATTGGAAACATTCCTTTTCCCTCATGTTCATATAATCAAAACACAATTGTATGTGTATCATACTACTCTCCTATTGAGTACAAGGTCAAATCTACATCTATCGAAATCCATATGGACATACAATGTCATCTTGTGTCAAAACTTATAGTTTTTAAAATGTTCCACAACACTGGCACACATATGTGACGGTCAGAGGTGAACAGGAAAACGCTCTGACACGCCAGTGTGTCAGCCGAGAAGTGAGTGCGTTTCTTGCTGGCACGTATTTGTGACAGTAGGCGCAAAAGGGTTAATTACAAAATTCTCTAAAATATAACACTGAAAAGTATAATTTATGAAATTTAGAACATGAAAATAAATTTCATACATACAGCAGCAATTTCTTTAGTATGCTTTGACATATGAGATCTTAAGTTATATTGAGAAACAAAGGACTTTTGGCATTCAGGTTCAGGACAAGTGAAGGGTTTTTCACCTGAAAGAGTAAAATCTCAATTAAAAATTAGATTCAGAGCAATTGAAATGCAGTAAAATTAAACATGGCATGTGTCTGGATGACACTTTTCCATTCTTTCAAAATTTCACGTTGGGCGCCACTGTAGAAGGACGAGACTCTTATTTCAAAAGGCGTAGAGAATTAATTTAGTCTATTTTTTTAGGAACCCTTTTTATTTCCTTTCAAAGTTCCACAACACAGAACACAAAACAACAAAGAGAATAAAACACACTCTCATAGACCACTGACACTATATTAGAACACACTCGATGGCTTTCTAGCGCCACCTATCATAAAAAAGGAGAGGGGCATAATTGTACCCGCTACATATGAAAATAATTTCTTATAGATCTACTTATGCCCTGTACAAATACTTGCAATCTTTCAAAAACTGAATGGATATTTCACATGTCAATTTTTTAGATATTTTATAAGTAGCTGTTAATAATGTTTGACTGACATATAATTACATTATATTTAATATGAAAAATGTATTGCCCTCAAAATAAATCTTCATACATACAAGTTTTACTTTTACTACATTCCAATTACTTTTAAATATTGATTGAAAATACACATTTCATAACAAATTCAGTACAAAAAAAAGTGACATAGATCACTTAAGAATTAAGTAAAATTTAAGAGAAATGTGCATTAAATTTTTTACATTCATTTTAAAGTGTAACAAAAGATAAAAATCACAGCTATATTTAATTTTAGATGTAAAGTATCCATATTGTTTTTCATACATTTGTTACAAATCACAAAAGGCCATATTGGACATAAGTTTACTCATAAAAGTCCTTTAAGGTATCCGTCTATGTTCGGAGAACTTTTTCTTTAAACGTAGAAACTAGTTCATGTTTTTACATTTTTAGATTTATTTTTTATATTATCATAGAAAATTGCACTTAAAAAATTTATTCCTGAAGATGTTTTTATAAAATTTCTAATAAATAATAATAATAATAAACGGGTTTTTTTAAAAGGTCTAATTTTTTAATAAACTAAATTATTTCAATATTTTTTGATGCAACACACTCCTTATACACTGGACTAAGTGAATCACCTAAAATCTTTGTTTAATTTACATTTGGTAAAAAATTTTGGTCCTTCAAAATCATACACATTGAATTTTTAACGAATTTTCATTACCTTTATACCTAACTATGAGTGTAACATCATTAAAAATTATCCAAATATAAAGCTTTTAGGTCATTTACTAGTAAATACTATCAAAAGCATTCATAATAATTTTCAACAAAATAGTTTTTCAAAAGAACTTTTTGAGAAATCACATTTCAAGTTTCAACATTTTATTAAAAATACCGTTCTGAGAACAACGCATTTGAAGTTTATGAAAGCAACTTTAAAAATTAAAATACATGTTTAAACTTCCTCACACTTTCTTGCTTCAAAACTTTCTAATTAATAAAAATACTAGAAAAATGTTTAAACTAATCTTCATTAAAATTTAAAAAATTTTGTCTAAAAAATGGTCTTTAAATTCACAACTTCCAGTTCCGAAATCGCTATTTCCGTTTTGTTTTGACAGCTGTCACTGATGTTTAAATAGCTGTAACTTTTCTTTAAAATGCCATAGATACAAAAACACAGATTTAAAAGCCTAAATGTTGAAATTTTACAATAGAGAAATTAAAAAAAAAAAAAAAAGAAAAGATTTTTAGCAAAAAAAATGACGTTTTTAACGTGGACGGATACCTGAAGCTTAATTTTCTTCAACTATGAAATTGAATTAAAATTATAAAAAGAATTATTATTTTTGGCAAAAAATGATGTTTTCAATGCAGATGGATACCTTAAGAAGAAAATAAAGAGTTTGCTAGTCAACAACTGTACCTGTGTCTTCGTCGTTTTGCATTATGGATTAATATTTGAACCTCATACATGTGTGTGGATGTATAACATCAGAAGTCCACAATTTTTAGAAAGGGTTCTGTTTTTGTGAAATTTAAAAAAATCTACTCATTTTGTAACTGAAATTAGTGAGAGGTTAAAAACAAATCCTTTGGTGCTTTAATCTTAGGATTTAATTTGTTCAGCAGGAACCTAGTTTAGAACTTTTTAGTTTCAACCTCACTCTGTCTCAGGGCTGTTTACAATCTTAGTGTCTAAAAATCTAGTTATATAATCCCTGCAGTTGCTATTTAGAATAACAGAATTTGCTATGGTTAACTAATTATGAATGGACAAGTTAACTAATTATGAATTTAGAATTAGTTTAGTATTATATTTATTAATTTCTTAGGTGCCTGTATATTATTTTAACGTAGGGTTTATTAGTGTATATATTTCATATATATATATATAGGATAAACATAAGATATATGTGGTATTGAAACACAAAATATATTTAATGATTAAAAAAAATTACCAGTGTGAGTTTTAACATGCTTCTTCAAATGATGACTGACTATAAAGGATTTTCCACAACCATTTTCTGTACATCTAGAAAGCAGTCAAAAGAAATTTATTTTTTCAACAAGCATATGAATACATGTGTGCATAATTTTATAAGCAATTAATAAATCCTTATATTTATCCAATAATTTACTTTACAGACATCCTCATCTGCTTAATTTAAAGGCATCTATATATCTATCTATATATACACACACATACATATACAATGTCTACCAATAAGTATTTTGACACCTGTGATAGAAAAGAAAAACTAACTTTATTCAAAATCAATAGATGGTAGAGCCTCCACAAGAGGGAATTACTGTGTGAAGCTTCCGGGGCATACTTTCCACAAGTCTTTATATTACAGCTAGTGGTACTGTCTTCAACTCACCTTGGAGTAGACATATAAGTTCCTTCACCGATTTTGGATAGATAGTGCACCCCTTAATTTGGCGATCCAACATGTTCCAGAGGTTCTCGATAGAGTTCAGGTCAGTCCATTCGATGAACTCCATCGGCACCATACCAAGCCTTGGTTAACCTAGAAACATGACAACCAGCAATGTTGTCCTGAAAGAAACAGGGGTCCAACTCATAAAACTGCCACAACGTTGGAAGCACATTGTCATCCAAACTAGTGCAGTAGGCACTGGTGTTGAGCTTACCATGAATGGAGATCAAGGGTCCCAGACCATACCAGGAGAAACACCCCAAGACCATAATTCCACCTCTGCCGAACTTGACTGTTGGCACAGTCAAGTTCGGCATTCTGGCATGAGACATTCTCCATGCAGACGCCAGACCCAGATTTTCCCCTCCGAAGGGTAAGGGATGAACCTTGACTCGTCGCTCCAAAGAACCCATTTCCACTAATCTACAGTCCAATTTTGATGTGCTTTGCACCACATTAATCGAGCAGTGTGGTTAGACTTTATTAACAAAGGCTTATGGGCAGCAGCACGACCATGAAAACCAAGCAGATGTGCTTCCTTACACATGGTATTCATTGAAACAATACTCCCGGATGCCCATTGAAACTCCTCGTAGATGAGGGTCATCAGTTGGGTGCAGTTCTTCCGAATTTCTCTGGACAGCACTTGTCAGTCTCTATCTCCCAGTTTCGTTGGTCTACCAACTTGGGGCACATTATAACAATCACTGCTCACCTTCCACTTCTTAATCGCATAGGCCACTGTCAATTTTGGGTACTTCACATTGCTAGATATGTCCTTTAAGGATCAGCCACATTTGTGATACCCGATAATTATACCTTTCTCGAAATCAGAGAGCTCCGAACTGCGTGGCATCTTGCATGCAACTAATGCTGATGCTGTGTCCTACACGATGTATACCGTTGGATGCTGTGTCCTACACGATGTATACTGTTGGACGCTGTGATGTACCTCAGGACTGCAGATATCGTCATTTGCATAGGTGTTCAAATACTTATTGATAGACAGTGCATGTATGTATGTATATATATACAGTGTTTGCACTGAACTATTCAACCTCAGTCCCAGGGAAAATGTGAGTTGTGGGTCTTGCAGCAATACATAGAACTATATGATAAAATTATCTTACATACAGATTAATAGTCAAAGAGTTAATATTAACTAAGAAAGAAAGCCCAAAATTAAATTTTTTTCCCCATTAACCAAAGATTGTCAAGATTTGGGCATGCATAAAGTGCATTAAAATTGATCATTAAGAAATAACTTACTGATAGGGTCTTTCACCAGTATGGGTACGATGATGTTTTCGCAAATCACTGAGAGTGGTAAAAGCTTTAGTGCAACCCTGCTGATTACAATTAAATGTGTTACCTGTATGGAGCCTCTTGTGAGCTTTAAGTCTAAAATAAACAATATAATAAATTATGAAAATTGTAATGAATATAATTTTTACTGTTTACTTAAATTGTTACAGCTATTAAAACTTGACATTATCAGAATTATACCAGATATACGAAAAGCAATATGAATTACATACCTGTATAATGTATTAAATGCTTTTGAACAACCACTAACATCACAACCAAAGGGTTTCTCTTTGGTATGTACTCTTACATGTATCTTTAGGCTATATGATGATAAAAAACTTTTTCCACAACCATCTTGAGAACATACAAAAGTATATTCACCTGAAATATTAAGACTGATTAAACATTTTAGAAAGGTATAAAAATATTATAAATTGCTAATCTCACAAATCCAGTGCATTTTGTTAATACCAAATTAACAACATGAAATTAACAGAAGTACTGTAATTTTTAGTAGATAAGGTTTGACATATATGTG
Organism: Pardosa pseudoannulata; assembly: GCA_032207245.1. NCBI lineage: Eukaryota > Metazoa > Arthropoda > Arachnida > Araneae > Lycosidae > Pardosa > Pardosa pseudoannulata. The sequence goes on from CM063497.1 coordinate 34,829,279, forward strand.
TTACCAGCAAAGTATGAAATTCCAGCCTCCTATGGAATACTTAGACAATGTATAGAAAACTGTATGTTTTTAGGCAAAATATGAAATATGAGAATTACTACATACTTTCCCTAAGCATTCTATAGAGCGACAAATTTTATTTAGGCAAAGAATGGAAAAAGGGTCTTGATAATGCTATTATAAAAATGATGTGCGTTCCTCAAAAATATAAATGTTATTCTAAAAAAATAATCATAATCAAAGTGCCAATAAAAAAATAATATTCAAAATATGTAAACAAGAATGAAAGTTCTACAAAACAAAATTTATGTTTTGTTTTTTTTAATAAGGGAAATAAAATTTTCATACAAAAAATAAAAAGTTAAAATTAACTTACTTGTTGAAACATAGTAGTCTTAAATGACATTTTGAATTAATATTTTTCATGCAAAGACATTTCATATTTTTGCCCTTTGTTTTACGCGTACATTTAACAAACCTTTAGCCACTTCTACTGGACTGAGCAATTGTAACTGACCAGAGAGGAATTTCATGGGCAAGAATATCTTCAATTCTAAGCAAGTTCTTAGGAACTAAAGTGAATTGTGATCTTGCATATACTTGTTTTAAAATTCTTACAGTAATTTCAAGGCAATAAAATCCTTCTTCTCATTACAACTGTGAATATATTGCACAAATAACGTCACCTCTTGTCGAAATCAGGAATAGGAACTTGTACAGTAGTTCCCAAAGAAGCAGTGGGAAACATTTTTTCAGAGATGTATTTCATACTTTGCTGGTTTCTCGTATGTCATTCTATAACAGGGGTGGCCAAATTTTTGGGATCTGTGGTCTACTCAACATTTAAAAAATCAAAGGCGGTCTACCAATGGTAGAGCTAAATTAACGCAAATGTACATGTTTATATATTTATTTTTGGTAACAAGAAAAAATGGTAAATTACCTAATTTTTTTTAAAAACTTAATATTAATATTTAAAAATTAAAATTTACTGATGAAAATAATCAAATTATTCATATATCAAAAATTGACCATCCTATTCACTTCGTTTAGTTGAAATTTGGCACTGTATATCTGTATACTGATAAGTTTATCATATTGTGGCTGACACGAGTTTATTGCAATCCGTAAACACAAAATTAAATGTTCATCTGTTAAAAGTGACCGATGTTTGGTTTTTATGACGTTCATGGTTGAAAAAGCAGTTTCGCAAAGTTGATCCAAAGTATGATTTCAAGTACAAAATCAATTTGTAAATATTTGGAAACATTTCCTCAGAAATTAATTTCCAAAGAATCAATATCACTAGATGCTCTGGATTTAAGAAATATATTGCATCTTAATTTAATAATTTTTTCCTCGACCATGACTGATGTGGTATTTATTAACTGTCCTATTTGTTTCTACTTAATTCTCTACTGTAAAATGACAAATTCATTGTATTATTTTGCACAGTTTGTTTTAGGTTTTAAAGCGTAAACGTTAGTAAATTTTATCTTAAATAATTCATTAATTCTGCGTCATAAGTCATAAATTAAATTGTTAATATCCAAGGTCATTATTGGGATGGTATCGCAGACTATCTAAAATGTCTTCGTGGTTGACGTCTTGGCCACCCCTGTTCTATAGCATGCCTAAGTAATGTGTGAAATACGAATCCTTTCATACACTGCCAGCTAGTTTTGGGCATTATATACAATGCCAGATTTCAAACTTTGATGGTAACATGTGCTTTTAAAATTTAATGTCTGTGGCATCTATGCCAGAGCAGCATATATGAAGCAATTTAATATTTTATGATATCAGCACCAAAGTAATTTTATAAACTAAACATTTTTCATAACTAATAGCCCTTTATACTAAAATCTATCCAAATACTAGCATATGCAGGTGATCTTGATATTATTAATAGATCAAGATGGGCTGTTATTGAGACATTTGCAGCTCTTCAGGCAGAGGCTGAATAAAATGGATCTAACCATCAATGAAAAGAAAACAAAATTTATAATTGTGACCAGTCAAAAAAATTGATAATGTACCATTCAGGGTGAAAGCCCATACCTTAAAAAAAGTTTAAATATCCTGGAACATCTGTCAACAACAAAAATGAACTAAATTTTGAGATTGATTACCATTTGATGCTGGTAAATATGTGATATTTTGCCTTAAGAAACCAATTAATATCATAACTCTTTAGCAATAAAGATAAAATTTTTAAGTATAAAACAATAATTTAACCAGTAGTCTTCTATGGCAGTGAAGCTGGACATTGAGTAAGCATATTCAAAAAAGACTATTAATTTTTTAAATAAAAATACTATGTATTTTCAGTGTTGTCCAAAAAAATAACATCTTGCTAATTCTTTATAACCATCCAGTTTATAATTGATATAAAAACATCCAGATATTATTAAAGTTATCAATCCAACCAAATAAGATACCTTGGACACTAATTTAAAACTAAACTAAGGTAACAACTGCACTAAGATATTTACCCTCAACAAACCTATGAAGTACTAGGAAAAGAGGAAGACCTCCACTCAGATGGCTAGATAATATTGAAAAAGACTTAAGAATCAATAAAGGCTACTAATTGGAATCACATAGCAGCGAAATACAATAGAAAATGCTTGTTGGACAGCTCTGGCTTGTTCTAGGCTGTAGTGCCATGTACAAGAAGAAACATTTTTCATATGTCTCTATTACATAACTTATTTGGAGATTTTTCACAGTATCGCTATGTCATACAGTGTCAAAATGATATAGCATGCTATACAGTATCAATGACTGCTATTATTAAAATGCCTCAGAACTGACTTAGGAAATGGTATGTTGAGGGCACAAATCCCTGTATTTTGTTAGCCATGGTGTCATTGCTAGATCTTTTTTAGAAGACTATTTAGAGAAATGGACACTAGGTATTATCAACATCTACAGTTAAAATCTGTCTACAAGTAGATGTAATTACTAAAAAAATAAGAATTAAAATCTTAATTAGAGAATTGATAGTTTGATGAACTTCCCTACTATTTTAGTCAATTATCATATGTGTGATACATATACCAAGCAACTGATCTAAATGAACTTTCATGTTGTTGTAACTAATGGACAAGCCCAGCATGTGAGCCATAAGCTACTCAAATTATGGCAAGGAGGTGCATCTTTTGTTTTTGAAAAGCACCACTAGAGTGAGTCAAACAAGAGCCCACTTAGAGCTCAAAATGGGTCCTTATAATCTAGAAGTAGAGACCAAGAATAAGACCACAAGCTTACCACTCCCATAGGTATCATTTGAAAATTTGAAAGACATTGTGATCACAAATGCATTATACATGCCTAAATAACCATTAATGAACACAGTAGATCTAAGACTGCCTCAATCCCCAAACCTGCAACCTTTCAGTTACGAGATCGCTTCCTTTACCTACTGAGCAGCTTGATTTTCATGTTTGTAGGTCATAATTATCATGTGTACAGCATATACACAAATGTGACTTATGTATCCAAAATTATGATACTTTATATTTTTTTTTCATCTTATGATAAATAACCACTTGAAGAAAAACAAGTTAACACCAAGGAGAGGATAATGCAATAATTTAAAATTTAAATGAAAAAAAAGTACATTAAATCACAAGTTATAAGATTTTCCTTATTAAGAAAGAAATTATTTAGTGTACAAAACCAGCATTTAAGAACATATCACATGTTTCTCAGTTATTACGACACATTTAAAAACTTTTTTTAACATAGAATCTTAGCTTTTTTTTTCATGGAATGCAAAAGCAGACTTTTACATGCTAAATTTCATCCTACTCATTCATTATGAAGGGAGTTATCTTTAGAATGACATTAGAAGTGTTGAAGCTTGATTCATGCATTGATTCATTCATGACTTTCCAGATTGACAATCTGGAAAGTCAATCTAGACTTCAGAGTAAATATCTAAAGTCTTCTGTTTAGTTTATTACTATATCAAAAAACTTTTTAGTAGTACCAAAGAGATTTACTGAGAATTAATTCTATAAACCATCAATTGTCCAAACTTAACTTCAATAGGTAGTTTCCTGTTTTTAAATCTGAAACATTTTTAAATCTTAGTCATATGTACAAACACATGAAAATCATACAAAAGAAAACTATTTGCTTATGTCAGTTTTTGTTCTATAAACAGTTTTAGGTTATATAAAAGAATTATAAGAATAAATTTCTTCCTTTTTTTTTTAATTTGATAAATGATTACAAAATTTATAATTTTTCCAGTATCACCAATTTGTCAACAAAATATGACTAAATTTTAAAAAAAAAATTATAAAATTTTAACCTTTATAAATATGCAAACTTGAAAAAATTATATAATACTTGTGTTACATTTACTTCTTTATAATAATGCTTAAAAGTAACTTGAATACAAACCTGTATGAGTTTTTTGATGTGTTTTTAAATTTCCTGCAGTGGTGTATGTTCTTGAACAACCTTCATAATCACAGCGGAATTTTTTATATTCTTTTTGATTCGTCTCTTGATTTCGACTTTCAACTGTGATAACAGCATGTGATAAATTTTCTGGCATAGGATTGTTGCCGGGATTAATCTGCATGCATATCTGATCTTCAGAAATCGTATGCTGAATATACCTAAATTACAAAATTTAAAATATTAATAAAACATTAAAAACTTTAATTATATATATTTTATTACTTATCCTTAATAATACATATTTTTCTACAGAAAATTTCTTGTATTTATCTCTTATATCAAAATTTTCAAACTGTGTGACTCTTTATGTTCCTATTATATTAAAGAATAATTACTGTCAAGAATAAATATATTACAAATTTCAAATATCTCTCACAAATTTTAGACTAACCTGCATTTAAATTATATTTTTAACAAAAAAATCATGAAATTACCACATTAATTGTAATATTGAATATCAGTTGGTCAATCTTATTAAAAATCATGTAGAACTACACACACTGATCTTCAGGGTTGGCTTGATTTTCCCAACCCGAAAACCCCCGGAAAGAATTACCCAAAGAGCTTGAGTATATTTACAAGAACATAAACAAATTACAAGAACTTTCTATATTATAAACAACTTATTCTAAATGTTATCCAGTCAAAGATAAAGGTTTCTTTATCAGCTGTTACGATATAAGGGAAAAACTTGTTCATACAAACAATTGACAGATTAACTGTTATCTTGAAACAAGGGTATTTTAACATGATTTAGTAATATAAAATTCAATTAGTATGTAAAGTTCTAAATACAAACATTCAACTTCTATGAAAATATTTTTGGTTTTTCCTCTTATATAGATACAAGTACAATAAATGTAATTATTAAATAAATACTGATCTATGACATACTAATATATAACTCACAAATACTGATATATAACTTACAAATTAACTAAAAAAATATCTTCTGAATGCTTTAATAACACAATACTGCTAATTAATATAGAGCAATAATATAATACATTTTTTATTGAAAAGGAAAAACTTCAAATGCAACGATTTCAAAGCCAACTTTTAGTATAAAATAATCACCATTCAAAATTAGTTTTTTCATGTTAGAAAAATTTTATAATACGTAAAAAATAATTTATTTTAAGATTTCAAAATTTCCTTTAATTTAGACAAAATATCTTCTGCATAGTTTAAAATTTTAACTTTAAAAAGTGATTAACATTTTAAATTTATTTTAATCATACAATTATATATCCTGTCCTCTTACATAACAAAAAACCTGAATAGTTTTCAAATCTCCAAAAAAGCATCTAAAACCCTTTAAAGTATAGAAAAAAATCCTTATAAAACCCAAAAACCCTGAAAAAACCTACTGAGTTGGGGTTTTCTGAAAAAAAAAAAAAAAAAAAAAACCGGGTTTTTGCCAACCCTGCTGATCTTAAATTATTCATTTTATATACACTTTCTTGGACATGTTAATGTTAACATTTCCAGTTATTGTACTCACTTTTAATCAATTTAAATGATTTCTAACCATCAATATTATCTCAATATTATTCCTTTGAGTAAATTTATTTTCTTTCCTTTGCAAGGTTTTATATTCATTGCTTACTAATCTAATACAAAATGATACCAAAAAGTCACAAGTGTCACATCTAGTAAAGTCATTCTAGCAATCATTTAAAAAAAATGACAATTGGCCTAAATAAACTGTCATTCTATCATAATACATTATAATTACTTCAAATTCAGTATAAAGCAAAGAAAAATGTCATATTAATCAATCCCAAAGTTATGATAATAAAGGCTTAAAAGACCTGTTATTAAATCTAACAAAAATGCTAATCATTCGTATGGATATGTGTATTCTTATTTCTTTTTAAGTAGTAAAATAAATTCTTTTACTAATTTAAATTACGAATTGAACAGAAGAATTTACTTATTTTTTTCAAAATTATAAACCAGTAACTGTGTACATAGAATGTACTTAACAATTAATTTAATAACAAATCAAAATATTTCCCATACATCTTGCAACCTGAACAATTATGAAATTAATCAGTATAAATCTATACTTTATATTCTTGCAAAATTAGATTATCATTTAACTTGATAATTAAAAAAAAATGGTAAAATGTAGATTAGTTTAAGATTATATGGTGAAACAAGAAGTAAAGTATATATGGTTATTCCCAATGCAAACCAGATACATTCTGACTTCATGTTGAAAATATTATGTATGATAATAAATTGCAATGCATGTTTCAAAATTTGTTTATAATACAATTCAATGAATAATCATTTTAAAATAATCCTTCGAGTAAAAATTAAATAAGTTGAACATTAGACTATAATAACAGCACCATGAATGATCCCTGAAACGATAACTCGAGAAAACATCACAACAAGAAACATGATTAATTTCATTGCTTTTATTAATGTATTATATACCCAGAATTTTCTTGCTCAACATTGTTTTCGAAGGTGCACTCTGTTGATCCCATCGAAACACGCATATCGAGGGGTAAATGATCGTCATCAAATTCGGCATCTTTCCGCCGATTTTTATTAGGAAAAATAGAATTAGTAAATGTAGAGTCCTCTGGACTGTTTAAAAGCTGAGTGAAATCAATTGTAACTTCATCTGTATATGGAGAATTTATATTTCCATTAATATCATTTCCAAAACTTAATCTTCCACCATTATCCATTGCCATGACTGTCATATCAGCCTTAAGAGATATGATTTCAATGTTTCTACTTTATGGGCCAATTAAAATGAAGTATTTTGTCACGAGGATTCATTCCCCTTCTCCGTTCCAAACATTTATTTACATAGATACAAAGTAGCATATGATAAGAAAATATCAAACAGCTGATACACAGTAGTGACAACTTTTCGTTACTTCTGCTAAAAATAAATAGATGGCGCTGACTACACTGAATTATCGGAATACAAAAATTTATGATTCCTCCAATCACACAACTTATTAAAAAAGGATAAAAATATTTCTAATCAAAAAAGGAATCAATTTTTAATCTTTATAAGTATATAAGTGTACGAATCATAAAGTACTGGCTTTATATTTACTTCTTTATGCAAAATAGTATCATATTCTTAAAGGAAAAAAACTTTTAGCCTACGACAAATTATTTGGTTGATTGATTTGAAGCTCTACTGTCTATTGTTTTTTAGCAATAGGCTAATGAGACTGAGATCTATTTCTTACAGCCTATGCACAACGGCTGCGAACATTCATGAAGAGATTAGAACCCACGAATGCATATTCTTTGAGTTACAAGAGCATGCAAGCTTGTAAAGTACCTTTCAGTCGGGTGCACTCTAGAGAGTGAACAATATGGACATTTCTCCAGAATCCCAAAATTCAGGGCTTGCATTTTGGCTACAAGGGGAAGAAAAATATTGAAAAATGCGAAACACCGAATTGATAGAAATTTAAAATATAATTTTTATCTTTTTCTAAACAATTGGCAGTTTATATTTTATTTTTGTTTATGTCTAAAAGCTAAAGATATTTATAGAACTGAATAAATTTCGTGAGATTGTGATGTCAAAATATCAGAAACCTAGAATGAACATTTTATTGGACTCTTTTTTGCCCAAATAACAGCCCATGTTCGTAAGGTCATCGATTCTCTAAATTTCTGGAGTGCATTTATGTCGAGATCAGGGAATATCATGCATTGGCTACACCAAAATGTAGAAGAGGAGATTTCTGTTGAATGTGCCTTTCCAACAAGTCCTAAACAATTTCTCTTGGGTTAAGATCTAGTCTTTGCAGTCAGAGAACTTTTAGATGACTGATTCTCAGTGAACCGACCGTGATCGAGTTTTTCATGATGTATAGCTACATTATCGTCCTTCACCTGCGTACTAAAAGTATAAAACTGCAGAATGCAGTTGATCTGATAATTTACACACGTATGGCACTCTGTGTGTTTACTCTCAACGAATACCAGATCATTTCCATACCAGCAGAACATGTATCACACTACGGTTCTCCCATTAGACCCTTGAATAATGTGAACAAGGCAAAAATTCATGATTTCATGGGGTTCTCGACAAAATTGACTATTCCCATCAATGCAAAACAAGGTATACTGTAATAAATCTGACCAAATAACTTTTCTCCATTCTTTTTCAGTCCACTTTTTTATGTTCAGGTACCACTGCAAACGAATTCTGGCATTCCGGAAGAAATGAGAGGTTTTCATTTACATAATCACATCCTCTACAATATATGCGCATGGCTCGACATGATCGTTTAGACTGGAGGGGTGACTTAGTTGAAGTACAGTAAAGTCCCTTATCTACAATCATTCGCAGAGGACCGACTTCGATCTTAATTGATTGAGTCCGACCCACAGTGACGTCTTTTGGAAAAGAACTGTGGATTCTGTTGATGCATTCGAAATGGCAGCTTTTGACAACAAAGTCAGTTCTACCGTCTTCACAATAGTGGTTCCTGCTAAACAGACCCCAACAATAAACTTTCACAGAAAGAACTGTCGTTTTTCCCATTCTTTTGTGTTTATCGGGAAATGCAGCCATATATCTCACTTATACTAGCAATCTGATGAAGTTTCAGCTACGTTACAAATAAATTTTGCATATGCAAAACACTAGCGAGCATTTGTAAGAACCCGTACAGGTGTTTATTTCATTGGCCAGTGTATGTATATTTAAAAGCTCTTATTATCCGCCATTATTGGTTAAAAATGTTTTTAATTAATTTATCAATAAAAATTATAAATAAAAATGTACTACAGACCCCCTAAAGTTCGAGTTTGCTTACAGTTCTCTAATTACTCCCAAAGTTGTTAACACAAAATTGGTCAATCTCAAACCGCGTGAGAAGTTTTTACTTTTCTATCTTACGTTACAAAAAGGTACACAATTCTTTAGATTCCTGGGACGGTCAGCACCCTCCTCGGTATGCCTGTAAGAGCAGTAATCAGTTATGAAGGCCGAGGCGTTTCTTGCATAGGTGAGCAATAGCCTTTTTTGCTATAAAGAATTCCTAACATTATCAACAATATTTTTTCCTCCTGTACATCGACTATTTTAAATGAACTTCTAAGCATTTAACCTTTCTCTTGAAGTAGACGCAGTTAGTTGTCCATATATCATGGTTAGATTAGGGAGAATTCTATTTTAACTAATGAAACTATCTTTAGTTGTAGCTGGATTGATTCCTCCTCCATACTCCATTTTCGAACCAGCGTTCGAGAATGCCGATATGTATCTGTAGGACCTTGCACACGTATTTAATGTTGCTTAGCTAGGATTGAAGTCAATCCTTTTCAACACCAAGACGAACGATAGCTGAATGGTTGAAAGCTGTGTTTCCATACCGAAGTCTACGAGTTCAAATTCTCTACTGGCATGGATGTCTGTAGCTGTTCGGAATCGGCTTTAATCAGTAGATCCCAACCATAATTAGTCTTTGTGTAGGAAATGGCAGACCGCAGTACGTTCCATACCTAAACTTTACAACACCAGGACTAATTACGATCAAGATCTACAGCTGGTTGGTTGATGTCATGTCCATTTAGAAGTCACATAACTTCTCATGAAAGATGGTTGCCTTTGCCGCTAGAGGTTGGACTTCTAAGAGTGGATCCTCGCTATTTAGAAGAAGGGATCAAACAGAAGAAGCTTGGCTTGTCACCTCCAGAGCTATCGCTTGATAATTTGGAAGACATAACGACTACAAACTTATTTTCCGCGCTCCAGCCGCCATTAATGAACATGATGGATCTTTCAGCCTGCTCGAGACTAGATCCCGCTACCCTTCGGGTACATCACTGCCTCTGTCGACTGATCTACAGCTTAAAACCGAATATGAAACGGATACGAACTTCCTTGTCTGCAGTGGGACATGAAACTAGGTCAAGGTGATTGGGTTTAATGGAGTACCTAGCGAAGTGGAAGCTCTTCATTTTAACCTCCGAACGTAAGCAGATCTAAACATCAATTTAGGCCTCTAGGCAAAAAGTGAACCACACAAAAATTTAATACACTCCAGCTCACAAGGAAGCGAGGAGGTTAGTACGTTCTCATAAAAAATTATGAGTAACCATCGCGTTGTCTAATTAGGGGATAATTAGACTGGAACCTTGACAATGACCAGTAGGTATGGTTAACAGCAATGCATGGATTCAACATGAAGTTCAGAAATAATAAAAAATATACAATAAAAATTATAGGGACTATAAAAAATTGCAACTTGGTACAGCAATTAATAAAAATAAACAAAATGTGACAATACTAACAATAAGATGAAACTATACTCTACTACTGAAAGGCAGTGCTCTTTTTATTGGAAACATTACCTGTTTTGAACTTTGTTTAGCTGTCGTGGTCTGTACTATCTAGAAGATCATTGATTTTAAGCCGTTAAAACATTTCTCTGAAGATAAAGATTTCCCCCAATGTTCTTAAAATAAGAATTTTGTAGAAATTTCCTGTCTTTCTTGCCCTCTCTGAGCAAGCTTGAACACCTGTTTTATTTTTGTTAAAATGCCAATGAGATAAATATTTATTTTATATTATATGTAATTTATATTTAATTTTTGAGTAGTTGTTCATAAAGGTTCCAGCACACTGATTTATCAAGGTGACTATAATGCTATTAAGATGATACTGAACTAAAGCCATACCTTTTTGCTCTACAGTCATGTTTCAAGAGGGATGAGTGACCATGACTTTGCTGTTACAAACATAAATATGAATTATTTTTGGCTATGTCATTCATTTGATAATCTATATTTCAGTACCTTTTTTATGATTCGAAAAATGTTACAACCCACTAATTTATTCCTTTCTGTTTCTTATTCTTACTGTTTATCCAGTAGTGGATAAACTATTTTTCCTTTGTAAACCTCCCCTTCAGAATCTGATTAGATTCCTTTGGAGCACTTTCTCTCAACAATGGTTATAAAGAAGTATGGTTTAATGTTCCCCTCCTTTTTTTTTCCTTCTCTATATAGCATAAAAAAAATATGTATCTTGAAGAAGTCTAAAGCAAAGAACGACTTGGTGGCAGTATTCAACAAAGACAACTCAGTTCAAAGAGTGTATTGACCATGGTACGAATTCTAATAAAAATTTTTTTAGCTTTTATTATGGCTTGGATTTGGTTTGGTTTGGAGTGCTAAGTCTACTTTTTGCAACACGAGGGCTAACGAGATCGGGACCTACAGCTTAACAGTGATTCTGAGCTGCTACGAACATTTATGCCAACGTGGGAACCCACAAACTCCGTACCGAAGGCCAGCACCCTAACCAATCGGCCATCATTCGGCTATTATGGCTTGGAAGCTAGAATATTTGCCACCCACAATGGCTGCATTATCAAATATTCGTTCATGACAGTTTTGAATGTCAATTTTTAAAGTTTTAAATCAATTTAATACATATTCACATTACCATTACAATTTAAAAAAAAATTCTTTAGGTTTTTGCTGCTTAAATGTTGTAACATCTAGGTATTGTTTGTTGTATTTGCTATCTAAAGTCTCAGCATTTAGAAATACTCCATTACTGGTAATGAGTGAAAGACAAAAATATGATTTTAAAATACTTCCTTCTAGAACATATTCTTAAAAAAAGATGAGCAATTTTTCAAGTTTATAAAGTATTGTTTTATAAACTACAGTCCCTGTCAAATAAATTGCAATTTCATACTTTAGTTGTTGGTATGGTTTTAATTGCTATTGTCTACTGTTTTACTCACAAGTGCTAACAAAATCAGGACCTACTGATTAAACTCGATTCCAAATAGCTACAGACATGTGTAACAGCAACAAAATTCAAACTCATGAATACACTTGACTGGAGAAATAATTTGAATTTCTTATGTTTAAACAATTATCCTCAAACCATAAGGTAAATATCAAAGTGATACTGTTTATTTAAAAGGCTACAGTCTGAAAAATAAAGAGACAAACTGTATACAGTTGTCACAGTTTTCTTTTAAAAGAGTTTGAGAATGCCTTAGACATTTAAAATTTTAGGTGATATTAGATTGGTAACATAAGTCAGGTGTTATGTTCCTTAAGTTTAGAACATCTTTTCAATGAATAAAGAGAATCAATGATATGACATTCTTGTGAATCAGATTGCTTTTTGGTATTTTCATATATACATATATTTGATTACACAAGATTAAAATTATCAGGAAAGAATTGTCTGTTTTAATATTTTCCTTAACTGCACACAGAAAATTATAAATATGGCATTGCAAAGAAAAGCAATAAATTTTTAGTTTGTAATAAGTGGCAGAACTGTAGTTATTCAGCTGTTTTTGAAATCTTAGAAAAGTACAAAAGTCATCTAAGCAGGAGAAGGCTTTTTGTGTTTACATTTGCAGCAAGTAATCACTGTGCAGCATGAAGTAAGCTGAATGTACCCAACAAATAATCAACATCATAGTATGCGAAGGTGGTATAACTAGTTTCAGAAAACTGGTGAAAGTCTGGGGCGATCAAAGTCCTACTTAGCTACCCTAGTAGGATGCCTTACTTAATACCATGCAACTTTTCCTTTGGTAATATGTCAAAGATCTTGTGTTCATACCACCTTTACCTACAAGTTTGCACAAACAAACAATGTATTTGTGATGCTTTGCAAACACCTAATAGTGAAGCATCACAATATGTTTGGCAAGAAATGGCATACTGCAATATTAAATGGGTGATTAAAGTCATAGAACACTTCTGTAACAAAATTAAAGTTTTTCTTTACAATAACATATTTATGTTTGTATTTATAGAAAAAGGACTAGAGTTCATAATTAAATTCTTTTGCTGATAACACTGTAGAGTGAAAATTAGTTTGAGAATCTTTAAAAAAATTAATTCTTAAACTCCATATCACACCTTAGTCTGATTTTTAAGCCCCAGGCCATACCCAGGTTTCCACGAAAATATTGGTCAACATCAAAATATCCTACATCAAATGATCCCTTCTAAATCATACCTGAATATATATATATATATATATATATATATTTTGTTACTAGCAATATTGGTTTATATTCCCCAATACCATTTTTTTTGTAGTAAACAATGTTTAATGAAATTTCCCACAATATCACTGAATATCCTTCTCAATATTTAGCACTGTTGACCATGTAGTAATTTTGTAATGTAAACTGATTCATGTAGCTTTTTTTTTTTATTGGATTAGAAGCTTTAATTTTAAAAGTTGTATTTCCTGGTATTTTCCCCTAGAACAAAAATAAACAGCAGTCCAATTCCACTTGACTTGATCCTGAAAAATCTCCATCACAACAATTAGATGTTGTACTTGTTGCCTCATACAGTGTGGAGAAAAAGCAGAATTGATTCACCTCCATTTACATACAGCTAATGTAATATTACAAACAGCGTTAAACGTCACAAGATATCAATGTTAAAAAAATATGATATCAATGGGTGTTTATATTTTTTAACTACCCTTTATTTTTACGAATATTGATATTACTGAACATTACTTAAAATGAGACGTTAATCCCTTCTGGTAAAATGATAAGTCTAGCTCATCATTTGTTTTTCATGTCCTACCACACAATGGTGATCTCCACTCATCATGCAGCTAAAGTTACTATTGAATATAATTTAAATTTCTAGTGTACTGAATTTGGCAACACTTGTTAAATGTGTTGTACAATAAATACCATAATGAATAAGAGTAGACTATGAAGGTCAAAGTGATTGGAACAATTATGAAGAATCAAAAGAAATAAGTAAAATTTACATGATACTGATAATGAAAGTAATGATAGTGAAATTACCTAGAAAGCAAACATGTGCTAGGCGATTAATAAGTGATAATAGTGAAACTTCATAAAAATAATCAACAAATGGTGTGTAATGTGACGTTCACCAGTCATGAAAAAATGCATGAAATTATATTTTTTTTACATGTCTGACATTGCACTCTACAATTTATATGTTTTATATAGAAAAAATCAATACCAACAAAATCAGAATAGGGAGTTTTCAATTGGACAAGGTAGATCTTACACTAAGTTACACTACTGGATTATAAAACTCATGGTTGTCCTTCATATAGTGACACCCTAGCTAAGTTATAGGCTAAAAGATAGGGACTTTTTCCCGTGTACATTACTTCAACTCAGAATAAATGTAAAACCTGTTTACCCTTTGCCTTAAAACATCGTATGAGAGATGTGATCGTATTGATGTGCTTAAAATTAGGACCTTGTACCACACATGATTATTCTGTCTGGCCAAAAGTGAAAAGCTCGTATCAGACATGTTATTTTTTTTTAGGCGGTAAAGTTTTTGTTTTATTGTTTGTTACAATTGCGATATAAGAGTTGGTCATTTATTCTTATGCGTAATCGCAATAAAGTATTATATAATATACAATAATTAACTGTTGGTGATTAAAAAATTAAAAAAAATCTAAAAATTTAACCTAATGGCAAAAAGGAAAATTGATACTAATGACGGTTCTGGTAAGTGTCCCGATTACACATAAGAAACTGAAACAGATGTCGATTTGGATACATCTGAAGATAGCATTGTAGTTTGTCCTGTAAAAAAATGTGTGCAAAATTTAGTTAGTGATAAAAACTGCTTCTGGTTACAACGCATGAGAAAAGCTTTCATTGAAAACAGCACACACAATTGCCACTCGATTCATAAGGCAAGAGGTTAAGAAGTGCCATGTGAGTTTCAAGAATAAAATAAGAAGTCAGACTACCTGGCAGTGTAAACACAATGAGGATTCCTTTGCATTAATCAGTGTTTTGAAAAGTACCACACACTTTTAGACTTAACTATATACCTTAAGATTTTGCTTCGATTCTTTTTAAATGCCTTGTTTTAAACAATTTCAAATTTTACATTCTGTTGGTCAATATCAGTTAGATGTCCAAAATCTAATGTCCAACATTCAGAAAATTGGTCAACATTTGTACAGCATTGACAGATATATTTGTGCCACCTAGATAGTTCTCAAAATGGAGTAAACTGCATGTAGATAAGAAAAAGATGAGACAATTTCAGGATTTTTAGAACTCTCTTTATTATGTACCCACCATGTGCTTTTGAACTTTCACTACTATTGTTGACAATAATACACAAAATCTTTGGGAAGATAATTCCTAATAAAACAAGAAAAATATGGTGATGGTTTTAAATATGATTAAAACACACAGTTTGGCAAATGAATTTGGAATGCATTCCAAACATAACATTCAAGTACATAAAAATATTTCATTCATTTAGACTTTCAGTAATCAACATAACGAATATTATTTATAAATAAACTAACATTTCTCATCAATTTAACTCTAAAACTTATATAAAAGAAGTACAGTTGATTATGTTGATGATTTTTCCAATTACTTCCTTCAATACATCTAATGCTTGCTTTCTTCAGAGCTGACGACTTTTCTTGCAATATTTGATTTTCAGCGCAGGACAGTTTAATATAATTACATTTCTAAAATACATTCACTCTATTTCTATAGTCTTTTTTTTTTTGCCTTTTTGATGTACATGAAGAACAGTCCAACTAAATGCAAGTTGCTGTATAATGACAATACAGAACTGATTATATCAGTGATGCAACACTCCAATTGTGTCTAAATTTCTAATACACTCAGATGTTTGGAATACAAAGTTGCGCATTGCTAACAATTAGCAGAACTCAAATAGTCAATTTTGAATGTTATATACTCATTACTGCAACTAGCATTTAACCAGAAAAATACTTCTTAATCCCACATTAATTTATGAAAATAATTCAACAGGAATGTGAACAGAAAAATCATATGCTATGAATGATTTTATAAACATTTAAACAGTCACAGATTGTATTACAGCAGAGTCAGTCAGAAAAATACAACACTGCCAGCAGCTATACATTAGGAACAAAACAGTATATATATTCACATTTTATTTTTATGGGAAAAAACATCTAACATTAAATATAACAGGGACATTTAGAATAGCTACAATACAATGCAACAAATCATATTTTTACAAGATTATTATTCATCACATTTTGGTAACTGTAAACGCTAAAGAAATAAAGGCAACGATTCAATTGAAAGCCGAAGCTCTTTAGCCAGTCCAGGTTCAATGACGGACAACCATTACCTGCAATAAAAGAATAATTACATCACTAAACGAATCTAACTTTGTAATAAAAGACAACCAAGCATATACTTTAGTGTTTTTCAACATTTTTTTTTTTGGTTGACAAGTCACTAAAAATACCTGAAATTATGTTGATTCTAATGCCCCTTGGAGAAGCCTAACACATCAACCAGTGATTACACATTAAAGTGAAGGGTTGAACCTTTCACAACAGCACATTATGATACAAGAATGACTTTACGCTCAAAGTGGTTTGGTTTGGTTTGATTTGATTTGGAGCGCTACAGTCTACTGTTATGCTCAAAGTGGGTCCTTGTAACTAAGAAACAACGACCTAGGAGAAGTCTACCAGGCTAGGCCTGCTACCTCTAGAGGCATTGTTTGAACATTAAAAACAAATGTGACTTTGAACCTATTTTAAGCATACTAGCTGCCATTGCCTGGTTAAGCCTTGAAACGATAACCATCTAGGTACGAGCTCTATGTGTTTACCGACTGAGCTACTAATATTTATTTATTCATTTATTTATTAATATACACACACACACACACACACACACACACACACACACACACACAGGGAAGTGAATCCACATTGGATTGGGTACAGTTGTAAGTAAAAAAGTACCCAAATGAGAAAAAGAATTTTGGGAAAATAAAATTGAGTTTATTGTAGCATGATCTCTTGTAGGCTTGTGGGGTTAAAAACCCATACATCAAAATTTATAAGGTGTGTGAGCAAGTCAATCAGGGTTATTAATGGTTAATCCAATGGTGACAATGACGTGGAGTAGGCGAGACAAATTATATAAAGCATTATGTAAGAAGTGCTGATTGAAGCAGGAATTAATTTTGGTATTTTTGAGCTAGCCAAGTTGATAGAAGGAACAAATTTCAGTCACCAAGATTTGCCAGAAAATGATAGAATTGCCCCAAAATTATTTTAAATTACATAAGTTGGTTAGTTTTTTTAGGTTAATAATATCACTACATACATACATATATAAAGAAAACAAGAAAAATTTGAAAAGATTACAAATAATTACAGACATCAATTCTAAGTAATAAAACTAATGTATTTCAATTATCCTGATCGTATCTTATTTATCTATAATGAGGCTTTGTTTAGTAATATATTTTACCAGATATAGAGTGATCTCCTTATGTATAATCCAGGAACATTAGAAATTGTATTTAATTTTTACTCAAAATCCTGTAGCTTTCATTGCAGAGGTTTTTTTTTTTTAAATATTTATTTCCCTTTTTCTAAATTTTACATATTCAGAGAAGTAAGAATCATGAGTCTGAATATGACAAATTGAAGTGTGATTAACAAAAAATGATTATTGGCCTGTCATCCGTATCAGGTAAGAACTAGAAAATGCTGTTCCCCCAAAAATAACTTTGCATGGACATGGGGGAAGTTCTGCCTTCATCCTTCCTTTCTTCAAAGCATCTCAAACTACTCTTATTCTACTTTCCATACTAGGGCCAACACCCTTGGATCTCTCTCTGTCCTTAGAATCTAATGTGATACTTCTGTTAGTACCTCTCAATTCCTCCTTTCCTGTTAAAAGAAATACCTACAAAGCATTTTCTGGGGTTCAGTCTCTTCAAAAATGCAAATAAGGAGACTTAGTTTTTAACAGATTATGGCATCCACTTAATCCATGATATGTTATAGACTCAGATGCAGTTACAGTCTATAAGCACTTATCTGTTATCTGAATCTTAGACTTTGTATTTCAGCAATGCCATCTTTATAATGACATAGTAAAAGTGTAAGTTTGATGCATTAAATTTGCTTAGTCTGTAAAGTTCCTTATATGCCAAGTTTTAGGCATGTATTATACAGAAGATATAAAAACAGGATATGAAATACACAGTATAATATGGTGTATATTAAGCAGAAATGACTATGGCATTAATAGGGTAAAAGAAAAAGTTTAGAATATGGAAATTTCCTCTCACCTTTCTCACAGGGCACCAAAGGGATCATTAACTGATGTTGCTTGAGTGGATAGCCCAGGAGTTGCTGATGACATGAGAGGCACCTGAGGAACAAAGCCACCAGTGTATACAGGTTGTTGCATTGGAACATTTGGAGGAATAACACCCATGGATGCTGGCAACCCACCCATAGCTGGAGCAACTGGTCGTACACCACCAGCCTAGAAAAAAGTAAATCACCTTAACACACATGTGCACATTAACTCTCATATGTACCACAATTGTCTATTTTGCACACTGTTTGAAAAACTTGGATTACCAATAGTAAGGAAACAGCAATTTCATCTGATGTAACATCGCAATTTGCATACACCTCTGTGTTTGTGGGGGCTTAGTAAAAACAATCGCTTAAAGTCCTAGACTTTATTATCTTGACTATATACAATATATACACAATACAAAACAACATCGTTTGGGAGAGAGAAAAAAACGTTCTCTACCCTCCAGCCCCCAACAACCAACTGCCTTCTTGAAAGACCACTCGCAAAAATAGGGGGGGGAGAAAAAGGGCTGAGAGCAAGGGAGTGGTCAGCGGACCGGACTCAATATTTTACTCAGATATCCAGTATTAAATAGAAAAATTCAATAATGAGTTGCAATATATTTTATATGTGATAAAAAAAATAAACATTAACATTACATCTACCAAGAGGGGTCAAATGACCCCATTTTTCGTTATTTTTGCCCTTATAAAAAATGTCCAGTAGTTTTAGCGTTAAAATAACCTTCAGTTTTATTTTGAGTTAAACTTTGGAAGATTCATAAGCAGATAAAATTTTTGAATAAACACAGGAACTTATCCCAGTTCTTTTTTTGCAACTGGGCAGTTATTTTAAAGGTCAATTAGGAAGATGAGTTTCTCTGATCTTATTCTCCCTTCAATCCTCCAAGGTTAAAATAAGAACTAAGTATATCCTTGCAGATGACAAATTTATGTCATGATTGGCAGCCAATGTGTTAAAATACCTTTTTGTTCAATTTTTGTTTTAATAAACATGTTAGACAATTACTACGGAAAGTCACAAATTAACCCAAATGGAAAAAGAATATTCTTTCCCATTTGTACTAACAAAAATAAGTATGTATAATACATAAACCATAGATTTTGAAATATAAGCCAAGAATGCACTTTTTCTTTAAAAAACTATCCCAAATTCAAAATCCTGTATATAAGCTGAAATGAAGAGTTTGAGAACTATTACAGGATGGATTGCACCATAAAGTAAATATAAGAACAATCATATACAATAAACAAATATTGTACATCTTGATACCAATAAGAAAAGACAAATTTTAAGTTCCTTCATGCTTAGTTTATTAATTTTACAATTGTAAGCTGATTTTTCTCAACTTCTGCAATGTCACCCAGTTTGAGAATCCCAGCACTAGATCATGAAGCCAATAGTATTTTCACTTATTAGAAGTCAATGACGATGGTTTCAGCTCTCAAAACCCTATCTATAGCTAGAACTTGTAGGTTTGTTATGATATTAGCAAATCTGCTACAGATGCAGTATTGCAATTTTAATGAGATTATAGTGTAAGTTCAATTTTTTTTTTCAAAATTTCATTTTTTTCTCACATATATATTTTCTGCCTATTTATTTTTTGCAAATTTTGCAACTTCTTGGTTTCTAATGACAACAAAAGGTCAAGAAGAATCTATGGGTACCCCTGCTATGGCTCGACGATGACGAATGTAGTACCGCAGGGATCACCACATACATATAACCATCCTCAGAAGGGATGCGTATGGTGCAGTTAAAATAACAACTAACTTTCAACATACACATTTATTTAAGGTTATATAAACAATAAATAAACAAACAAACATCAGCACCCTCGATGCAACTGAGCCTCTGTGCTACTGGCACGCTGACTCTTATGTAGTCAGGCAGCATACAGCTCTTTTGCATATTTACATTGGTGTGCTGCCATAAATAAAACTACAATAATAAAATTTTACAAAAGTGAATAAATATCAATTCACATTACTGCATGTCAAGATACATTACAAAACACTTTATAATGACTAAAAATATACAAGAAATTGAGATACGACATATGGCGTCAATAGTTGGCAAATTGCATAATCACCACAAATCTATACTACATCTTTTTTGCAAATCTTTATATAAGCCTATTCTCTCCCCTCACTCCACACACACTTTATCCAGGTAATAACTCCAAAATTTCTCTGCTTTTACAGAAATACAGTATTATTATTTTTAACCCAGGTTATTACCCAGCCTGCCGAGAAACTGATGGGGAAGAAGCAATTAACACAAAGAAGCCTAAATTACACTTAATATTACAGAAATAAATACCATGTAAGGCTGAGGCTGAAAGACTCCAGGAGCAGGAGGTTGCTGTTGGAATGCACCACCCATTACACCTCCCCACTGACCAGCAGCAGCAATAGGTTGACCCTGGAAAACAAGGAACTCAAATGATTTCTACAATTAAAATTATTCTTCCTAAATGGAAAATTGTACACATTACATAGCATTAACATGAATCTGCATCAACAATGCCCAAATTATAAAAGATAATCATTGAAAGCTGTTGCAGAACCAGTAAATTGCAACCACTGAGGCCATTGCACACTAGTGTGCTACAGCAATTATTTTCTGTATAAAACACTAAAAAGTCTATGTATATATAATGCATATATTTAATAAAAACAAATAAAACAAAAATAATTACAAGAGCTTAATGAAATTTAATAAAAAATTTTTAAGTTTTTCAAAAACAAAACATTAGAGTTTCTGAAAAATAATCTGATATTTTACTTCACAGTCATTTCTAGCATCAAATTGTCAACATATTGTTAGATGTCATCCATTTTGCTATTCATTTCAGCATTGGCATGTGTCTAAATAATTATGCATACTTTTCATGATGTTCATCATTTTGGAAGACATGGAACAGGAGCTGCATTATTTCATTTTTGCTGTTGGAATCTACATCAATATTTTTTTCAGCTTTGAACAAACTGATACAGTAGGTCAAATAGAAAGACCTGTGCAGCTGGTGTTTTTCCATATTTTGTTTATTCCCAGATGGGAAATCTTTCTGTGTTAAGTGATTTTGCCAAGAGGAAAAAAAAGCATGAAAATAGATTGGGACTGTTGAATTATTATGTAATAACTGATATTTTTCCATAAGCATCTTTGTATTAAGCATATTTCACTGTATATACTAGTGCTTTGCTCGCTAGGTAATTTGTTGACATGTATATATACCCAACATATGAAAGTATAAATTAATACCAAAACATCAATTCCCTTTAAATCATTCTGGTTGTTCTGAAGTAATTTAGTTGTTATGTAATAGCTGTAAATTACAAGGCTTTCTTTGATCCATGAAAAAAAAAAAAAATAATATTTTCAGAGATTTTAAATTAGTAACAATGCTAGGGTCCACAACACAAAGGTTTAAAACCTTGATCGTCTTTTTTACTGAGCCTTGGGATTCATGTCAGCTGAGCTTTGCTTCAACTACTGAACTATTTTTCTAAGTACAATTGGGGATTATAAATTATTGGGTTTGTGTACAATAGACCTCTGGTCACAATGCCCAACTTTAATTTTAAAAATTATTTACCCCTTTACCCTCTTACTGCTTTGGGTAATTATACATACATTGCATAGTTGACATGTAAACTGCCATGAGCATGATGCATTCTTGAAACATTCCTCAGACATTTACTGTTTGTTGTATAATCACACTCACTGCTTTTAAACTAAATAACTAGACTTTGAAGATTTTAATTTTATAACCCATTCAATTGTAACAATAAACAATGTTTAGACTACAAATTGTGCCTCTGTATTTTCAAAATACACCAAATCATTATGAGCCAATACAAAAAAAAAGGTGGCACTGGGAAGAAAATTGCATAAGTTTTTGTCAGAAATTAAAGGGATTAAAAAGATAAAACACTATAATATTCCTCAAATGTTTAACTAGTAAGCATGTTACTTAATATTTTTAATAAATTAGTAAGAAGGCTGAGCTTGATGTGACAACAGGTATTTTTATTATTTGGTGTCTTTTGTTAATTGGCAATCTTAAATCACTGCATTCTATTGCTGATAAAATCACTTAGAATTATTTGTTGAAAAATATATATTTTTTACATCAATTAATTTTTTCAGTGCATTCATGTGAATATAGCTGCGGAAAGATGTGTATTGATATGCCCACCATGCCTTGAGAAAAAAAGGCCCACAACACCTACATATATATATTTCTGAGATGGGTATTTCTTTATTCATTGGGAACCAGTGGTATAAATTATATTAATAAAATATACATTAGAATTACATATAATAAAAGGATTTAAATAGTGACTGTTTTCTGCCTAAATACACATGTTTCTGGGGCCCCAAAATACATGGCAAGAGAAATTCCTTCGACCTTAAGGGTCTACTGTTTGGCAGTTAGACTATATACATCAAAAATTACCATTTGTTGATATCCATGCTGAGGTGAGGCAGTCCAGGCAGCATTAGCTGGGACATTAGGGACAGGACCAGGAGCAACAGGTATGACAGATGAAGGAGCAGTCCAGTTTGCTGGACCAGTGCTTTTCACTGGAGGTTTAGGAGATCCCCATTGATGACCGCTTGGCCTTGAAGGAAAAAAAAATCAAAGAAAGAAATCTTATTAACTGGAAACTCATGACAGTATTTTGAAAAGAAATTTATAGGTATAATTATATATGTAATTTATACATACATCATACATTTTTATAATGTATAATGTAATTCTTGGCATAAGCCAAGAATTTCCTGAACTTTTTCTAAAGATAAAATGGGACAGGGCTTACACAGTGAAACTCATTTATACAAAACCTGCTTGTATAAAACATTTCTCATTCCCTGGTAAAATTCCCAGAAAGCCCATGTACTAATTTATTGAATTATGCGACTATTTAGAGATATGAAAAGCTTGATCCTTAAAACTTTAGCAACACTCTCCATTTTTAAAGAATTTGTGACCATTTATGATTGGATTGGCTCTGAAGTATATTTTTCATTTTTCTTTGTCACAGCTCTTCTTAAAGAGGTTGATAAATCCCATTCAAACAAAACCTGAAATGGTAAAATTAAAATTCTATTGTCACCCTTTACCACCATTGAAAGAAAAAAAAAATGAAGAGCATTTTATAAAGGCTGTTCCAAGTTTTTTCCGAGAGCTCTGACAAAATATGGTGAAGAGATTTCAAACAGAAAATGAAACAAATTAAAATTATCAATGGTTTAAAACATAAAATGAACTTATTTTATAAATGACATGATTTATGAGCATGATAGATAAGTTAACATGTCTTTAATTTTGCTTTTTGCTTAAGAATTTCAATTTAGTTTCTTTAAAAAAATAGTTTTTAGGTTTAATTTGTTTTTTATTTATCATATCATTTGATTTTACTTTCGTGCAGACGTTTTTATAAACAGGGTTTTGTATGTCTTTATTTAATTCATTCACTAATATAATTTATTTACCTGTTTAAAGAGAAAACCAGATTTTTGCTTAATTGAGAATAAGAAAATATGGATGTATTTTTCTAATACCAGTTTAGGAGTGCAAAAGATACTGACAGATGGCATTGGGTAGCACTTTGCACTTCCAACCACAGGTTTAATTCAATCTAATGAATTGACTTAGCTTTGCATCCCAGTTTGGTTAGACAGACTGAGGACCAAGCATTATTTGGGATTACAAGTGTAAATTTTAGCATATTAAATTGAAGCTATCATTTTTTTTTTATAAATTTTTAGATAAAACAGCTTTTTTATAATTGAAAAGATAAGGGACTGATACATGAGAATAATCATTCTGTTGTATAGTTCAGATATTAAAATAATTTTTAGCTTTTTTTTTTTTTTTTTTTTTTACATTTAATAAAAGAATAGAAAACTACAATATTGGTTTTATGTTGTTGTAGATGGAAATGACACATATTATAATATTCACATACAGAAAATATTCAATTATACGAAAAAGTTTTCCTCCCCCTCCCTTTCTTTGTAAAGTGAATTTCAACTGTATATTAATCCACTGAACACATGTAATATAAATCTTTTTTGGTTATATTTTTTGTCATTTTGTCTAGAAAGTTGTCAAATAGCAGTAACAAATGAGAAATAAAAAGAATATATTTAACAGAAAAAAAGAAATTTGCAAAAATGTTGAACACAAAAACCACAATTGAAATTTTTTTTGACTAGTTTTACCAGTGCAATATCTTGGCAAAAAAAAAAAAAAAACTCAACATTTAAAAAACATGAAAAGAGGACCTATACTACATCTGTACCAGACTGGTTAATCTTACAGAAGACATTTCTCTATAAGCTGGATACAAGTGTTAAATTTCCAAAAATAGCACATTTTTATATTTTAAATATATATAGCAATGGAGCTAGTTTAAAATTACTGGACGTAATTATCATATGCGAGATCATTTACAATTCTGAAAACAAGCTTACTGGCTATTTTCATAGATTATCATTGACAAATTTATCATCTTCAGCTGATTGAGAGTAATGTTGAAAATAAAAGGAAAACTTCAAAACCTCTTAAACATAAGTCATTTAAAATTTTAGAAGATGTTTGAGGTATTTTGCACAAAAAATCATCAGTTTTCAGGAACAAAGCTTGTACTATTTATAGAAAATAGTGTTTACCGTTAGACACACAATTCTTTAATAGATTAAACAATGTGTTAGACCTTTTATAGACATTCTGTAGACATGCAGTAGTTTAGTGAACAAGACAGAAGTGGAGGTCATAACCCTCTAAAATGATTGCTATATATCAGGGTTGGCCAAACTTTTGGGATCTATGGTCTACTCCATATTTTAAAAAATCGAAGGCGGTCTACCAATGGCAGAGCTAAATTAACGTAATGTACATGTTTATATATTTTCAATAGCAAAAAAAAATGGTAAATTATCTAATTTTTCGTAAAACACTTAATATTAATATTTACAAAATAAAAATTTACTGACGAAAATAATCAAATTATTCATATATAAAAAATTGACCATCCTATTCACTTCGTTTAGTTGAAATTTGGCACTGTATATTTGAGACAAGTTTGTGGTCATATTGTGGCTGGCACAAGCTTATTGCAATGCATAAACACAAAATTAGATGTTAATCTGTTAAACGTAACCAATGTTTGGTTTTTATGGCATTCATGGTTGAAAAAGCAGATTCGCAGAGATACATCGATCCAAAGTATGATCTGAAATACAAAATCAATTTGTAAATATTTGGAAACGTTTCCTCAGAAATTAATTTCCAAAAATCAGTATTGCTAGATGCTCTGGATTTAAGAAATATATCGCATCTTAATAATTTCTTCCTCGACCGTGACTGATGTGGTATTTACTAAATGTGTATATCGAATCAGTACCATATAATGATTATATGGTATTGATTCGTTTATATTATAATCTAAGCATCCCACTTCGTCAAGTTGTTTCTATTTAATTCTCCAGTATAAAATGACAAATTCATTGTATTATATTTTGCACAGTTTGTTTTAGGTTTTAAAGCATAAACTGTAGTAAATTTTTATTCTAAATAATTCATTAATTCTATGTCATAAGTCAAATTGTTAATATCTAAGGCCATTATCAGGATGATCGCGCAGACTACCTAAAATGTCTTTGCGGTCAACGTCTTGGCCACCTCACCTATATATATATATCCCCCCCTCATGAAAAAATTTTCTACTATTTCTGACCCTATGTATGCATATATGTATAAAATTATCTTTAAGTCCACATCATTGGAGGAATTTAAATTACTAGCTAAGAAACAGAAATTTAAACTATGGCTTAAGGAGGCTGGGTACTAGCATAACAGATTCCTTTAAATAAGATAAACTTCTGGGAAATATATTCCTACTAATGGATAGCTTGGAAATTAGCATTTCTTTAAATAAACTTGCCCACAATGAACAGAAAATTCTTTAGGTCTGGCACTTTTCCTTTTATAAAAAATTATATTAGCTAAATGCTAATTATTTGATTTACAAAAAAAGTAAACCAAAAATTCATTCTTTTCTCCCCTGCTTAAAAAGTGTATCAGACAATCACCAATAACTTTCACATTCTCTCATATATATGGTCATTTGTTAAATAAAAATATATAAACCATTCCATCAATAGACCTATCCCTCTCCACCAGACTGATATATTGACTTAAAAGAAATCCAATATAGCCTGTACCCAGCCAATTTAAAATTCAAGAATTGAGTAAGAGATAATTTTACTTCTTAAGAGCTTGTTTAGGACCATTGATATCCAGATTAGAAGCTAAACTAGCTAACGTGGAATCCAAATCTCCTTTTAATATACTAGATCCAGCTTGTTTTTCAGTAGCTGCTGGTTTAGTTACAAAACCTTGAGGTTGGAGAGTATCTCCAAATGCATCGAAACCCCCTGAAAATACAAACATTTTTTTATTCCATACTAGAATTCATAGTAAAACTGATCATGGCAGATCTTGTGCTATGTAAATTAAATCTACAAATACTAAATTAAAATGCTATGCTATGCTATATACAAAATAAAAACTAACAATGCTAAAATTAAAGCAATAGTGACATAAAATAACATTGATAAAGCTCTAGTAAAATAAATAAATAAATAAGGCTTTTAAAGATACGATAGATTAAAAGAAAAAAGTAAATAGTAGAGCTTTGTAACATGACAAATAGCTAGTTAATTTAAATAAATAATAAATAAAAATAAAAATAAAAACACTGAAGGACAAAGTATATTCATACTGAGTTGGGCAGTAAGCAAGTTTAAGTTTATTGATAAAAACAAAAAACCATGAACAAATACACATGCAAAAAGTACAAGACAATATGACCAATACTGAGTAAGAATAACTTAAACTTCAGAAGTGTGACATGACAAAAACAAACAGTTAATCCAGGCCAGTGAAGAGATAAGTCACCTGGCATTGGAACTCCAAAGCCTGCAACTGATTTAGCTGGAGAGCTCATTCCAGATGGGGGTGTTCCATATCCTGGAGTAGATGAAGCTCGGCCTGGAGTAGAAGAGGGGGTACCGGCAGCACCTGCTAAATTATCTAGCCTGTTAAGGGATGTTGAGGCAGGAGGTGGAGTAGCACTACCCATAGGAAGCCCTGCTCCCATAGGAGGAAAAGGTTGACCAACTAAACCAGGTCTAGGACCAGGAAAGGCTCCAGAAAAGGTTGGAGAGGCAGCTAAAACAGGAGAGGCTGTTGGCTGCATAGCCTGATGAAGATCAAAATTTAAGTCTTCTATTCCTGATAATGGTGCTGCTGGCTTTTGTGTTACCGGCATGGGTAAAGCAACTCCAACAGCATTAGCTATTGCCTGAGCCCTAAGGTCCTGTGATGGACCACTATTTACTGAACCTAAGCCAATGTCAAGTCCCCCAAAGGGCGAGGGTGGAGGAGCACATGGCTGAGCTGACAATGGTTGTTCTCCAAGATCACTTAATTCAGAGCTATCAAATCCAAATAAATCTTTTTCGGTATTTTCTGTGGGTTCTGCCTGTGGTTGGACAGACAAAGGAGTTACAACAGCTGTTGGAACAGATGTTGTGGCAGGGGTAGGCTCAAAAGGTGCTCCAAATAAATCATCACAAACAGTAGTTGTGGAAGATGTATTAGGTGCACTAGCAGGAGGTGTGGAGGTTGATGTGCTACTGCCCCAAATAAAGTCTGCCGGTTCTTCACTAGCCGATGTGGCAGGGACAGCAGCTTCTTCGGCAGTCTCAACTGCTTCTCCAAAGCCTCCCTCTGGCACATTGGACAATATTGGTGTGGTACCGGCACCCCTCATAAGTTCAGTAGTAGGAGAAGGTGAAGTGGAACGGCCTCCAAAAGGTTCCATGACAGGAAGACTAAGTTTGGTAGTAGTGGTAGTCTCTGGAGCTGAAGAGAAAATTAGTTCCAAGGAAAATGTTAGAGTAAAAGAAATGAAGGAGAACATTTTGGGACAATTTTTTTTTCTTTTTTATTGAATTTTAAAGATCAGATTCCACTTTCAAGGGAATTGAGCCTGACTTTATTTCATGCTGAAATATTCAATCAAAACCAAATTATTTAAATTCCTCCTTCACTTCATGAGAAAAGTTCACATGCAAAGTATAAGATGTTAGCTCAGAATAGTGAAAGTTAGCAAGAAATTTGTTAATTTTACAAACAGATTTAATTTTTGATTTAGGCAGGGAGTTAATATGCCAACAATTTATATATTCCAAACGTTAAATTAACAAGACCTTATAAATATATATACTATATATACTAACTATCCATATTTAATAATACTAAAAAGAAGTATTGAAATAAAATATGTAATTGACACAAAAATAAGTTTGGTGTGTGAGAATTAAACATACGAGACACTGAAGCTATAATACACACCTGATGCAGTAACGGGTGTTGTTTCAGCTGGAGCACCTTGGTTAGCTTAGAAATGGCAAGCAGAAATTATGTTAAAGCACAATTTATAAAAGAGCACACAGACAATACACAAAAGCATATAAATAGTTAAAGCAAATGCAATAGGCCCATTAAAAATTACTCAACATACACATTTAATGAATAAAAAGACACTGCATTAAAATCTTTATAACCAAAATACATTTTAAAGTTACTTCTATAAAATTTTACACAAAACTATCAATTTTTTTTTTTTTTTGTTAAAGTAAGACAAATATGTTAAAATTTTTTAAAAATAATTTAGTTAAATAACACTAATACAAAACAAATGCATGACATTAAAATTAAGAACATATGAAATATTAAAACACCATCAACATTCCATTAACTAAAAAGACAGCTTTAACAATACAAATTTCACAAGAAACAATACGGATACACAAAATTATATGGTAAAAAGCATAATATATAGATCATTTTGCTACATCCTTACAATAAAAATTTCTAGAAATCAAATACCTGCAGTTGGACTATCTCCAAATGCAGCAGCAAATGCAGCATCTGAAGCAAATACATCTCCAGAGAATGCATTGGAAGAAGTGCCAAACCCTAAGGATAAAACATTGTCATGAGAAGGAAAATAGATGCAGATATCAACATTTATATTGTTGCGTACTCGCATGAGTTTGGTGATTACATGGACTTTGGATAAGACGATACACGAAAAACTCATTTATTAGCAAAAATTTCACAACTCAGTACAGTTCAGTTCATAACAATCTACTTCAAAACAGATACCATGGTTAAATCCAGCAGGCTCTGGGGCTAAATGCTATAAATCAATTCACAGCATACACTAAAATACTGATACATAGTAAGCATCGATTCACTACAACATGACCAGGCAAAGCAACACATCTCTCAACTCTGAAGACTGCTAACAATACACAGAGACAAAAAACAAAGATATATTTATAAACCCACAGTTTGAGATATTTCGATTTTTAAGACTCTAGAACAGGGATGGGCAAACTACAGCCTGCAGGCCAAATCTGGCCAGTTGGAAGGTTTTATCCAGCCCGCAGATAGAATTTTAAGTTGCCGGTCCGAGGCAAATTAAAAGAAATATATAGTTATACATTATATATCCATCCCCTTTTCCACTTCGTTTAAATATTATATCCCAAATTTGTTATCGCACGCCTAGAAGATCAGCGGTATATTTGATTCTTATATGTGAACAAGTTTTCATCTTTGAACCTTAAAAAGGATAATTTCAGAAGTAGACTGACAGATGAGCATTTAGCCTCGTTCCTGAAAATCAGTACATCTCATTTCGAACCTCAGTATAAGGAACTTTTAAGAAAAATTTAACTTGGCCCGCCAAATTTATTTTCTTTTGATTTTTGGCCCGTAGCCGAAAAAGTTTGCCCATCCCTGTTCTAGAAGTACCCAGCCATGACAAATTTACAGCTAGAACAGTCAAATTGGGCACCAAAAATGTTGAGGGTTTTTTCCTCACCAGAAAGCCATTTATAAGTTTTGCAACAATATATTGCATATCTGTACACATTTCGCATTGCTTTTGATACATTTATTGGATTCACTGATTTGTGGAATCTGACTACAACTGGTAATCTTCCTTAAGTCAAGAATGCATATCCTTTATCCCCAGCAATGAGAGATAAGAGATGTTTTCATAAGTGATCAAAAGGATGTTGCCAATTCTCAATTTGTGTCTTAAATTCCCTGAAATAAAGGATAAAATGGATAATGATTTCAGATATTGGATATCTAGAGCTCTCATCTCTCTACCAGATACAGATTTACAGATATTTTAATATCTGATATCTGGTGCTAAAATTTCCTTTATTCTTTGTATATTATTCCAAAATAACAAGTTACAAAATACAGTAGAACCTCGGTATAACGACCCCCCTGTGGGACCAACATCATGTGGTTGTTGAAACAAATTGAAAAAATAATAACATATTGAGCAAAGAAATGATGCAACAGTACATACCTAGAGAATACTTCTATTTATTTGTATTTCCATTACTGAATTTTTGAAGAAAAAAAAGTGACTCCTGTTTCAAGTTCATTTGGGAATTTTTCATTATCATTGATTCCATATCCGTTAGATTTTAAAGGAAATCTTCATAATTAAATTATCTTTCAAAATATTGACACAAGGCATTGATTGCATTGAAGGCTTCTTTTTTCATTCTATTTTTCAAAGCTTGGACGATTTCTTCTCCTTTGTCGGAATTGCAGATTTCTTCATTTCCAGCAATATGGACAATAAAATCGTCCTCATTCCAATTTTCTCCGCAGAACTGTAAAGTTTCGTCTACCACAACAAACTCATCAAAAGATAATTGAACATTTAGTTCTCCACTTTTCGTCATGCTACCTTCCCTCTTTTAAGCAAACCCAAAGAGAGAAGTACAGGTTTCTTGAAGTTGCACCACAGTACAATAATTTTGAAATAGCCCACTTGCTCATGAATTCTGCGGACTAAAATTGGCAGTTGTTCCAACAAAAATAATACGCTTGGGGTCGTTGTAATAATTTAAAAATTAACATTATTCCTATGGTAAAATAATTGTGACTTTTTAAGATGGTCATTCAAAAGAAGGGGTCGTTGTATCGTGGGGTTGTTAAAAAGAGGTTCTACTGTATTATAAATCATTTAATTTTTTAAAGCTAAATTGAATTCATAAAAGATTGTTTAATAGTTTACTTTTCACCTGTATACATTAGTCGGCATGGAAGTAGTCAAAAACTTGCAAAAAAGAGAGTCCTTTTATATAAATGATTTAAAAGTTCTGTTAATACTGAAAGACAATACAAGTCAGCACTCTGCAAACTCCTTAGAGTTGTCTTTTATTGAATTAGTATTCTCACAATACTATGTCATAAGACTGTATGATTACAAGACTTCCTTCACTCTGTACCAGACAATAATACACAGTAAAAATTCAAAATTCTTTTTCTAAAAATGGATTTAAAAGCATTGTTTCAACTGTTTAAAAAGCACTATTACAAATACATAAGAATATGATAATACCTTTGAATTGCATTGTTGCAGATTGGTAGCAATAATGATCACTATTGAGATTTTTCATTTATATAGAATGCAGATTGCAACCACAAAATTTCAATATTTTACAACTGCTCATTTTTTGTGTTGTGCCTTACAGCCTTAAAACATGTTACATTGAAATTGTTTCATTACAGAGAGCAGTTTGCAGTTAAAAGGGGATGTGTATAACTAGATGTTATAACAGTTTCAAATATAAAATTCAACATTCTATGGCTAATCATTGAGTTATGGCCCCACAGAATTATTAAATTAAAAATGTACATTATACTTTTATCAACTATTTGTATAATTATATAAATATATTACATTATATAGAAATAGTACAAAAACATTAAGTCATTTACATGTTATTTAAAACACATATGAAGCATTATATATTTTTTATTTACATAAGGGTAAATAACTGTTATAACTTTTTAATAAATAACATATTTGAATACCACTAAAGTATTTTTAAATAAAATTATTACAAAGCAATACAACAGAAACTACATTTAAAAAAAAAACTAACATAGCGTAAGATTGAGTGTCATAATAAAGACCTAGCTTTCAGAACAAAGGCTAGACATTCGACATATGTTATATACATGCAAATTAAATGTTCCTTTCACTTTCTAATCTTACACATAACTGTTTAGTTGAGCTTAAATATTTTTGGGGTGCATTAAATGCCATTTTATTTGTAAACTGAGAGTTGAATTAACCCATTTGGGATGAACGAAAAAAAATATACGTTTACACTAGATGCAGATCAGGGACTAATGCCGCTGAGTCGAGTCGTGGTTTTGGAATGAAATGTTTACTATCAGATGGCATTACTAATTCATGTTCCTTTCAAAAGATTGCTCTTGCACATTAGTATTTCTCTCTGTGAGGTCAGAATGGGGTCCGTCAAGTGTCTGATATAAAATCAGTTTAATTTACCTTTATATTCACATAATTTTTTTTTTACTTTGAGCTATAAAATAAATTTTAATAGACATTTTCACAAAATAATTGATCTCCATATTTAATAACCCTATATATATTATATGACTACTGTACACAGTTAGATATTTAAAAAAATTGGCTCAATTATAACAGAAATCTTGTTAAATGAAGTTTGAATAATCAGATTCTACTGTGCTATTATTTATCAACCCTTTTCGGCCTGGCATCGCAGTACAGCAAATTTGATTTTTCTATATAATATATTTTACTAACTATACCCAAATAATAATGTATAAAGATTGCTGTATTAATTTTGAGATACAAGTAGAAGAGAGCCTCTTCCCCTCCTAAATACCTTCAAACGAAGAGAAATTTCTCATTATGCCCCTGCAAAACACAAAATTACGAAGTTATGACTAATATAAAACTGTTTGAATTTGTTTTTAATTTTAATGAACATCCAAAAAATGTTCATGAAATTTTTACACATATTTACCTCAAATTTGTCAAAATTGAAAAATTTCAACAAATTACCTCAATCAAATCAGGACTGAAAATTTTTTTAACCTAGTAGTTTTTAATCTTAGATTTTAGTAAATAGTTTAACTATATTTATAGGAAGTACTTCAGATTATATAATACATACTTCTCCAATTAAGATAGGACCTACCTTAGCAAATTTGAACACAATGGCTCTTATTCAGTTAATGGAACATAGTAAAGCATGACACTGCACATAATTTTATAATCTTGGCAAAAGAAAATAGATGAGGCAAATATAAATTAAATGAATGACTACTATTGAAAAAATATTTAGTACAAGAATTACGTGAAAGCACGAATTTATCTTCTATAATGATGAAACTGATAATTTTGGGCAATTACATTTATATATTTTATTCATAAGAAGTAAAATATTACATAGAATCAAATAAAAATTAAAGTCCACAATTTCCTTTTACATTGATATACAATACATACCGTATATTTCCAAATATAACTACTCAAAGGGTTATTTTTCTTTAAAACCTGTATAAAAGCTGAAATGAAAAAACAATTTCTAGAACGTTCAGATGTTGCCAAGAAGTCGAAAATGTCATCAAGCAGGTAAAACAGAGGAAATATTTTCCAATCAAATTGCTTTAAATTAAAATGCTAGACCAACACTTTTCAAACCAATTTAAATACTGCCGAAGTAAAGGACTGGTCGCACCTTGAGACAAATACAAAGACACCTGTTACCACGTTTCAAAAGTGGTGAGTAAAACAACCTACATTTTAAATTTCAATTAACTTTATGTTGTCTTAATTTCACAATTTTTCTCTAACTAATGTAGATTACTGTTATGGCATATGGTTTGATAACACTAGACCATGCAGCCAATGGTAGTTTTACTTTGATGATAACGACAAGTTTCAATTCAGATAACCCTATATAAAGACACTTTTTCTTAAATTTAAACAATATAAGCTTAAAAAATGCTATTTGAGAATTGCGTTTATTAGAAAATTAGCCAATCTGCTATTGTTATAATACTGTTTTGGCACAATTATGACAGTCATTTTAAATTTATTT
The DNA here is from genome assembly GCA_032207245.1 of Pardosa pseudoannulata. NCBI lineage: Eukaryota > Metazoa > Arthropoda > Arachnida > Araneae > Lycosidae > Pardosa > Pardosa pseudoannulata. Next base: position 34,864,000 of record CM063497.1, read on the forward strand.
TTCAATATGTGTGTTCTTATTTAAAAATTTTTGCAAACTTCATTTTATGCCCTCATACATTTCCACTTTTGTCCTTTGCTGTTGTTTTAAAAATCAGTTTCGATAATTTTTGATGATCAACAGCAAAAACATTGCCAAAAAATACATGTATTACACCTGTTCTATGGATCTGTACATAAGCTACAGGCTAAACTGAGACAGATTTTCAAATATTCAGTTTGGTTATGTGTAACAATCTGGCACAAACACTGATACAGCTAAATTGATTTCAGCTTCTCTGCTGATCCGTAATACAGCAACAGCCCATACATGACACAATACTGAAAAAAACATTGTCCCTTTAATTTTTGACATTCATACAGGGGGATAACAGCATTTGTTTCTATATTTTTCTGATATGTCAATGTCATGTTTTTGATAGCCTGATTTCATGAGAGGGGTTAATGATGCATGATTACTATAACTGATCACCTGTTTATCTACATCCTGAAACCATTCTTCTATCTACAGGCATTGTAAGCATCACGTCCATCTCTGTTAGGGGTCAAGAGCGTTGGTTAAAGTGAACTTTTGTTCTTTTTAAGATGCCGAGCACTTCAAAATGCCGAACATTTGAAAACAGCAGTACTGTACCAGTAATGGTCTGTTTGACACACTGATGATTGGAAGTGTCAAGAGTGCCGTTTATCAACTCCCTGACAGACAAAAGAAATTGTGCGTTGTGTAACCGAGTCAGCCGGGAACCGAAGGGTGATTCTGCTACCCCAAGGACAAGGATCAAAGGGGGATGATGGGGGTGTCAACCTCCCCGAAAACCGAGGTTTCCTACTTTGAAAAGAGAGAAGTGGGAGTACTCCCGGCTGAACTTCTAAGAGAGCAGGTTGATCTAGAGTGATCTCCTCTCTGGATGATAGGTTGCATATACATTGAGTTTATTTTTATTTTTTTCAAATGTTTCCTTTTTGTTAAATAAATGAACAGTTGTTAAGTTTATAACGACTGGTTATTTAATCTCCATACCTGCTCTTTATACAAGACCCATGTGAAGTCATATCCAAAATGACTAGGGTGGGACGGACAAATAGAAACATTGCAACTGCTCGGCGAGACTAACAGGCATTATATGAAAATTTGACTTGAAAGATTTTTTTTTAATTGGACCATTCTAATTGCTAAAAAAAGCTGCATTACTGCCCAAAAATACAGAGAGAGTTTTGTTTTGTTGGGAAATAGAAATTACATTCAAGTATTTTCAAGTAATTTTGAAAATGCACAAACAGAACCTATACTATAAATTTATAATAAGTTATTTCATAAAAAAAAATTTTTGTAAGCAAGCAATATATTGCCAAAAAATAGCAGTTAATTTTTTTTAAAGTTTATATTGTTTAAATTTATGAAAAAGTGTTAGCTTTAAATAGTGTTTCTAGTGTTTAAACTATCATTGTTAGTGTCAAATATATTAATGCCACATGGTCTACTACCTTGATTCTCAAACTGAGTACTGCAACAGTAATAAAAGAAAGTCCACTTAACAACAATTGTAGATAATTAAGCTAAAATGTTAAGCTAACTTGTCTTCCTTTGCTACTGTCAAAATGTACTAATAGATGTCCTTGTTTTAGACTAAGCATGGGTGATCCTCTACATTTAGTGTTCTGAAACTAGATATCATGGCATAAAAGTTTACACAGATTTGATTGATAAATCTATCACCTGTTTCACTTCCCTGGCAACATACTGAAACAGTTGAGAATCTTTTTTTCATTTCGGTCTTTATACAAGTTATGAATTTAAGGTCAATTTTTCAACAAAAAATGTATTCTCAACTCACGCATGGTCTTAGGTTTGGAAATATATAAAAGAAAATTATTTTTCTTGAAGTAAAATTACTTTTGCTAGTTTTTCAAAAATATTTTTATTCTAGGCATACTGTACAATATAATGTAATAAAGCTTAAAGGAAATTTTATAATTATCAAAATGTAATTTCATATATTGATATGTTGTTAAATTGCAATATAAAGCAGGTTATGTATTAAGTAAGATTCTCTACACTGCCCGTTCCTATTGGGGTTATTGAAATTCAAAGAGTTGTTACAAATACCTGAATAATTAAGACAAAATATTTCATTTTTGAAAGTATTGAACCCTCTGACCGTCAAATTATATTTGACCTAATCTAGAAATTTTGTTTCTCTTGATAAAAGGATAAGTGGATTAATAATAAATTTTGAATTGTAACAAATGTACATGTTTACCTTTTATGTTATGTTACTTCATTGTTTCAGAAAATAAGCGAGTTTAGTTACATTAAACTCTTGCCTTACGAAACGAGAATGATTGTGTGTGCCACTTTTGATGAAAGCTTTTCTCATGCATCGTGATCAGAAGCAGTTTCATCACTAACTAAATTTTGCACATTTTTTTTACAGGACAAACTACAATGCTACCTGCAGATATATCCAAATCGGTATCTGTTTCAGTTTCTAAGGTATAATCAGGACACTTTCCAGCGCCGTTATTGGTATCAATTTTCCTTTTTGCCATTAGGTGAAATTTTTAGATGTTTTAAAGAATTTTTTACGCACCAACAGTTAATTATTTATTGCATATAATATAATACTCTATTTCAATTACGACTAAGAATAAACAACCAACACTTATATTGCAACTGTAACAAACAATAACGCAAAAACAAAAAACTTTATCGCCTAAAAGCAATAACATGTCTGATACGAGGTTCTCAATTTCGGCACAGCAGTACAATCATGTCTCCCATACATTGTTTTAAGGTAAAAGGTTAAAAAGATAATTTGTACACTTCCCCCCCCCCAGATCTCGACAGTCTTAATACCTAGTGTTTCTTCTTTGCAAAATTTAGCACATCAAGATTAGGTTCAATAAAAAGTAAAACTCAATTCTCATAAATTTGAACATTTAAAAAAGTTTTCTGCAGCTTCTCACAGTGCTTTAAGAAAAAAATGAAATTCATAAAGTTAAAGATTAATAGAAGACATTTCAGCATGCTACTGTTGTTTATTTGAAGATTAAAAAGTTGAGATATGAGGCTACTTTTCATAAGCCAAACCAAAGAAAAGTTATTTCATATACATGCAGATAAAGGTGGGCTGGTACCTGCCATATTGGATTTCTCTAGTTCAATGGTAACCTATTGAAAAATAAAATTTCCACTAGCTCACTAATATTAAAAACGTAAGTTTTAATTATTTGTGAGAAATTTCAGTATATTCTCTTTCAAAACAGACTTAAAAAAAAAAAATCTTAGAATTAGCTGTTGTATTTTGTAGTACAATTTATTTAAAGGCTTCTTAAAATGTAAACTAGCTAGAGAGAATGTTATATTCCCTCACGGGTCTAACATTAGGCAAAAGAAATCTTATGTGGCAGATACTCATATAAAGTACATTAAATTACAGATCCCATAAATCCATATCAAAGTCATGCATATTGTAATAGGAACCTTTTACCCAGAATAATCAAAGTATTAAAATTCAGAACATGAAACACATGCAAGTTAGGTCATCTATAAGGTAAGGAAAAGCAAGATGCTTTAACTTAAGCTGAAATTAAAGAAACTGAGAGGTTTTAATTTAAAACTCTTCAAAATTGTTAAATACAATAAATTGAACATCTAAATAAATCATATTGCAATAGTAAAATCGCAAGAGATTAGCAAAAAGTGTACTCAAATATTTAAAAACATTCCCTCCAACATTGGTCACTAATCAAATTGTAGCACTTAATATCAAACTATGCGGCATCACGGTTTGAATGTTGTGATGGATATGTGTAATTCGATTTATATGTGCAAGTGTGTTATCTATAATTACCCTATTAATTTTTTTGCAACTTTTAATGCCACTTTCATGATGAAAAAAAGAGCCTCAATTAAGAGACATCAATAATTTCTGATTCCTAAACATTAACTATCATGAGAACTACAGTGAAAAAATTGAGGCTTTGATGATTTGTATTTGATTTTTACACCATAAGACTGCTTATTTCCTACCAGCTAGCATTTTCTGTTTATTCAGAATTGCTAAGATAGGACAATTTCCAATGAGAATGGTATAAATTTGCTCCCAAGGAATATAGTCTAATGTAGATTTTGTGGCTTTAAGACATGTAGACAGATGTCTAAGTTTCAAACTTTCCAAGCTGGAATTTTAACAGACGTTGACATCATATTACTTGTGAAATTGTAAATCACTATTTTAATCCTCTGGAGACGCTTTTTCACATGAGAATGATAGAACTGTTTTGTACACAGTACCGTGGGAGCACAAAAACATTGGTCAATACATCAAATTCTGATAATCTGCCAATATTGACCACCATAATGTAAAATTAACATTTAAAATCTTGATATTCATAAAAATAAATATTTTCTGATATTGAATAATATCTCACGCCTTTCAGGGTTTAAGAAAATATGCCACAAAAATTATGAAGTGTCATTTTTAGCACTAATGGATATTTTCGTAATAAATTCATTTTCCGAAATGACTACAGAATATTCATAACAGTTGGAGGGTGTTTTTGAAGAACTTAAAAAGATAAACTCATTTGCCAAAATGCTACTTAACGAGTAGCAATTTTTCAAGCATATTTTTTGGGGGGATAATAAACCCTTTTATCAAATTGATGAATATTAAGCAGTAAGAATTAGAAAAGGGAAAAAGGTCCAGTTAAAACACCTTGCTTTTTTTAAAAGAAGCATGCATTATAGAAAAGCACAGCTGTGAGATAGCATACTGACCGAATCCTCCCAAGCAGGTTGTTCCCAGAGTAGAGGTGAATCTTTGTCAAACTAGAGCAAGAGAGCAACATATCATATGATCAAGCAGCATGTATAAAGTAAAATGGTTAAGGGAGGATAAACTATATGATGATAACTTGATATAAAGCTGTAGGATAAATCCTATACTATTAAGTAAACAGCACAGGGAATCATGTTTATTTGTATAAGCATATAAATGTCACTAGTTAATAAGCAAATATTTTTAAAAGAAACATATTGGTACTTTTTATAAAGAATATTTAGAATGCAAAGTATTATGTTTCTAATTATATAAATTACAAAGAATCTGAATTTACATTCCATTTTCCATAGAATGTAAAACCACTAAGTTCAAAATGTTAATTCTTTTTATAATATGTAAAATCATTATAAAGTAAGTGACTAAATTTGAGTTCTAATTGCAAAGGTTAAAGGTATTAAAAAGAAAGATTTTTTTTTTCCATTTCATTCCAGCATATTAAGAACAGTGCAACAGTTTAATACACTAAGTAAAATTTACAAAATAATGTACATGAAAATTATATTGTATAAATGTTTTCTAATTAAAGTTGCTATACCTCTTCATATGAAAACTAAGTTGCTAAAATCTCTCAAAAATTAAATATTTCAATTTTATTTTACATTTTCTAAATCAAAATAATAAACACTGGTAAAGTCTTTAGATTTAATAAAGTTCATAGCCTTTAAACATTTGGAATATTAGTTTATCAAAGGAAAATACAACTAAATTTTTAATTATTAAGTGTATTAAGTATAAATGTTTTTTTTTTAAAGTTAAAATTACAACAGCTCAAAAGTTTTTTTAAATAAATAAATAAACAAATAAATGTACAGTGAACTAAGATTAGAAGAGCATTAGGTTTGGAGCACTATGGTTAAGTCTTTAAAAATGATAATTATATAGAGACCTATTTAAAGCCGATTTCAAATTGCTATGAATATTCATTCCTGCAGTAAGAGTCAAACATCTAAAGTTCAATAGTGAAAATTTGCTTTTAAAAAGATTGCTATGACTACAAGAGGAACAATATAGGTCAACAGCATCACCTGTGGCATCATTGATAGCATAAAACATTTCTAATTGGAAAATTAGAGTTTGATCTTAAAATCGAAAGATTTATTTTCTGTATATATTAATATTGTTAGTACAAGTTAGTAATGGTAATTAAAAAGTTTATGACTTACATATGTTCTTTGGAAAACTGACTATTTGAGAAAACCTTTCAAAATCATTAGTAATACGTTTACTCTTAAACTGTTAAATTTAAGAACTTCTATAAATACTATTAATTTATGAAACAAAATGTCAAAAATTCAATTTAATAACTGATATAATTTGAAAAGTTTTGCATCTAAGTGGTAATGATTAACCACTGTTAAATGAGTGATTATTCATTAATATTTTTCCTTTTATTTTATTGCATGTTTTAAATACAAAATCAAGTATCAATTTTCTTATTGCTTTCAAATCACCATGTGTTCCTACAAATTTCTTTTTAAAATACACTACCTTTCAGTAGGAATTAAGTGTTCTTTACAGAAACAATAGCATATTAGGAAAGTAAAAATTAGAAAACATAAGAGGGTTTGAATCTCCCGAAGCTTATAAAATAACTAGATGGTTTAGAGCAAAATGTATCTGGTTTTGAAAGGTAATGTACTAAATTAGATGACTAAAATGGCAATTTTTTTTAAATTTAATCGAGAGTTAAGTTGAAATTAAAGAAAAAAAAATCAAGGTAGAGATTATAATTTTTACGAAGTTCCTACATTAACTATTATATAGTATTAGATTTTAGGAAGTATTTAAAATTATTTTTTTAAGGACAGGTGGCAAATATCTGATCAATAAAATATATACCTTGAGTTGATTCATCACTTCAGCCTCCTCTTCTACAGCTTTCCTTACATTTTCATCCACTTTCACTCCATTAACTTCTTGCTGCGGTGAGTTGCTTTCCCCAGCACTGCCAAACGCATTGCTCGTGTGTGACAAAGCAGATACAGCATTTTGCAAATTTGTTGCTCTAATGGTTTTAATTTCAATTTGCAGGGAAGTAGGGTGGGGAGAAAATAACACAGGCAAAGGCAAAAAATAAAAAGAAAAAATTCATGCATAACATGCAAAACTAAATACATGCACACAATAAAAAGGAGAAAATAAGATAAATGGTAAATTAAAAAATGAAAATGTTAAAAATTAAAAAACAATAAAGGAAAAATATTAATCTTTCTAAGGTTTCATTTCAAATCAGGAAAATATAATCATAGCATTAAAATGGGAATTAAAACTAAAGGAAACTGTACAAAAGAAAAACAATAGAAAGACAAAGTTCTAAACTAAGAAATAAAAGTAAGGAAAATGAAGTGCACACATTCGATTCTATTCTTAAAGTTTCTGTTATTTTTAATTTATAGTTTAAATAATCATACTAAAAAGAACAAATGATAATGTATATATAGCAAGGAAACCAATACTTTTTGAACAAATTTAATGTTTTCATACCCAATACATTTTCGTGTTTAATGTTCTCTAAGAACAGAATTCAGAAGGAATCAATATCAACACATTCAAATAAGGAAAATTTTGTACATCTTACCTTCAGATTGATTTTTGAGGATAAATTTTTTAGTTATTTCAATAGGTCAATTGCAGTTCAAACTTGCAAACTAAAATCACTGAATTATCCAGACAGCACAAATATCAGTCAACATTGTACAAATGTTTGCCAATATTTTGAATGTTAGACATAAAATTTTAGAAAGATGCTTATACTGACAAACATACTGTAAAATTAAAATTTGAAATTTTTTAAAATAACGCATTTAAAAGGGTTTATATTGCTTATACTAAAAAATGAAATTAAATAAATTTCAGTTTTTACGAAATAGTTTTTAATTTTTTAATGTTATCGATGTCATACAAAGTTGTAAAAATATTTTAATACTCAGTGATATTCAATATCGATATTCATTAACATAAATATTTTCTAACATCAAATGATATCTTGGGACATTCATTGCAATACAGAATAATTAGCTGAATGAATGAAAGTGAACTTATACTGCCCTTTCTCCACTCTGTACAAGGCAACACAAACGAATAAATACTATGACTATTTGTAATTATTGCAATTCTTCGAAAAGTGAGACAAGCAGAAGTGAGCTTCCATAAATTTATTAAGGGAAAATGCTAGTTAATACAAAGCTTAAAGAAAGAAAAAGCCTTACTTCAAGAAGTAAATGAATTAGTTTGCATGGCAAAATTACCATGTGATGAACATTGCTAAGTATTAAAAAATGATATTCAGGCTTATGGGGAAAATATTGACAAACATTGCTAAATACCAAAATAAGTTATCCAAGAGAATAGAGGAAATATTGAGCAACATTGCTAAATATATATATATATATATATATATATAATCCAATTTTTATGAAATTCCATGACAAGGAGAAAGCTCAACAGCTATAAGTAATGAGAATGCAGTCAGGCCGACATTGAAGAGAACACAGAAGTCTGATTTAAACTTTATTCCAGAGCAATAACAATGTACATCCTTTCTACTTAACAGACAACCAAAAGCCACAGAGTTCAACTCTGATCGGACAGAGGTGCACCCAAAAGCGATGACAGAAAGAATTTTTCCACAGTAAAAAACAACTTACTAAGTGAGTTAAATGCAATATCAGCAAAACGCGAACCCATGTTACGAAAGGGTTAGGGAAGGGTCTATGCTTATTGAACTATGCTTTGTAGAACATTATAATTTTGACATTGGCTGATATTTTTGTGCTACCTGGATACGAGAAAAATAGGTTCCTGTTGAAGAGAATTGAGTTCCAATTTTTACCGTATTTTATACAGTTAAACTTGACCAATTCGAACTGTACAAATTTCAATTGAATACTTTATACAATGTAATAAGAAAATCACATACATTTGAAGAAAATGCAAGAATATTTAGTTTATTCAAATTTGGAAAATCCTTCGAATAAAAAATTCCTCTACCCCAAAGAATTCATAAATTTTCATTAGAACCACATTTTTACATTGTAATCCATTTGCTAATGAAGCTGGTAAGTTAAAAAAAAAGAAAGATGAAGCTGAAATACTTCCAGCATAGATTGTTCTTTTCCATATGTTACCTGCATATGCAGTTGAATGGCCTATGTTTTGGTGAGAATATTGAGGTCTAGTAGCATTCATTGTTAGATGTGAATAATTTAAACAAGGAAGTTTACAGAGATGTGACAAACATAGAAAATCTTTGAAAAAAGTAAAATCATTTTGTCAGAATACAGCATAAAATGCAAAGCCAATGTAAGTAAGGCATAATTAGCAATAGTATTATACCCAGAGAGATGTTATATTGCTTCCAGCAAAGAACACACTCAATGTGAGAACACTCAGTGGCTTTTTAGAAGTAGAATGAGCAAATCAACATAAATTATTGATAAATTAAAGACATTGATGAATAGATAGTACGAAGTCCATTGGAAGCTATGATTATATTACTAAAAAAATAAGTATTTCTGAAGATTAAAAGAATGTTTAAGATACTGTTTTCCATTCTGTATGTGAATTTGAGGATTTTTTATGTTGTATAAAACAAAAACAAACAAAGGTTATTGTCGTAGTACATGACTGTACTAGTGTGATGCAAGAGCACTGGAGACAAAGTTACTTTATTTTTGCCACTTATCTCAGATAGCTGGTTGTAGAGTAATAAAGGTGCATTCTTAGCAAATTTTTTCAATGATCCCCACCACTTCTTACCTTCCTCAATGTCCCCTGACTTTGCTTTCCACCATTTCTTCAAACAAATTTTGAGTTAAAAGGTCACCAGTGAAAACAATAGCAAGCTATGTTCTACAAGCATTTGCTAATTAGCTGCAAGTACAACTACCACTAAGTTGCATATACATCATCCAACATTCTGGCCAATCAGCTGAGAGTTAAAAAGCAAAATGACAATAATTTAATTGCGTGACCCGAGGATATCCCAATAGTACTGGAAAGGCATCTCTAATTGAATAGGAAAAAAGAATGGAGGAATGAATGGGAGAAATGGAGCAACTGTCTGGCAGGCAACGGTTAATTGTGTGTCAAACACAAAAATAAAAATTACATTTTTTAAATAAGAAAAAGGCTGGGTTTGATTTTTTAACCATTTTTACCCTTTTAACATTGATTTATTGCAGAAGGCAAGTCTGCTACATATTCTTAACATAACTGGATAATTTTAAACGTTTTTGTCGTCCTTCAAATCAAAATTAACCAAGTTTAACTGTAATTTTCTATCAAAAACAAAAGTCTTTTATAGAATAGCATCTCATTTCTCAAAGCATTGCTTTTGGGTAGAACATTAAGGAATTTATGACATCAAATATCAACAATGACTATATTTAGTTCGACGAATCACAGAGTAACATTTAGGGAATACATAGCACAAAACACAGAAAAGATAAGAGTACAAAGTTCATACCTAGCTGCAGCAGATGCAGCTGATGTTGAGCCTTTTCTACCTTCTAAAGTTGCAAGGTGTTGTTCCAGTGCCTCTAGCAGACTGCTTGGAGCCTTTGAAACAAATAAAACAATTATATTGAAAGAAAACACAGTTATAATTATAGCTTAGAGTTTATATTATGTATATTCATTAATTCATGAAAGCACTAGTTATGGGGAAAAGCAAATCTAAAAATGTACAGAAATAATTAACCTCCCAAAAGGAGGGTACGGCGGAGCCAGGGCAAACCTTAACCACTAGAGAAATCCTGAAATGGGCTTTATACAGTATGCCTAACATGAGGAAACCTGAAGTATATTACATAAAAAATTTATAATCTTATTTAAACTAGAATTAAATATTTTGTTGCATACTAATAACTGACTGGCATTTTAAGTTTTTACACCTTTATGAAGTTATAAATATAAAGACTTTTTAGAAATTTTAATACCAAGATATATCCCAAGAGTTTAAAAGGGAGGGGAGGGGGTTGCTGTATATTTCACTTTTAGTAGCAAATTTCATACACGAAATACTCCATATTACTATGAAAAAAAAATTTAAAACCATTAAAAAATAGAAGTTACTAAATAAAATTAGTACATTGATGAAAGTTGATAAATCTTCAATTTGACATTTTAAATAGGTTATTTTAAATATTTGTTAGGTTTGGTTTGGAGTACCAAACTCTACAGATTGGCTACATTAAAGATAAAACTAGGACCTACTCAGACATGCCAATATTCAGGCACTTGTGTCCAGAGCAACGGCATGGTTTCAAATTTTAACATGCTAATTACAGATTACACAAAAGTACATATCTTATTGGTTTCTGAATTAAAATTAAATGTAAAATATTTACACAGTAGTAAATCATAAAAAGTAAATTTAAATTTATGCATTTAAAAATTTGAGTAGCTTTTTCAGCTTTAATAACTTATTTTTCGGAACATTGTTTCTAATAGCAACGTTGACCGTGATTAAAATATTTCCATTTTTCTATCGTCAAGGAATATAGTGTCTACTAAAATTTGACCTAAATTCAGTGTAGTTTTTTCCACCCAGAACTGAAAAATTTTAACAGGCAGTATTACTGTGTGAAATAAGTAAAATTAAGCACTATTTTTTGCAAAACTTTGTATTTAATTGCTAAATTCTAATCTTAAACTGTTCAAAAGTTTGTTATTTTCCAGAGTTGTCAAATTTTCTCATTTCTCCGGAGCAGCTCCAGAGAATTTCGCATGTTTGCCTACTGCTTAAAACCAAATCCAAATGGCTATGAACATCCATGCCAGTAGCAGGATTTGAATCCACAATCTCTGGTACTGATGAGCACTGCCTTACTCATTTAGTCATCATTTAGCAAATGATTATTAGAATGAGGCATAACAAACCAAACTGGTAACTTCAACTAAATAAGCACATTTAAAGTACAATTTAAAAAAGAACATTTTCTCAAATAATGTCCTAGGGTCATAATCGCATATATATAATGAAAAAAAGTTCATCATACTAAACAAATGTATTTGTTGTACATATTTAGTTGGCTTTCAGTAGGATTAGCAAGTTTTGAACAGGACAGCTCATTATATATGAGATTAAAAAAAAAATTTATTGCTCATTTGTAATTTTCATGTTTATGAGTATTTAAAAGAACTTATTCTCTCTCTCTCTCTCTCTTTTATATATATATATATATATATATATATATATATATATATATATAATTCTATATTTAAATTCACAAAATTAGAACTAAAAAAATAAAACTAAAAAGGTACAGGATGCAGCTGCCAACATGAAATTGCAATTAAATTTTTTGAAAAGTTTTAGACAATTGGGCAAGTATTAAAATTTTAGAAAAAAATTCTAAAAGTTAATATTTACAACTAGATAAATTATGAAGAACTAAATATAATTATTGAAAACAGCATTTTAAACATTATAAGGAGCATTTTTAAAAACTGAAAATAAATAAGGAACTAAGACAAACAAAGATAAAAGCGTACTATGTGATACGTCAAGTTTTTTATAATATTATTTAATACACATTTATAAACCTATATACATTTTTAACTTAAAAAAATTCTAATTAGTTTTGTCTTAAAATTTTGATTACAAAATTAATTGTTAATTTTAAATAACTGTGGAGATTTAAGTTTTAATTTATGCTCCCAGAATTTGTGATTGCAGTATATATTTAAGACAAGAACTTAAAGATGCAAAGAACTTAAGCATGCAAAAGTTCAACATAAAACAAAACAACTCACATGTTTAGAACTAAACATAGGGAGGTTTCCACAACGACGTGCTAGCTAAAAAGGGGTGAAAAAAGTGCCGATACAAGAAAGCTACTCTCATGCAAATTAAAGGAACTAAACTAAGTGCATGGATGACTACTGCTAATGCATATTAGATTTAAAGTAAAGACTTACCTTCGTGAGGTCTGGAATCTCACCTTTATCAATACCAACATTCTGCAATAGAACATTGAATATTTAAGTCACACACACAGATTAAAATATTTAATAGTTGCAAATGAACACCTGTATCTCAGAATATAATTTTTCATTTTGTCTACAAACTTATTCGAGCAAATTTTTTTTTTTTTTTTTTTTGCTTGAGCAGACATTTTAGTAATTTGAAGGAATAAAATTATAAAATATATTTTCAAAGTGTAAAAAAATTATAAAAAAATAAATTTAAAAAGCTGAAAACAGGCATGCAAGTGGTCAGGCTTAAAAGCATGTGTGGAAAGTGATTAAAATAGTGACCAAAATAATCTTTTGACATTAACAAATATAAAAAAATATGTTAATAATGAAAAATGATCTATGTAAGAAGCTTAATAAATTTTCAAACAAAAGGTGTTTATTTTTGCATGATGCTCTACCTTATGTATCACTAAACATAAGAAAAATAAAACTAACTACATTATTGAAAAAATACATGCATTTATTATTTATAAACGTTAAGTCATTAATAATTTGGATAAATGGAAAGATCCCAATTCATTTTATATTTTCTAAAATCAGATTCAAACAGAGCCTTTTTAGATGAAACCTACTGTTGAAAGATTGGCTTATACTACATTTGTTTCCATGGGTTGATATACATGTCCATGGCAACTATTTTTGCCATTAGTGACAAAAAAAAAAAAAAAAAAATTGGTAAAAACGAAACAGTTTCTTCAAAAGCACAAAATAACAAACAAAAAGATTTGAAAAATTTACAATGACTTATGTTGAAAAAAAACAAAAAAAAAACTTCTACATAAGGTGGAAGCAAGCGATAAATCCCTAATAGTATTTTTTATTTATTTTTTATGTTTACATTGTTTAAATGTGAAAAAGTGCTACCTTCAGAAAGGATTGAGTTCAAACTATTGTCATTAGCTAAAAATATTGCTCACATGGTCTAACACTATGATTATCAGACTGGGTGCCATGGTAGTAATGTAGAAAAGTCTGAACAAAATCATGAAATTAAAAGAGACAACATGAAGTTAATTCAAATTTATTTTCTTTGCCAGTTAACATGTGCTAAGATATTTCCTTGTGTTTGTCTCGATGTGTGACCAAACCTCTACCTCAGCATTACTTATACTGGATGCTCTAGTGAAAAAAAATTTAAGCATTTGTTTAGTATTTTACTTTATAATGATTATACAACAACCTATTTAACTACTTTTTTTACAACAGCTTTACAACAAAATTTTCCCCCACTTAACCTGCCTGGCAATATTTTCAACTCCTTGCGATATATTTTACTGTTACAAACCATTCTTTTTCATTTCAACCTTTATACAAGTTTTGAATTTTGTTTAAACTTTTGAAGAAAAATAATCTTACTCCACTTACACATGGATGGCCTTATATTCATAAATATATGGTACGCATTACCCCTATTGTACTTTTACTCAAGCACATTTGCATTTCAATTTAGTTTAAGCATACTACACTAAAACTTAACTGTTAATTCAAAATTAAAATAAAAACAAATTGCAAATAAACAGATGCAATAACTTAACAAAACAAAAAATAGCAAAAAAATGAAGCCAAATGATTTGCAGATTTAGGAACTACTTAGAGAATAAATTCCTAATAATTAACATAAGCAATATCTTTGTTTAAAAAATAAAAAATTACTCACAAGACGACTGATTTTTTTTGCATAAGATTCCTGACAGGTATATCATTTCATATAGTACAATCAATTTTTTAAAAACTGCTAACAATTCAGAGAAAAAATAAAAATAACAGAAGGATATAAATTGCTACTGACGAATTTTTAATACAAAGTTACATAAACAAAACAATTTCTTAACATTCTGTCACATTTCCGTGCCATCAAAAATGTCCTCCCTCTCAGCAATATTTTTTAAACTATACTTTGATATATTCAGTATCAACCGAAAATCTCTGATTCAGTTACAAACCATCTTGTCTTTATTTTACACCATTTCTTTATTGATATATGTTGTGCACCTGTAAGTCATTTTATTTTAGGCTCCTGTTCTTAACAATTCACTGTTAATTTGTTGTTGGCCTAATTTTCATCAACCAGAAAATATTAGTGATTTCCAAACCCTGCACTGCAGCTACTCTCAGTGCTTTAACTAAACTGCAGAGGTACCTCCAATACATATCAATACTATACACAACTACAGTAAGATTAACAGATTCAGAGGGCAAATGAATAATTTATTTTCATGATCTGTTAAAACACAAAAATATAGCTTTTGTATAGTACAGAATTATTAAATTTATATAATCTGTATCATTTATGAAATAGTTATTTGTATCCAGTTTAATTTCAAGTTTTGAAGATTTGTGTTAACAGAAGTTTCAACAAATTATATGCTAATTTAAAATGTTTTTTTAAATATATTTTTAAACTGCTCTAAACAGACCAAAGCTAAGACATAGGGACAAATGGAAAACACATAGACCCTTTTTAAGAGTGCCAGTTACCAAAGTTTGGGAACCACTTCAATATATATCCCGCCCCCAATTATGCAGCTTTATTTTATCCCATTCTATGAAGAAACAAGATCTTCTGAGCTGCTGAGGAGAAGGAATTTGGAATACTACTGGATGCTTAGCAGACCTCCTGATGCCGGAATTAGTGGAGATGGAGTGATCCAATGAGAAGAAAACTAAATCATTGAGGAGAATTTTGCTCGTTGTACCAACTGGACGGGAGACTGGAGTGGCCAAAAGAGAGAGACAGGAGATTTAGAGAGGCGACACTCGCAATCCTGGGCCTCAGGACCATCACTCAGGGGGTCATTGTGACGGAACATTTTGGTACCCTGTGGAACCCCCCCGTGACTCGGCATGCTCGAAAAAGGGAACACTGGGGCCTTGCATAGCCCCAGGAACCGAAAAAAGCCCTAACCTAACCTACTTAAAAAAAAGGGGGGGGGGAGCTGAAAAATGAGTGGTAGTCCCCTCGGAGGTTTGGTTCCTCTTGAGTTCACTGCACCGGCCTGCCCTTGAGGTCTTGGCTGCGACTTATGTTAACCACCTTGTCGAGTCACTCATCATAGCAGGTATTTTTAAGGCAAGAACTCTCAACCGTGTGGATTAGTTTGGTTTTAAGGCCTAAGGTCTACTGTTCAGCTACACGAGGGTTAATGATACTGGGACGTACTACTTAAAGCTGATTCCAAGCAGCTATGAGCAACCATGCCATAAGCAGGATTTGAATCCATGAACTCAAGCACTGAAGACCAGTACTCTACCTTTTGGCCATCATTCAACCCTCCACATTGAGGAATCATGATTTAAAGTCTTTTTACTCAAAACTGTTTAATAACTCCACCTAATTATTGATTTCTAAGCTGCTCTTAGCAAAATTTGCAGGTGTCTTTACACAATTGTCAGCAATTTGATGATCCCATCGAAAGTTAATAAAATGAAAGAAACTCAATAATAATGAGATCAGATGTACCACTGTAGTAATTTTTCTTATTTCAGTAAAAAAACTACTGCAGATCTATGATTAGAACTGTTTACTAAAATATATTAAGGGTATAAAACTGAATAGTATTGTTGACACCATGTTTAACACTAAAACTGTGGGAGTTTCAGTCTACCTAAAACTGTAAGCTGGGGGGGGGTCAAACTTACCCCAATTAATATGAATTCATGTTATTCAAAAGTACACTGCTTTTATAGGCAATGATATTTATTAATTTTTAGATATTAATTATAATATTTGATTAAAAAATTAAGATATTACAAAATCGTAAAGTATATACAGTTAGAAAAATATATGACAACTTGAATAGTTATTAGTTAACAGGTCAAGGTTCCTTACACAGCTCAGGTGCAATTTAAGCAACTTGTTTTACATATATTTTTGTAATTTTTTACATATCAATATTTTACACTTGGAACAAATATCTAGTTTTGCGTTTCCACACTTGGAAGCTTACTAATGAAGCATTTTTGAATATGCATAGATTCTTCAATATTTTAATTTCATAGATTTTTATGGGTATAAAATTAGGAAAAATTAAGAAATTTATTTCAACTTCATAACTTTGAGAAAATTGGACACAAAATTGTTTTTGGGTCAAAATGACCCACCCAATGGTTCTAGTGTTAAGTTAATGAGTTTTCATTTCAATTATGAGAAAAAACTAAAAATAAGATGATTAATCGTTCTTTGTTAAGGCAGATGCCCCTCTTTTTGGAAGTTCTGTGATCGTTTAAAATATTCTCCTTGATGTCCTTATTTTAATGTTATACTAGATTCCTTCTTTTCAATTCTTAAAAGATAATTTATAAATCTTGACATATTTAATAACAAAAGTTTCACATAATGATGTAAAAACTGCTTATTTCATATAGGTAATAACTGTTGTGAGATAAAATACTTCTCAAAAATAAAGAATGATGATGATTCTCCAATTGAAGCACTTCCTGTGATATTTAATAAGAAAATTGGTTTTTGAATGAATATTCAAATATTTTGTTAGAAAATGACACATTAAGAAATATTTAATTGAAAAATATTAATATTTAAGCAGATAATGTTTATTATTTATTTTAAGTTATTGTTGCAAGTTTATATTAGCAATATTCGTTTCTTTAATTTTCTTATGTTCTCGTTTTCAACAGGAAAAGGCTTGTCACCGTACTAAAGGCTGTACATTTATAACTTACTACCTTGTTCGCAATACAATATTTAAAAAAAAAAAAAAAAGTTTTTAAAATTATTTCACTTATTTTTCTAATTATGGTAACTGCTCATTTGAACAGTTTTTATAGAATGTTAACTGTGGGGGGTCAGACCCCTTGGCTCCTCTAATGACAGCACCATTAACACATCATGCTGCTCTTTCAGAAGCACAATGCAAAGACAAATTTTGAAAAATACATAATGGATGAAAGTTGATAAAATTTTAGAATTTTCAGGACAAATAGCCATATTTTAGAACATTTTGTTCTATGATTTTCAAGAATAGTGCAAACTTTGTGCATTCCAATTGAAGTAAAACTTCTGTACTACAATACAAAAGCAAACAAAACTATAGTTAGTGAGATAATGAAATAGAAGGTAAACCCTGGTTCAAAGAGTAATAACATGAAAAAGTTATTAAAATACACATATTACTGGTTAAATAGACACTAAACAGATTCTTTAAAATTGGTGAAGAGAGAGCAAGAAAAAAGTGTTACATACTTCCGCAACTTTCAGAAATTCTGCTACCCTGTCCATTCTTATAAGAAATTTTTTATAAATATCTAAAGCATCTCTTGCATGTTTCTTATTCATGTCAAAATATTTTTCTGAAAAAATAAAAATTTAAAAGATTACATTTCATAAAATTTATATACACTTTCATTAACTCTTTTCTCAAGTGGTATATACACTTATTTATAATAATAATAATAATAATAATAATAATAATAAATAATAAAGAAGTTATTTCCAATACAAGGACATTTATTTTTATAGTCTTTGCCACTACCTCAGCCATAGGTATTTGTAAACTATTTTATTATGAGAGCACTATATATATAATAAAAAATTTCATTATATTGCATATACAACAGGGCAAAAATATTCCCACTATTACAATTTAAAAGTAGTCTCTATTTAGATTGACCAGGCTCACTGGACAATGAGAAGACCTATATGATTTGCAGTTGTGACTCCATTGAAAAAACAGCGAATTCCAGCATAGAATAACTCTGAGGTTTATTAACCTCTTGCCTTATGAATCGAGCGGCGATTGTGAGTGCCACTTTCGATGAAAGCTTTTCTCATGCGTCGTGACCAGAAGCAGTTTCATCACAGGCTAAATTGTGAGCAAACCAGTGGACATTAATAGTACTTCATTTACTATTTAATAAAACCACATAATTTGATAATATTTCATTTCATTTTTATTAAAAAAAACTTAATGTTTTTATTTCACATTATTTTTGTGTTTTTGGTTATATAACAAAAGTAAATATTTTCAGTCATTTAAATATTTTCTATGTAGAATTTATTGCGTGAATAACCTATAAGTGAATAATGTATAATATTAGTCAAAATTTTCTTCTTCATTAGTATCACTTTCATCACTAACTAAATTTTGCACACTTTTTTTACAGGACAAACTATAATGCTATCTTCAGATGTATCCAAATCGGTCTCTGTTTCAGTTTCTAAAGTGTAATCGGGACACATTCCAGCACTGCTATTAGTATCAATTTTCTTGGTTGCCATTAGGTTAAATTTTTAGATTTTTTTTTAAAAAGAATTTTTTAAGCACCAACAGTTAATTATTTATCGCATATAATACTCTATTGCAATTATACCTAAGAATAAATGACTAACTCTTATATTGCAACTGTAACAAACAATAAAGCAAATACAAACTTTATCGCCTAAAAACAATAACATGTCTGATAAGAGCTTTTCACTTTTGGCCCGACAGAATCATCACTTGTATGATACAAGGTTTTCTTTTTAGTCACAACAGTACAATCACGTCTCTCATGTGTTGTTTTAAGGCAAAGGGTTAAGACTAAAAATGAGCTTCTTTACACGAGAAAAGCTTTCCATTGAATGATCGGATCACACACTTTTATCATAAATTTTGCCTAACAGCAAGTGATCATGTGAATACCCCCCACCCCACCCCCAAGAAACAAGAGATTACTCAGCAAAACACACACAATTTCTTTCTGGGACAAAGTGGGACCTTATTACTTAGAAGACCCAAGTTGGGCCTATCATCTCCAGGGGTATAATTTGGGAACTTGGAGAACATTGCAACCACAAACCTATTTTACACATCCCAGCTGCTATTAATAAACACAGATCTTTGGCCTTCAAAATATGATGCTTAAAAGAACATAAAATTTGTAGGCCCAAAACGTCCACAAATAATCTAAACATGCTGAGATCATATCAGACATGCCAACATTCAAGAACTTGTGTCCAGAGCAACAGTGTGGTTTGAAATTTTAACATGGTAATTACAGATTATATATAAGTACATATCTTATTGGTTTATAAATTAAAACCAAATTTAATATATTTACACAGTAGTAAATTGTGAAAGGTAAATTAAAATTTATGAACTTAAAAATTTATGAGCAACTTTTTTAGCTTTAATAACTTATTTCTCAGAACAGTGTTTCTTATAGCAACATTGACCCTGATTCAAATATTTCCATTTTTCTATCATCAGGGATTCTAGAGTTTGTCTACTCAAATTTGGCATAAATTCAGTTAGGTTTTTCCTGCACAGTACTGAAAAATTTAACATACTGTATGAAAAGAGTAATAATCTGCATTATTTTTTACAAAATTTTGTATTTAATAGCTGAATTGTAATCTTTTAGCTATTGAAAAGTTATTTTCCGGAGTAATATGAAGAGTTTCCGGAGTTATCACATTTACTAATTTCTCTGGAGCAACTCCAGAGAATTCTGAGTAGTTGGCATGTCTGTCATACTAAGAACTTTGAATTTTCATAGCATGTAATATTAACACATTGACATTGTGAAACAAGAAATCATTTAGATATAAACCTTGTCACTGGGAAATGAGAATTCTTTTAATATACATTAAAATATTTTTTTTAAGGTTACTAAAATACTCAGGAAAAGCATTTAATCTACATGTCTAACAGATAAGGCTTTTCAGACAAATGATATTCGGTAATAATAATTCAAATACCTTACTACATATTTTAGTAGTGATTAATATCTAAGAAAAAGAAAAAAAATTAAGTGAAAGAAGCATTACTAAAATTAAACTAAAGAACTGATGAGAGAAACTCACCTAAAAGATTTATGATACCATCATTATAACAAGCAAATAACCTAATGAGATCTCTAAAGAGTAACATGAAGCAGGCATTTACAACACCATTACATAAATCGTTTGTAGAACACTAAAAAGGAAAACAAATGTCATACAAAAATAGAATTTTCTGGGGGAAAACTAAGTATTATCCATTCAGAAAAATACCCAATATTAAAACAGAGCAAAAAACCTGATAAAAAACGGTTTTAAATACAAAAAAATTCAACAATGGGTAGTACATTTAAGTTCAAGAATGAATAAAGTTCAAGAACGACAATATGGCAGTGACTGCTAACATTACCATTCCTTATATTATGATTTTCCATTTTACAATAAATATTACAACAACAAAATAGGAGGTACATAACTACATGTCACAACAGACCAAAGGCAAAATTTTAACTTTCATTGGCATATTGTTTTTGAATCATGAACAGCAGCATTAATATCTATCATAATGGAAAATTTTATTATATAGAGCACTGGTTGCAGTCTAAAAAGAATATGCAGAACTAGAAGTTACAACAGCCCTAGAAAATTTTGATCATCTACAGCTAATCCTTTTTGAGTTATACAAGATATATGTGTACATACAGATATCATGCTATTAGTGTTTTTACCATTTGAAATTTTAAAAATTCCATTTAATCATTAGAATTTAAGTTAAAGAAACATATGTAACTGCCAAAAATAAATCAGCAACCAAGAAGTAAAGAAATATATTTGAAGAGGGAAGAAATAGAAATCTAAGGGTCTGCAATCAAAGAGAAACTTTTCAACAAGTTCAATTTTATTATTTTATTACAAATAACTTTAGACTATTCACACATATTAAAATAAATTTTTGTGCAATAGCATTAAATAGCTGCATTATCTGATAACCAAAACAGTTATTCTTGTAAATATCTAGTAAAAAATTGCTAATGAAACAATGGTTAACTTAAATCTAATCTTGGAATAGAAATACAAAAGAAGATGAAAAGTACCAATTTCAAAGATATGGTAAAGAAAAGAATATTTTTAGTTTAAAATCAAAGCTTAGTAAAATTTTTTTTTTAAATAAGGTGAGATTACAAAGGGAAAATATATAAATAGTTTAAAAATTGCTATTTAAATGTACAATGTTTAAAATGATAGATAATAGTCAAACCCAACTAAGAATGAATTTTACTTACATCAAATTCTAATAATGAATCAAGCTGAGTTTGTAATGCTGGCAATGTTTTCAAAAGCTATAATAATTCAAACAAATTATTAAACATAATTACAATGGGTTAAAAGCTCACATAAGTAAAACACCAAAAACTTACTTGTTCTGTATTCATCTGTCTTAAAATGCCATCTTCTTTCCTATATAAAAAATTATAGACTGTTTCATTAAAAATTTTCTTCTCGAATCATACTATTTTAAAAAGTTTAAAAATTACACATACCCCCGTTTACATTTGCAAAAATCAAATGCTACAGTTCGATATGATACAGCTTTTTCGTTCAGATACTTAGCATACCTTCTGATGAATGTTGACATATCATATGCTAAAAGTAAAAGCATGAATTACAGTAAATTACAAGCAAACACAAAAAACTTAAATATATCTGATTAAATAATAACTTACACTGAACTCCTACTTTGTCGAGGAAGCATCCTAATTGAAATGTACAGTTACTAGATGCTAAATATTGTGTAAACCTCTGGGGAAGAAAAAAGTTAACATGAATCAATGATACGAGTTATAAAATTATGAACAACAATTGAGATACAGTGAAACTTCTCTGAGCAACCACCCTTATAAATGGCCAATTTTTCATGGTACGGATTTTTTTACTCTTAGACCTAATGGTAAAATAACCTGTATCAGCAGCCACCCAACACCCCCTAAACAGCCACCAAGTGGGATTGCCCCTTTCATTTTTCGGGAAATTCTACTCACTCCATGCTTTAATTTTGAGCGAAAAAACTCAAGGTCAGGTTTATGGTTGGATATAAGACAAAAGAATAACTTGAAGTCAATTCCCGCCTTTCTAAGAAACATTAAATCTGTTATCTCTTTTGTAACCCCCTCTTTTTTGTCTCCCCACACTCTTCAGATAGGGAATCCCTATTGTGCCATCCATAAAAACTGAGGAAGGAACTGGACAACCGAGTGCTGAAGGTGCCCTAGGGTCTTTGTTTGGAATTCCAATCAGTAAAGTTTAGGAAAAATTGCACCTCTGTCAGCAAAAATGTCATTCACACCAGTTTCATTTGATTAGTTGATCAGTGACCAAGTTGCAACAATGTTGAAATGCGTTTTCCTAAATCTCGAGCTGAGCATTGAAGTTCTCAGTGAATATGAGTGGCAAATTGGCAAGAAAGTTAGCTGAATTATTTAATTGCGGAAGAACGGAAATCAACAAAATCATTTATAAAAAGAATTTGATTTTGTAGGAGTATGAAGACTACAGAACAAACAGAAACAAATTGTAGCCTTTTTTTAAAAATGTAAAGAAGCATGAAATAAAGTACTATTTTCTCTTTAGATAAGTTTTAAATTTCATTTAGATAAGGAATATATGTCAGACTTGTTTATATTACGCATTATAGTAATTATCTTATAATAGTAAATAAAACCCTTCAGGGCGGCCCACCCCTCTAATCGGTCAAATATTCTTGGTACAGGGGGGTGGCTGCTCAGAGAGGTTTCACTGTATAAAATTTATAGAAGTACATAAAAATTGCATGCTATTTCATGTCATTTTGGAAAATCTTATATTCATGGATATAATTGCAGTTTTATACATGAATTTCAATACATAGCACTTTATAAAATGTAAGCATATTTATAGGAAGTATTAAGGCTTGAACTGTCTCCCTCATGTATGCAAAAGTGGGATAAATACACTTTTTATATAAAAAAGAATGTTAAATTTTTTTTAGATAATCATAAATGAGCAATCCAAAGAGGATATTAATAAATATCTCCATCACATATTAACATTCCTTTATAGATCAGTTTCAAAAGATATACCTTGAACATGGTGGACAAAAAATCTAGGAAACAAGAACCCTATAATATCTGATAAATTTCTCAAAGTTCACTGACATATTGCAGTTATATTTCTTAAGAATGTGTTAATTTTGATTAATGAAGGCTACATCACTAGAGGGGAGGGGCTTTTTCTTCATTTATGTAAATGATATAAAAGCAGAGCCTGATTATTGCACGGGCACTTAGGGCACGGAAATTTAGCCGAGTGCTTGAAACACATTAAGTGGGGAAAAATTGCAAACTTACGCTACCATACTTAAGTTTTAATAAATTACTGTACAACATAATTGTAGTTGTCATGAACTATATTGTTTCCTATTTTAATTTTACTGTTACCTGATAATTCCCTCAAAAAACTGGTGCTATTTTTATCCTATGGGTTATAGTATATTTATAAAACAGATTTTTAGCAACATACCACTATAAACCATTAAATCATCTCATCAATTTAAATTATTTTTAATTCTATTATTTATTTTCTGCACCACAAGCTTGTGAGTGTGACAATGTAAAAATAAAAGTGGGTCACTCTAGGTCTTTAAAAGTCCTTAATTTTTGCATGGCTAAACAGAGATAATGATTACATAGAATGAAAATTTGTTTTTGATTTTTAATATTACTTTAATGCTAATTTCTTAAATCCGTTTGCTAATTCAATGTTATAATTTTTATATGACTAAGTATGATAACTTGTTGCTATAAATTTACATGAGGGTGGAGGGCACAAAAATTGGATTGTGCCCTGGGAACAAAAGTCTCTTAGTTAGGCCCTGGATAAAAAAGTACAATTTCAGGTATATGCTAGCACAATTATTTCAAATAGATACTCCTAATGATTTAACCACTCTTCTACAATTAGATTGTTCAACAGTGTATCTCTATTCAACTAAAAATGATAAAAAATTTTACTTAAACTTGAATAGTGATAAAAATAAATCTAAATATTTAAACATACAAATTAAATTTAACACAAGTAATTTTGATAATGTTATAAATAATTCTATCCACTGACAATTTTAAGAATACCAGAAAAGAAAACATTTGGGAAAATAAACAATTTTAATTCAAAACATCTAAGTTTTGAATCTTTAAAGAAATTTAAATGTAAAGTACATTTTGTAGGACTCGTCTGAATATAAATGCACACTAATCCTCTAAACTTAATTTTTAACTCAAAATGTTAAAGGCTACATACTTCATTGCCATAGCACATTAGGTGATGTACAGTAATAAGAGCCTTAAAGACAACAACCCAGCTGGTGTTCTGTGTTCGCTCAATGAGAAGATTTGCCAATTGTGGAATGGATACATTAGGTTCATTCGTACAATGCAACAAGTCTGGAAAGAAGAAAATATATATTAAATGAAGAATACATTTTCATAAGACTTTGTTAAAAATAGTAAGTACTTTTCAAGTTTCAATAATTGTGTTTCCACTTAAAGGTAACCAATTATGTCCAAAAATTGACAGTTTCCAAGTGATATACAACACAACTGTGTTAATAACTCCCCAAATGCATTCAAATCCTCTTTTCCAGTTAATGCCTTTGATCAAATTTTGCTCGCAAGTCTTAAACCAATTTAGCACCAGTTGTATTCTCATACACAGACAATAGGAAGAAATGTTACTTTTGATTTACGAAAATCAAAATATGTCAATATTGAGATATTGAAATATTTTACACTTCCTGATAACAATTTGATTATTTCCATTTTACTTTAGATTGTTGGTATTTCAAAAGTAATAATGAACAGAAAAATTACAATATCTGTCACATTAGTATTCATTTACAGTTATTTTGTTATATCATTTACATCTATTTCTTTTCAATCGAGATAAAAACTTCATAATGGGCTTCTGTTTATTTCAACAATTGAATCATTGCTATCTTTTACATTTTCTACGAGTGTACATAAAGAAATCGCCCAATAACCATTTAGTTTGTTTGTAGCGTTTCCCCTTTTTTTTTTGGGGGGGAAGCTAATAACGGGGGTTAATTTAGACTGGGACTTATTGATGAAAGAAGATTCTGAACGTCTACGAACATCCATGCCTGCAGAGGAATTTGAAACTACTGACTTCGGCACCCTACTCATTCTGCCAATAGAAAAAGAGTTTTTTTAAACTAATAACTGAAAGGTGATTTGTAGATAGGATTACCTTTAACTTAGCAACAAAATAGTTTGAAATCAACTGCTTAGTGCCAATCGCAAACGACTAAAAAAGTTCTAGGCCGACAATGGAATTCGAATCATGACCTCTGGTATTTAAAAAAAGGGGGGGAGGAATATATCCATCACAATCTCTCAGTAACATCAAGGAGTGGCTTGGGTAATGGAAATTCTAATGGTGCTAGCATACTGCGGTCGAGCTATATCACAGGCAACTTTTGCGCTAGAAGTAGCCCAAGATAAGAATTCAGTACCATAAATTCCTCTTTTTGTCGCGTCATAACGACGACTTCTGACATTATGACGTGTATGTCACCTGCGACATACCTTGACTGCAATATGCTAGCCTAAGCTTCACCAACTAAATATTTGTAAATACATCAAAAGACTATCAGATTACAAAAGTGCTTCTTAAACAAATATTGTAAGTACATTTTGATTTAAGTAAATTGTGCAAGTTTAATAACGTATTACATACTAAAGTCTCATCTCGATATTCTTAATTAGAACTAATCAACGATTATCTACAATATGTATGTATGAAGTTTAACCTAAGATCTGCTCTAATTTACGAAACGAGACTAAAGCAGATCGCAGTTACGAAATCTCTTCATACTTCGAAGAACAGATTTCCTATTTGCACACATAAAATACTTATAAATTAGAAAGACACAAACGGGAAAAACCGAAATATTATATCAGGTTTAAATATGGCAACCCAATTTCATTTACAAGAAACATTTAAAGCGAACTGAAACTAAATAACAGAAAAAAAAAGAATGGAGGATATGAAAATCCACCACGAGAGCACTGAAAAGGAACACTTCAAATGCCATGCAGATAAACACCTGCTGCTGAGAATGTGAAACTTCCAAGGACGATTCATATTACAGCAGAAAGGGAGGTAAATTAAGTCACGACCTGCTCAGCAAAGATTCAAAATAACACCAGGAATAAGACACTTCCGAGGTTAGAATAGGCTTGAGTAAATAACGTCAACCAAAAATGTCAGTATACTTGACTGCATAGACATATCAAGGTGAATGAGTTCGTGAGTGTCGTCGTATAAAACAGATAACAAATCTTTTCCGAATGGGAAGGAAATACAACTATGTTTTACTAATTTAATATTTGCCTCTAAACAAACTACGACTTTGTGACTAATTTGAGATCGGTTGCAACGAAATTCCTTGCCAATTTTTTAATGACCAATATGCCTTTAAAATTAGTGACTTCTGACTTCCTTCACTCGCTTAGATTAACATGTAATCATCTTATATAAACATAAGACGATTAGATCTAATCACAGATTAACCACTAAGACAATATCAAGCAGCAGGGTACATCTCAACTCATGACGACTAGGGTTTCGTTTTAAACGGAAGGGCAGCATATTGGTTACCTATTGGCTACCATACACATGAAAATGAATGGGAAGGACGTTAAGGTAGTTCATGACGTTCGTGAAATCGCTCATTAACTGTAACCATCAATGAAGAGTTTCGGAAATCAAAAAATTCTTCGCTTAAAAACCGTAAATGCAGTTTTCCCTAATCTACTGCGTAAATTTAATTACGAGCCCCTCCCCGTAACAGGGTAGACTGAAAAAGAAAGATGGATGAAAAAAAAGCGTTCCAATTTTCATAATTTGTTTAAATGTAATTTAATGTCGTGTAGAGAGGGCTTACTTTGGGCAGTTAAAGGCTTATCAAAATAAACCAATTTTTCTGGATTTAAATAGGATAAAGTACAGCTCAAATTACAAAATTTGGGAAATATTTTTATCCTTTGTATTTCAGCACTTTTTTCAGCAGCCACATTTGTGGAAATACCGAAAATAGTCACCCCCCCCCTCCCAATATGTGTGCGTCTCCAGTTACACAAGAGTAAACGAGATTTTGGCAGTAAATAATTAAATAAGCAACATTTGTGATTTAGAATAGCAAGCATACTGACAATAAAAGTGGGTCACACTATAGCTCCAATTCGGTTTATTTCATCAGGAAACAAGATAAATTTTGCACTGGATTAGGTGGAGTCACTGTCCGTGATCCACCCACAAAAACCGGCATGACCGCTGTGACATCAAAGACGTGAGGGGAAAAAAAAGATCCTCCTGAAAATCGATCACGAGCAGAAAGAATAATCAAATTACAGGGAATAACCACGGTTATTGTAACCACGTGAATTTGCATTATTTAAACTATTTTAAGGTCATTTTTTACAGTTAGTGCTAATCGTCGATTATTTACACTATAAATTTATAGAGTATAATCTACGTTTACGTCTATCGATTAATAATAAATCGACCTAAGCTTTCATGAATTTTGTTATTTAATATTTTAAACTTGTTAAAAAAAACCATTGTGAAAAATGGGATGACAAGAATGTTCCCACACAGTATAAATATACCGGAAGTTTAGTGGAATACGTTTAGTGGAAATATACCGGAATGCCAGAACATTCCGGTATATTTCCACTAAATGTCTACTTAGTATCTGCTGTAGGGTAATACTAAATGTTTTGGTCAACACAGCAATAACTATGTTTGCAGATGGTATAAGGCGATTTCACGCAGCAGGGCAAATTTCAATTTATAACAATTTTGGCTTTAGTTTCAAACGGAAAGGCAATTTATTTGTCTATTGGCTGTTGTAAACCTGAAAATGAATGGGAAGGGCATTATAGTAGTTCGTGACGTTGCGACAAATTACTCTATTGTAATCCGATAAGTTTTCAAAATTTAATCCACTTATTTTGAATTAAGTTTACAGAACTCTGGTCCTTTTATTTGCATGGGCAAATGGGGTCTTTGCCTAATGTCCCAAATCAGAGGGATCCTAAATCACAAAACTAAACTTCGAAATATTCCTTGCTAATTTAAAAAATACAAGTTTTCAGCCATTTAATAAAAAATTAATTTTTATTTGGTATTTATTTCTTTTACATTAGTAACCGAGATATTTTAGGAAATTTCTAAATAGTCATAATTCAAAATTGCTGCTGTATAACTCAATATTTTTATACATTTAAAAAAATTTATTTGTAGAGCTACAAAAGATTAAGCAGACGACTGTAATTAGGTTTTTAAAATATTTTAATAAAACAAAGTAACAGAGGTTCCAGTAAAAAACAGATGTTGCAGGTCATTTAAAAAAAAGTAAATTTAGGTTTAAACATAATTATATGCAGAGGCCAAACAAAGCAAATACGTACCGAGTACGTATTATCCAATAGTGGTTTGGTTTTATTAATTATTCCAAGAAATCTTTAGCTATGGGAGAGCTTTATTACAATAATTTTAAAAGTATATACATTATTTACATTACTAGCAATAGTTTTCCAACACGAGTTTCCGTGGTACTTTTACCACGACAAAGAACATTTTAATTCAAGTCAACCTTTTCATATGTGCATCGCTCACAGAGCCAAACTGAACATACAACGAAAATCGAAATTACAAGAAAAAGAACTTTCGCGCTTCGAGCCCAAAGATTTCGGTTACAGTGAAAAAAGAGAAGTGGCTGGAAATATTTCCAACAGATTTGGAGCACTACTGTCTACTGTTTCGCTACACTAATTAAACTTGGACCTACTGCTTAAAGCCCATTTCGAAATGCCACGATCAGCCATATCAGAAGTGGAATTCGAACCCACGGACTCGGGTACCGAAGAGCAGAATCCTACCCATTTGGTAGCGTCCGGAATGGGTATAAGATAAGTGAAAAGTAACATATTAGGATTTATTCACGTTTTTCGAGGGGGGGGGGAGGGAACAGAGCCAGATGACGCTACACGAAAAATAATGAGACCGGTATCTACTGCTTAAAGCCGATTTAGAACGGTTACGAACATCCATGCCATCCGCGGGATTCGAATCCAAGAACTTTTGTACCGAAGAGCAGCACACTACCATTCGGCCATCGTTCGGCTGAAAGAAGGGGGACGGGTTTGCTTATCAAAATACAAGCAAATAGCGGACCGCACATCATTCTCATCAACAAACAAAGAATTATTTTCCAGTTGCATATTGTTAACTCTCTAAACGAAAAGCTACAAATTAAAATATTTAACTTAAAGAAAAAAAAACGAAAACAAAACTTTCCATGCATAACATACGCAACGAGATAATGTAATTAAAGGTCAAACCACTGATTTCTTATCCCTCCCTTCAATTGATACATTAGGTTAGTGGTCTCCAAATTGATCTATGACCAGGTACCTACATTATAATGATCGGAAGCCGAATGTAATTGTGTTAATTGTGTGACAAATCTTTTTGAAATAACTAGTTGTTACAAAATTTTGGCTCCCCCGGGATAACCATTACGGCAGCAGAGAATGTATTAAAGCTAACTGAGTTGTAAAACCAGAGAAATGCGAAGACCGTCGTAATTTTACGTCTACATCCTGAGAACCACGTTGACTGCACTATTTCTATGAATATTACTTACAGGCAGACTTGCCAACATTCAGGCACGTCTATGAGGAACAACATTTTAGGACTTTAAAGTTAATGTTACCCACAAAGTACACACGCAAGCAATTTACAGATATATCAAACAAAACAAAATAACCCAAACAAATTAAAGACAGGGTATCTGACAAAAAAATTTCAAATCCATGACTTTTCACGACGTTCCCTGATTTAGCAGATCATTTTCCATGACTTTAAAAAAGCTTTCGTTAAAAGTATATATGAATAAAAATTCTGATGTACATACAAATAAAATATATGCTTTTAGAGAAATTACAGGAATTTTATCATAAAAAAACTATTAACTTACTTTATAAGTGTTAATAAACTCACATACATAAAAATAAATTGTTGTATCTACATACCTAAGTTTACTCATATACCAATTTTTCAGTCAAAATGCTTCCAATTTGAATTCAGGGTACTTTGTTATTATCCAGGTGACCACGAATAAAAGCCAAATATAAACCTATAATGTTTATATACAATATCCCTAGAGATAAACATATTTTGTGCAATAATCTTAACTAACTTTTATTAAAAAATATTATATTAATAAAATTTTAATCTACAATTTAAGAAAAACCCAGAATAATATACATTTACCCACCCATTAAGCTTTCTTGCTTTGAGTTTCCTTGGTGAACAAATTTTACTTGGCAATAGGGTCAATAAGATAATACTTAAATACCAAACTCAATAACTTCAGCTAAAGGACAAGTAAAAATAGAATTAAACAATTCCATGCATTTTTTTAATCGGTAGTTTAGCGGATCCATGACTTTCCATGACTTTTACTCATTTTGCTTGAAAAATCAAGACTTTCCATGACAAAATTAATCTGTCTAAATCCATGGTTTTCCATGACTTTCCAGGTGCGCGGAAACCATGTAAAAATTATATATTTTATTAGTTTCTAAATTAAATCGATCAAATTAAAATAAACACAGTAGTAAATTATAAGGGGTGAATTGAAATTCATATATTTAATAATGTGCCAGTAGCTTTTTTAAGTTAAACTTTTTCTAAAAATATGTGCTAGTAGCGCATTGATCCTGATTAAAATATTTACATTTTTCTCTATCATCAGGGATTCTCGAGTTTGTCTACTCAAATTTGACCTAAAATCACTTCGGCTTTTAAGCACAGCATTGAAAAACACTTTCACGTGAAGTACTACTGTTTGGAAAGAGTAATTCCAAACAGTAAGCATTAAGCATTATTTTTGGCAAGACTTTATATTAGATGGCTGAATCGGGATCTTTTAGTTGTTCATAATTATTATTTTCCGGAGCAATCTGAGGAATTTCCGGAGTTATCAAATTCTCTCATTTGTTAGCATGTCTGCCTACAGGTACAGAGAAATTCTTAATAAACTTCAAAACGAGAATGATCAAAATGGTTAAACCAGAAAGCAACTTGACAAACATTTAGCAATAGTTTAAGCGATAAACAACTAAATCAGTTCATTATAAAGCTGTTGACTTCTAGACACATCCGGTGAATACTTGAGCTAATATGATATGGCTCGTCTTTCACCGTCTCCTTCCTCCCCCCCCCTTTCCCCAACACTTCATAAAGATTCATATCACACGCCGAGATGATCAAGTAAAATATTTGGAACCATTCGCGGAAGTGCAAGGTAGCAAGTTGATTAACTCGTTTGGGAAGGAAAACGAAGACTGCAATATATTGAGAAACTTGTCTGTATTACAAGCTAATTACGTAACACTGAATTTTCAAAGACAACTTCTGAAATTTTTTGAAAATGCTACATAATCACACTATATACACATCGAATATTTATTTAAGGAGTCATACGACTGTTAAATCGACAAAAAACTCGATTGTCAAGAAACAATACACGTGAAAAGAAATTCAGTTCTGAGCATTTGAAAACAACTCGCTTAAAAAAAATTCCAATATTGAGGAGTTATGAATAACTGATTATATTTCTTTATTTGTTTAAACATTTTAAAAAACCGGTTTGAAAAATTTGCAGTAGATAGCGAATTATATACTAAACGATGTTTAAATATATGGCATGTCTGGAGCTTGTTTATATTCTGGAAATCTGATGAAACCCGAAGTTTGCTGAAAAACGAATTGATCTTTACACTTTACAAGCCAGACGACAGACTAAAAGAAAAAACAAAAATAAAAGCGGGTGTTAGCTAAAGGTACTTATGATGTATTTGGAGGATTTTAAGGAAATTAAGTTTGTCACATTTTCATTATTTTAACTTTGAAAGCTTTTTTTTTTTTAAATCAGAACTAATCTTAAGAATAGTGGTGAAAATTATAAAAAATATCTATCCAATCTGCTTGAAATTTTCTATGTTTGAATGCATGTTATCTATAGAATGAATTAATATGTTGCGGAAATTTTAATATTTTCAACTTTTGATAGATGAAATAAAAAATGAATAAAACTGAAAATTGTATACTGTTTTTTAATTTTTATATATTTTTAAAAATAGTTATGGATGATAAATTTATAATGTAATTACTGCATTCTACGGAGCATGCATTTCTAATCAATTTAATATAAAATTCAAATTTATAAGTTCATTAAAACTTTAAATACTTCAAGGATAGCAAAAACGCATGAATTTTTTTTGTTTTAATTTTGTTCTGTTAATTATATATTTTATATTTTAAAATAAAATATTGGTTAAAAATATTAATTTCTGAAAATTTGATGGAATGACGAATTCAATAATGGAAACGATAAATAAGTAATGAATAAATTATATATCTAAGAATGGCATTACAGTACACGAGAAAAAATTTTTTCCTTAAAATTATAAAGGAAAAAATTAACAAATTCGTAGCCTGCGTGCACTCAGTGTAAATTAAATGGCATAAAACTTTCGAAAAAGGGGATAAAAGGTCAGATTTTGAAGGTTTTAATGTTGACAGTATTTTTCGCCGTTTCGTAGAGCGTTAAAGTTTTTGGCAACTAGGTCGATAGATTAGAAAATGTGGAACATACACATAAATAAATCATCGATGTGTGTCGATAAGATTTGAAATATAACAACGTAAAATGTTAAGGTACAGATGCATTATAGGCATCGTGTTTTTTTTTTTTTTTATGTGTACAGAATAAATGTCTTAATCTAAATATAAGGTACCACTTTTACTGTGGTGCCCCTTTGTAAACGAACACTGGTGTTAATGTTGTAAGTACATTACAACAATACCACAATAAGGAAAAAAAATTCTTTCACCCTTTTTCTCAGCGTCTTTAGCTGAAAGACAAATTGGATATAATTAAACAGCGCATTAATTTTTAATATAACACCTTTGCTAATAAAGGATTTTTTCCTCGAAGTATCCTCAAAATTTTGTACACTAATTAACATGAAAGTTATTTCTAATGATAAAAATATTAAACAGCTTTTAGTTGGAATAAAATACAATGCAGTCGAATAAAATTTCCTTGTTAAAACTATAGAACAAAAGCGAATTTCATTTTCACCATCGCGTGGGGGGAATAATACGTTACCATTCAAAACCTGGTATGGAATTCCTTTTTATGATGGATGCGTATCCTTGTTTTTTCAACTTGATATCACTTCCTTTAAATGATAAAATATTTTAAATGATAGTTTCGTGGGTTGAATTTTATTGCCACGCTTTGTCCAAATGATGAATTTATATGTGTGCAGTGAAAAGTGCGGCTATAACACGTACTTTTCACTGCAATGTATGGAATCTGGATGCGTAAAGATCCAGCGGTAGGAAAACAAGCTTCAAGAACCACTAATACATACATGTAAGGAGAAGTAAACTGGATCGGGAAACTAGTGTAGGCATTTTGAATAAAAACCCTAAGACACCACTAGCGTCTAGGTAACACAACATAAATGCACCGGCTATACAGCGCCTGCGCAGTTGTCCTGAGAGCTTTAAAGATGGGAGATTTGGTGAGCGCGGGTTTGGTTTGGTTTGGTTTGGAGCGCTACGGTCTACTTTTTGCAACACGAGGACTAATGAGACCGGGACCTATTGCTTAAAGCCGATTCCGAACAGCTACGAACATCCATGCCATTGTGGGATTCGAACCCACGAACTCCGGTTCCGAAGATCAGCACCCTAACCATTCGGCCATCGTTCGGCCTTTCTTTTTTGGGAATTTCCTAAATCGGCCGCTAGGGCACTATAAAGTTTAAATTGGTTGGAGTACTTTCCCGGGAGCATGAACTGAACTTTAGCGTAAGTTGTCAATTTAGATTATGGTTTAAAAGGGGGAAAGAAAATTAGGTTTACTGTATAAACATGTCTTTACCAGTTGCGTCTTTACAGTAGCTTTGTGTTGTTAAGACGGAAGGTGTTTTTCCTCTTAATGAGCCAAAAAAAAAAAAAAAAAAAAAAAAAAAAAAAAAAAATAAAAAAGTTCTTTTTAGGCCCAAAAATTTCTGAAAATAATGCTTAGGGCTTATGACATCCCCCCCTTCGCTATTCGACTGAAACGAATTCAACTACGAAAAAAATTGTTAGTTTCATTAAAATATTTTTCTTCGATTAAGTTACATAATTTGCCCAGTTTTCTATAAATATAATTATAAAATAAATTTCCGGTAAAA
This sequence comes from Pardosa pseudoannulata, assembly GCA_032207245.1. Lineage (NCBI taxonomy): Eukaryota > Metazoa > Arthropoda > Arachnida > Araneae > Lycosidae > Pardosa > Pardosa pseudoannulata. The sequence goes on from CM063497.1 coordinate 34,898,924, forward strand.
AAAAAAATTTCCGTAATCACTAACATTTTTTAATTAGAAACCACACGTAAATGTGGCAAACATTGTTTCAATATTTAAATTTTTCTGATCTTTTTTATTTTAATTTGTCTTAAAATCTTATTATAATTAAAATAATTCTTTTAGAAATTACCAATTTTAAGACAAAATAAAAAAATTAGAAAAATTTAATTTTGAAACAATTTTTGCCACATTTACGTGTTATTTCTAATTAAAAAAGTGTTAGTGTTTACTGTAGATATTTTCATATGGCTTTTTCAGACCGATTTATTTATGATGTGGTGGTCGATATTACTGATTTTAAGACAAAAATTAAAGTAATATAACCTTACAAAAATGTCATTTTAAAACGAAATCATAGCAGGTGGCATGATCATAAATGTACCGGCCTTTTTTACAGACTGGTGCACTTGTGATGTGAAAAAAGCTAGTGTGTACCATAGCTGTTTTCACACGGGCGCATTTAAATGCGCCAGCCTGTTTCCGACCAGTGCACTTATGATGTTGCGATCACCGGATGATAGTTCGCCAAATGTGGTAAATATTAGCCACATATTGAGGCCAGTGCATTTATGATGTGTTACTGAGACGCTAGTCTAAGACACCCGGAGAAAATTTTCAGGGGTTTTCAAATCTTAAGTCAAGGCTAAAAATTCCCGCGTCCTTTTGCTTTCCCCCTTTTTAACCCCTAACCTAAATTGACCACTGGGGCTACAGTTTACGCCCTCAGAAAAGGGGTCTAACCAATTATAATTTTACATTACCCTAGCGGACAATTTAGGAAATTCCCAAACAAAAAGGAGTTGCACGCTATCGGAGACATTCTTCTAGATTTTCCCCACAGATGTTTACCAGGTGTTAAGGGCCTTTTTACTTATAAAACTTCCTGCTAGCTTACCCCTCAGTTTGTTCTGTCCCTATGATGAAGTGGGAACCCGTCCTCAAACGTTATGTTAATAAATGTCTTTAGCTGAAAAGGTGTCATTTTTATGGGCCATGACTGCAACCACCCATCGTGAAATCCGTCTTATTACATACATGGTTTTTATACTTCGGACCAACAATCCCCACCCCCCAATATGTTAAGAGTGAGCGACAGAAATCAATTATGGTAGGTATAGACCCACACTAAAGCCGATAACTAACAACACGCCAACAGTAAGATTCTTATCCACAAACTCCAGCACCGAAGAGTAGCGCCCTACTCCTTCGGCCATCGAACGGTTTACTGTTGTATACGAAATAAAAGTAGCATTATAATCGCGAAACATTTGTGAAAGTTTCATAACATGAAAGTAGTTTCACAATTTCATTTTAAAGTAGTGTGAGCCAGGGTTGGCATGATTTAAATCAGTTGATTTAAAAAAAAAAATCATTGATTTAAATCATTTTTTTTTTCACTTCTTTTAAAACCTATATTCCAAGGACAGGAGAACTGGGAATCAGTCAGCACAGTAATACCAATAAGTAAATAAGTGTCAATAGATAGCATGTGCTTTCCAAGAATTTAGGGGTTGTTATCAGAAAATATGTAGCAGGGGTAGTACAATGATTGATTATGACTGGTTGAATTCATTTTATGTAATGGGAGGTAAAGAGAACTTGAAATCCAGTTTGTCTACCAAATAACAACAGCCGTGGCTTCGTCTGCTGGAATGGAAAGACAGTTTCCTTCTTTTGGTATCGTTCATTCTAGCCTTCGTAACCAATGAGGAGTGGATAAATCATCAAAGCTAGTGTTTTTATTGAAACAATTAAATCCATAATTCGGTACTTAAGATAATATTAAAATAATTGTGATTTGTTTTTTTTTAAATAAATAGTTTGCATTAAAAGAATATTTATTTGTTCTTTTAATGGGGAATTTGCACATGTGGGGGATTCGAACAACTTAGTGTTTTTCTGGTAATTTCAGACTCGTAGATTCCAAAAATGTTCTCAAAAATGTAAAAAACTGGGTCCATCATTTAAAAAATTAATTTTAAAGTTAAGCGAAAATCACGTGACATCAAAAAGCTCCGTGATTGGTTGTGATGTCATCGTTCATGCAGACCAATATTTTTGTATTGCTTTTAAGCGCGCACTATTTTCCGATTTTGTTTTTGCAAGTTCTTGAAATTTTCTAGCTATCAAAATTTATTTTTATTTAAACCTGAAGGTTTATTTTATCGATCTAGATAGCTTAGTTATCTCAATTTGTCATAAATGTCTCTTCTACCTGGATTTACCAATCAGACAACCTCCCGAAAATTGACAGCATGTCAATGTTTTCTTTCTTGGCAAAAAACCCGGATTTTATGGGAGCAGAAATACGAGGAATTAAAACCCAAAGGTGTGTAAAATCATTTATATTTTTTTTCCAATTTTACTTAACATGTATTAATACTTTATTCATGCTAAACACAGCTCTTTTGTTTGTAAACACAAACAAGTCAAATAAATATACATATATCATATACATACACATTTGTAGTTGCATCGTTTTTTATAAATAGAGACGGATGTAATATTAAAATAAAAATTAGAGGAGGTATTTTTTGTGAGACCGGTCTCATTAGCCTTCGTGTTGCAAAAAGTAGACCGTAGCATTCCAAAACCAAACCAAAACAAAATAAATTCTTAGATATTTTAAATATGATGAAAAGAAATTTAAAATCTTTAAATGGCTTTACTTAATTATTTATACATTTTTAAATAGCAATACAATTTTATTGCCTTTAATATTAATGTCAAATTAAAAAATGTATAAAATTTCTCAAATTAAATTTAATTTTTAAAGTAATATAATTATTAAGTATTTTAAAAATATTATACTTTTTTTTTCAAATTAGTCACCAATTTAATCGAAAAATATCACTGTTACATTTGATACATAAGAAAGTATGCATCTCTGAAGAAAATATTTATAATACCTTGAAAATACATAACTTTCCCCTCCCCCGAGTTATTTATTAGATAATTATATGCTTTAGATATTTATATGTTTTTCGATATTTATATGCTTTATAAAATATTTATTGTACTTGAACTCTGTGATAATACTCGAAAATTAGCAGTTTTAAAAGTTAAATAGCAGTGGTTAATCAACAATCCTTTTAAAGGTATAGATGTATTTTATATACTTTAATTGTTCTAAAATAGTAATATTTAAACAAATGCAAGCATTTATTTACCGAAAAATGGTCTTCACAAACCCATAGAGATGATTTATATGATAATTTGAGGTTTAATTTCTCATCCCTTTTCATCTCAGTTGTCCAGATTTTACGTGTATGTGGGTCTTTTGGGACGCTGAAAAATATCTTCTCATTGCAATTAGTTGTTGTATTTTTACAGAGTGGCACAATACAATATTTAGAGTATGATTTTTTAATGCCAGACATAACAAAAAAATGCTATTATATGCGATACTTTACACAAAAAACAAATTTAAAAGTCGCCTTTTAACATGTAAACAGCATAGGAGCTCGGTGTTTACATGAACGATGACGTCACAAACTCGGCGGAGATAAAGTAGCGTTTTTGAGAGACGTTAAAGAGTCCGCTATAAAACCCATTAGAAATCACTCATTAGGCCCCCAAATGAAAAAAAATAGCTACTGTCCTGCTTACTTTTTTGTCTTCTATCGTTTAAAATCAAAATTAAAAAACGTGAAAATTCCTCATTGACATCTTATTGAGTTTGCACTATCCAATGACAAAATAATAGAATGTATTTAGTTTAAAATTTATATATTTAAGTTTAGGTAATCAGTGTGCAGAATATACTAGATAGATAAGATGCGACTTCTTATAACAAACTATTCTATGTATATTGCAAAAAACATTAAAACAATTAAAATAAGTATTCAGAAAAAAATAAAAAAAAAATCTGATTTTTTGATTTAAAAAAAAAAAATCATGATTTTTTTCCAACCCTGGTGTGAGCCACAGATACATATTTCCATTTACCGCTAAGGATATATATTGTATACAGTTTTTGTAATTTGTATTGTATTGTATTGTATTGTTTCACTCATTTACTCTGTACTTTTTAGTTTAATAAAGATGATCCTAACCCCGGAACATAGGAAAATTTCGGACTTACGAACCCAATAGCTATTTGCTGATAAGAGACTTCCTGGATGGTTCTCTTCGTAGCGGTCTGAGCGCGAAGTGCGTAGAGAGTTCGAAGGAGTTGAGCAGACTAGAACGGATTGGGACTTCCCCAGAACTGTGGCACTTGAGTACGATGGCATGGAGCTGTCAATGCGACCTTGTTATCAGTGTTGTATGGCCTTGCGCCGGGGCAGTAGGGTTTGGTTTGGTTTGGAGTGATACGGTCTACTTTTTGCAACACGAGGGCTAATGAGACCGGGACCTACAGCTTAAAGCCGATTCCGAACGGCTACGAACATCCATGCCACTGTGGGATTCGAACCCACGAACTTCGGTTCCGAAGGTCAGCACTAACCAATCGGCCATCGTTCAGCAACCGGGGCAGTATGGGAATTCCCTTACCGCTAAGGATATCATGTCATATTGTAAATAACCAAAACGTGCATCTTTCGTTTTTATGAAGAGCACACTGCAAGGGTGAAAGAATGACTTTGCTCAGAGTGGGTCCTCGTAATTTAGAAACAGGGACCAAGCAGAAGACCAAGCTTAGCCTGTGATTACCAGAGGTATCGTTGAAGAACTCTGAACACATTCTGACCACAAACATTTTACGTGCCCCAGTTTCTCTTACCGGAACGCTTTGCTCTTCAGTTCATTTGTTCATATCATCGGATTTTCGTCTCATTTCTTTGCAAATCCAGTATTACTTGGTTTACATTCTAATTCTCCAAAGGATTTTTACAGGGTTTGTTCGCTTCTATTTCATTATGATCAAGATATCATCGCCGTAATACTAGACTGAAGACGCTTGTTTGTGCGGGATGGACATCAGCACTTTTTTACGGCGCTAGGAGTGGCCGAAAACGGACACAACCAGAGAGGGTAGAGGAAGAGCTCTACCCCAGGGAGGTGAAAGTTCACCAGGAGGGGAAAGGATACCACCCCCGCCAGCTGCAGAGGAGGAGAGGCCCGCTTGGAACAGGAGAAAGGACACTAGAGTGCTGAAACAGAGAGAGACGCATGCAGGCCGCTTGGCATTTTATTTTGTGGTTATCAAGAGGTTCAACCTTCTTTATGCTGTTAATAATGTTTAATATACATAAAAAAATAAATGTGTAGTCCAGTATTTAATCGCTGGCAAGACGGGCTTTTTAACGAACCCACAATACCTGCTCCAGTAAAAATAGGCGAGCAGGTACAGGAACGAGACGTGCGGTCTTTGTGGAGGACATAGTCACCGATTCCAATCGGTGAACACATATTTGGCCTGATCTATGAAATACAGTCCTTTAAGACGTAAACTCATCCGTTCCAAGGAAAAATAAAAATTCTACAAATTACAATTTTAGCTGTTGCTAAAACGGGACTCTAAGCCTTAATGAGTTAAGCGTCCCTGCATGAAATAAGTAAATAAAGTAGTATTGCTGTTTAATTCAAGTGTTACGTTATTTAGAATTTGTTCTATTATAAAAACAGATCTGCTAATGGGAATAAGAGAGGACTATTCTACACCCTTTTAATTACTGAAGTAATCTTTCATTATTATATGCACACAAAAAGTAAATTGATTAAGTGGTGTGTTACCCTACGGGGAATAAGTTGCCATGGAGATGGGGAAGGGAAGGAAGTTGGAGTGCAGTAAATTGGGCACCCTGCCGTTCCCGTGTCCTCCCCCTTATAAGTCGCTAATCTTTCAGCTTTTTAACGTTCCCATATGAAGTGTAGAAAAAGTATTTCAGTCAAAATAATTTGACCTCCAAGTTTGGATAAATATCGATGTTTCAGCAAACTTGCTAACATTTTTAGAATAGTCTTTATATAATAAGTAAATAAGCAATACTCCGAATAAGTAGACAGTAAATTTAGCTGAAAAGGTTAAAATAATTGTGTTTCATTAAAAGAAATTATATGCAGGGTATCCGCCAAAATAAAATTTTTCAAATCCATGACTTTCCCTGACTTTAGAAGATTATTTTCCATGACTTTAAAAATATTTTGTTAAAGTACATATGAATAAAAATTCTGATATACATACAAATAAAATATATTCTTTTAGAGAAATTACAAAAATTTATGATAAAAAATACTTTATAAATGTTTATAAACTCATTATATATATATATATATATATATATATATATATATATATATATATATAAATTGTATCTACATACCTAAGTTTAATCATACAGCAATTTTCTGAATGCAATCAAAAAAATTTCCAATTTGAATTCAGAGTACTTAGGTATTATCGAGATGACCAAGAATAATAGCCAAACACGATAACCCTATAACGTTTATATATAGTAGACCTAAAGATAAGCTTATATTTTGTAGAAAAATCTTAATTTTTATTAAATAATTATTATTATATTAATAAAAATTTAATTTATAATTTAAGAAAAAACCAGAATAATATACTTATACATTTACCCCCCCCCCCTATTAAGCTTGCTTGTTTTAAGTTTCCTTGACGAACAGAAAGGAAATTCACTTGCAGAGGCATTTCTTGGCTTTTCTTAATTGGAAGCTCAGCGGATCCATGACTTTACATGACTTTTACTCATTTTACTTAGAAAATCATGACTTTCCATGACAAAATTAATCCATTGTCTAAATCCATGATTTTCCATGACTTTCCAGGTGCGCGGAAACCGTGTATATGCTTAAGCTGTCTAGCCGAAAGCTCTAAACATTCTATTTCCCCTTTAGACACTGTCGTGAATTATCCATTCCCGATATTTATAGTACATGTGTTACCCAGCAAAACACTCAACAGTCAAACATAAATCTCCAAAAATACTATTTTAGAACACGTCAGTGAAACAACTTAATAAATGCACATCGGCTCATCTTCTAGCGGAGCAACAACTTTCCGATCACAACACTTTTCAATTCCAACACCACCTACGAGAGGAGTCGAAGTAGTAGTTCTTTTTAGTCTAGTAGAAGTTGTAGTTTTTACAACACCATGTGCGACACGGAGTTCAAGTTCTTTCTCACACAAACCAAAAAGAAATTAAAAAAACACGAACTTGGGTCACACAGTGTGTTTGAGGGGAAAGCCCATTTTGAAATTCCTCGATAATTCCCTATAATTAGTAATTACTTCCCTGATATATTCAAACTAATATACAATTTCTTTCAATTTTTCTATAAAAATAATTTTAGCTCTAAACTTACATTAAAATTAAAATTATAAATATTAATACAAATTCAATCCAAATAAATTTTAAACTTAAAAATATTCTTTCCGCCTTTGACGTATTTGGAATAACCTGCGTGGCAATAGAGAATTTATCAGTTTCATTAAAATACAAAAATGGCAACTCTTGCAATTCTCCTCTTTTCCTTTTTATATTTAAGTAATGCAGCCTAATACAATAACAAAAAATTGAACATTATTTCGAAGATTCAATTTGATCTAGGATAGCATCAACATCCTTGTTAGCATTTTTGACCTTTCTTGTTCAAATTGCTTTTTCAACAGTTGCCTGATTTTCAGAAGATTCCCTTTTGTTTCTCTGTATTATCATTTAACAGCAAATGAGCTTTTTTTTTTTTTTTTTTTTTTTTTTAATTTTTGACTTAAGGAATTTGTTATTTTTCAAACTTGTTTTATACAGAAAATCCCTCAATTTAAAAATTTTTCGCAATTTTCTTTTATTAAAATCAAAAGTTTTCAATTACAATTTACCCAATTTAATTTTTTTTTCACAATTGACCCGATTTAAAAAATTTCGCAATTTACCGGAATTTTTTTTTTCTCCATAATTTGCTTGATAGTTCCCGGTTGCTGGGTACTGTCACACTAACGAAACCAAAACGTAAATTTATGGAAATTAAAGTAATTTTCGTATTTATATATTTTTATTTTATCAAACGCATATTGATGTGTCTGTAGATTTCCAGAGTTATAGCAACCACGCTATTTCAAGTTACAAGCCACTATTGTAACGGAAGAAAACAAAATCCCATAGAAAAAAAAGAAAAAAAAATGTAATACTCAATTCTCAGCCTTTCTCACACTGCACGGGGAAAAACAGACTAAAGAAAGATTGTTACAGTACCTCAACAATCCAACTGTCAATTTTATCCCAGTAAACCAATCAGAATTGACGGAATAAACACAAAAGAATAGATTACCCCAAAACTGAACAATAGAGAAAACAAGCAAAATCTAGGACAACTACCAATAACTAAAAATTCTTGATTATTTATTTAGAAACAGCTGGAGCTAAAGCCTTCTATAACAAACACTGCACGACTAGCGGTCAGGAAAATATTAGCGTGTCTAGCTCTTAAGAGTTGAACTGGATGCATGTTCTAATTAGCAACATGTAATTATTGCTAATGCATTTAATTATTTTACCACAAAAGTTAATTCCTTTCATCGGCAATTTCAACGCTTAATTACCTTACTAGATGATCATGACTATTTCGTCTTAAAATGTTAACTTCTTCCTCGTAAAGTTCAATGATCACTTACTTTGTAAGGCACAATACACGTGAATGAGTTTTACAGTACACGCTCTACCAATCTAATTTAGTGACCAGTTAGCGATGTGCACTACTGTGTGCAGTTACCCCAAAATATCCAGCAGACTGTTTCAATTGATACAGTCAGTACCGGCTATATGGTCACCCGCTTATATGGTCAGTTTTCTAAGGTCCCGTCTAACTTAATAGGGAACATGTGTTAAAGCGCACCGCTTATACAGTCATTTTTTTTTTCTTGTTATTGGTTATATGGTCAGTTTCATGTTTTCAACGAGTTTCCGTTTTAAAAAGAAAAGAGACAGGGGGAGAGAGAAAGTGTGAAAGAGAGATGGAGAAAGAGATAGAGAGATTTTACAGATGTATAGAGAGATTTTACAGATGCATAGAGAGATTTTACAGATGCATAGAGAGATTTTACAGATGCATAGAGAGATTTTAGAGATAGAGAGATTTTAGAGATAGAGAGATTTTAGAGATAGAGAGATTTTAGAGATAGAGAGATTTTAGAGATAGAGAGATTTTAGAGATAGAGATTTTAGAGATAGAGATTTTAGAGATAGAGATTTTAGAGATAGAGATTTTAGAGATAGAGATTTTAGAGATAGAGATTTTAGAGATAGAGATTTTAGAGATAGAGATTTTAGAGATAGAGATTTTAGAGATAGAGATTTTAGAGATAGAGAGAAAGTGTGAAAGAGAGAGATAGAGATAGAAAGTGAAAAGCGAGAGAGGGTGAAAGAGAGGGGGATAGAGAGAAAGAGAGATAGTGAAAGAAAGAGGGGGAATGACAGAGAGAAAGAAAGATAGTGAAAGAAAGAGAAAGTGAGAAGTCTGTGCGAAATCGGAGAGGACCTGAAATCAAGCCTTTACATTCCTCCCTTTCATGTTTGTGTATAGTTTGAGTTTTCCACCTCTTTCAGTTATCGTCCCCCCCCCCCGATAACAAGTAGACATTTGTCTGTTTATTGGTTGAAGTTCTCTATTATACATAATTTCAGGTGCTATTTTACTAATTCCGAAGCAGCAGATGAGCATTTGAAAGCTATTAAGGACTTAGAAAAAAGTTGTTAACAACCAATAAAAGGTTTGGTTTGGTTTGGTTTGGAGTGCTACGGTCTACTTTTTGCAACACGAGGGCTAATGAGACCGGGACCTACAGTTTAAAGCCGATTCCGAACGGCTACGAACATCCATGCCTCAGTGGGATTCGAACCCACGAACTCCGGTTCCGAAGGCCAGCACCCTAACCAATCGGCCATCGTTCGGCCAACCAACCAATAAAAGGAAGCAAACTTGTATATCCGATTACTTTTAAATACATTGAACATGAATGTACGTATGTATATGTGCTGTACTTTGATTAGTAAGGTAAGCTAATAAAATTTTGCAAAAGAATATTGCACATTTTTACTGTAGATTTTACTTTTCGAATTAATTTTTAAAATGTTCTTAAAATTATAATTATTTGTTTATGAGTACTACATTCTCATAGGTGAATATAATCCTGCCACAATTCAATAGGTTTGTATTGTTCCGCATGTATGGTCACCCCGCTTATATGGTCTCATTTTACTGAACCGCTGAGCTGACCATATAACCGATACAGACTGTATATAGTTCAAATTTCCACGTAATGTGAGGTAATAGAATAATTATAATTCAGAAATGACGAGTTAATTAGGGTTGGTTGATTTATGTCGCCTTTTTTATACTTTATAATCAAGTGTATCACACATCACATCTAATATCCCATTAGAAGTGTATATCATGTATATGTGTGAATATGAGTATATCATGTATAGGACAGGCAAAGGGTTAAAATCATTTAATCTAAAACACATAGATAGACTAGGCCACCATCAAAATTAGAACACACAGTACCTCAAACCTTAGCATCTGCAAATCAAAATTGAGGTTTAAATATCAAATCAAATCTGTTGAAGAGGTATCCCAGTAGCAAGTTATGAATTCATTATCAAGTGTCCAGTCATTAAGTTAATACACAATAAATACAAAAATGCAGGTCTTTATGATGGTATGAGAAATAGTGCTATGCCCTTAAATTAAATAATTAAGATGAATAAAATTTAAATAATAATAACAGAAAGTTTAAGGATAGCAAAGATTTTTTTTTTATTAAGAAAATACTGTACAAGACAGTAAAGATAAAAGTGAATGATGATGAAAGATTAAAGTTAAATTTAAGTTACGGTAGAAAAAATACATATGAAAACAAGTGATAAGTTAAAGTTAAAAATTAAGTTCAGCTTAAAATTGGTGGCGAGAAAAGCTCAGAGCAGTTTAAATATCCTTGCTTTTGAAAGGGTCTTTATCCAAATCAGATTCCTTTCGGGACCCCACCCCCTTTAATATGAAATCCAAGAGTTCCTTTACAGTTTATTACAGATTCGATAAAAATATAAACATATTTTGAGTCAGGAACAGAAAATGTTCGTTATAATCAGTGGGGAAATGAACTTGATAGCAACGTAATTCATTATTTAATAATGCTTAAAAAAACTTTTTAGGGGGTGGGTGAATATTAACACTGCCATGGAAGAAAACTATTCATTTGGTTTAAAATTAGCCCTTGCCAAGAAGAATACGCAATATTCTTCTAATTCAATTTTGTTCATTATATTTTTTTTTGTTAGTTTGATATTTTAAAGTCATATTGTATTATGATACTCATTAGGAGCATACATACATTAAAAAAACTATTTTTATTGAAGTATCTTTCACAAAAAAAAAACAATGTCCCCCTCCGAGTATAATTTCTGGCTACGGTCCTGTTCAACTGTCGTTTAAAATTTATATGAACAATTAGGTTTTCCTAATATATGTCCACGGTAGTTAAAGGAATTTTAGAAAATTATAATACCAGTGGACCAGTGAGGTAGAAGCTTACTCTTTCAGAACCACTGGAGTAGACAATAAGCTAATAATTCACCGAGAAAGTCTCTGTTTCCATCCTCCTCTCAGGAAACAAGTTCCTCACTCGAGAACCGGAAGCCACCTAATCCTGAAAGGGATTACGGTTACGCCATCGCTTTCAACAATACTCGGGCAGGTGGTTTACACACCCTATTCTCACACCCAAGCCGCTGTAGCTTTTACATAAAAACCCGCAGATCAGATAACCTTCACAATGACGAGCCGCTGCGGAATGTCGAGAAAATATACCACGTAGCACAGATTTAGACATTTTCAGTTCTTGCATAAAATGAAGCTTCCAAATGTGGCGGAAAAGATTTACTGTTTCAAGAGAAGTAAAATGTCTTTCTGGGATGTTTATCCCCTGACAGTACAGCTGAATTTATTATGAGTGAAGTAGAGGAAATTGTTCCTACTAAATTATGCAGGCTTAGAAAAATGCATTTATTGTAATAAACACTTTTGAGAAAGTAATAATACACCATAAGAATAGGAAGTAGCTACTGTGTTAAGGTAGAATTCTTTATTAATAAAGGTTGCATTTAAAAAAGGAATAAAGAAGCTTTTGACAGTCCAAAGTCACTGAACTCTGATAAAGATATTATCCGTAAAAAGATTTTAAAAGAATTTATTCACACCAATGATTAATTGAAATTTAATAAGATCTGGTTGCCACCCTCGAATCAAAATTTGAATAATAGCATAAAACACAAAAAAATGGCTAAGAATATAAATACATAAAGAAATATTTATACATCAATGACAGATAGCTCATTCTTCATCGATCATGACACTCATTCATCATAATTTAATCTTTCTATGAATACACAAAGAATATTTTCAGAGTTAAACACTGTCGATTTACTCTATATATTTTTACACTAACTGTACTTGCCAACTTTCAAAGATATGCATCAAAATTGAAATTAACTTCACGCAAAACATCGGTTGATTGATTTTTTAAAAAGGCACAAACAGTTTTAGTAAACATAATCGTAATTTTTCCTTTCCCATGAAGCAATCTGGAGTTAAAAAATTATGCACTCATAAAATATATTAGCTACTTTTTCAAATAAAATTAACTCTAGGAAAACAAAATAACCTAAATTTCAGACTGAATATGTTGCAAAATCAATAAAATAGGCGTTAAAATAATCAAACTATAAATTGCGAAAATGATTCCTTTAAAAAGAAATTTTTTTTTTTCAATATTCTAAAACGTCATTTACAAAACGCTGATAAAACTGATAGAACTTGTTGTAGCCCAGTAAAATCGCTATCTTTAAGGGAGTTCATATATGAATTTAATATCTTTAAACCCAATCTTTTCAAAAAATACATGTGCAATTTTCAAAACTATGACCAAGCACAATTTACATTTTTTTTTTCTTTTGAAAAATTAGCAGCTTGATACCGATATATATATTCACTTATTCTTAAATTAGGAAACCTTTTGCTATTATTCAAATTATCAGTTTTATTTTCATGGTATTAAAAGAAACCTAAAAGTTCTCGGTCTATCTGTAAGTCAAAAATTAAACCCAAAACCGTAAATTTTACGGATAATCCGTAAAAATTTTGAAGTAAGCATTGATACATTACCGAGAAATAATAACTAAGATTCACGTGAGTTTAACACTAGAACGTTATTTATTTCGACTTCACGCCATGTATATATTTTATATAATCCATTAGTATTTATGAGGTGTGTATAAATATATATATATTATATAAATCTAGCCAGATACGCATAAATTTATACATATAGCTATATACTACAACTGCAAATTTATAGAAACTATACATTCTAACAATTTTATTAATACTTTCAGTTTTTAATAACCGATAAATACCACTAGAAAGTAAAAATAAAATGCATAACATACACAATACGTATTTAATATAATTTATAAATTTTTAATAATTGTTTTTATATTTATTTATTATATTTAGGCCTTTTTCGGATTTTTAATGCAGTTTAATTATTTTTAAAAAACTTATTTTTTATGTTTTCAAAATTTTCAATATTTGATTTCGATCATTTTATTTCATTATTTTTTCTTTATTTTGTACGGATGTCACTGGCCACAAAAATATGTTATGTTTTTCTATCCCTAAACTCTTTACTCTCTAGTTATTGTGTTATGAACTCACGAATCCACCCTTCTATCTCTTTGCTCTTTTATCTGTTTATTTTTCACGCATTGTCAATTTTGTGCTTACTGACAGAAACCTCTAGATTGACGGGCTCGGCCCATATGGTTCAGTTGCCACACTACCTTTAAGGCCTTTAATTTAATTTATACACATATGATATATGAAATAACTAAATATAACATCCACATAATTTAAAAATACCATAGTCATTACTATCACTATTAAATGAAGTAGCCGAGTAGATTGATGCAGACGTTCACTTACAAAAACATCTTTTAATTAGAACAGATAACACACATCCTCGCAGTGAAAAAGAAGAAAACACAGAAAATACTTAGATATGACATAGCGATCTCAAAGGAAAGCCACGAAATCTGCGTGCTAGGCCTTTTATTAACTATTGGAAGGGGAGTGGCTCCAGGAATGGTGTCATTCCGGTAACCAATCACTTCACTTTAATTACTTCTAGTTTATTCTAGAATATATAGTACATACGTTGCCATTATGAAAAATGTGTTATATATATTATTGTGTGTGTGTGTGTGTGTGTGTGTGTGTGTGTGTGTGTGTAATGAGACGGACTTCTCGATGGGGGGTTGCAGTCACGGCCATAACAATGATACCTTTTCAGCTAAAGACCTTTATTAAGATAACCTTGAAGGACGGGTTCCGATTTCATCATAAGGACAGGACAAACTGAAGGGTCAGCTAGCATGAAGTTCTATGTACAAGATACGTAACACCTGGGTCAACATCTGTGGGAAAATATAGCTAGAAAAATCTGTCTCCGCTAGCGTGTATCTCCTTTTTATTTGGAAATTTCCCGAATTGTCCGCTAGGGCCATGTAGGTTTATAATTGGCCAGGCCCCTTCTCTGAGGGCGTAACCTGTAGCCCCAGTGGTCAATTTAGGTTAGGGGTTAAAAAGGGGAATGGAAAATGACGCGGGAATTTTTACCCTGCAGTAAATTATACATATAAATACTAACAACTACAATGTATATAAACACTATATAAATAATACTTTTAGTTTTTACATAACAGCACCCAAATACTACATACAATAAAATAATAACACTTAATTAATTAATAAACATATATAAATCGAAAACACATGAACAGTAAAAATATATACCATACCTAATAAATTAAGTACTAACTCATAAGCGTTCTAGAGAGACCTATTAAGAAATTTAATATATATTAGCTATATTTCCAATATATATATATAATACGGGGCAACAGAGTAGCAAGGTTCCGTGCGTTCCACTATTAAATGCACACCTCCAGTCCACAACATTTTGCAAAAAAAACAAGATATCTCGTAACACTTAACTTCCCAAACTTTTCCCCACTCTCCCTCACGTTTGCGGATCGATGAACTTGAAGGAGAAAACTTTTTTTTCCCCTCCTTTCGTTCCCTGCCAGAAAGATACGCATGAACTGCGGCCGCACCGTAATCTAAGGAATCTTCACTTTCTCAGCGTTCTTAGCAGTGGTTCCAGATAATGTTAAAAAATAAATTTCGTAAGATATCCGTGACTACGTTTTAAAATCGTCATTTTTAGCCAAAAAAATGATTTTTTTAAAATTTTTCATCGTAAAATTCAAACTTTTTAGACCTAAATCTGTTTCTTGTTTTGTCTCGACGCCATTTTATAAGAAAAATTTACAGCTGGTTTAATACATCAATGTTGTCAAAACAAAACGGAAAATAGCGACTTCGGAACCGGAAGTGTGAATTTGGCCTCACAAAAACGGAATTTTTTAGGTACAAAAACTTTTGAATTTTCATTCAAATAGTTTAAAAACATTTTTCAGGTAAAACATTTTCAATTTTTAAGATTAAAAATTTTCAGAAAAATTAACAACCAAATTATATAAGTTTTAATTTTAAAAAGAATTGCTTTCATAACTTCAAATGCGTTTTTATTTCATACGGTTTTGTAATAAAACATAATAAATGCAAAAAACTTTACTAAAACGTAATTCAAAACAGAAAGAAAAGTTATACTCTTAAAATCAGTGAACTGAATTCAAACAAAACAGTAGCGGCTTCGGAAAAAGAATTTTAAAACATTTTAAAGATTACCACAAAAACATGTAATTTCATGATAAAAATATTCTAGTATTTTGAAACAAAACAACCTTGGCAATTAGAAAGTTTAAAGGACAAAGAATTTTTAAGCATTTATTGTTAAAATTTAATACCTAATTGCTTTTCATAAACAGACAAATATTTAAAAAGAAAAAAAAAAAAAAAAAAAAACACCCCATGATCTCAAAATATCCAAAAATGTTGAAAATTATGAATGCTGAAACTATTAACCCCCACATAAACCCAAAAGCAAATTTGGAAAATGTAAACATAGTTAGATATAAAGGTAATGAAGGTTCGTTTAAAATTAAATGTATGATTTTCCCACCAAAAAACAAAGTAAATTAAGCAAAGAATTATTCACTAGTAAATATTCAAAAAAACACACATTCAAAAAAAACTGAAAAAATACCCCCGATACAAAATTTTCTTCACCAAAAAAACCACCACAGAAGTTTTAAAATCTCTAAACATAATAAAAAATCTAAAAATGTAAAAACATGAAACTATACATACGTTTAAAAGTAAAAACTCCTACTAGGATCACCCTAAGGATAAAGTGAAAATAATCTACGTGATACCTTAAGGAAATATTTTGAGCAAAAACTCATGCGCCTGCACCTACACTGACAAATCGTCCACCCGAAAAATGGCCAAGAAGGCAACGGAGCTCTATGGGCAAAAGGGGAGGAAAGAAAAACCACGACACTTGACCCAAGCGCAAATTGAAAGCCTCTCGCCAAATGTAGCCAGTCACGAGATCATGTTTCAGGAACTTTGGAAGAGGAGATGGTATTTAAAAAGTCTGCGCGGGAGTGGGAAAGTACAACTGACCTTATTTGAGAAGTTGCGCAGACCGTTTTAGCTGCTGAAACATGCACGCACACACATTGCTTCAGGAACAGAACAGCGATTCTCAACCTATGTACTGCGGCACATTTGCGAGAGATTTTCATCTGGGGAGTGGAAATTTTTAGTAAATCATTATTTCTAATCCAGTTAAGTACATGGTACCTGAATCTTTTGATCGAATCCCAAGTGATATAAGGAAAAATAATATAGAAGTAGTTGGTTTGGAAAGCTACGGTCTATTGTTTGCAACACGAGATTAGCCCCCTGCAGAAAGATCGGGACCTACTGCTTAGATCGGTTTCCGAACGGCTTCGAACATCCATACCACAGTGGGGCTGAACGATGGCCGAATGGTTAGGGTGCTGGCCTTCGGAACCGGAGTTCGTGGGTTCGAATCCCACTATGGCATGGATGCTCGTAGCCGTTCGGAACCGGCTTTAAGCAGTAGGTCCCGGTATCATTAGCCCTCGTGTTGCAAAAAGTAGACCATAGCACTCCAAAACCAAACCACAGTGGGATTCAAACCCACGAAATTTGACTGTTCGGTACTCTGACCCCTCGGAACTCGGTCAGCACCCTAACCATTCGGCCATCGTTCAGCCTTTCTTTTTTTTGAGAATTTCCTAAATCGGCCGTTAGGGCACTATAAAGTTTAAATTGGTTGAAGTCCTTTTCCGGAACTGAACTTTAGCGCAAGTTGTCAATTTAGATTAGGGTTTAAAAGGAGGAAAGGAAAAGACCATGGATTTTTGCCCTTGACTTTAGATTTGAAAACCCCAGAGAATTTTCTCGGACCGTGATGAGGGCTTTCGGCTATAAATTTACTTCGGCATGACTGAACTATCACAATAAGGCATTTTGTCGCAACGTTACGAACTACTGTAATCCCTTTCCCATTCATTTTCATGTTTACAACAGCCAACAGACAAACTGCCTTTCCATTTGAAACTAAAGCCAGAATTGTCATACATTGAAATGTGCCCTATTGCGTGAAATCGCCTTATACATTCATCGGTTACAGTTATCGTCGCAGTTTATCGACAGTATATTCCTCAACATACTAGATTTACCAATTTACAATTGCAATTCAGTGTATATTTAAATTTCTAGTAAATCTAGTGTTAAGCGGCCATCTTTCAGTTTTTATACAAAACTCTTACATTAGTTTAACAATTTAGTTCACTTTTTCCTTACACACACACATAATTACACAGTTCGAGAGGAAATTCTGAATACTTCAATAATACAAATACACACCGAATAGCATTACAAAAATGTACAGGACTAAAAATCTGCTTTGCAAAAATCAACCTTTCGGGGGAAAAAAAAAAAAAAAAAAAAAAAAGGTTAAAATTTTTATAGAAAATATGACGGAAAATTGATCCAGCTGTACAATTTCAGTTCGTATGCTTAACTAAGAACGAACACGTGAGAATTTTAAAACGGTTCGGAACTCTAAGCCAACACTGTTGAGCTTAATTTAAAAGGAACTTCAAACCTTTAATTTTTCATTCTGGTTTTCGTTTTGGTTCAAATAAATATCAGTTCCGTTCCGGTTTTCGTTCCACCAAAAATATCGGTTTTGGGTTCAGTTTCTAAATTATTTTATTTCATCTACATTCTTATTTGTACTAAAAATAAGATTCCATCAAACAAAAAAAAATGCAATTATAGAAGAAATTTAGAATATTTTATTCTTTTTTAAATTGTACAATATTTTTTTAATTGTACACTCCTACAATTAACGGCATGTATGATAACGAGCGGTGATCAAAGAGCAGCGAGTAATGGCTTTGTTATCCATTATCAAAGTCGCATTTGACAACTGAATTAAATCTGACTTCCTACGAGTAGTTTCATGCGAAACTGAAACAGAAAAGTACCATTGAACATCAACACAGGAAATCGAGAAGGAATGGACATGTAATGACGATAATTATACGGTTGACGTTAAATTAGAAAATACTGATAACTTTGTTACAGCAACAATATGACTGAAGATATATCGAACCGAAATAAACCGATTTTTTTTCGGTTCGTTCCGACGACCAAAATAACGGTTTTAGGTTCCGCTCCGGTCCGAAGCCATGATTTAAAACAGGTGGAATTTATAGAATAACCAGAACGCAAAGTTTCTCCGATAGTAACTTTAGCTTGGAAAGAACAATATGCTTAACAAATTGTATGCGGGACACGTACTACAGTAGAACTTCGATTAACCGACGTTTCTGTTAACCGAGCCAATAACGAAGTCTTCGATCAATAAAGAATTTTTTTTTTTTTTTTCCCTCCTTTCCAAAATGAGCTTGGAATAAAAGATACACATTTTAGTTCGTTGTCCATGTTACAAACACAAACACACACACACACACACACATAAAAAAAAACATTTTTTTAAAAGAATGCAAATTTAACAAATTAATGTATATTAAATTTTAAAAATACAATATTTTCTTAAGATTTGTATTATTTTTGAAAATGAGTCTTTCGATATTTAACTAAGTATAGTTAAAAAAAATTCCATTTTACTTTTTACTATGAGTTGATTTCCTTTTTAAATCTTTTTAGCTATGAAACATAAGTTCATATACGTTTTTTATCATTTAAAGAACGTTTCATTGTTTTTTACTTTAAAGGTTAGTTACATTCGCAAGCACGGAAGGGTTTTATACAGGGTTTCTATTAACCGAGATTTCTGATATCCGAGGTACTAGCGATCCCAATTAGCTCGGATAATCGAGGTTTTACTGTAGTACGTTTTCTGACGCCTGATACTTGAGTGCGGGACACGTACTAGTACGTTTTCTGACGCCTGATACTTGAGTGCGGGACACGTACTAGCACGTTTTCTGACGACTGATACTTGAGGGCGGGACACGTACTAGTACGTTTTCTGACGACTGATACTTGAGTGCGGGACACGTACTAGCACGTTTTCTGACGACTGATACTTGAGTGCGGGACACGTACTAGTACGTTTTCTGACGACTGATACTTGAGTGCGGGACACGTACTAGTACGTTTTCTGACGACTGATACTTGAGTGCGGGACACGTACTAGCACGTTTTCTGACGACTGATACTTGAGTGCGGGACACATACTAGTACGGGTTAGTGTAATATGGTTTCTGGCTACAAAAAC
The DNA here is from genome assembly GCA_032207245.1 of Pardosa pseudoannulata. Taxonomy (NCBI): domain Eukaryota; kingdom Metazoa; phylum Arthropoda; class Arachnida; order Araneae; family Lycosidae; genus Pardosa; species Pardosa pseudoannulata. The sequence continues at coordinate 34,918,722 of CM063497.1, forward strand.
CTATATACAGGGTATCTGCCAAAATAAAATTTTTCAAATCCATGACTTTTCATGACTTTCCCCGATTTAGCAGATCATTTTCCATGACTTTAAAAAGCTTTCGTTAAAATATATATGAATAAAAATTATGATGTACATACAAATAAAATATATGCTTTTAGAGAAATTACAGGAATATTATCATAAAAAACTATAAACTTACTTTATAAGTGTTAATAAACTCACATATATAAAAATAAATCGTTGTATGTACATACCTAAGTTTAATCATATAGCAATTTTTTAATCAAAATGTTTCCAATTTGAATTCAGGGTACTTTGGTATTATCCAGGTGACCATGAATAATAGCCAAATATAACCCTATAATGTTTATATACAATATCCCTAGAAAACTTAAATTTTGTGCAAAAATCTTTTTATTAAAAAATATTACTTATTATATTAATAAAATTTTAATCTACAATTTAAGAAAAAAAACCAGAATAATATACATTTACCCACCCATTAAGCTTTCTTGCTTTGAGTTTCCTTGGTGAACTAATTTTATTTGGCAATAGGGTCAATAGGATAAGACATAAATAACAAACTCAATAACTTCAGTCAAATGACAAGTAAAAATAGAATTAAACAATTCAATGCATTTTTTTAATCGTAAGTTTAGCGGATCTATGACTTTCCATGACTTTTACTCATTTTGCTTAAAAAATCAAGACTTTCCATGACAAAATTAATCCATTGTCTAAATCCATTATTTTCTATGACTTTCCCTGACTTTCCAGGTGCGCGGAAACCATGTATATACAGGAAAACGAAGCCGAATGTTCTTGTCTACTACATACATTCTAGAAAAATTTAGACAAATAAAAACTAGTTTTTACATCAGTCGATGCGGAACCAAAGAACGGGAAAAAATTAAAACTATATACTACTATTTCTATTTGATTTTTCATATTCACGATACCATTATAAATTTATACACTAAAAAATATAATTTTTGTTTACAAAAATGTTATGGTTGTTATATATGTGTATATATTTCAATATAAAATACGAAAAGTTGGGTAAAAATGAAATAATTTTTGATCTATTGAGATTTAACTGAATAACTAAATTTACAAAGAAAACGGCCGCTCCCAGTACAATTCCGCTGCGAAATGCACCCGCCCACAATGTGTTAAAAAGTGTGGGGGACAAAAAAACAATTCAATATGA
>CM063497.1:34924934-35074456 GCA_032207245.1 Pardosa pseudoannulata
TTAGAAATTAATGAAAATTCGTCAAAAACTTCAGTATTTTCATTAGAGTCAATATATTGACTTTCAATTAATACATCCAGTCTGAAAAAAAGGCCGGTACATTTATGATCAGGCCCCTTGCTATGATTTCGTTTTAAAATGACATTTTTTGTAATGTTTTATTATTTTAATTTTTCTCGTCTTAAAATCGGTAATATCGATCACCACAACATAAATACATCGGTCTGAAAAAGCTATATGAAAATGTCTACAGTAAACACTAACACTTTCTTAATTGGAAATTACACATATTTTCGCGTGGTTTCTGAAACGGGGACAATTTTGCATCCCACAGTCTATTTCGGGGACAAGGGGACTAGTAAAAAGGGACAGTCCCGTTCAAAACGGGACGTCTGGTCCCGTTAGGTCTACCATTTCGGCCATCATTTGGCTGTCTTCTCCAGGAAACTTACTTTTAGGTAGGTTTTTAATAATTTTGTCAAGCTTAGGAGCTGATAAGATCGTTGACATGATAAAATTTTGAATATAAATAATGATATTGTTAAACTAATCGTGCTGTAATTCAAATCATATCAAGGAATATAAAACTACCAACTGTAAAAAAAACTGAATTTTCGCTTTCATTATTTTATCACGCAATTTTAAAGAAATTTGTTATTACGAATTTTACAGTACCTTTGAAAATCGAACTCACCAAGGCCGATTTTTTTGCTGTTAAGAATTAAAAAAAAAAAAAAATGAACGCAGACCCTTAGAGACCACTTACATCAGCTACGAGATCGCCTAATTTCTAGAACACACTCTCAAGATAATTAAAACATTGCTGAAATACAGACAATTCACATTTTCCAACAGACACGAGCATTGTTTACACAGCTCGAGATTCAACGCAACAAGAATTATCTACAAAGATTGCAACATATGACGCAAAGTTTGAAAAAAAAAATTACAAAAGTAAATTGCTCAACACTGTGTTGGGATTCCTTTTACAAGCTGGGAGTAGGAAGTAATTTCCACTTTTCGAAACATCTGTTTCGTGAGATTTTTTTCAATATATTTTTTAAGCCATTCTAAAAATTAAAAAAAAAACCCAACACATTTCTGAGAAAACCCCAAAAGTTAGTACAGAGGCCGAAAGCTATTCGGAACCATTCAGCAATAGTTCGGCTGTCTTCTCCAAGAAATTGATGTTTAGGTAGGTTTTTAATAATTTTGTCAAGCTTAGGAGTTGAGAAGATCGTTGTCTACATGATAAAATTATGAATATAAAGAATGCTACTGTTAATTAAACTAATCGTGCTATAATCTATATCATATCAAAGTAATATAAAACTACCAATTCTAAAAAAAACTGTTCGTATTTTTTATTTTAATTTTTACATAGATGTGGCAAGTAGTTTTTTTTATTACACAATTTTAACGAAATTTATTTCGGAACATTTTGCAGTATCTTTGAAAATCGAATTAACCAAGACCGACTGTTCGCTGTATATAATTTATATAAAAAAAAACTTTAAATTTCAATGCAGACCCTTAGAGACCATTTAACCCATATTGTACCACACCAACTAAATATTTTTGTAAGTTATTAAAACTTAATCCATATCATTAATATAGTGTAACTAAGTATATAAAACCAAAACTTTGAAAAAATATTTTTAATTTATGTAATTGGCTGTCCTATAAATAGGACAACGGTCCAATACACTACTAAAACTTAACAAATATCACTTACAATGCAGTAGGCTGATCATAGATAAAATTTGGGGAAACAATCAAAACAAAGTCCAACATTACATTTTAAGCATACTGTGGTTGGTTTGCTCTCGCAGTTATTGAACTGTCAGTAAATTTATATTGCAATCTCCAGTTTTACCCCTTGTTGTGTCCAGGTGTTGTGAACAGGTGTTTGAACTGGTTTTCATTTGAAGATAAGAGTTGCGCTATCAATGCGATATCGAATTCGTGAGAAAATAATCGAGATTGAACCGTCGTTTTAATTTTAGGGCACCTTTTTTATACTTACAAAATACACGTGTAAAATACATTTTTCAACAAAAACTTTCAGCTACACTATTAGCTCTGTTTTTAAACTAAAAGTAACTCCCACAATGTTTGAAAAAAATAATAAATATAAAATTAAAGATTAAAAAATGACAATTTTTAAGAGGTTGCAGCTAATAAATTTTACATTATAATATAATTTGATTTCTCAGGGTTTTTTTTTTTTAAACTATGCTTGTTCGGTACATATCGACGTTCCCCCCACCCCTTAAGCGCAATGGTTGTGTCCAGCGCGTCCCTTTCCTCTTTTTTTGTATTGTAACCAGAGTTAAGCGTTCGGACCCCGTCTAGGAAGGTCGAACCGTTGTCCGCGTCTCCCCTGAGATTGCCTTTTTAGAGCCCATTGCTCTTATATATCCCCTGATATATATTTTTATTGTTAGAGCCCATGCTCTTGTATGACCCTGTCATATTTTTCTTAATTAAAGTTTTTGTTAAGTTTTTAAATACAGTCCACTTTATTATCGTCCTCAACAATGCTACAGTGTGTCTATTTTAAAGGTGTTAAAATAAAATCCACTCAGAAAATATTTATAACTTTATTATTAAATGGAATTTTATATGCTGTCCTGTTTATAGGACAGCGGTGTCCAATATGGGTTAAATCAGCTACGAGATGACGCAATTTCTAGTATATATTTCCACGATAATTAAAACATTGCTGAAATATAGACAATTTACATAGCTTGAGATTCAACGCAACAAGAATTAATCTACAAAGATTACAACGTCTGACGAAAAGAGTGAAAAAAAATACAAAATTAAATTAAATTGCTCAACACTTTCTATGTTGGGATTCCATTTTACTAGTTGGGCGTAGGAAGTAATTTCCACTTTTCAAAACATCTGTTTCGTGAGATTTTTTTTTTTTTCAATATATTTTTTAAGCCATCCTAAAATTAAAAAATAAATCAACACATTTCTGAGAAAATCCCCCAAAAGTCAGTACAGAAGCAACGTCATCAGAGAACACACGACTTCTCAACGCTCACGTATTTCGTGCGCTGGCAATGAAAGCGCAAAGCTATTCCATAAGCCGGAAACAATTATGGATTTAACTCAATGCTTGTAGCGATGAAGATTCGAGAGGCTTAATGAATGTAATGAATAGCTTTCTATTTCTGTATTGGAAGACGACTGACTGCAGATCTTCCACGTTTTCGCCCATCTTAACGAAAATAGCAAGGGATGAACTAGGGCGGGAAAAAATATCGACGTACTCGGCTTAAAATGCTGCAAGCTTTGGTACGGCATTAAAGATAATTAAACACTGAAAGGCTTCTTTTAGGATACGTGACAGTGATTAAAAAATGTTTGATACTTTGCAACTGCAGGCATGTAGGCGGTTTTGAAATAACCACAAAAGAATTCCTGGTTGATAGAACATAACGGTCTTCTGTTTTGCTACCCGAGGTTTGGTTTGGAGTGCTACGGTCTACTTTTTGCAACACGAGGGCTATTGAGACCGGGACCTACAGCTTAAAGCCGATTCCGAACGGCTACGAGCATCCATGTCACAATGGGATTGGAACCCGCGAACTCCGGTACCAAAGGCCAGCACCCTAACCAATCGACCATCGTTCGGCTTGCTACCCAAAGAACAACAAAAGCAGGACCTACAGCTCAAAGCTGATTCCAAACGGCTAGGGACATTATGTCAGACTTGGAATTCGACCCACGAACGCAGGTACCGCTTTATCTATTAGAAAATTAATACACAAGATAACCTAAAAAAATTAAGATGGTAAAAAAAGAAGAGAAAATATGGGTTTCGCTGAAAAATCACCTTTTTATTTTTTCATTTTTAAAAAAGGCACTGAATGATCATTTAGATTTTTATGTTAGATTTTCTATATTCAAAGTATCAATTGATGGCAGCATTGCACATATTTATTTTTCTCTTTAAAATATACTTGCAACATATATAAAGCTTCCATTAGATCAGTGTTTCTTAACCTTTTTGGCACTATGGACCACTTTAAAAATTTTAAATATGTCACAGATCCCTCTGTGAAAAAAAATTGCCTAAACATCATTTATTACAAAAAATAAATTGTTTTATTATATAATTATTTTAGTATTTTTATTTCAATAGTATAAAAAATTTGAAGAAATTAAAATTTTTAATGTGAAGGCTGTTGCTGCTTTTCCTTGATTAACAGATTGAATTGAGGGATCGTTTTCGACAAAGCAACGCGCATATCATGTTCGATATTCAGTCGATTTCGATGTTTTGTTTTTATTGTGACAAGTGTGGAAAATCTCGCTTCGCAAAGATATTCTGTAGCAAACAGAATAATGGCTGCCATAGCTCGTTTTGCAAGCAATGGGTAGGCTTATCTTACAGAAGACCAAAACTCTCTAAGAGTTATTGGTTTGGTTTGGAGTGCTACGGTCTACTTTTTGCAACACGAGGGCTAATGAGACGGGACCTACAGCTTAAAGCCGATTCCGAACGGCTACGAACGTCCATGCCACCGTGGGATTCGAACCCACGAACTCCGGTACCGAAGGCCATCACTAACTAATCGGCCATCGTTCGGCCTAAGAGTTATTGAATCGAAATTCATTGTCTCTATCAGGTAATAGCAGACAGACGGCTTACAGAGGTTGCCCGTGACAAAAAAAAAAAAAAAAAAAAAAAAAAAAAAAAAAAAAGTCGGCGGACCCCCAAAATATGACCCATGGACCCCCAAGGGGTCCATGAACCATAGGTTAAGAAACCCTGGTTTAGATGGAAAAACTGGAATAGGCTTTTTCTCCCTTCACCTCAAATATACTTACGCAAAACACTTAAAAATTGTTCAGCTATTTGTTACATAATTTAAACTATAATTAATCCTTGTTTACCCACTATAATTAACATTTTAAGAAAATATTTTCACGTTGCGCAAGAGAAAGGTTTTGCAATTAACCCTCTCCACCCAATTCCATTAAAGCCTAAAGAATTTTTTAGCAGGATCAAGCTAAAATTAAAATTGTAAAAACCGTTATTCGAAAGTGGTGAAGAGATCTGAAGCGTTCGGTGGCTACGGTTTACTTTTTCATAAACCACATCTTATCAGATTATTTGTTGACTTAGGAAGAAGGAGAATTAATATTTTTTATACGGTATAAGAAATTTTGTTCGCTATAAATAATTTCGCACACGCATACATGTGTATATATATATAAAACCAGCAATAAATTGAAAATCCGTTTTTTCTTCAGTTTATTGAAATAAAATGTTTTATTAGCTTAAGAAAAAAGTAAACTGCTCAATTTTCGAATAATTGCTGGTTCAACAAAATATCGATTTTTAAATATAAACTTGATTCGGAAATAAATCTCAACTGATCTCGAGCCACAGTTGCCAAAGTGTGGTATTTTCATGTAACGCGCACGTTATCTCAAAAAGATTTTGACACATTGTATGCAGGACATGTACTAGTACGTTTTCTGACAACTGATACTGGAGTGCGGGACACGTACTAGTACGTTTTCTGACGACTGATACTGGAGTGCGGGACACGTACTAGTACGTTTTCTGACGACTGATACTGGAGTGCGGGACACGTACTAGTACGTTTTCTGACGACTGATACTGGAGTGCGGGACACGTACTAGTACGTTTTCTGACGACTGATACTGGAGTGGGGGACAAGTACTAGTACGTTTTCTGACGACTGATACTGGAGTGCGGGACACATACTAGTAAGGGTTAGTGTAACATGGTTTGTGGCTACAAAAAAACTTTATATACTGGAAAACGAAGCCGAATGTTCTTGTCTACTACATACATTCTAGAAAAATTTAGACAAATAAAAACTACTTTTTACATCAGTCGATGCAGAACCAAAGAACGGGAAAAAAATTAAAACTATATACTACTATTTCTATTTGATTTTTCATATTTACGATACTATTATAAATTTATCCACTAAAAAATATAATTTTTATGTACAAAAATGTTATGGTTGTTATTTATATATTTGTTTATATATTTCAATATAAAATACGAAAAGTTGGTTAAAAAAATTCAATAATTTTCGATCTATTGAGATTTAACTGAATAACTTAATTTACCCGCAAAACGCCTGCTCCCGGTACAATTCCGCTGCGAAATGCACCAGCCCACAACGTGTTAAAAAGTGTGGGGGACAAAAAAAATTCAATGTGAGAATTTTCTAACGATTGATACTTGAGAAGGGACACTTACTAGTACGGGTTAGTGTAACAACATGATTTGTTTGTGGATACAAAAATAACGGTATATACAGGAAAACGAAGCGGAATGTTCTTGTCTACTACATATTGTGGAAATATTGAGACAAATAAAAACTAGTTTTTACATCAGTCGATGCGGAACAACAGAATGGGGAATGTTTATAAAAAAATCAATTTAGATTTAAAATTAACTTTTTATTTATCCTTGCGAAAATGATATATATACTTGTTTCTTTAGATTTAAAATTAACTTTTTATTTATCCTTGCGAAAATGATATATATACTTGTCTCTTTATACATTTGTTTATATATATTTCCATATAAAATACGAAAAGTTGGTTAAAAAATTAAACTTTCGATCTTTTGAGTTTTAACTGAATAACTAAATTTACGCGCAAAACGCCCGCTCCCGGTACAATTCCGCTGCGAAATGTACCCGCACACAATGTGTTAATATGTGCATTTTATATTATTAAAATAAGTTTCTGATTATTATTCTATAAATATATTTACTACTTTTTATTTTAAATTCATATAATTGGTGGCCCGTGAAAATAAAAATTTCATATGTAGTGGTCTTTAACCCCTTCCGGTAAAATGACGAGTCTAGCTCGTCATTAGTTTTTCATTCCATGCCACACAATGACGAGCTACACTCGTCATGCGATTAAAGTTACTGTTAAATATGATAATTTAGTTTAAAATTTCTAGTGTACTGAATTTGGCACTTGTGAAAATCACAAGTCACTATTGCATATTGTTTACTTGGTACAAGTCATTGCCAAATTAATGAGTCAGAATAAAAGAAAACCTACTAAGAAATGCCGTGTGTGTTACAAGAATCAAATTAAAAGTGAGACTACTTGGCGGTGTAAACAATTAAGAATTCCTTTGCACTTTGTTTTGAAAAGTACCACTAGCTTGAAGACTATTATCTGTATTCCTTATTAATGTTTTGCTTTGATATTTTCTTAATTTTACTGTTTCTGATATTATTTAACACTATGTAAAAAGTGGATTTTAATTAAGAATATGTAAGAATTGTAAAATGAAACAAGTTTTTTAAATAAAAATTAAATGGTTATTTCATGCACAGTTTTTCATTATTAAATCATACCGGAAGGAGTTAAAGCTCTAATTGGTAGGAGACCGTTGACTGGGCACAAGCCGCCTAGTGATTTACACTAACCATCAAACGCCCCTTAAATAATCATTTTTTCGTTGTTTATCATTTTCTGTAAGCAATTCATAGAATCGATAAAGCTGAATACCACTTTATCTTATCGATGTTTACGAGATCACAAACAATGCAGGAAGGCAACAAATTTCATTCCTTTTTCATTTGATAAGCATTCAGGGCAGGTTTCGTTTCCACAATAGACTTAAACAAAAAAATACGCAAAAAAATGTTTTCAAAACACATTTTATTTAAAAACGAATTAAAAAGGAATAAAACTTCACTTTAAATTTTTAATACCTCATAAAAATTATACAAATTAAAATTTTCCTTCCATCATTCCGGAAACCTTGAAAATTTTATGACTAAAAAATAAAATCTTGAGGCGCGCATAATATATTTATATTGCATGTACACTTATAGATATGAAATATATTACAGCTGCCCCACGCTTTTATTTTTAGTCGTAAAATTTTCAAGGCTTCCGAGTAGCTGGAAAGAAAATTTTAATCGTCATAGTTTTTATGAGTGTTACCATTTATTTTTATTTTTTAGTTTGTTTAAAAATGAAAGTATTTTTGACTTTACTTTTCCTCTTTAACTTATGGGTAATTTCACACTCAGAATTTCAATAACCATACTTACTGTACAATAACTTTTGTATAATATGTATAATAGTTTATATTAACTGTTCAGCATACTGTATAATAATCTGTTTGTGAAACATTCGTTCACACATACAAAACAGATAGCCCACTAAGTCCAATTTTTTTCTTCTTTTGAACGTAAATAATCTATGCAGCAATTTGTGTATTGTCACTGAAGATAATATACTACAGTATAACCTCTTTTAAAGGACCCCACGATACAACGATCTCTTCGTTAGAACGACCATCTTCAAAAGTCCCAATTATTTTTCCATAGGAATGATGTTAATTTTGATTTATTACTATCAAAATTTAGAAAATATTCTTTTTTTTTTAATCGATACATTATGTGAATTGATACAATTAACCAGCATGTACGATACGATCGATTCGAACGGAAGAATTGGCATTGTTATCCATTATCAAAATCACATTTGACAACTGAACATTCGACTGAATTAAGTATGCCTTCTAGAAGTAGTTTCAGGCTAAACTAAAATAGAAAAGTACTAGAGAATATCAAAACAGAAAATTGAGAAGCAATGGACAATCAAGCGCAAACCGGGCCCATATAGCCGTGAGGCCCTCCAGGCTTATCCCGGCTGCGGTGGGCAGATCGCAAGTATGGGGCTAACCCACCTCGAGCTGGACCCTTTGAAGTACCCGGCGCGTGCCCGTCGCGCCGCAGGCGCCAGTGGCGGGTGGACGCAGCAGAGGTGCACTGCTGAGGAGAGAGAATTTGGAATACTACTGGATGCTTAGTGGACCTCCTGACGCCGGAATTAGTGGAGAAGGAGCGAACTACGCGCACCAATGAGGAAAAAACTAAATCAAAGAGAATTTTGCTCGTTGCACCAAGCTGGACGGGAGACCAGTGTGGCCGAAAGAGAGAGACAGGAGATTTAGAGAGGCGACACTCGCAATCCTGGGCCTCAGGACCATCACTCAGGGGGTCATTGTGACGGAACATTTTGGCCCACCCTGCGGAACCCCCCGTGACTCGGCGTGCTCGAAAAAGGGAACACTGGGGCCTCGCATAGCCCCAGGAACCGAAAAAAACCCTAAAGATTCTTATACTGCATAAGCATGTTAAATTTCATGAACTTGTTAGTGTAATATTTTGTTGAACTTCACTATTATTTTTATTGCTTAATAAAAGTCACTTCTAAGTACAAAAGATTATAAATTAAAACCATTTAAAACTATTTAACAATTCTGACCACTTTTGGACGGTTATAACCACTTTTATCCAATGTCCTGGGCAAAATCAGTTTTGACCGATCAAAATTACAACCCTGTATGGTTGACGTTCAATTAGAATATATTGATAAGTTGGTTACAGTAACGAAAGGACTGAAGATATATCGAACAGAAACATTTTTCTGTTCAGTTCCGTTTTTTGTTCCGACAAAAATAACGGTTTTTCCCGGTTTTCGATTCGAAGACCTGATACATACTGCAAAAAGGTTGTTTGAATTCCTCACGCAGAATTAAACGAAAAGAAAACATGTCAAAAATTTCTTTATATGACCTTATTCACGCTTTCTGTGCGAGATTGCAATTGTAAGTCTGTCAAGCGAGAATTGAGCAAACAAAAGCAGTGTCACTCACTCATCCAAGAACATGCGACAACGAAGCGAAAATGGAATTGTTAACTATTTCCTTTCCTCCAACAATTCGAATACATGGCTTAATCCGATATCAAGAACTCTGATATCTTGGCCAATCCAGATTCCATCCAAGGCCTAATTGTGGCCTAGGGCTGTAATTTTTAGTATATAAAACGTAATTAAAAAGGTGAAAAACTAATACTGCTTGTCCAATTATATAAAACAAACATTAGGTTTTAGCAATTCCAAATGTTCTACAAGCTTTAGCTATTTCAGGCTTACAACTGCTGAGGTACTTTCAAAAAGGTGAGAAAAGGGACTAAAAAGAGACTAAACATTGAAAAAAATAAAGCGATTTTTTTCTCATCTTGATTACAGATGCTATTATTAAGGTTTTTCTATTTATTTTAACTCTAAATCAAATGATTCACGCAAGACATGATTTTAGCCTCAAATACAAAAAGGTTAAAAATTTTTGTTTAACACAACTCAACATTGCTTTTTATTCAAGAAAATCTATAAATTAGATTCGAATACATACAATACATTAATTTTATAATCACAATTTTTTGCATATATTAATGATGTTTTGAAATATGTACATAGCTAGATTAACCCCTTTCGGTAAAATGACGAGTCTAGTTCGTCATTAGTTTTTCATTCCATACCGCACAATGACTAGCTACACTCGTCATGCGATTAAAGTTACTGTTAAATATGATAATTAATTTAGTTTAAAATTTCTAGTGTACTGAATTTGGCAACACTTTTATCACTTGTGAAAATCACAAGTCACTATTGCATATTGTTTACTTGGTACAAGTCATTGCCAAATTAATGAGTCAGAATAAAAGAAAACCTACAAAGAAATGCCGTGTGTGTTACAAGAATCCAATTAAAAGTGAGACTACTTGGCGGTGTAAACAATTAAGAATTCCTTTGCACTTTGTTTTGAAAAGTACCACTAGCTTGAAGACTATTATCTGTATACCTTATTAATGTTTTGCTTTGATATTTTCTTAATTTTACTGTTTCTGATATTATTTAACACTATGTAAAATGTGGATTTTAATTAAGAATATGTAAGAATTGTAAAATGAAACAAGTTTTTTAAATAAAAATTAAATGGTTATTTCATGCACAGTTTTTCATTATTAAATCATACCGGAAGGGGTTAAAGTATCTAAAAAAATTTAAGAAAATGAAAGAAATGTGTGCTTTGACGTAAATTACTTTAATGTATTAAATGTACATTTCAGTACAAATGTACATTTCAGGAACTTCATTACGACTTTTTAAAATCACTATTCTTTTATTAAAATATTTTGTTGTTAATTCAGATTTTCTTTTTTCAACAAGAGACTTTTGCTGTGATAACCCCACGAAAAAAGTGACTAAAAATGACTGTTTACATAAAAAAGTGATCAATTGTAAAAAAAAGTGACTAAAGGTGAGAAAAGTGACGGAATTGCAAGCCTGCTATTTTCAAAAATTGTTCGTCCAACTTATTTTCAAAACATTTTAAACTTACTGCATTTTGCAATTAATAACTGTTGTAATGTGTTTATTAGACATTGTTTAAAATCAGTTTATTTTCTTTTATTTGGCTGAATATTCGCATTTTACTTCGTGCTGGAATACAGAATTATCGACAGAGGGAAGAACAAAACGAAAACGGGAATTTTTAAGAGTTTTAGACTATATTGCTGAAAATAGGAAGAATTAGTTTTCCGATCGGAATATCGGAAACACATCGAAAAATCGGAAAGATTCCGAGTATATCGGAAGTATTGGCATCTAAGCAATATTATTCCACAAAATCTAATATATCAATAATAATTGGACAGTACGACAAACCATGCGGATTTATTAGCATAAGGAACAAACACAAATAAGACCAATAAACAGATATGATCTTTGTTTATGATGCATGAGCGATTTCGACCATTACTTTATTTTGGATTTAATCGTAAGATGAAAGAAGATTAGAAGAAACCTTCGCCTATCCACCATTTTTTTTTTTTCTTCTTATACTTGCGCAAGTTCCGATACATGTTACAAAGCGGACTGGCATAGAATCACATTACATCAGTAAGTGATGTTTAGGGAAAGGAAAATGTGTCGACAATTCGTGCCCGATTTCCATGGCTTCGAGATTACTGAAGCACTTGAAGCGAAAACTGACAAAATCGCGATGCTGGAAAAAGGAGCTAGATCGGAAAGCAGTTGATTGACTGTCATGCTGGACTGCTATCCAGCGATCTTTATCGATCCAGCAAGCACTAAAATATCGGAACCGGAAATTTTCAAAAAGCATAAGAATGTGTCAGACACGCTTCGAGGAGGAAGAGAAAAAAAAGAAGGAACAAAATCTTGTTCAGTTTTCAGTGCATGGCCCCTAAACCGCTTCCCACCTTTTAAAAACTCCAAACGGTAGTACATCTATTTTTGACACCACTCAGGAAGAAAATAACCGCAACTCAGATCTTCATGAACGTGAAGAGTTGAAAGAAACTAAGCAAAATCGCACAATCTGTTCAGCTTTCAGTGAAAAATAGATTTCTAATTGAACATCCAGTTTGTTTCTACCCAGTCCAGAGCATAAATATATTTTTAACAATTTTGAGCCTTAAGCAGACGATAATTTTTAAATGCCCATTTAAGTTTTTTCAAGCTTTTTTTAACAAGTGAAGCTGGCAATACATGCCTTTATGCCAATACAAGGCTGTGAAGATGTTACCAATTTGTACCACCCGAAGAGCACGTGTAGCTTAAGGACGCTACTAACAATACCCCAGCTGAGCCCTCATAATTTAGAAGCAGAGACCAAGCAGCAAGCTTTTACAAACTGTAACCCACTATTAAATTGTTAGACCTACCAACATGCACGGCCGCGGTTAGCAAAACTAGATTCTTAAGTTACCATGGCGTTTGTTCTTGCCCAGTCCCGAGCATGTGAAATATTTTACCCAATCTTGAGCCCTAAACCAATAAATTGTTTTATCCCATTACAGCTATTACAAACAGTGGCCCACTATTAAACTGCTCAGCCCACCCACATGTAGTGCCATCGCTAGCATATCGCCCTCCCCCCCAATTTCTGAGATAAATCTTTTAAAGTTATATTCATAATATCTATATAGGCTACTTAACTGTTAAATTTTTAAATTTTTACGTAAACTTATTTAATAATAGTTGTCAACAATTAAGGAATTTGGTTTGGAGTGTTACGGTCTACTTTTTTGCAACATGAGGTTTGTGACCGTGGCTTACTGCTTAAAGCAGATTCCGAACGGTAGGAACATCCATGACACAGTCGGATTCGAACCTACGAACTCCGGTACCGAATATCAGCGCTCTAACCCTTCAGCCAATTATTAGGGGATCAAAAAACCTTCAAAATCGAAGATTTTGACCAAAAATGTAAAATTAATTTCGTTATGAAATGCTTTTTCCAATTGAAGTTACTTTTCTATATAAAACCTATATTGCTATATAGAAGCATTACTATATAATAAAATTAAGTACTACTACGCCAAAGTAGATTCACTGTATCACTACGCCAAAGTAGATTCACTGTATCACTACGCCAAAGTAGATTCACTGTATCACTACGCCAAAGTAGATTCACTGTATCACTACGCCAAAGTAGATTCACTGTATCACTACGCCAAAGTAGATTCACTGTATCACTACGCCAAAGTAGATTCACTGTATCACTACGCCAAAGTAGATTCACTGTATCACTACGCCAAAGTAGATTTACTGTATCACTACGCCAAAGTAGATTCACTGTATCACTACGCCAAAGTAGATTTACTGTATCACTACGCAAAAGTAGATTTACTGTATCACTACGCAAAAGTAGATTTACTGTATCACTACGCAAAAGTAGATTTACTGTATCACTACGCAAAAGTAGATTTACTGTATCACTACGCAAAGTAGATTTACTGTATCACTACGCAAAGTAGATTTACTGTATCACTACGCAAAGTAGATTTACTGTATCACTACGCAAAGTAGATTTACTGTATCACTACGCAAAGTAGATTTACTGTATCACTACGCAAAGTAAAATTACTTACACTAGCAATGATTTACTGAATCACTACGCAAAATAAACTGTTCACTACTAAAAGTAGATTTACTGTACTACGCAAAATAGATTACTGACTACCATAGAACTAACTACCAAAATAACTTATAGAAAAGTATAATTGTATTACTACGCAAACATAACTGTATTATGAAAAATTATATTATACGTAAAAGTTACACAATATACTAAAACTAAATTTACAAATGATTTATTATAGGAACTTTAAATTTTTATATGAAAACAATTTTTATAGTAATAAAGCTAAACTATAAACTTTAAACATAAACGATTACACTTAGAAACAATATTAAATAATAGTATAAAAAGGCTCGATAATTATGGTTAGAATAAGACAATAGACTAATGTATTATAATAGAACAGAAATTTAAATTTTATTGCTAATTAGGTACATATAAGACACTATATGTAAACTTGAGAATTTATTAGAAAATTTAGACAAACTAGTAATTTAAGAAAAAAACTAGATAACATCCGTATATGTACGGATGTTATCTACCGAACTTTACACAAAGCTACTATAAAAAACGTTTAACAGAAAACTATTATATAAAAGAGGATTTCAAACTTTAACAACAAATAGTGGAAACAAATACCATTCATGGGCAAAATGCCAACTTCAACAGACCGTTTCGAACATGCACATACACAAAACTTCTCGCGAAAGAAGCTATCAATTTCCACTGACAGATGTTTATTACCTTTAACTTTTTAAAAATTCCTTTCAGAAGGAACATAAGAAATTTTGACAAACAGGTGGAACATATACATTATAGACGCCGGTCCCGTCAGCCATGTTTTCTTTGGAGACCAACAGAAAAACGCGTGCTTTGAAAAATGAAGGCGAGAAGCGTTTTATGGAAAAAAAATGGCGACGGTCACACAGCATATTCGAAATACAACATTAACAAAACTAAATTTTAAAAGAAAAAATAACAGTTGAACAACTTAAAGCATTAAAATAAAATTAGCATAATTATCATTTTTTACGTTATTTAAAAGATAAATAACATTAGTAAATATTTATGATATATATCAACAGAATCCAATTTGAAGCATTTTAATTAACACTAATATTATAAAAAATAACATGTGAGGGGGTTCCCTCCCTCAACCCCCCCCCTTGTAATAAAAGAAATGCAAAATAAATTTGACAGGTGAGAATTGGAATAGGGTAGAGCCACAAACATTTTTCAACACTCCTACCTCCTTAAAAAAAGGTTTGAAATAATTCTTTTTTACCTATAACAAAAAACTAATTCGGAATACCGTTCTTCCCATACACTTGGAACTTTAAGTTTGGAGTTTAGAATGAAATGCAAAACCCAACTCACACCTAATAACATCCTGATATTTTTTTAACAATTTCAAAAATAGTAAGAACCGAAATAACTTCACCCGTCAAAACTAATTCCCAGAAAATGATAAGAACAAAAAAAATCACTAAATAGAAAATGATTTAAAAAAAAAAAAAAACTTAGGTTTGTTGTGCAACGTCTATTTTTGCAACACATAACGACAGGGACCACAGCTTAAAGCAGATTCCGAACGCTACGAACATCCATGCCACTGTGGGATTCGAACCACGAATGGTACCGAAGGAAAATACCAATCGACCATCGTTCGGCAAACTGACCTAGGCGACTGTAAACCAAAAGAACGGCTAAGATGCAAATTTCTCGAATAGTGCTGGGTACTGACGTCAGAAATCACGTGCACCAATGAGGTGCAAGGGCACATTAGAGCTGCCATACCCCACCACCAAAGTCAGGCCAAACACACCAACCCTATCATCCCCCTATAAAACCGCCAACAGATCGCCAAATTTGGCGATAAGAAAACACGACGTCTATAATGCATCTGTACCAATTTTCCAACATAGATGTCACGACAAAATTTGACACAAAAAAGGGGTAACAAATGAAAATATTTTGCTCCACTGGAGTAGGCTATTGCAAACGGTATCTTGATTCGGTTTCGAAAGCTATGGTCTATTTTTGCTACACAAGGGATAATACCCGTGTTTAGTTTTAGTTTGAAGCTCTACGGCCTACTGTTTTTCTCACGAGAGCTAATGACATCGAGTTTGCTTTGGTTCGCAACGATCTACGTTTTTGCAACATGAAGGTTAATGAGATCGGGACCTACTCCTTAAAGCCGGTTCCGAACGGAAGGAACATCCATGCCAGCAGCTGGATTCAAACCCGGGAACTCCAGTATAGAAGAGCAGCGCTCTATCTTCCGGCCAAATGAGACTGGGACCTACTGCTCAATTCTAATTCCTAGTGCAGAGGTTCCCAACCCCATATCCACGGGCACCGTCAAAGGTTTTACATATGTCCGCTACCGTTCGAATCACGATTTAAAAAAAAAAAAAAAAAAAAAAAAAAAAAAAAAAAATAATAATAATAATAATAATAATAATAATAATAATAATAATAATAATAATTATATAAAATATATATATATATATATATATATATATATATATATATATATATATATATATATATATATATATATTCAAGTTTTCAGTGTAATCTTTTTATGTTAAAGAATTACAAATACACAAACTCTTTGAAAAATTATTCGTTTTTATCATTTTAACTAAGCAAGACGTACCGATTTTGTAATGCATTATTATAATATAACCAATAAATTTTAAAGCAAAGAAATCTTAAAATTGTGTATTACTAATTATATCAAGTACTGTGCGTGGCCTAGACCAGGTCAGTGTAACAATACACTAATTTATTTTTCATAGGAATAAAATCCATACTATTTGATCTTTAAATCCCCTATATAATAATAGCCTAAGTTGTCTGTCCGCGAATTTATGAAGCAGTTGTACCTGGAATGGATACAGGCATCAATATTGGATTTTTTTATGAGTTAGGGTTAGCAAAATTCAAAGTGAATTCGAAATCCATCTCATCCCACCCTTTTCAAGCGTTTAATGCTATTATTTCAAGCCTTATTCTCCCTCTTATTCTATACTAAATTCATTATTGATAGGATGGCGAGGGCGGAGAGCAATATTTATATTTCTGGACTGCTTTTACTTGACCCTTATATAACCATCTCCTTCTCCACGTGGAAGCTGGCACATGGGGTAGAGTGTCTGCCCATTTGATCGTCGTACTTCTTGGGTCGATGGTTTTACCCCCGACGTAGCCGAATTTTTCTAAATGTCTAATTAGTTTATAAATTTCTGCTTTATCTTTTGAATTTTTATTCCTAAAGTTGTTTTATTATTTTTAAAATAAATTTTTACCATTTTTCAAATTTTTATGATTTTTATTTTATTAAATTCACATATAACCATTATTATATAAAGCCCCATTTTAAGAGCAGACGATTAAATGTATCAATTTATCACATAATAGGTAAAAAAAAATTTCTAGCATTATGACGTCATTCCTTTAACCATCTCATTTAATAATTTATTTTAGATTATTTAAATATCTTCTGCATTATTTCCATACGTTTTATCAATAAACTTAGATATTACGTAAATAATTATCTTAAGGTAATATTTTGTTCTCAGACAAAATAATTCTCAGACAAAAAACAAACCATTTTTTTACCTGCCTCATAGGGTACTTTGCAATTCTGGAAAAATAAAAATTTTACTGATCCCGTCATATGACGGGCTATATGCTAGTTGTTAATAATTTTCGTATATATTATGTGAATTATTGCATATTATACCCACCAATAAATTACTTTGAAAAAATAAATGTACTCGCCGCCTCATTGGTATTTTGCAGTGTGCTCTAAGTTCAGAAAGGTTGAGAATCTATAGCCTATCGTCTTATTTTAAATACCACTTAAAACAGTTTAGAGTTTTTATATTTTCTTATATCAAGTTTTTTCTTCTTTTGAGAGTGGGTAGAAGGCAATCCTATAAAAAAAATCATAATTTTTTCAAGTAATTTCTATTCATAATTTTTTTTTTTTTTTTATTTTGAGACACTGATTTTACAAACAGAATATTAACTTACTATTTTGGCAGGCAGGTACATAGACTGCAATCATAACGAATTCATTATAAACTCCATTTTTCAATACTTATTTTACATGCAATACTAAATAGATCTTTTTTTCATGATTTTTTTTTCTTTTTCATAAATGGTATCGTATGATGTTTAAAACGATAGCTGATCACTACGGTAACGTGCTGTAGTATTTAAAAGTTGCTTAAACTTTATATTTTTTGTAATCCATAATAATTACGACATGCATCGATATGTAATGGGCAGAAATGACTCGGGCATGGCATATTCCGAAAGATAAAGAACATCCATGACAGAAGATACGATCACTAGTACCGGCGTCTTGAACCGATATGGTATAACAAACACACGAACTGTAAAAGAATATCCTTGAATACTCTTGCAGGAAGAAATAGTCAATCAAAAATCAAAATTCTATTCAAAAGAAAAAATTATAAATAGCATATACTCGAACATTTGACATATTTGTTATTGGATTTTTCATCTACCTTCGCTGAAAAGGATAACAAAAATTACAAGCTATTTTTAGCTGTTCCTCAAAAGATTAATAGGAAATACATATTACACATAAAATCCACGAGATCAATTTTGTTATTCATGTGTAATAAATATTGTTCAATATATTACTTCAGTCCACTAGTAAAATACTTATAACTGCCAAATTTTTAGTTTGTAAGAGGAATAAGACTGTCAAAGCCCAAATCCATTAGTTTGTTGACCCCCATCCTAAACTCTCTCTCCTCCAACCACAAATCTAATCACTAATATTTTGGCACATATGAATGGCTTATACAATAAAGTTACAAGTACGGAAATATATTGAACACATTCCTGGAAATGATCTTATGAGAGGAAAGAAAAGAATAAAGAGGTACAATGTAGGACATCGAAAAGATGAACTTATGCCAGCAGTAGATTTTCAGACATGATGGCGACCAGTCGTCCTCATTTTCCCGCCGGCATGTTAAGTTTTCAGATGCTCCAAGATCATTTGTTTTTACAGTCCCCCCCCCCTTACAGCAGATGAAAACGACAAATTACACCCTATCACAGCGTTTCACTCTAAAACAGACGTTTAAAAATTCACCCTCTGTTGCAAGGGAATTTTCCCTCGTTCAAATATCATCCTTTTTTATTTTAGTTCTTATCAAATTCAAGTGCGAATTTAATACCCATCTCTCACATTTATGATGTACGGCGTGTCATTAAATCCATTTTCCAAACATCACAAAACGGCACGGCAGTAAATAAAAAAAAAAAGCCAAATTTCAGATTTCCTCTCAGTTTTCACTGCCACGTACACGTGCTTGGCACTGCTTTCTCTGACGTCAAGAGGCAGAAATGATAAAGCTGCTAGCTCGCTCGCTCTGACAAAATCGATTAGCAAGCCCAGAAAACTAGAATACTTATCGGGGTTTCTAAACGAATTTACAAACAAGGTGACCAACTGAATTTTTTTTTTTTAACTTTTTAAAGAAAAAAAAAGCTGAGAATCGCTTAAGAAAAAAATGGGTATGGGTACATGTTTCATTTCCCACCATCTGGTTGTTAAAAATATCATGTATCATGTATTATATCTAAAATAAAATGCAGAAGAAAATTGGAAACATTCCAAGAAAAAAGAGCTTATCCAAAAAATCAGGCCAAAATATATCGATGAGAACACTATAGATTTGTAAAAGGAGAAAAGTCCGGCTACTTGAATTATACAGCATTCAAATAAATAAGTTAACCCATTAATGCTCCAACCATTTCTGCTGAACATATATTGATGACTATTTTAAATCTAAGTAAATATGGTCGGCTCAAAGCAAAGCAAATACAAAATTTGAGCTGGGACGTCTTCTAAAAAGATGTCTTCATTAGAAATCAGCTTTTAAGTGTAGTATGATGAGATATATATAGCATATATAAACTATATCTGTATAGAGATATAGAAATATAGAGATAGAGATATAGAAATATAGAGATATACATATATAGAGATATATAGATATATAGAGATATATAGAGATATAGAGATATAGATATATAGAGATATAGATATATAGATATAGATATAGATATATAGAGATAGATATAGATATATAGAGATAGATATAGATATATAGAGATAGATATAGATATATAGAGATAGATATAGATATATAGAGATAGATATATATAATAGATATATATAGATATATAGGTATAGATATATATATAGAGATATATAGAGATATATATATAGATAGATATAGATAGATATAGATATATAGATATATAGATATAGATAGATATATATATAGATAGATAGATATATATAGATATATAGATATAGTTAGATATAGATAGATATAGATAGATATAGATAGATATAGAATATAGATATATAATATAGATATAGATAAGAAATATAGATTATAGATATAGATATATAGATATAGATATATAATATGATATAATAGATTATAATATAAATATAGATATATATAGATAAATAGAATAGATATATATAGATATAGATATATGATATATATCATTAAATTTGATCTCGTAGCTATAATCTATTTAGTAAATATAGTTATAAAATATTAACTGGAAACCAGGCAGGTAATATCTCAGAATCAGCCCTGGTCATAATATTCAACTTTTCTTTTTTCTCCCGTTTTTTTCGTGAAAAATATTCTTAAACTTTAACAAAACATTCATAAAAAATATTCGTAGTTTTACACCTCTCCTACATTTTCGTAGTGTACAGTATTAGAAACTCTCCACAAAATGAATAGACAAATTAAAGATATCAGCCGCATTGTCCTATTTTACATATTTGCAACGCGCTAAAAATTCGTCGCTTAAAGTGTTGCAAACTAATGCGCGTTAAAAACTGTCAGCAAATAGCCCGAAAATGTAAAGCGACTTATGAAACGCTTGCGTAATCATGATGGGATACAGAAGCAGCACAACGACAAGTGAAAACAAGCGTACGCTATCTCAAATTCCTATCAAGGTCGACTCAACTGGAAATATCAATTTCTCGACGAGCTGTAATACGGCAGTTATCGCAACACCGCAGTAAGAATACCAAATAAAAACTTCAAATGCATTTCAAGCAATGTATATAGGATAATTTCTCAGTATTTGTAGCAGGGTTCGAAAGAAAAAAAAAATGATTTTTTAAATCAAAAAATCCGATTTGATTTAAATCCTTTTTTTTTTTAAGTCAGGTTTATTTGATTTTTTCTGAATTCTAATTTTAAATATTGTTGTATTTCTATGTTTTTTGCAATATACATAGAATAGTTTGTTATAAAATTAACATCTATGAAGTATATTCTACATACTAATTACCTAATATTAAATATATAAATTTTTTAATCTGAATACATTCCATTATTTTGTAATTGGATAGTAGGGGATAGTGCGGCACCTTAGAACATAGCCCACCTTGGGACACCTTTATTTTCAGGCTTTAATTTGCAACCAGGAATTAGTTCTCATGTGTATTGATAGATGGCCGACCTTTTCACTTCTCAAAGAATTTTGATGAAGTTAGTGCTAATAGTAAGGAACAATTTCATTTTCTTTGTTTTGAATAACCCAAAATTACATCAATGCATATTTTAAAAAGTAATTTCTTAAAAAAAATTAAAATATTTGAATAAAGTGTATTGTTATGAAAGAAAATTCATTTATTATTTCTATGCTAATAAATAAATTGTATTGTTAAGCCTAACTGTATAGTAGTTACCAAAAGATACTATGTAAAATGGGGCAGGTTGGGACACTTATAGATGGGGCACCTTGGGACATTTTAAAAAGTGTAAACAAATATCAATTCAAGCAAAATAATTAATATTTTGGTGCCTAATTTTTAATTGATTTGACATATCAAAATATTAATTTATTAACCTTTTTTTCAGAAAAAAAAATGAGAACAAGAAAAACAAACAGAAAGTATTCTGCTGTAAATGCTAATATGCTTGAATCAGCTGCAAATATAAGATTTGTTAAAAAATGTATTAACTTGGACAATTTTCAGCTATATAATTTGAACAGTATTTTGTATTTGTTGTTTAGTGTCCCAACCTACCCCATACAGTGGGGCAGGTTGGGACATTGGAAAGGTATTTTATTTCTTTTATTACTCTTTAACTAAATGAGATATTAAGTAGATTTAATGTTTATAAGAAGCAGATATGATGACAATATATGCATGCATACTTATTTTTTTCAATTAGCTTTAAAAAAATTCATAAAAATGTTTAACTGAAAAGTGTCCCAAGGTGCCCCGATCTCCCCTACAAATTAAATAAGATGTACATTTAAAGAACATATTAAATATTCATTTAATGCAAACTATTTAAAGGAAAAAAAAATAAATAAAAAAATCACATTTCAATATTTTTAAGCAACGAATTATGGATTTAACTGTTTCAATAAAAATACTATTTTCGATGTTTTATCCACTCCTAATTTGTTAAAATGAACAATACCAAAAGAAGAAAACTGTCTTTCCATTCTAGCAGATGAAGCCATGGCTGTTATTTGGTAGACAAACTGAATTTCAAGTTCTGTAATACCCTCTTTACCTCCCATTACATAAAATGAATTCCACCAGTCATAATCAGTCATCGTACCTACCCCTACAACATACTTTCTGATAACAACCCCCCAAATTCTTGGAAAGCACAGGCTATCTATTTACACTTACTTTTTGGTATGACTGTACTGACTGATTCCAGATTCTCCTGTCTTTGGAATATAGGATTTGAAAGTGAAAAAAAAAAACGATTTAAATCCATGAATTTTTTAAGTCAACTGATTTAAATCATGCCAACCCTGATTTGTAGCCTGATACTCTTTTACAAAAACAAAACAAAAAAAAAAGCATAGTATTATATATCAAATTATAGGAAGTTATGGATATAAAACTGATTTTCTCAAAATAATGAGAAAAGTCTTAATTTCATTAAATTAAAAAAATGAATTCAGAGGTTGTGAACAAAACTAAACACTAAATTTAAAATTTAAAATGTAAAAATGAGCAATCACAATTTATTAAATACTTTAGTTCAGTGGCGTGCGGTAGATGTTCATGCAGGGTGTTCTTTTATATTTCCCTGAATACAAAATCTTACGATATATAAATTTAAACATTGACCGTCTGCAAAATCGTATGGCCAGTTAATCAGTTAAAAAACCAAAAGAGGTTCAGCACGTAAGTCCCCGCTCTAAACAACGCTTAATAAACCGTACCTTCGGATTCTGAATGCCAAGTGCAGGAAAAATAGCTGCACTTGCCTCAGAGCTATAGTATGCTGTACTTCTCCAGTAGCCTATACATATAAAGCGTGATTTTCTATTAGTGCGCAGTGCGTACACATAAAAATTTCTTACGTTTGTTTGCTTTTGAACGCGCTACGTGGTGCAGCACCTAGTACCGCACGCACTGCGAGAATACAAGCAAGCAAATCAACATAATATTTGAATATATTATAAATAATATTTACTATATACCCTATAAAGATAGGTAGACATAGGTGCAGAAAATAATTGTCTCTCATAATTTTGCTAGGGTGTGCAGTACACACCCTGCACATATGGACCGCACGCCACTGCTTTAGTTATTAATATAATGTATTGATGGTATGTTGTCAACTAAAAAGTTAAACAGAAAAACAAGAATTTTTTTTATGTCTGCAACAGATTTTTAAGTAAATTTCTACTTAATCATTAATTTCTTAAAAATTGTTATCTTCATCTTTTATTAAAGATAAACAGATATTGAAATCTTAGCATAAAAAAAATTATAATTCAATTGTAAAAACACTTTAATACATGAAACTTTATTTTTAAAAAAGTTCTGTTTAAAAAAGTTTAAAAAGTCATGTTTGTAACATTGTAAATTTTTAATTAAACGAGATTTTGAATTAAGTCTAATGCTTAAATACGCCCTTCTTTATAAAGGTAAAGTATACAGACTTCTTCCAGGGAAAATTGCTTAGATAAATTGTAAGTTTTTCGTTTAGTCATGGCTAATCAAAATGTGCAAATGTTATGACCATACTACTCTGAAATCACCCTATAAAATATCAACAATAGAAAATCAGACCGTGAATGTATATCTTTCACCTGCCTCCTTAAAACTAAACAATGAACAATAGTAAAAATCCATAAAATTATACCAATCTGTTATTTCTATTTCCATTTTTAAATCCAGATTTTAGATCCACATTTTTTAATCTTTTTTTTTTACAAACTATACATTAAAAATGAAATTATTTAAATTTCAATTAAATTTATTATGATTAATGATTTTCATTTTCTTATTTTCTTAACCCCTTCCGGTATGATTTAATAATGAAAAACTGTGCATGAAATAACCATTTTTTATTTAAAAAACTTGTTTCATTTTACAATTCTTACATATTCTTAATTAAAATCCACTTTTTACATAGTGTTAAATAATATCAGAAAAAGTAAAATTAAGAAAATATCAAAGCAAAACATTAATAAGGTATACAGATAATAGTCTTCAAGCTAGTGGTATTTTTCAAAACAAAGTGCAAAGGAATTCTTAATTGTTTACACCACCAAGTAGTCTCACTTTTAATTTGATTCTTGTAACACACACGGCATTTCTTAGTAGGTTTTCTTTTATTCTGACTCGTTAATTTGGCAACGACTTGTACCAAGTAAACAATATGCAATAGTGACTCGTGATTTTCACAAGTGATAAAAGTGTTGCCAAATTCAGTACACTAGAAATTTTAAACTAAATTATCATATTTAACAGTAACTTTAATCGCATGACGAGTGTAGCTCGTCATTGTGCAGTATGGAAATATTATATTAGAAATATAAAATTTATGAAATCAGTTTTTAAAGCATTAGTATTTACATAAACAAAACAAATATAAGTAAAAACATTAATGTCAAATTTAAAAAAAAGTTCTGAAAGGATTTTTTTTTTACAAATTAAACATAACAAATGAAATTATTTAAGATATTTATACAAATATAATCACTAACCATAATGATTAAAAATTAAATGATTTAATGTTTGTATTATTTCTGTATGATGCAATAAAGTTATAAAACTATTTAAACTATGATTTCGCAAAAAAGAGCATTTGTAGGTATGCCAACTTACGCTGCTTCCTTTATTACTAATTTAAAAGTGGCATCTAATTGTAAAAAGGTTTTACACCTTTGGGCTATAATATTCAAATATATTTAAATGTATTCAAATATATTTAATTTCCACCTCTAAACTATCGCACTAAAGTTTGATTAAATTTAAATGTTATTTCTAATGATAAAAAGGTTACCTCTGAGTGTTCTCCATCTGTGGATTAAAGTAGTTAAATTTGTTTAAATTTAGACACATTCTCTAACGATATAAAGGTTACTCAGTTATGAACCATCACATTCAAATTTGAATAAACTTAAATGTGGCTTCTATTAGTAAAGAAGGTTTTCTACGCCTCTGGGTTGTAATATTCAAATCTGTTTTAATTTAGATGTGTTTCGAATTGTAAAAAGGTTCCCCACCACTGGTCTATACCATTAAAATTTGAATGTCACATCTAATGGTACAAAGTTCACACACCTCTAACCTATAGAATTAAAATTTGATTACATGTTATTTCTAATGGTATAAAGGTTACTTAAAATTACATTAAAATTTGTTTAAATGTGGCCTCTTATGGTAAAAAGAAAGGATACAACTGTTATTAGGCCAATATACTGCATCCGGCATGTTTAGTGTATAATTAACCAGTAGTGTTTCATTGTTCTGTTTGCTATTTTGTTCAACAGATGGCATCACTACTTTTTGTATTCTTTTTGATTTTGCTTTAAAAGTTTCAGTTATGATTGAAGTGCTTTGTTGTAAGTGGCAGACGTATTAAGGTGTCGTTTATTAATTCTATTTTTTGTCTTTGTGGGACATATTTTTCGCCCTGTGTTGGCTGGAGACAAATTATTTGTAAATGTGTGTTCGTCATTAAAGAAAACTATTGGAAAGAATTCATTGAAAATTATTGATTAAAAAAGCAAGAGTTTAAGTTAAAATTTGGAAATCTACATGAATACGGGATATACGGTAACTATACCAGATATTTGGTATAACAGTATATGCAGTAGCCGGATATTACAATTATCCGGTAGCACATGTGGCCAAAAATTATACACCGAGATATAAGATAAATATAACAAAAAAAAGCAAAATGTTAAACAATATACTACATGAAACAATGCATGTAAGTATTTTGGAGCATTATATTTATTAAAAAAAAATAAAAGATAAAGCTTTATGGTTTGGTTTTGAGCGCTACGGTTTACTTTTTGCAACACGAGGGCTAATGAGACCGGGACCTACTGCTTAAAGCCGATTCCGAACGGCTACGAACATCCATGCCATTGTGGGATTCGAACCCACGAACTCCGGTTGCGAAGGCCAGCACCCTAACCATTCGGCCATCGTTCATGAATTTCCTTGAGGATTGACTATGTTATTAGTACTATTGATATATGAATATTTTGAAAATTTGAAGCCAAAATATTAATTAGTTTTGGAGTTATTGTTTCATAATTAGCTTAATTGAAAATGCTTCAGGTGCATCAATTTTGCATAAAATATAAAAAAAATTAAGTATACCTTATAGACTTTACAAAAAATGCAGTTGTTTCCACAAACATTCATCGAAAATATAAAGAGAAAAAATTATGATGATGATACCCATATTTTGCAGAATAAACAGCTATAGCGGTTAATTAAAATGCATAATTAGCATATATGCTTCAAAACATACCAGTTTCAACTAGCTATTATAAATAACTACTAACTAATATGATTTCAGTTAAAGATTGAAGTGCATTAACATTTACGAAACAATTTAAGGAATAACATTAGTTATTATTATACATTTTTCAGAGACAGTTATTTTCATGGAGGACATTAGTAATACATGATTCTTACTTCTGAGTAAAGGAATTGCTATAATAAGTAATAATTGTTATAAATATAGTAATGATAAAATGATAATAATTCTTTTTGCTCCGTATTCCTAATGATAAATTCTTTCACTATTCACTAAAATCGAAAATTCGAATTTTCGGTCGATTTTAGCCAATTTGAAGTCTACCATCGCCTTAAATTTAGATGAAGTATAATGGTATAAAGGTTACTCCCATTTGAGCTATAATATTCAAATTTATTTAAATTTGATGATTTTAATTTAATTTAATAACTTAGATTTAACATATTCATGAATATATATTTGACAGAAATGACTGGGACATAAATGGATTAAATTAAAAAAAACTGACAAGCACATCTAACTGGCAATTCGGGATTCTAATGGGTCACCATATATATGGGTGAAACGAACACAATTTTATACATTCCTTTACAAGTCTGCAGCATGCTAGCTCTTCCCCCAAACAAGCACGAACAACCAGAAAATTTTTCTAGTATCGCCGGCATGAATGAAATTTAAATTGCTAATCTTGCTCTTGAAGGAAAGAGGGAAGAGAGGAGAAGAAAGAGCAAAAAGAAATGACCTTGGCCTTGAATGGAGCTATTACCACTCTAGCTACCGGTCAGAATATTCCCCGTTCCCAGGATTAAAATCTGCGGATAGCAAATTCGGCTCATATTACGGGCACTAATTAATTTTAAGGCAATCGTCGGCTTGGCACAATGCCATCTTTCCTTTTCCCCCCAGCAAGGCTTGCTAAAGAAAATATCAACATCTAATCTCCATTAGATATGTTAAAAAAAATGTTAGTTTCCTTTATCTTGATACAAGAAGACAGTTTAGCATTCCGACCATTCCACTGGAACGTATGAATTAGATTCGCTTATTATAAACTCAACACTCCAAGAAATTTATTCATATATATATATATATATATATATATATATATATATATATATATATATATATATAGGACGTGTTCGAACAAATGTATTACACCTGAAAAATACAATACATTTTAAGCGGATGTGTGTTGTCGGCCGTTCGAAATGCATAATGGACAGGCATGCAATATGTCTAACAGTTTGGTTTGGAGCACCACGGTCTATTTTTTTGCTACAAGAAAGCTAATAAGTCTGGTGGTTGGCTGGAGTTTTACGGCGCAAGGTCCTGTTTAGGACATAAAATAAGCCTATAAAACGAAATGATCAAAGACAGGGATGCGTATCTAGTAACTCCCTTAAGGTAGGATCCGAGTAAAAAAATAAGACAAAGCAGGCTGTAGTGTACAAGAGGTAAGTAAATGTAAAATAGCGGGGCCTGACAGAAAGATCATCGGGGTTTGGGTTCATTTGAAAGATAGTAACTATGTGTGAGACGAGTGTGCCTAATACGCAAGCGAGTAATTAAAACGTCGTGCTTACGACTAACATTATCCCGGAAAAATCGAATGTCCTCAGTAATGTTGTGAAGCTTATTGCTGACACACGAGTCCCACTCGTTCTTCCACATAATATGCAGCTGGCCTTTAATTTCACATTTTAAGTCAGAAAGGGCTAATAAGTCTGGAACCTAATGCTTAACCCTTTCACGACCAACGTCTTCACTCTTATCAGTCCAAATATTGCATAAAAAAGGTCTAACTTTCGTCTGTTTTCATTTAACTCGCCTGTAGACGTTACTTTTATGCCAGGAGTTTCTGTATAATTCCATATCTTCGGTTGAATATTTTTTGATTGCCAAATCCATTGTTCTGATAACTGATTCCTGATATTTTAATTCTTCATTAGTATCGCTTTCATCACTAACTATATTTTGCACACGTTTTTTTAAGGAAATTACAATGCTATCTTCAGATTATCCAAATCGGTATCTGTTTCAGTTTCTAAAGGTTTTAATCAGGATACTTATACCGTTACCAGTATCAATTTTCTCTTTGCCATTAGGTTAAATTTTAACCAGCAGCTATAGTCCATGTAAAATCTATTGGCGCTTCAAGGTCACACTTTCTCGTTTCCCCAGTCATCGGTTACTATGGTAGCGACCAAGAAGCCTGTGCATTCACACTTATTTTCAGCACTTCAGTTGAGGATTTGATTCCAATACGTTCAGACGACTTGCTTTATTATTATAAGCAAAGTCAAAATTTTCAGTTGTGCATAAATGCGTTAACTATTTACATAAAGAAAAGTTTAACAATATGTATAAAATGGTTATAATAAATCACAGATGTTTTTTTAAAAATACAAAAATTCATTTTAATTTAGAATTCTTACTAAAACATTAGGAATCTCTACCTTCTAAAGAAATTTTCACTTTCTAAAAATGTGTCAACAGACCATAAATCTTTAAATACATAATAAAATTTTACAAAATATTGTTATTGCATTAAGACCTCTTTCAATTCTTGTAAAATCATAAAATAATTAATACAGTACAATTTTGGAATAGAAACTTTACTATGGTCCACATAACTTCATAATATACTTATTAACATACAACTTAAATTTAAGGAATTTCAGAACTACATTCTCTTAAATAAATTAATTATTAAGAAATACTTTTGATATTTAGATTAAAAGAATCATACAAATATAAAGAAAAATAGTGAGAAATTATAACTAATTACTCATTAAAATTAGCGAAATATTCAATCATCTTAATGATATTATTTCTGTAAATAATGCAACTGTGTGTGAAAAAAAAATTAGATTTACTTTTTCAGTAGAATTTTTTAAATCTTACGGATTAGAATATAACATACAATTTTTGAATAGTAATTTTATGAAATGGGATTATATCTTAAATTTATGAACTTAGAAACAGGTCTGAAATTACTCATAAAATTTTGTGTAAAGTATTAAGTATTCTTCAAAGTGTAGTCTAAATAAACATACTTTCATCATGCACGGAGAGCCCACACGATGCATGACACCCCTTAACACAGTGGGAAAAAAGAGTAAAATCATTCCCCAACTGTCGTTACCATAGTTACAGTTGGTCATTGGGGAAAAATCAGTGACCTTGAAGTGCCTATTGAGTTTACACCGAGTATAATTATTGCATATATATAATATAATACTCTATTGCAATTACGCCTGAGAATAAATGACCAACTCATATTGCAACTGTAACAAACAATAAAGCAAAAAGCAAAGACTATCACCAAAAACAATAACATGTCTGATACGAGCTTTTCACTTTTGGCCAGAAAGAATCATGTGTGTGATACGAGGTTCTCGAGGCACAGCAATACGATCAAGTCTCCCAGACGTTGTTTTAAAGCAAAGGGTTAATATCTAAATCGTCAATCTCAATAGATTGAAAATTATTTAATTTAACCAACTTTTTGTATTTTACATTGAAATATATAAACAAATATATAAAAAATAAATAATCATAAGATTTTTGTAAACAAAGAATAAATTTTAGTGGATAAATTTATAATACCGTAAATATGAAAAATCAAACAAAAATAGTATAGTTTTAATTTTTTCCCGTTCTGTGGTTCCACATCGACTGATGTAAAAACTAGTTTTTGTCTAAATTTTTCCAGAATCTATGTAGTAGACAAGAACATTCGGCTTCGTTTTCCTGTATATACCGTTATTTTTGTACCCACAAACCATGTTACACTAACCCGTACTAGTACGTGAGCCGCACTCAAGTATCAATCGTCAGGAATCGTTAGTATGTGTCCCGCGCTCAAGTATTAACCGTCAGGAATCGTTAGTATGTGTCCCGCGCTCAAGTATTAACCGTCAGAAATCGTTAGTATGTGTCCCGCGCTCAAGTATTAACCGTCAGAAATCGTTAGTATGTGTCCCGCGCTCAAGTATTAATCGTCAGAAATCGCACTAGTACGTGTCCCGCGCTCAAGTATCAATCGTCTCACTAATCTAGTATCATCATCTGAAATCGTACTAGTACGTGACCCGAGCTCAAGTATCAATCGTCAGAAAACGTACTAGTACGTGTCCCGCATACAATGAGTTAAAATCTTTGAGATAACATGCACTTTAGATGAGAAAAAAAAATTTTAGAAAAATCCAGTTAAAGTTTAAATCTGCAGTAAACATCTGAC
Organism: Pardosa pseudoannulata; assembly: GCA_032207245.1. Lineage (NCBI taxonomy): Eukaryota > Metazoa > Arthropoda > Arachnida > Araneae > Lycosidae > Pardosa > Pardosa pseudoannulata. The sequence continues at coordinate 34,955,827 of CM063497.1, forward strand.
ACGTTTATATTAATAACTGCTCAATATTAGATTTTTTTGTATTAGAATTGTTTTAAAATGTTCAGAAATAATTTCATTTCACATATTTTTCTGAAAAATCTAATTTTTTGTCGATTTAAGTCGCATGACCCTGTAAGGCTCGAAAGCTCGAAAGGTACTATTTCGTCTATAATCACAATCATACGCTTGAAATATTTCGATTATACATTTAATTCATTTATGCATTTTACGTCTGTTACCTAAACAACGTATAAAAAGGCGCTTTACTGCTTTCTCATAAAATAATAAACACAAAGAAAACTCCTACCAGTTTAAGAGAGCAGTGAGTCCAGTTTCTTTTTAAGGAGAAAACTTGTTGAATATCAAGAACGTCGCCTTTCAAACAGTTACTAACAACACTTCCTTAATTGTTGTAGATAAATAATATTGCTATCAATTACCATGAACTACGATTAAGTAGATACTAATGCGAACGCATATACATCTCATTGTGTTAAATTGGATAAATAGCATTTACGCAGTATTAAGACATGTCATTACATAACATTGTGGATAAAGCATGTGTCATAGGATTAGAGCTGCTAAAATTGCGGTTTAGTCTGGAAGAGAAAATATATTACCATTAAATGAAAACTAAAATAAGAGTAGTATCAATTTTAAAAGGTGATGGAGCAACTGGACTACGGGGCTAAGTCCTTCAATCCAGATATTTATCAGTAAGCACAAAAATGGCAACCAGCAGAAAAATAAACGAATAGAGATAGAAGGGTGTATTCGTGAGTACATAACACAAAAAAACTAAAGAGTAGAGAGTTTAGGGATAGAAAAAAAAAATGTTTTTGTGGCCAGGGATAGCCGTACAAATATAAGTATATTAACAAAATTAAATAATCATATGTTGAAAAATAGTAAAAGTTAATTTTAAAAATACCAAAACAACTTCAAAAATAAGAATTTATAAGAAAAAACTTAACTTACGAGGAATTAAGAGGCTGCACTCTACCGAGTGTGCCACGCCTATACAGGGTGAGAAGACTTACCGAATTTAAGAGTAGCGTACAGCTGTCCTGTCATTTAAATAATTCGCTCAATCCTCACCATGAGAGAGGAAAGCCAAGTCAGAGCAAAACATTAAAGATCGGGATCTCTTTGCAGAGTTCGGGAAAGGTACGATAAATGATGTATGGCCGGTTTTAAAGCTTTTTTCTTACACTTTTATATATTTTATAAATTTTTTGGGAGATTTTTTTTTTCAATTTTTTATACAGACAACTCACGAAACTTACGAATATTTGGCAAGTATGTCCAAAGGCCTTCTATTGCTAGCATCAGTGGGGTCGTAATTAACAAGATTATTAATTTTGAGTTCTTATGAAATTTTGTGGAAATATCGTAAATAAATTTTGGAATAGAAGGAAGACCAAGTTTCTCATGAATTTAATTCCTAAAATACCAGGGAGCGTTAATTTCTCGTAGAATTAAATTTTAAAGCGACTTAATGCTGATTATCTAAATATTTACCAGATTTTTTCGGTTTGGTTTGGAGCGCTATGAACATCTAGTAGGCTACTAACCCACTAACTTACCAAAACGTAGCGCCCTACCAGTTTGGTCATCGTCCGGTCCCCAAGTTTTCAAAGTGCATTAAAAATTTTAAAGGTGTAACAATTGTTTTCTAATATTTATATCACTTTAATTTCCCATCCTCTAAACCAATGGTGCGCAAACTTTTTTCGACTGCGACCCCTTTTGTAGAGAGACAATTTTTGGCGACCCCTAGAGATAAATGTTCACAAATACGATGTATATTTCGAGCATTTCTTTCGTTTCATCGAATAAAAACATCATCATATTTGATTCATATTAATTTTATTTATAATTTTAAGAAAATACTTTTTGTATAACACAAAAATCAGTAAATTGCCCTTTAATGAGATGTATGTGGCTGCAAGTTTCTAATTATCTCATCGATGTTTGGATGTATGTTGCTAATTGCAATTCGCATATCATCTTCAGGGTTTAAACGCGAGCGGTATTTAGTTTTTTCAACTCCTCTTCTTAGCCCACTCTCCTGTTTCTAATCATGGATCTTGTTGGTGCTTCAACCACATTTGGCGAAATTGGCGTGCTTGCAGCGTGGCGTTTGAAATCTGGCGAGGGGATCGTAACTCAACAAATTGATACATAAACAAAAACAACATTTTGAGGAAAAATTTTACAAAAATTGAATATTTAAAATCTAATTGAATTAACAAAGAAAACACAAAGGAAACACATAACATTCATACTAAATAGACTGAAACATTCACTTAATCACAAATTAAATAAACTGAGTGTGATTTTCATCACAAATTTGTGATTTAGTGTAAATTGTAAAATTAATTTAAAAACTCTTTGAATTAAAAGAAACTGTATTTTGAGTGGAGGTTGAAGAGGAGTTGTAAAATTGAAAATTTTTTTTCAAATCTCTTATATTGAAACTAGTTTGCTAAATCCAGTTTCACATAAATACGTTGATGCAAATTGTATTAACACTCTGATGGCATTCTTGCATAAAACGGGATATTGTTTTTCCACGGATAGCCAAAATTTTTGGCAAGGCCGAGTCTTTAATTGATTTCGAAGAGTATAATCACTAATTAGATCTATCAATTACTCTCTTTCTCACTAATTTGAAGAGTTCAACTGCATATGTCAAAGAAAAATGGATCACGAATCCAACCAAGATCGTTTTCAGGAAAATCCTCGAATCTTCTTGAAAAAATTTTCTTTCACTTTTCAATGCGATTGGAAATGTGTTTAAATGTAAATATATCTATTATTTTCAGCAGCATGCAGAGATAATGCATTTCATAAAAATTTGGTGACCCCAAAAAAACTTCTGGCGACCCCTAGTTTGCGCACCATTGCTCTAAACTAAAGCATGATTCAGGCAGTATTTATATGAGCTATTTTCGTTAGAGAAATTGATGAGGATTTTTTTAACGTAATATACCGCGATTACGGTATTTCGTGGACCCTGTGTTTGACGTAATATTACGCGATATAGTATTTGGTGCATGATGCTTTGACGTAATTATGCATACTACCTTTAATGAAAAGGTACATTCAGCCTGTTAAAAGAGATAGATAAGCAAATAGTATTAAAAGAGGTCAAGTGTTAACATTGTAATTCCTACAGGAAGATTTATTCACATACTTATGTGGTTAAAGCTATACTGGGATAACATTAAGTCGGAGTTTGATTAAGTACATAAAAATCGCTGGAGAAATCGAAAATAAGTCTAAATGTTTGGCAACTTTGAATACATATTAAATTAAAACTCTGAAAGTAAAGATTTAAACATTTTTAAAGTATAATTCCATCTAAAACAACCACAATCTGCATATGTGTATTCTAAGTAAAAAAAAATTCTGAATATCCTACAAGATTTTCTGAAAAGTATACGCGACTAATTTAAAATAAAAACTACAACTGTTAATTTCTGGATGCTAAAACTAAAGCTAAATGATATCTGAATTTTAATATTCTAATTTATTGTTTACCAAATATCAATATATTATGTCCTAATATACATCATCTTATTAAAGAGTTGTAAATATCAGCGTTCTGTACAAAATATAAACATATCAATGTGTGTTGGTTATCTAGAAAACAAAAATCAAATTTTTTAATCTTAATACATAAATTTAAATTTTTAACACTGCTTTAGAAAAAAATCATAATTTATTATTGCTGTTCTTCGGTAGAAAAAAGATTTGTGGACGGGGCAGAAAAGAACAAAGGGTGAGAGTAAAGATATAACTTTCCGACTATCTTCAAAATTCATTTATATATCTTTTACTTGAAGCGGAAAATGGTTTAACCCTTAATTTGACAAGATGTTTTTTCAAATATTTTTTTCATTTCTGTTATTTTCCCATGTCTGTATAGACATTAGGATCTTTGTAAAATAAACAAAAAATATATCATTTTCCATTTTTGAGATAATTAATGTCTGCTGTGACGAACACTGACAATTATGTTATATAGTAGTTATAAATATACAAGTCCGGTGTAGCGGCCAGACTTAGCCAAATTAAGGGTTAAAAAAACTTTATTTTCAAAAAATTCTATTCAATTTTTCGGGTTTTTTTTTTTCCCCCAATTTTTGGAAAATTTGGAAAAACCCTGCTGCTTATAGAGTTAAAGCAGAATTCTGTTGAAGATATTTTAAAATAAACTGAAAAACTAAACTTCTTGGCGCAATAGTCCCTAGGAAATGTGCCATTTTAAGTCTACGTGACCAAGAGCCCCGGGGTGGGAAGCATATGCTACGGTTAGGTGGTAAATCTTACGCGTGCCTGGGAACAAAACACTGGAAGTTCCCCAGTGTTTAGTTTCCAGGCATGCTTGGTCCTCAGTTCTTCTACCCACTGAAGGGATAAAAGGCTGAGTCAACCTTGCCCAGCCCGGGGATCGAACCTTGGACCTGTATCGTCGCGAAGCGCTAACCCAACATCACTGGGCTTTTAAATAACTATTTTAAAATAATTTTAAAATAACTATTTCTAATAAATGAACGAAAGTATGCCCAGGTCGAGATTCCAAATCGCATAACGGGCTGACATCTTTAAAAAGAAAACCTGAAGCGCGAAGAAAAAAATCATTAACAAATCCAATATGATCTTATCAACACTCCAATGTTGGAAAAAATCATGATTTAAAAAAAAAAAAAAAATCAAAAAAAAATCAGATTTATTTGATTTAAATCAGATTTTTTTTTTATTTGAATCTGATTTTTTTTTCCTGAATACTAATTTTAATTGTTTTTATGTTTTTTACAATATACATAGAATAGTTTGTTATAAGAAGTAATATCTTGCCGATCTAGTATATTCTACACACTGATTATCTAAAATTAAATATATAAATTTTAATCTAAATACATTCCATAATATTGTAATTGGATAGTGCAAACTAAATAAGATGCATATTTAAAGAACAAATTAAATATTTTAATGCAAACCATTTATTTAAAAAAGCAAATCACAATTATTTCAATATTTTTTAAGCACCGAATTATGGATTTAATTGTTTCAATAAAAACACTAACTTTGATGCTTTATCCACTCCTATATTGGTTACGAAGGCTAGAATGAACAATACCAAAAGAAGAAAACTGTCTATTCCAGCAGATGAAGCCACTGCTGCTTTCATTTGGTAGACAAACTGGATTTCAAGTTCTGTAATACTCTCTTTACCTCCCATTACATAAAATGAATTCCACCAGTCATAATGATTGTACTACCCCTACTACATACTTTCTGATAACAACCCCTCAATTCTTGGAAAGCACATGCTATCTATTTACACTTATTTACTTATTGGTATTACTGTGCTGACTGATTCCCAATTCTCCTGTCTTTGGAATATAAGTTTTAATCAGGGCCTCGAACCGGAACTGAACCGAAAACTGGAAAAAACCGTTATTTTGGTCGGAACGAAAACCGGAACTGAACCGAAAAAAATATCGGTTTATTTCGGTTCCATATATCTTTCAGTCATTTTGTTACTGTTACCAACTTATCAATATTTTCTAATTTAACGTCAACTTTATAATTACATATCCGCACTTGTATAAAATTGCAATGGTGGTTTTGGCAGCTGCAGCTACACAAGTTAGTGTTGAAAGAGCGTTTTCAGGTTTGAAATTTATTCTCCGAGACAACAGAAGTAATCTCAGTGAAACCACGTTAGAAGATATATTAATAATTAGAGGCAATTTTCATATGTTAAATAAATAATATATTTTTTACATAATTATTGCAAGGCCAAGTGCACGATGTGAGAGTCAAACGACGAATGTGGGTAATCATGAACCTAGTTGTCAAATGCGATTTTGATAATGGATAACAATGCCAATGTTCGCCGCTCTTATCGTACCTGCTGTTTGTATCAATTCACATAGTGTACCAATTAAAAAAAAGAATAAAATCTTCTAAATTTTGATAGAATTACATTTTTTGTTTATGATACAATTATATTTTTAGTACAAATAAGAATATACATAAAATGAAATTATTCATTTGGAACTGAAACGAAAACAGTTATTTTTGGCGGAGCGAAAACCGGAACTGAACCGATATTAATTTTTTACTTGAACCGGAACGAAAACCGGAACAAAAAAAATTACGGTTCGAAGCCCTGGTTTTAATAGAGGTGAATAAAAAAAATGACTTAAATCAATGATTTTTTCAAAAAAAAAAAAATCAACTGATTTAAATCATGTCAACCCTGACACTAACACTTTTGAAACATTACTGGCTACAAATTAGTCTCACACCAAGAGAAAAGAAAAATTCAGATCGTAAAATAACATGAAAATAAACAGCGACAAGAAAAACGTGGCACGCAAGACAGCGAAAGTTAAAAAATAGATTCACTCATACCGATTTAATTACTTCTCTTGTTCCAGTTCTCTTGTGAATGAAATTTACATACTTCTTTTTGAAGGTGGTTGATCTACCTTTTCCAACCCACTTAACAGTTCAAGGAATTTTTTTTAATTATCTGGTTTATGCATTCGGTGAAAGAAAAAGATTTCTTATAAGCTTAACCTTTGACAGTAATGCATTTCGCTTGGCAACCCGCCATTTTATAAAGTATGACTGGTGTGAAGGTTTACACAATAGCAGAAAACATTTTTTCTATAGATTTATTTTTAAAATTAGATTAAGCAACTAAATTTGATTTAGAAACAGGAAATGGTTAAAGGTAAAATTGCATAAGATTTCAAATTTATTGGGGAAAAAAATTACTAACGGTTAAGTTTCTTACAAGTTAAAAGTGCTTACCTTGTAATATGAAAGTTTCAGAAGAAAAACTTTATTGTAAATTTGTAATATGGAGTAGAAAAGTAAAAGCGGCATAGTAAAAAAATTTTGAAAAAAAAATTAGCATTTCTTTTCAACAAGATTTTAAAATTTATCTGGTTAGTGCTTTTGCGATATGTACAGCAATATGTTTTATATTGAAGATTTAGAAAGAAAATTTTAACAGTATAAGAAAAATAAATCCGCCTTCTCATCATAAGCACAAGCTCTCAGAACCTTATGTTTTTCCCTACACTATATAATGTAGTGTAAATAATTCTTAATTTTAAAAAATAAAATATTTTTTGGAGACATTAAAATTTTACTGTTCTAGCTTAAGGGAACAAATCTTAACTTCAAATGGTAGAGTTGTTATTTTTCAACTTTTATTTTTTTACTAGCAAGTGTGCCCGTGCTTCGCTACGGTGAATTTAATGTATTACTTTTAAACAAAGATTTATTTTTCGTGAATAACTCTCTAAATTCGTCACAGTTCAGTTCGAGTTATTGGCATGTTTATATATTTCTATCATAAGCGTATTATAACATTATTCAGTTTTTATAATCGAATTTGTCTTATATTAAATTTGCTCAAACTTTTTTTATTGTAAAATATAAGCTTAACCCTAAATTGCATTACTGTATTACTACTGTACGTTGATTAGCAAAGTTAACAGATCTTGTCATATTACGTGATAGAATAGGAAGCACAGGTTTTGACAGCAACAGTGCTAATTTTGTTGGTAGTAATAAATGTTTTCCAAAATTAAGGAAATTTATGACAAACCACATAGTTTTGTATGAAACAAAAACACACATTCATATCGACAACCATATGAATATGAAGATAACTATATAAAATGATAGGTTTTATTTGGCCATGAGAGTCACTGAAATTTGTACTTTTTGTACTTAGAATATTGTTGATATGCATTTCATTGTAACATAAAAATGAACCAAGAATTAAATTTAAAATTAGTTCTCATATAAAAATGCTATAATTTGCGTCACATAGAAATGAAAGTGAATCACTTTATATCTCAAATTTCAGTTCAAATCGAATAGATACTAAGCAGACGATTTTAAATAATATAAAATAAGAAATGAATAAATGAAATATTTAAATGAATGACGTCATAATGATAGAAAAATATCATTTTCGCCTATTTATTATGTGATGAATTGAACATTTTAATCTCCTGCTTTTAACCGTGGAAAACTGCGTTTAAAACAATTACTTGGGATGACGTCACATTGCTAGAAACATTGCTTCTTTCCCTTAGATATGATGCGATAAATTAAAAACTTAATCGTTTGCGTTTAACCGGGGAAAATAATGCTTGGAATAATGACATGAAATGCTCGAAAAAGAGGGAAGGAATGAATTTCGAACGTTGAAAATTTACAAAAACCTTCCCAGGGATATACCTAAACATTTCCCAAATTTTCACGGCGATTGGATGCATAGTTTTTGAGTCTATTGAGTACAGACAGACAGACAGACACACACAAATTCATTTTTATATATATAGATTATCCTAAAAGCAACGGAATTCCGGCATTTGTTCTGTATAATTTTCCTAAATTTACTTAGTACCTGAAAAATTAGAATTTTTCCGAATCCATTGAGCGCGGACTTAAAAGGCGAGTTTCATTAATAATTTTTGCAAATAATTATTAGATACAATTCTCCGCCTATTTAAATTTTAAAAGCATCTGAAATTTTACACCAACAGATTAAGCTTCCAAATTAGATAAAATATTTAAAAGTTGCATTTCAAATGCTATAAATACAATATAAAACAAAAAAAGGGTAGAGTTCCAATGTATCACTATATTGTACCTTACTGTAAAAATTTGAAATCAACGTGCAAATTTTATTTAATTTGAGCATGCGCACATCAGAAAAACGCTATTTCCGTACGTATTTATTTACTAGATGAAATTTTAAATACAAATTTCAGTAAGATCAATACACTTATTTAATACACTTCAACCTAAATATCATTAGATTTGAATATTAAACGTCAAATTATGTATGTCTAGTTTGGAATTTTAAAGTCAGAAATTAAAGTATTAATAAAAAGAGAGAAAACTTGTTGTGAAAAGTAAGGATTGATCTTAAATGTTATAGTTTTACCCCCATGGGTAAAACTATAACATTTAAGATCAAAGAGCGCCAAGCTCTAAAAGAGAACAGGTAAAATCTTCTGAGCTGATAACCTGCTGTTGGATTCAAACTCTTGATGAAAAAAAATGGTTAATGCGGCTTTGATATCCAAATAAAGTTTACTTTACATATTTCCCTTATAAATTCCTTAAGACGCTATGCTAAAATGCCTATAAAATATCCAGATGCATACACCATCCCATTTTTTTTAATCATTTTATTTCTATAGCGATTTTGACTAGTTTTCTAGCTCTCTCGGTGTCTAACGTAGACATCAAAGCCTCTGTCCACACGAATGAATTTACCCCTGTTAGGTGCAAATTGTATTTACCAATGTTATAAGTAAATTCTTGCATAGCATCGATTCAACTAATTTGATTATCATTAAATAGTTAAACAGCGCCCATTTACTGCAATTTAAACAATGAACATGTCCAAGCATAATTTTCAATGAGTGAGATTAAAATTTAATATACTAGTAAAAATTATATTAGAACTGTTTAAAACTGCCCAGTTACATACACAATCCCTTTTAATTTAAAGTTTCAATAATTCCTGCCCATTTTCTGTCTCTGCGAACACCATATCTTGATATCAATTTCAATTTCAGTCTAATGTACTATATACCGTCTTCGTCAGCATAAAAGCATATATAATAAATTTCACAGGTTCTAACTCGAAATTTCAAAGTCGTTTTAAACGATTCAGGAAAAGTTCAGATTTTAAAAAATGTAAAAAGCAAGAGTTTTTGAAGGTTTAAAGGTGGTTTGTCCCTCTTAATAAAACAAGAACATAAAATGATTGGAATGGATAGCGTTGACAACTGTGTTCTTTCAACTGTGAAATTACGGAAGCATAGTTTACAAGAGAGCAGATACTTTCCCATGGGATCTTCGGTATTAAATGATCTTGCAATCACGCAATGTACGCCTAAGAAAATTTGTAAGAAACTCTTTGAAATGTTTAAGACACCGAGTGTGTAAGATGACGTTTATTTAATCTGTTAAAAGTGCTGTAGAATAATGCCTCACATGCGCATTTTAGGGTTGCTGTAAAAAAATTTCAACAGGGTTAAAAAGGGTACATTACCAAATTAAGCTAAGGACACATTTCACTTAAAATTTGTATTTAATTCGAAGAGTACTGTAACAAAACTATATTCTATATTAAATCTGCAATAAAAATGCTTGCAATGAAATATAGTTCCAATAAAATTCGTTGCTAAAGAATACTATAAATAGTCTATTTCCGTAACGTACTTATTTACTAGATAGAATTGCAAATACAAATTTCAGTAAGAGATTAATACACTTATTTAATACACTTCAACCTAAGTGTATCATTAGATTTGAATATTAAATGTCAAATTATGTATGTCTAGTTTGGAATTTTAAAGTCAGAAATTAAAGTATTAATAAAAAGAGAGCAAACTTGTGAAAAGTAACTATATAGGGGTAAAACTACAGCATTTAAGATCAAAGAACGCCAAGCTCCAAGAGAGAACAAGAACAGGTAAATCTTCTGAACTGGTAACCTGCTGTTGGATTGAACCTGATGAAAAAAAATGGCTAATGCGGCTTTGATATTCGAATAAAACATTTAACGCCTGGAATGGATGTCATTTTTCTTAGCGGGCTAAGATACTGACATTTTAAATCAGAAATCAAACCTATGTATTTACATCAATCTGTCTGAGATGTGCAATATAAAAGCAGGAAATGCTAGCGATTTTAACTTTTATCACTTAGGTATCTATAAAATTATCGCCAAGTAGCATTTCAGTATTAAATAAATTTTTAATTTGTCGCTAACAAAACCAAAAATTCAAAGAATTTAATCGCAGAACAAATAAAAACATAATCCCAAGTCCAACACTTTCACAATAGTAAAAGAAATAAGTTGGAGATTTGGGAGATAAAAAATGACAATACATCAGATAAAACAATGACGATATTGTAAAATAAAGCCAAAAGAAGTAAGTGCACCGATAAGCCTGGAGCCTTGCCAATAAATGTTCAAGAGATCAAAACACAGTCACCATCTGCTCCCATACAAACAAGTGTCTCTGAAATGCAGATGGGGAAACCGACAATTTATTTGTACGCAAAAATGATATGCCAGGTTATTCGAAAATTGAGTCATGGAATCAATGTATTATTATACGCTGAAGCACAAATATACTAACTGATTCTTTAGTAAAAATGATAAAAACAATGAACAGAAGAACTCAAAATTTAATCAACTTTACAGCGGTTTAAAAAACAGGGGGAAAATTTGACAGTTAAATTAACCTCTCAGAAGGAAACTAAGAGAAGGAAGGCTTTTTGTAAGAACATCCAAGATTTGATAAATTCCAAGCATGAAAACAAAAGTCTTTATATATACTTTTCGTGTTTTAAACTTCATATAAATCTTTGTTTAAAAATATAGAAAATACAGGCATTAACAACTATTTATTCTAAATAGCATAGAAAAGTTAAGTCAAACATAACTTGTAAATTTTCGCATCTATTAGAGTTAAATGAAAACCTTGACAGTTGATGTATTATTGTGAACCCTTACTTAGCGGTTTTGCTGATTTGAGATGAAAGTTAGTAATTTATTTTTCCTAATGAATGTTAAAAGCAATTAAAACAATGCTGTGCGAGACTGAATTAAGTTCCTGGGTAATATTTTATTAACGAGTAGAGGAGTTTAAATGTTACTTTGATAATAAACGTAAGAGGTTACAATGCCTCTTTGCAGAAAACGTTTATGGAACAATTCAAATAAAGTTTTTCCAAACTTTTTTTTTTTCAATTCAGTCAAGTTCGTTGAAAAATAGAGGGAACAATTAAACTCGTATTTAACAGCTTTAAAAAGGGAAGTAACTTTAGATACTATAACCACTCTACATCTTTGAGCTCATTAAAATTTCATTGTGACCGTGAAAGTTAATCAAATACTCGTATAAAACAGAAACTTGAGTCAAACTACACTCTTATTAGCAGAGTTTTAGTTTGATCTATTTTGTAACACGCAAACTATTGCGATCAGGTCCTACTCTTAAAGCAGATTCTGAACAGCTACGAACATCCATGCCAGAGTGGAATTCGAACCCATGAACTCCGATTCCTAAGATCAGTGCCATCGTTCTTATTCGTAGAGAATACAATCTCGTTTTTATAGTCGTCTGTTAACGAGACAAAAATTTGGATAAAAACCGAACAGGTTACGGAAAAGACGAGCTTTTTAACTTTCATGGGGTTACGGAAATAAGTTTCCAAGTTCTTCCTAACATACTAATTTGAATAATTTTTGATACCAAATAAGTAAAGCAATAAGAGGGATTACCCATATTTTACTCATTAAATTATTTAATATTACAGTGGTTGTAAATGTAAATTATACTCAAGAATGAAAATTGCACTACGATCTAATATTCTTGTGGCTATTTGGAAAGTAAATCAGTTTCACTAGGTATATATATTTCCTTCGGTGACATCGCCTAGAAATAATTGGAATATTATTCTGCATTTCCTGTACAATTTTCGGCTCCTGAAATTTTTACATTTCATGTTTTCTGAATTCTGAAACCGCTCTAAATAGCCTTCAAATAAGATTAAAATTCCGTATATAATATCATCAAAAACTGAAGAAAAAACATTAATTTGACAGCTTAAAAAGTTTAATTTTGCTTTTTGAACAGCTAGCTAAAAATAACGGTGACTGTCTTATTTCTTAAATCTAAACATTTCGCAGCAACAATAATTTGGCTCTAATTCCTTTTTTCGGTATAAGTTGCAAAAATTGTGACATGACATTCTTCGAGAGGATTTAAAGTGTTTCAGATCGCTGAATTTGACCTTGCACAGAAGGTTACAGAAATAAGCCTATACAAACTTTAAATTTCATCGAAGAGTTGTGCAGTTTTCATTTTACTGAATTGGATCCCGTAAAAGTTAATACTAACTCAAACTTCACAGGTTTTTCCGATGAAAGTATTGAAAATTCATAGCCTATTGTGCAGTGAAAGTACTTAAAAATTATTAAAAGCTAGTGTTTTCATCGTACAAATAAAATGCACAGTATATAAAGCTTGTATACTAAATATAGAAGAATAGAAATATTGCCATATATTCAAAATACTTATATACACACTCCCACTGCATTTACTGGATATACACACTCCCATGCATTTACTGGATATACACAATCCCACGGTATTTACTGGATATATACAATCCCACTGTATTTACTGGATATATACAATCCCACTGTATTTACTGGATATATACAATTAGACTGTATTTACTGCATACACACAATTAGACTGTATTTACTGCATACACACAATTAGACTGTATTTACTGCATACACACAATTAGACTGTATTTACTGCATACACACAATTCGGCTGTATTTACTGCATACACACAATTCGACTGTATTTACTGCATATACACAATTCGACTGTATTTACTGCATATACACAATTCGACTGTATTTACTGCATATACACAATTCGACTGTATTTACTGCATATACACAATTCGACTGCATTTACTGGATATGCACAATTCTACTGCATTTATTGGTATATAATCAATTGTATTATATTTCATATAACCATATTCACTACTTAAGTCTATTCAGTCTAAGATATAGAAGAATCAAATTATTACATCTGTCACAGCCCTTTAAGCTTCTAATTAGTAAACAATATAAAGTTAATATTACGACTTAATTAACTGTATCCCTTTACTGCTAAATACATTGTAAAAATATTGAAACAAATGTCGAAAAGACTTGTATTGTCTGAACAAGATTTGAAATCTCAAAACCTCACTAGTTCTTTGTAAAAGATGGCGTTCAAACATAATTCAGATACAAGTAAAATGACATTCAGTTCAGATATGCTAAGTGAAACATGACGGTCCCACAGTATCTCCCCAACATAACAAGAGATCTGATAAGATGTACTGCGTTAAATGGAAACAGACTCCGATGACAGTGATTGTACCTGACTAGCAAATTCAATTTCCTTTGCGTATTGTAGCGTCAAGAGGTCGTAGGCCTCTAAGCAAATTCCTATTCAGAAGGTAAGAGAAATCTTCGAGTAAGTATTGCGAAACAGGGAAAAGTTATCTTTTCGGAGAGAAAACAAATTCAATTTTGCATTAACATGGTTTGAAGAAAAAAAAATGTTGCATATATTTCCTTGCTAAAATTTGATATCCTTTGCATCTTATATTTGTTAAAAAAAATTCTATGACAAAAACAGCAAAAGAAGGCTGAAGAATGAGCAAATGCACATGAATTAAATATTATCGGCTAAGTTGGTTGGTTTAGAGCGCTACTTTCTACTTTCTGCTAAACAAGGGTTAATTAGACCGGGACCTACTGTTTAAAGCTTATTCTGAACGTCTACGAACATCTATGACACATTAGAATTCGAACCCACGAACTCTGGTACCGAAGATCGATGTCCTCACCATTCGGCCATACTGTTTGAAGGCGATTCAAAACTGTTAGAAGTTGCAGCCGAATCGGCACCTTCTCAACCTCCGGTGAATCCCGGCAATTTGTTTTTGTTTTGTTTAAAGTTAACCGAGGCTTCTTAATCGCAATTTGTAAAGCTGACTCTCACTGTATGTTTGTGACTTCAACTCTCACTCGGCAGCTACGAACTGTGTAATTTTGTGATTGGCTGAGTGGGAGAGGAAGTTGCATGTATATGTTAAATTTTATGCGATGTTTGCTGCTGGATGGATATATATATATATATATATATATATATATATATATATATTAAACTTGTGCATTTTTCCTGGCACGTAGACGGACATCGTATAATGTTTTTTTTATTTTAAGATTTAAAATAAATCTATTTTTTGTTTTTAAATAGTTCGTCATTTTTTTAATCACTACCAGAACCTTGCTCTGCTAAAGTACCGGTATTGAGTTGTTCGTTGCAATATCGGTAATAAAAACGACTACGAACATCCATGCCAGCAGTTGAATTCGAACCCACAAACTCCGGTACAGAACAGCAGTGTTCTACTTATTCAGCCATTGTTCGGCTATTTACTAAGACATTTCTGCCTTAATATTTATACGTAAAATTTTAATTAGAAGTTTTAGAATACTATTAGCGACCAAAATATTTGTGACAAGGGAACTTTTAATCTTATTTAATATGGAAATAGCTTTGAAGTGATTTTTAAAGTTAGGTAAACAAGAAATCTAATTGCTTGTACTGCATTTAACTTAAGTTGGACATATTGCTTACATACTCAAGTAT
Source organism: Pardosa pseudoannulata (assembly GCA_032207245.1). NCBI lineage: Eukaryota > Metazoa > Arthropoda > Arachnida > Araneae > Lycosidae > Pardosa > Pardosa pseudoannulata. Next base: position 34,971,135 of record CM063497.1, read on the forward strand.
CATACAGTTAAGAGAGAAACCTTGAAGCAAACACGATAGAAGGTACATCTTACCATTGGTTGGTTGAAAGCCGAAAGCCCTATGATCAATGCTTAGTATTGGAAGGCAATTCGTTCGAGCGAAGGCTTATTTACTTAATAAGCTGATTCAGAATGGCTACAAACATTATGTCAACTCTATCCCATAAACCGATTCCGAAGCCTAGATATTTAGATATTAGACCATCACCCAGCTGGCACCATATTTGATACTTGTCGTTGAAACCATTTATGTTTAATCTCACCATCAGTCGTTTAAAGTTAATCGGCGAATAACCATTATGAAACGGTAATCGCTGATCAGATCAAACAGACTATTGTGAAGAGTAATGGTAAAGTTAACGGTCAAATGCATATTCCCACGAAAAATACACTACTCAGTTTTTAAACGCAAATTGTAGTGTACATGTAATAGCATAAAAATTTATGTATTAAAGTAATGATCGAAAAATATCTCACGAAAAACTAGACAATTCTGTAGATTAAAACTAGGTCAAACTAATAAATGTAGTTTATGACACAGCAAAAATATTGTTTGATGAAAAAACTTTAGATATGTCATAGTTACTATTTGCAATGATTCCAATCTTGTTTAAAATATTTCACGCTTAGATTTGGTAGCTGTATTTTGGCATCATCGTATAAATGTGTGTTCTTTGTATAAACACTGATTAGTCATTCACGAAGTAATAAACGCAAATTGGCCAATATAAAAATAAAAATTGTATTGTTAGAAGCAAAACAATTTTATTCCGTGATTATTTAGTAAGAGACTGGTGCATTACCTGCATCATACTACAATAACGAGGCAGAGAAAAAAAAAATTGATTCCTTATACAAAGAGAAGTCTTGCTTACACGTCATTCGCAGGGAAACCCAGATTATCGATTTTAAATTACCAGCTACAAACCTCTTCTGTTGTCTCTACAAGCAGAAAACATCGGTTTTAGGAGTTAAGTTTAGGCACAAAATACTACACAGATACTTTTTAATTTAAGATAATCCGATTTAAATTAAAACCACACACCGTGGGAGAGAGATATGCATATAGCATTGACGTTGTCAACTTTCAAAAGACTAGATTTCAAATAGAGATAAGCGAATCGAGCAATGTTATTAGATTTACAGTTAAATATGAATTACAGTTTATTACAAGAATTAAATCGCTGCGAGAGCTTTAATTTAAAATCGAAATGAATTCACGGTTGGCAACATTTTTAATTTTATTTTTTTCTGGAGAAACTGAATAAAACTTTCATTTTGGAACATACTTTAATCATGTCTAATTTTAATTTAAAAAATTACCGAAATAGACTTCAGCGAACGAAAAGGCTAAAAATGCAAGTTCTAAGATTAAGATCATTAGAGCAATTGAGTAAAATCTCAAAAATATTGCATGAAAACCAGCAAAAATCACGTATTTTTTCAGCAATATGCAAATTTTTAAAATCCCTTCCTAGTTTAGATTTCACTGCTTAATGTGGTTCTGTATTGGATTTCCCTAGCTCAATATGTTCACCTAAGGGGAAAAATAAAATTCCCTCTGGCAGGATCACATTTTAAGAATTCTTTTTTAAAAAATATTGTACCTCGTGATAGATTAGCAAATTTCCTATCAGGGTTGGAAAAAAAAAATCACGATTTTTTTTTTAAAATCAGATTTGATTTAAATCAGATTTTTTTTTATTTAAATTGGATTTTTTTTTCTGAATACTAATTTTAATTGTTTTTATGTTTTTTGCAATACACATAGAATAGTTTGTTATAAGATGTAACATCTTATCTAGTATATTCTGCACACTGATTACCTAAACTTAAATATATAAATTTTAATCTAAATACATTCTATTATTTTGTAATTGGATAGTGCAAACTAAATAAGATGTCAATTAAAAGAACAAATTAAATATTCTTTTAATGCAAACTATTTATTTAAAAAACAAATCATAATTATTTCAATATTTTTTAAGCACCAAATTATGGATTTAATTGTTTCAATAAAAACACTAGCTTTGATGCTTTATCCACTCCTAATTGGTTACGAAGGCTAGAATGAACAATACCAAAAAAAGAAAACTGTCTTTCCATTCCAGCAGATGAAGCCACGGCTTATGTTATTTGGTAGACAAACTGGATATCAAGTTTTGTAATACTCTCTTTACCTCCCATTACATAAAATGATTTCCACCAGTCATAATCAGTCATTGTACTACCCCTACTACATACTTTCTGATAACAACACCCCTAAATTCTTGGAAAGCACATGCTATCTATTTACACTTATTTACTTATTGGTATTACTGTGCTGACTGATTCCCAATTCTCTTGTCTTTGGAATATAGGTTTTAAAAGTAGTGAAAAAAAAAATGAAATTTTACTGTGCTATCACGTGATACAGTCTTAAAAATTAAAATGCGGGCCGACAAGAGGGAATTTTATTTTTCCCCCATGGATTAACATTAAGTGAGAAAATTTCAATATGGAATTTACAGACTCCGCCCTTTTATGGTGACGCATGATACGGCCGGGTCCCTGCATCATAGTAAGTTTTTGATTTGGCTTGGAATGGTACGATCTACCCTTTGCTACACGTGAACTAATGAGACGGGAACCTACGGCTTAAAGCAGATTTCGAACGGCTACGAACATCCATGTTAGTAATGTGATTCAAACCTACGAACTCCGGTACCAAAGAGCAGTATCCTACACATTCGGTTATGTATATTATGGCACTGAAAGGTCTTAATAAAAACAGCATTTGGTGAATACTTCTGTAAAAATAATTCTGCTAAAAATAATTTTAAAGATATTTTTATGTTGAGAAATGTAGTGTGATTAAATCTCAACTATTTTTAGATCTCAATAGTAAAAATAAGGTTTCTTAAATAAAAATTCTACATACACACAGTAGTTTGTAAATATTTTCTATTAAAATCGTTTCCAATAAATACAAAAGTATGCCTTTACTAATATAAAATACAGCTAAAAGCAAAAGATAAGAAATACAATAAATTCGCAAGGAGCACGAAGTGAAATTTTAGAGGAAATGAAGCCTTCAGATCGCTTAATCTGAAACGCCCATTTCCGCAAATATTTTTCCGCTGCGAGAAAAATCAAGGAAACAAAATTTAATCTGTGAAACAAAAGCTCTTTTCTTTAACACTTCTCGTTGATTTTTCATTCATCTGCAATTCAAATTTGTTTTACAACCTTGTATACCACAGTAATATTTTCCCGCAAACAGGAATAATCTACTCCTTAAAGGCATTGCAGAATTTCTCATCAATGACCTTCACAATACAAATACACGCTTGACAGAACAACTAACAAAATTTTTAAAAAGAAAAATTCTTCATGCGAAATGGCCTATTTGCATAAGCACAAGCATTGCAGGAGGGAAAACATGCATGACAATAGCTAACCGATATCGGAATCGTATTCGTTCAGCTTTCAATTAAACCTAAATAACAAATACAAAAAGACCATTTGCATTAAAAATTGCAAAGCTTCGTGGCAAAAAGTAAATTATGAATTCAGTCGACAACTTTATTCTAGTAATTTTTTTTGTTAATCTCGAAACGGGTGGACGGGATTTAAAATAAAAACAAAGAACACGTGCTTTGAAAAAAAAAATCCATTAACAAAAAGCTCAAGTTTTAAGAACAAGATACTTTAAAGAGAAATTAATTTCATTCCCATTGTCACAAAATTTTAATTTTCTTTTAAAAACATATATAATCTGAATGGTTCCAAGCAAAACTTGAGTGATTAAACTCACCAACTTTCCCTGATTGAAACTCACCAAATTCACTGATCAAACGACAATATTAACTCAGATGTAATCAAATAAAAAAGTGGTTTTAGTTATCAGTATTACTATGTTAATTTACAAGCATCAACTATAGTATATTCTAATAGATTTTTTTATTCTTTTATAAAATTAACACAGTATAAATTTATATCAAACAGCTTAGAAAAAAAATCAAGTAAAATGTTATATCGCGCATATATATATATATATATATATATATATTGCATTAAATAACCTCCCAAAATCTTTTCCTTGAAACAAATAAAAGTAAATGCATTATGAATTCATAAAAAAAACTAAATATGCTTAAACTTTTACACAAATTAAACCTTTATTTAAAAAATGAATTTAGAAGTTTAAATATTAAGCTTTATATTTAAGCCATTTAATTCATTTTTAACTACATATAATTTTAAAGTTTGACCTTCTGAATTTTTTTTTCTTTTTTTTTTTGGTTTGGTTTGGAGTGCTACGGTCTACTTTTTTGTAACACGATTATTTCTTTTGGACTTTCTCCGACTTTCAGAAGATATTTGTAAATTTCTTCGACATTAAATATTCTGTATTTTCCCCGACTATTCCCCTACAATTTCATCACTCTCCAGGTTGCTAGGAAATTATAATCTCCAGTGACAAACCCAGAAATTAATTTTGGAGTTGCATACAGTCACGATAAAAGCCTTTTCTCTAGTCTAGAATTACCACTTGATAAAAACTAAAAAATACGTAATATCAACTTTATTTTTCCTATTTAATATTGTACAAGGATTGATATTAAGTTAGAAAAGTTAGAAAATATAAAGATCATTTTAGTTAATGCAGATTCATTACCTTGAGAACAAAAATTTCTGCTTGGTATCTGTAGATTCTAACATAGAAAAATTGGTTAAACTATTTCATTACTAAAAAACTGAAGGAAAGAATGCCTCTTGTAACTCATTACTAGTAAACTGTAGGAGAAAGGAAAAAAGTACTATAGTGATGCACCCCCTCCCTTCGTTTACAGTAACCCAGACTTTTTTAAACACAGCAATAACTTTATATTCTTATCAGGAACTTATTTAGATGGGGAAAAAATTAAACACGAGAAGAAACTTTTTTTTATTTAAGTTCAGAACACCTATACTAGTATAATAAAAGAATTATTCTAAAATATTTCAATTTAAAAAAAAAAATTAGTGCAAATGTCTATAGTTATATCCATTACTGATAACACTCAATGAGCCTAAATTTTATAAAATAGTTCAAGTGGAGAAAAAATTCTAAAAGATTAAAAGCAATGAAGTATGGTATAAGAGAACATAAAATGTATAATTTAGTGTCAAGAGATTACAAATTCAGAACAACGTGTAACAGGTGCTTATCAGGAAAGGAGAGAACTTAGAAAAAAACTAGTTGCGGCAGATGTTTTAGCACACGTTAACACTAATCGCGAGGATAGGGATTAAACGTTGAATGCGTCATACATTCTCTACAGAAATGACATTACGAAAAAAATAAATATCTCGAATCTACTTAACACTAGATGTACGCGTATGAACCAGAGAAAAGCAAAAAGATTCTACAAAAGTAAAATTTATGTTAAATACTAGAGCATAATTCAGATCTTAGGAAATCCGAAAAGTTTTTATATTTTAATATTAGAGTCCTGTACGTATATATTAGTTTAAATATGAATTATTTGTCTCCTTTTCATTATCTCCAAATTTTAATATTTTTTTACACCCCATTGCTTTTGTGCCTCATTATTAACGTAATAAATATTATTTGGATTCATTTTAAAAATTTAATGCTCGTAAATAAATTAGGCTTTTTTTTCTTATTAATGCAATGAGTTTACAGAGAGAAAATATTAACACTGGATTGGCAACCAGGTAGAAAATACTGATGCCATTCATTCCTAGATTAACTGAGCATTAAATTTAGAAAAGAATGTCGCAAGAACTTAAAAATTGTAACATTAAAAAGACCTCCAGAACAGTAAAAGATGTTTCGTCAATTCTAAAATGGAACTTAAGGTGTAATTTAAAATTAGGACACTTGAGGCGATTCCTAGAAATTGATTTAAAATTCAGTTCAATACTAATTGCTCTGAATGGATCGCATAACAATCCTTTTGGTGTCAAGAATTTTCTTCAGGTCTCTTTCAGTACAACTTCCGTTGCTTTTAGTAAAGGAGAGAGAGGTATTTTGGTAATGGCTCATTACAGACAAGTATATTACTTTTCAACTGTTTGATGTTCTAAGTTGAAATAATTACCATCCACACTTCCTGAGCAATCTCAAGCAAAAATGAAACCATGCGACTAGTTTGAATACCCTAAAAATAGGAGATTTAATTGCAAAATATGCAAATAAATATTAACTCTGGAAAATTTTCAAGATGGTATGAAATATTTTTCCAAAGTTCGCCAGAATTTTAAATCTTATATTGATGATTAGAAACCTTTCATTGAAATTACTCGGTTAAAAAAAAAAAAAGAAGTAATCTATTTCAAGGTTATTTCTTTAAAATATTTATCAACAATTGTCACTTAGTTTGGAGGATCCACTTGAAAGAAATATAACACCAGCAACACGTCACTAATATGCAGCGTATGGTGATAAAAGAAAGTTATCGACAAATATTTCTACACTCTTACTATACACTGATGCCAAATGAATTTGAGATAAATTCTGTATTTACAAGCAGATAAACCAATTTATAAGCAAAAATTTAATCACTAGAAAAACATTCAACATTTTTAAGGTCCAAAAACAAAAGAAAATTCCTCGGATTTTCGAAAGCCGGTATTCCAGTAAGCCAGTTCAATAATTCAGTATTCCAGCAGACTTTCTAATCAGATAAACGAAGTGTAAAATGATAAAGTCTATAATAATTTTTTAAATGACGGCAATGACCGTACATCTCCAGCATGACCGTTAACGGAGAGGAAGCCAAACCTGTTTCTTGAGGCGGTCAATACTTTCTTGATCTGCGTTTCACCCGTCGAAGACCTTGAAAAAGAAAGGTATGAACGCCAACAAGGTATGCCAAAGTTAAAAAGAAAAAGTGTGTCGACCTCTGAGAAAGATTAGTCTTTACTCGCGAATTAGAATTTATACTCGTGCATCAACGCACAGAATAATCTCATTCAGTAGTTTTAGAATCAAAACTACAGACAGACGCGCGTTTCTCTTAATGAGGTCATCAATACATTTGTGAGGTTGCAGTTAAATCTGTCAAGGTGGGGATAAGGGCGAGGTTAATAGAATTCGAAAGTAGTCCACTTCGCTTTACCTTTGCACTTGTCGCGATTTCATCATTCATGATGCGTAAGGTAAAGCTTCGAGTTTTACTTAATTTTCAAGAAATTTGAGATATAAAATGAAGTAGATTTAGTATATTTTTAAAAACCGACAACAAACATACATCGTCTCTTTAAAGATTTTTTTATACAAAACAATTCATTCCAAACACTAAGGATAATTTTTTGGAACTTTAGCTAAGTGAAATTAAATCTTGTTTATTAACATATTTCAATTTAAATTATCTTATTTTAAAATATATATGCGATTAATACGGTCAAAAAAAGGGAGATGAAATTTTAAAAGAAACATTGTTAACAATCATAAATTCCACTAGTGTAATAGCTCAAACGTCAAAAAGGACCACAATTACAACACCGTCTTTTGATAACCCTACTGACATGTCGTCAGAATATATCTAAACAAGTAAACAATGAGAACGTGCGTGTGTTAAACTATAAACTATTTACAAGTTAATCTGAAATGCTTATCACAAATACAAGAAACTTACACAAATGCATACAATAGCATTATAAAATATAGGAGTGATTATTTTACTTCGTAAATTAAAAGGTTCAAGTCTAAAAAATTGGAAATAATTTAAATTTTGAAAAGAAAAATGATAGCACAGAACTTAATTTCGTCCAACCAAAATTAAACAATACTAGTAACTGATGTGAACAAATTTTTAGCACTTTTTTACATTATACTTTTCAGTGCATATGCATTGCTAAATTTTATGCACTAAACTTGCAAAAATGCACTAAACTTGTACTATATTTCAAAACTTGAAAAAGTGTCTTGCATGCTAAATTTTAAATGTATAGAATTTAAAAAAAAGATGAAAAGGGGTTACATTTGTGTCAATCAGTTCTTAATTAGAACTTCATGATCAATAAAGTTACATAGCAAAATACAACATAGACATCCAAATTTTAAATATTACTATAAGCCAACATAAAAAAAGTTATTTCCAATAGTCAGAAAATTATGTTAGATGACTAAACAATAATGTTGGAAGTAAAAAGAATAGTCTAATGACTAATTTCTAACAACTGCTATGATTATATCTGAACAGAACCAAATTTAATTTTGAATGCAGTCATAACAAAGCAATATTAGAGGTTAAATTTTAATAAAACTTAGTTTACTTCTTTTCATTCTTTAAATTTCAACTTTAACACTAGATTGCCCAAGGCAGTCATTTTGACTGTTTTTTAATTTCAATTAGAAAAACAATTATGAAATATAATGACACAATATCTTAGAATTTGGTGACTTTTTCTATAACATAAATGGGTTTATGAATAATTGTAGTTACTTCCGCCCTCCTTTATTATATCATATTAAAAATTAATTTTAAACAAATTTCTTTACATATGTTATTTTTTCACAATGCAGTCATTTTGACTGTTTTTGGGCAATATAGGTATACAAGAAATCTCGGGCAATCTAGTGTTAAAAAAATTAGATTAACTTAAAGTCAAAATGAAAGGAAAAATTAGTCCAAGGAAGAAAGTAAACAGAAAATGTATAGGAACTTAAAAATTGTGTAGAAATTAAAAAGGCACAAACATTTTAGTAATTGCTTAATTGTTTTCCTAATCTCTAAAAAAACTCATTTTTAAGCATTCACATTAGTAATTTTTGATATCAATTCAAAACTAACAATTTAAGCAAGACGGGATTTAGTTTCATAAAATCCCTCAGTAAAAATAATTCTTCATAAAATTTTTAAGCATTCACATTAGTAATTTTTGATATCAATTCAAAACTAACAATTTAAGCAAGACGGGATTTAGTTTCATAAAATATTTCAGTCGTATTTGCTAATACATACAATAAACCTTCCTATATTATAAATTTATACACAACAGAAAAAAAAAAGGATTAGTTTAAGAGTATATAACGATCTAACAATTTTAAAAATAAATTCCAACACAGTCCCATTTATTCCTTTAAAAATTCTTTAAATGATATTTTTTTATAAACATTGAAAGAACTGTAGAAAACTCAAAACTGCTTATGGCTTTAAAATTACATCGCTATTTTCTACCCCAATTTAAAACATGCGTTAACTTTAAATTTAATATGCACAACAAAACTTCTAAAAGTATTCATTTATTCATAACTTTGAATATTAATTTAAAATTGCATAAATATAAACACTGAGACTTTCAATTAAGAGCCGCTAAGGTATTAAAATTAGCCCACATTAATAATTAACCCAGCAGTCTCAGTATAATTGTCAGTTCCTTTTCCAATTCATTTCAGTAAATAAAATAATTTTAGTAATGTTTCTCTGCAAGTATGAATGTATAAGATAGCAAACAATTTTATTTTCCCTTTGACGCATGCTACTGATTAAATTTTGAAATTAAGCACAAATTTAAATGTCAGGTCATGTTCACTCGCATAAACATGATTAAAAGGTTTACATTTACATTCAACACAAACTAAATAAACTTAAAAAATGGTATATTTAACTACCTTAGAATTTAATACTTTGGCATGTACATAAACTTTCATGAGATTAACAAAATCAATTATGTATTTGGAATTTAATTGCTAATATTAAAATTACTCTTTGAGTAATGAGTCTTACATTATTCTAACTTTATCCAATAATTTTGGTCAAATGATAAACTAATGATTTATAGGCATTTTCAATTTAATACAGACAAATGTATATCCGATATAACTTTCAGTTGAATGTATGTTGTTTTACATCATGAATGTTTCCCCACCAGCACTTAACTCGGAAATAAATGTGTGACAAATGCTTCAGCCACATTAATGCATAAACACATTAAAAGTTTAAAAGATTTAACAAATTTTAAAAAATTAAATTAGTAAACAGTACATACAATTCTTAAGTCTATATTAATGTAATCCTATATAGGAATTATGAAACAATATAAAACATTTTCACCATGTACAACATTTTGTTTTAAAACTGAATAGAGATAAAGTAAAATTTAGTGCTACAACAAATACATAGTTTCTTAGGAACTTCAAAGCGTTAGAAATACGTGAGCCTGTCTATATTTAACAGAAAAAAGGTAACAAACGTCAATAAGAACTGGTAGTTTGTTATAAACCTAGATTCAATGGCGAGCTTTTAAAAAAAAAATCCTAGTGGGTAATTTTTAGAAATATATTATTGCATATATGTAATATTAAAAAATATTAATTTAAATAGCAATTTTATATAAAAAAAATAATCAAATAACTCATCGAAAGCACTCTCTCTCGATAACAACACCGGATAAAGTAATATATGTATATGTGTATCCAGAATAATGTTAAATAATCCAAAACGATAAAAAATTTTGCTACGAGATAATTAAAACAAATTCAAAACTATACACCCAAAAGAAATTCCTTTAAAATTGTTAAAAAGATGAATCGGGTAAATGTCAATTCGAAAAGGGGGCGGTAGTGTGACGCATGTCGGCTTGTAAATACGTAGCATTAATTGTCAAATTTAATATTTAATACGCTTAATAATTTAAAATTTAAGTCTTAGACCTATTGTATGGTCGTTTTATCTTATACACATATAAATTTTAAGTACTCTTAGAAGCATTTGCTTAAAATATACTGAAAAGCTCTAAAAAGGATAAATTCCGTGTTACCTGTAATGAAACAAACATACACAATGACAAATAAGTTTTCTCCTTAACAAAGTATAATAGACAAAAGAAAATGGTTAAATTTATAATTTTTTGGTCAAAAGGTGTTCAAATTCTTTACTTACAATCTAAATGTTTCCTTTTTGGTCCTATAACCTCTTCTGTCGTTGCTTTGCACACTATCCTAGCTAGCCCTTGTCCAGCAAGGGCATGTCGTGCAGCTGTTAATCTGTCGTTTAAAGTTTGTCCAGACATTTCAAAATTTAACTTTATGTACAAAATTTGATAGAGAGGGGCTTACTGCACCCCTTATAGCGACGAGAACACACCAGCGTTGAAGCGGCTCAACCGGCACTATCACACATCGGAGACTACGAGTTGTACAGCTAGTAGTAGCGATTACAAGATGGCGGAAAACTGATGACCATTTTATGGTTGCTAGGATATAACGATTTTATCGCCAAATTGGCAAAATTAAATGGACTAATAAAGCCAAAGTTTAAGTGCCCGCGAAATGATAATTCGCTTTTAAAAATGATTTCTACTGTCTATTTCACACATTTTTATATAACACTCGAAAATTTTGTAAGAAATAATCCAGAAAACTGTTCAAAATATTTAATTATAAAAACATTTAATTTCAAATCTCAGTTTTTAACCTCGGTTAAAAATAGGTTCTGAGAATACAAGTATGGTTTTTAAACAAATTATCCATTTATCATTCAAAACAATATATTTTCGCTCTTTTAAATTTTGAAGTGAGAGCTGTTAGTTGTCGATTTTTTCGAAATATTCTCATCAACGTTATTTAATATGTTACTATTTTAACATGATTAAGAATATTATGGGGATCAGAAGAAGGCAAATGTTAATTCCATTACTTGAATCCAGTCTCTTCGTGGTAATAAAATATCGGTTTAAGATACACAGACAATATTTTTGTTATTCAACGTATATTTAGCTTAAGATGAACTTTCAAATAATAAATATTGTAAATAAAACTAAAATGTCTCTATTCCAAAGATTCCTTTTCTTCTATTTAAAATATATATAAATGTACGTTAGGCTATTTAACAGTAACTCGTATTTACTTTCGATTTGAAACATTTTGAAGCTTAAAAAAAGAGCGATAATAAGAAAATGTGAGCAGACTGCCAGGGAAAACCAGCCAATCAGGGTTTAACTGTAGGACGCAACGGTCAAGTCTGCATGATGAGCAATGATCTCAAAACCATCACGTGAAAGTATGTACGCCCCTTTCCTGTGCTTTGCGAGAATTTTTGCGCAATTTCGATTAAGAATTGCGCGGGACTTTTGTAACTCACTTTCAGCTTTAGACCCAGTTTCTTTATTACGTAGATGTTAGTTCTCTATTTTAGCAGGGCTTCTGTTCTTAATGCACTTTCAAATTGTGTGATGTGAATATAAAAGTTGCTAATTTACAAATTCCTAATCCCGATTCCTCAACGTTAAATTTTTTACGAATTCTTTAAAAACTGAATCTCAAAAAAAATGTTTCTTTTGCAAAATCATTTATTTATTTATTTATTTTTATTTATTTATTTTTTTTTAATTTTACATTTTTTTATCAAAAAGATTACATAAAAGGGAAAACTGGCTTAATTTGTTTTATAATGAAAAATAGTTTTTTTTTATTTAGCATTTAACGTAAATTAATTTAAAAAAAATTAGTCGCTGCCCAAACTAAACGCTTTGGCTGAATAAAATGAACGTTTAGAAATAGTTCTCAAATTTTAAAATTAAAAATCAGTTTTTTTTTGCTACGTTATGCAGTTTATGTATATATATATATATATATATATATATATATATATATATATATATATATATATATAGATAGATAGATAGATAGATAGATAGATAGATAGATAGATATAGATATGTGTGTGTGTGTCAATAATATATATGTATACATACACACGTGTGTGTGTGAACATGTACTTTGGTCATATGGTATCGTACCCAATAGAGCAATTTGTCGCAACGTCATGCTCTACTATAATGCCTTTCACATTCATTTTCATGTTTACAATAGCCAATAGACGAACAATAAACTGCCCTTCCGTTTGAAACTAAAGTCAGAATTGTCATAAGTTGAGATGTGCCCTGCTGCGTGAAATCGCCTTATTAAATCTAATTGTAGTTTAAATGCTATACAATTACTTGATACATAAACATTGATTAGCTTTAATTGACCATATTGAGACTATGTGATCGGTATTATTCAGTATAAAAATTGCAGTCCATCTTAAAATTTAACCGCTACATGTGATTTATAAAAATAACACACATTGTAAGACTATTTCTATTAACTATTAACTTAAAATTAATAATGTATATCTAATAATTAAAGCAAGTATTTTTCTAATTGTGCAATGGAAAATGAATCAAGCCTATAAATGGTACAAAACTTTAAAGAGATTTTTTTTTTTTTTTTTTTTTTTTTTTAACACACGAACTTTGGTTTTGGTTTGGAGCGCTACGGTCTACTCTTTTGCACACGAGGGCTAATGAGACCGGGACCTACTGCTTAAAGCCGATTCCGAACGGCTACAAACATCCATGCCATAGTGGGAATCGAACCCACGAACTCCGGTACCGACGATCAGCGCCCTAACCAATCGGCCAGCGTTCGGCCACACGTACTTTGAGACGGACTTCTCGATGGGTGGTTGCAGTCATAACCATAAAAATGATACCGTCTCAGCTAAAGACCTTTATTAAGATAACGTTAAAGGACGGGTTCCCACTTCATCATAGGGACAGGACAAACTGAAGGGTCAGCTAACATGAAGTTCTATGTACAAAACACGTAACACCTGGGTTAACATCTGTGGGAAAATATCTCTAGAAAAATCTGTCTCTGGCAGCTTGTATCTCCTTTTTATTTTGAAATTTCCTATATTTCCGCTAGGGCCATGTACGATTATAACTGGTCAGGCCCCTTCTCCGAGGGCGTAAACTGTTGAACCAGTGGTCAATTTAGGTTAGGGGTTAAAAAGGGGAATTCAAAATGACGCGGGAATTTTTAGCCCTTGATTTAAGTTTTGAAAACCCCTGAGAATTTTCCTTACATATATCTGATTGTTTTTAACCATGAAAAGAGTAAAATATATTTCTTCGCAAGAAAACTGATCACGGGAGATTGAAAAATTTAGTATTATATTCGGAGCATATAAACCTAAGACTAAAAAATGCAGATGAAAATTTGACAAGCTAACCTCAAAAGCTAGAATAATTTATTTACTATAAAGTTATTTACTGTATTTATTACATTACAATTTATTTATTGATTACTGATTATATCATACTGTTTCAGAATCTTGTCCTACAAGATATGAAATTTTGTAAAAGAAAAATCAAAGGATGTGCCATAAACCCTTATTCAATATTTTTTAATTTACCTAGTTATCCATAAAATTACTTTCGTTTAAATTCGTCTAACAAATACTGAAGCTTAAATTAAATATATTCCAGGCAGATTTTAACTTTCTAAAAACTTAAAGCATAAAATAAAAGGCACAATGGGGTTTCAAATATGTTTTTCAAGATACGTTCGTACGTGTAAGTGTAAATGATACGAACATGTCTTTCAGGATACGTTTTCAAAGTACGATAAAATTACGTTCATCTTTGCTGATCCGTTTTATGGCGTATTTATGTATGCCTGCAAAACCGTTGGATGTATGTGTGAGATTTACTTCTTTTATAAGATTGAAAATTCACTGCATTTTGATTCAATATTTTTTTTTATTTTTTCTAGTTATTTATAAAACTACTTTAGTTTAAATTCGTCTGGTAAACACTGAAGAATACATTAAATAACTTTGTAAAAATTTAGAGAGTAAAATAAAAGACACAGTGTGGTTTCAAATGTATTTTTCAAGATACGACAAAATTACGTTCAGCTTTGCTGATCTGTTTTATGACGTATTTATGTATGCATGCAAAACTGGATGTATAAGACTTTTTTGTTTGTCTGTTTGTTTGTGTGTGTGTGTCTGTGTATGTGTGAAAAATATTTTTATGACTGGACGCACAAGTGGAGATTCTCAGGACGAGTGGTGGCACAGGGGCTTTTAATCAGTGAAATCGATATAGTTAAGGGCGGCACTTTGATTATTTGCATTGTGCTGAAAATTCTACAGCACAACCCTATAGTTTCTAGCCGAATGGGTAAGGCGCTGCTCTTCGAACTGGAGTTCGTGTGTTCGAATCCCTATGTTGGATTGGATGTACGTAGCTTTTCGGAATCAACTTTAAGCGTAGGTCCCGGTAACCAGGGCCTGATTTCCGATAAGGCAAACGGGGCAAGAGCCCGGGCTCCCAGTCAAAAGGGGGCCCCGAAATTAGCTGTTATTTCAAGTTTAAAATATGATGCGTATATCTATAATTCACTTTAAATTATCGATAGTTTCTTCTTTTAGTTTTTGACTTATTCAGTATCATTAGAGAGCTTGTTCACAAATGTAAGTGCAGGCAAAAAATGTAGCACACGCAGCTGCATTCTGTTTTACGCAGGAAAATTCTTCGGGTGAGGATTACAAATTTCTAATATACTCTTTACCTTCCAGGATTTCTTTTTGTAACTTTTTTTATAATTTTACTTATTTCATAATTTTTCATTTCATTTTAAACTAATCTTATTTGACTAACTACATTGGTGAGTCAACTCTAAAGGCTCTGCAGGCCATATTACATATAACAATCACCCCGTAGCCACCACCTGTGTACAACAGAGTGACGGGAGGCCCTGGATAAATGGGTTTGTGCTGGGCCCCCATTTCTGTAAGTCGGGCCCTGCCGGTAATATTAGCTCTATTGTACCAAGACAGTACACCCCAGTGCTTTCAACCCTGCAACTTGTATATTCTTATAACTACTTGTACTGCTTTCTAATTATGAACTCTGCTAATAGGTAGCGTAAAAGAATTCATTTCACTGTAAATCGAATATGGCCAAAATAGGACTCCTTTGTACGTACATAAAATTATACATAACTTTTTTTTAAATTTCGATTTTGTGATGCATCATCAGTATAATCATTATCACATTCTCTTCAAATTTCAAAGTTACTTTTGTTTTTCAATACAACTGTGTTTTTTTTAGTAGGCCTCAAGTAGTGCCGTATGGCGACGACCCGCAGCGGTAATGTCCGTTATATTGAGAATTTCCGTTAATTAGTTATTTTCGCGTTTACAGTACTCCCTATTACCTGTCAGTAAATGTACAAAAGTATTCTTCACAAATAATATTTTAATTGTGGTCTATTTAAGAATAATCATTGCTTTGTTTAGTCATGCATGTGAATATGTCAATATCATCTGTTGTACTGTTACACTGTACTGCCATCTGGCGGCGATTAGCAATGTTAATATCTCTAAGGTATCCGTCTTCGTCAAAAATGTCATTTTTTGCCAAAAATCATAATTTTTTTTTTATTTCTCTGTTGTAAAATTTCAACTTTTAGGCTTCTAAATCTGTTTTTGTTTTGTCTCTACGGCATTTTAAAGGAAAGTTGCAGCTGTTTAAACATCAGTCACAGCTGTCAAAACAAAACGGTAGTAGCGACTTCGGAACCGGAAGTTCTGAATTTAAAGCGTTTAGAGCATTTTTTGGTCAAAACTTTTTTAATTTTCATGAAGATTAGTTTAAACATTTTTCTAGTATTTTTAATAATTAGCAACTTGGCAATTAGAAAGTTTTGAAGCAAGAAAGTGTGGGGAATTTTAAACATGTATTTTAATTTTTTAATAGTTAAAGTTGCTTTCATAAACTTCAAATGCGTTTTTCTCAGAACGGTATTTTTAATAAAATGTTGAAACTTGAAATGTGATTTCTCAAAAAGTTCTTAAAATATTTTGTTGAAAATTATTATAAATGCTTTTGATAGTATTTACTAGTGAATGACCTAAAAGCTTTAAATTTGGATAATTTTTAATGATGTTACACTCATAGTTAGATATAAAGGTAATGAAAATTCGTTAAAAATTCAACGTGTATGATTTTGAAGGACCAAAATTTTTTTCCAAATGTCAATTAAGCAAAGATTTTAGGTGATTCACTTGTCCAGTGTATAAGAAATGCGTTGCATCAAAAAATATTGAAATAATTTAATTTATTAAAATATTAGACCTTTTGAAAAAACCGATTTATTTACTAAATTTTCTTCATGTATTAGAAATTTTATAAAAACTTCTCCAGGAATAAATTTTTTAAGTGCAATTCTCTATGATAATATAAAAAATAAATCTAAAAAAGTAAAAACATGAACTAGTTTCTAAGTTTAAAGATAAAAATTCTCCGAACGTAGACGGATATCTTAACTATTGAATTTTTTCTTTATATAGATTGGGGTCTGAAATCAAAATTAGATATATGCAACTGGATGTTACAGCAGCCCTACGTACAGGGCCTGGTAGTTTTTCGCCCCCCCTTACCCTCCTTTTTAGGCAAAATAATAATAATAATTAGTTTATAAAAGAGGATACAAACGATTATTTTTGATGGAAAGTTTATATTATTTTTTTATGTTTACATACTTTTGCAGTACTGTCGAATGCCAAAAATCTGTATATCCTCAAGGCTGTAAACTGTCACACTTGCAATTAAGTTTTTATATAAAAAATAAAATAAAATAGCATAGGTAAGATTAACAAATAATAGCTATTTGTAGATTTTAAGACAAAATTTATAAGAAATAAAAATAATAGAATAATAAAATTCTTAAGCAAATTGTATCTAAGTTTCAGAAATATAATAAAAAGGGCTAATATTTCTTTATAACTGACTGAAATTTTTAATTTATTACAGTAAAGATTCAATCCATGTGATCCGAGTGGTAACGTAGAAGTCAAGCAACTCATTTTACACAGCATCCAGACATTTATTATACACAGCACATTTACAGATACATTTTACAAAACAAAAAAAATCCCTCCGCTCATCGCAGACCGCTCTCTCCACTTCCTTGTTGCCAACCGCCTACCTGAAATTTTATGAGAGTTCGGCACACAATCATTCTCGTTGCCAACGGATCCATAAAACTTAACAGAGTTCTGTCATATTATATATTTGACGTGGACTAGTGGTAAAGGCGTGGAAGACACATTTAATTTCATACTCGTTGCCTCATTTCCGGCTTTGACCCCTATAATTACTAATTTATATTATATAATATATAAGACAAATGCTTTTTTACTTTAATATTTTGTAAATTATTTTCTTAATGATTCATATTATAAATGTTGAATGTAATAAACTGTTATTCCAGCATTATGTTCCTTTAATTACTGCAAACCATAATAAATTTCTTTATGTATGCTATGAGCTATTTATAAATAAATACTAAAAGTGTAAACTGAACATTTGATTTACTTTGATAGCTTCTAATAAGATAATAAAATCTGTATTTATATTTTTAGCATAACCTGAAAAGCAAAGGATTTTTCTACCCAGAACCATGAAGTAAGTAATGAGTAAAAAGAAATAATATGGAGTGATGTAAATAAGTAAACCGGAGTGTGTTTTAGATACCATTGTCAACATTTATCTGTTTTTATTTAATCTCTGAATAAGGTTTCATGAAATATTTCTAGAAAAATTAACAAAAAACCTTTTCAAATTGTGTTAATTAAATTATTTAAAATTTAATAATTAAGTACCAAATTTTATGGACCCTCTAAAATTAAGGGGCCTAGGGCCTAGGCCGAGTCTACCCGTGCTTTAATCAGGCCCTGCCTACGTATAAAATCTCAACATTCTACAGCTAGTAGTTTTAATACTTACGTACGTACAGACGTGAAGCATAAACTAGTCAAAATTTATTCAGGTATGCTCTAAGTATTTAGGTAAAGTTTTTTTAATTTAAATATTCCTTGGCTTGGTTTGGTTTGAAGCGCTACAGTCTAGTATTTAGTTGACGAGGGCTAATGAGATACTTTAATCGGCCTAATGTTTAAAGCCGATTAGGAACGGCTACGAACAACCATGCCAGCAGCGGGATTCGAATATACGAACACCATACGGCCACCGCTCTAAATCTTCTTTGGATGCACATAGATAAGTTACCAGAAACTACTCAAAATGGATCGAGGCAGAGTCAAAATTCATACTGAAATTTGAACA
This sequence comes from Pardosa pseudoannulata, assembly GCA_032207245.1. Classification (NCBI taxonomy): domain Eukaryota; kingdom Metazoa; phylum Arthropoda; class Arachnida; order Araneae; family Lycosidae; genus Pardosa; species Pardosa pseudoannulata. The sequence continues at coordinate 34,990,055 of CM063497.1, forward strand.
CCGAAATTTTTCGCAACTACAGTGCTTCCTTTACTTCATACAAGAAAGTAAAAATGAATTAGAAATAAATTTCAAACTACAGTAGAACCTCTTTTTAACGACCTCACGATACAACGGCCCTTTCGTTAGAACGACCATCTTAAAAAGTCCCAATTATTTTACCATAGGAATAATGTTAATTTTGAATCATTACAACGACCCCAAGCGTATTATTTTTCGCTAGAACGACCGCCAATTTTAGTCCGCAGAACTCAAGAGCAAATGGGCTATTTTAAAATTATTGTACTCTGGTGCAACTTCAAGAAACCTGTACTCCTCTCTTTGCTTTTGCTTAAAGGAGGGGAGGGGGCGTGACGAAAATGAGAGAACTAAATCTTCAGTTATCTTTTAATGAGTTTGTTGCGGTAGACGAAACTTTACAGTGCTGCGGAGAAAATTTGAATGAGGACGATTTTATTGTCTGTATTACCGGAAATGGAGAAATCTGCGATTCCGACGACGGAGGAGAAATCGTCCAAGATTTTGAAAAAGTGGCCTTCAATTTAATCAACGCCTTGCGTCAATATTTTTGAAGAACAATTTAATTCTGAAGATTTCCTTCAAAATCTAACGGATATGGAATCGGGGATAATGAAAAATTCCCAAATGAACTTGAAACAGGCGTCAATCAAAGACTTTTTTCAAAAATTCAGTATTGGAAATACAAATAAATAGAAGTGTTCTCTGGGTATGTACTGTTGCATCACTTCTTTGCTCAATTTTTTAAAATATTTTTTCAATTCGTTACAGCGACCTTTCGTTACAACGACCATATGATGTTGGTCCCACAAGGGGTCGTAATACCGAGGTTCTACTATATTACTCAAAGTGGATTGATTCCCTTAGTGAAGTTAAAGTTTAATCTATCCTTAAAGTGTTTAAAGTTGGGACTTTTTTTAGAATTCGAAACTAAGTCACATCAAGGTGAAGGAAATGTTTCACCTAATTTGATTTATTATCGTATGAATAGCACGTCGTATTTTTAAGTGATAAGTTCTCAAGTGTTATAAGTGTAGAATGAAATATACTCCTTATCAATTGTTTACAAACTTACATCTAGGAAAACATGGCGACAACAGACAATGAAGAAGTGCCCTAATTTGTAAATTAGGTTACAATGCCTCATTTGTCAGACGGCATATTAGTTATGTTGCTTAATAAAATTATTTCTCTAGAGAAAGAGCATGCGTTTCCTTCCTCCAGGGTGAACAAAAGAATTTTTCGGATTACTGGAATTTATACGGAGCACCTAGGCCATCGGCCGAATTCTTAGTTAGTAGGCTATAAATTTCTAGTACAGTGTCCTTCTATTAAAATTAACAATCTATATATATATATATATATATATATATATATATATATATATAAATGTAGGTCTTAAAATATAAATAAGTAAGCCCTAATCAGTTTCGAAATTAAAAATTAAGAACAAATTATGTACAAAATTTTAAACATGAGAGATACAAATAAAAAGTTACACTGTGCAAAATCAGCAAGAATAAAAACACAAAATGAAGTAAATTAAAATTAACAAAAAATATCACAAGGTTCAAAAACAGTGTATAGTATGAATACAAAATTAAGTAAATTAAAACTAACTAAAAACTAATTACAAGGTGCAAAAACAGTAGGAATAAAAATGAAAAATGAAGTAAATTAAAATTAACTAAAAAATGTCACAAGGTGCAAAAACAGTGTAGAGTATAAATACAAAATTGAGTAAATTAAAATTGAACTAATAATATATACAACACATCGCAAGACAATTAAAATATACATTAAACTTCAGCTTAAAATTTGATGTGAAAAAAGCTCAGATCAGGTTCCGTGGCGCCATCTATTGGACGGCCGAACATTCGGTAAGAGTGTTGGGATCGTTATGAAGGGATTTGAATACCTTTTTTTAGATATTCAAATCCCTTCATAACAATAAAAAAGGCATCATCGCAGACTTGGGCCGCTTATGACACTTTGCTTTCCAATGATCATAGTCTGGAAGTTCGACTATGATCGGAGTAGGTAAACTGTAGACGCATTCGTAAAGTTTGGAAGATAGCTTTTTGCAAATAATTTTAAACCTATAAAGTCAACTGTCGAAGAAAAGGAACATTAATGAAAGTGGAAATTTATGTTAACGAAATTAGATCTCAGCATTATCAAATTGTTATAACTTGCCTCAAATACCTCATTAATTTTTTTCTTATTTATTTTATTTTTATTTTTAATCTTTTAACAAACGATTTTTTACTACACTTAATTGGTGTTTTAATTAATTTCCACTCGTGTCTCTTGATAGATAGGCAGATAAAATAGATATACACTCAAGAGCCAAAACATTATGACCACCCCTACATTCGGCAATGAACTCGCCTGGATGACGTGGAAGGCACGTGATCAGGTGGAAGTGGTTTAACTGCTGCTGGAGAGTCTCGAGAATCATTCTTTCACTTACTTTTGTGTGTAATGGGAAAGGCTGCGGATCTAAGATATTTTGATAGAGGGCAGATTGTAATGACTCGAAGGCTCGGAATAAGTATTTCCAAAACTGCACGACTCGTGGGTTGTTCGCGATCTACAGTTGTTAGAATTTATGCAAAGTGGATGAATGACGGTGAAACCAGCAGTAGACGACATGGTGTTAGACGTCCACACACTATCAAAGAAAAAGGTAATCGGAGACTGTCTCGCTTGGTGAAGCAAAACCGGAGCCAGACAGTGGCTCAGCTGACAAGCCAATACAATACAAGGCCAAGTAGAATAGTATCGGAGCACACTGTTCAGCGAACACTGTTAGATATGGGGCTACGCAGCAACATCCCACTCGTATACCTTTGTTGACTAAGCGTCATCGTCAAATGCGCCTACGCTGGGCCCGGGAACATCGCGACTGATCCATGGATGAGTGGGAGAGAGTTGCCTGGTCAGATGAATCACGGTTTATCATTCATCAAGCCAATGGTCGTGTCAGGATACGCCGTCTTCCAGGCGAACAGTTGCTCCCTCAATGTACAGTAGGTCTTACACAGGCCGGTGGTGGCAGTATTATGCTTTGGGGGACGTTGTCTTGGGCATCTCTGAGACCCGTGGTTGTGGTAGAGCAGACCATAAATGCTACAGGGTATCTGAACATCATTGTGGACCAAGTGCACCCTTACGTGGCTTCTGTTTTCCCAGCTGAGAATGGAATGTTCCAACAGGACAACGCCTCGTGTCATAAGGCTAAAATTGTGTTGGAGTGGTTCCAGGAACATGATGCTGAATTCCAATCAATGTCCTGGCCGCCTAACTCACGGAATTTCGATCCGATAGAACACATTTAGGATGTCATGAGACGGCAGCTCAGAGTTGAAAAACCACCAATTCGCAATATCTCGGATTTGCATAACCGTTGCTTAAACATCTGGTACAATCTGTATCCGGCCATCTACCAAGGACTTGTGGCATCCATGCCAAGGCGGGTTGAAGCTGTGTTGCACTCCAAAGGTGGGCCAACTTGTTATTGACAGGTGATCATAATGTTTTGGCTCTTGAGTATATATAACATAGAACACTATTTTAATATTTGGTGTGATCAACGATTATGGAAGTGAGGTCGTTCGAAAATTTTTTTCTTGTAAAGAGTGTGGTGGTCCAGAAAAGTTTGGGAACCTCTAATTGGTGTGACTCGTTTAACGGTTTCATTATACGGTCGAGAACTGTTTCAGAGTAATTATTCTGTTTTACTAAGACTTTACAGAGACCCGGTAGCTCCAGTTGTTAAAAGCAGCGATCTCGCAGTTGGAGAGATGTAGGTACGGGCATCGATCCAGCCTAATATGAACTTCCTTTTCTAATGTTATGTGTTCTTTTCAGCGAAAAAAATGTTGGTCACCGTAAAATGCAAGTTTATATCAATCATATATTTTGTTGATTATAAAATTCTATAATAATAAACTTATATAACAGTTAAAAGAGAAAGTCTCCAATATGTGAAATTCGTTATTGTTTCATACAACCAGCGTAGGTTCTCTGCATTTCCATAGAGGAGCATTTGTAAAGGCGCTATTTTTTTAAATCTTACACTCCAGATAATTTTTATATAAGAATTTAATTGTATATATGATAAATAAAAAATAAACATTTATTAGCTGGATTTTTTATTGTTACGTTACAATATGAAGTTTGATTTATTCGTAGATATAGTATAAAAAGGAACTACTGTAGCTGAGTTGGGAAAGGCATCAATCGGAGGGATGTGAGTTCAAGGCTCGAACTGGTCAATGCTCCGTGTTCCTTAATGGCGGTAAGGAAATATAAAGTTGTAGGAATGTCCCGCCATCAAACCACTTCACTTGTGGAATGTATTTCAAAAGCACCACTTCAGATGTACCCTGCCACTGACGGCAGACGATCACTCTGCTGTCGAGCCGATAAGACGTATCGCTCGGTTGCCCGTATTCTTTAATTATTTTATGTCTAACTACTTGTATTTGTCCTGTTAATCGCAATAAATGTTGTGTAGTTAACGATGATCGTTGCTTTTTCCCACAAAGTAGGTTCGTGGTCGGAATGTCTTCCAAATTCAAACGATACCTCTGGAAGTGGTAGGCCAAGTCTGAGGGGATCTTCTGCTTAGTCTATGTTTCCAAATTATGAGAACCCAGCGAGAGTGATGTCACTCGCATCCATACCATTCCTTGAGCTACACGTGCTTCTCGGATGGTGTTAAACGAATAACAGCTACTACATAATACTACACTATTAGATTATATATGTGAAGGAGAGAGGCTCAGAAGAATAACTCTTAATATGAACATTAATTACCATTTAGGGGAATTATTTACAGAGGGGTTCTAGGGATAAACTTGGTTAATGATGACTCGATTAATCAGATTATTCCTCTCTCCCACACACGTCACTAATAACTTGGAAATCTATACACATTCTTTCCCAAAAACAACTGTTGCCAATGCAGGAAGTCAAACTGATGACTTCGCGATAGACTCTGCTACTCTGGAGTTGTAGTACTCAGTCTCTTTTGTGATATTGAACTTATGAGGTAGTTCTTGATTACTTTCAAATTCTGAAACGATCTTCCATCGGTCATAATCGTCCCTGGTATATATATATATATATATATATATATATATATATATATATATATATATATATATATATATATATATATATATATATATATATATATATATATATATGTTGAAGAATAAGGAATCTGGCCTCTTGACTAATATTTTCGTCATTACATTTTGGATTGCTTTCTTCACATATGAACGGAATGTAACCATTTGTTGAGTGAAAGACTCTGTAAAATATTTTTTTTTTTTTTATTTTCCCGCCAAAAGCTAGTCTCGTTTCAGGGAATCTTAGGTGCGTCTTTTGCAACATTGTACCTGAACTCTCCGAAATGAGGGAGAAATCTTTGCCCTCCTCCCCTTGGAATAGGAGTGAAAGCAAGGATATGCGTCTAACATAAACCAGAGAAGTCGAAATGGAATAAAACCCGAGTGTTCGGCAAGGAAATATTTTGACAGAAGTCACCGTCTATATGAACAACACTTGGTGATGTTTTAATTGCTGTTGGGAAAATCTTGGTGTAATGACGTCACAGCGTTGAAACTCCAAATCACCATCTGCTCTAAAGAATGATACAAACTCGGTTTTTCTGTCGAACTAATGTTCAACGCCATTTGCAGCTGTCTGTTTAACAGAAAAAGTAACCTAAAACATAATGCAAAATTAACTTAAATATTGTACACGGATTAGCATATATCCCAAGTACATAATCTACATGGAATTTTTAAAAATCCATACCTGATATCTACAAAATTGATAATTTAAAAAGCAAAATCAAAATACAATTTGAAAGAGGTATGAAGAAACTCAATCTGAACAGAAGTCTGTAAAGTAGTTTTCCCGTCAAGGATCTTGGAGGCTTCTTTCTCTTGTGTGTTTACATTATTTCTACCTCACCATCTCTTCTTCCTGTGTCTATATTCTTTCCTAAAGTCAGAGATACTAGAGGCCTGGAATTGACTGGAAAGTTTTTTGTCTGAGGAAGTTGTTCTCGAACTGTTCTAACCTCGATGAACTTGCGGTAGGTTTGGTTTGCTGTAGAGCGCTACGGTTTACTTCTTGCAACACGAGGGTTAATGAGACCGTGACCTACTGCTTAGTAGCTGATTCCGGTTACGAACATCCATGCCATAGTTGGATTCGAACCCACGAATTCCTGATCCGAAGGCCAGTACCCTAACCAATCGGCCATCGTTCGGTGGAACTTGCGGTAGGAAAGAGTAGTTTGGTTTTTCTCGAGATATATTCGCTTCTAACCAAACGAAGTTTTTTTTATTCATTTATATTAGAAATGCTCCTTGGATATAAGTGTAAATTTTATGAGGTAAAGTTTAGCTGTGAGCGCAGAAATAAAAACTAAAATATCAAAATGCTTGTCTCGGCTCGCTTACTTTGTAACAACAGCACTGAATTGCTACCACATTTGTTTGTAAAACGTTTTGCTAAGTGGTAAGTTCACTGTCAGTAATTTTAGTTAACATACTTTTCTCTTTTATTTGCTTAGCAAAATTTGGTGTGGAGAAGACACAAGAAGAATGTAGAAAATAGAAAAGCAGAAGAAGGCAACTTTTTTTTCTTTAATAGAAATTTTAGAAACTTATGATATAATATTAATAACACTTTCGTGATTTATCTATTTTCCATATTCATGGTAGATGGATCCAACATATCATTCACCAGCCAAACATAAAACTCCACAAATAAAATTTTAGAACACTTTAAAGAAACACAACTAAATAAATTCACATCAGTCTATTATCGAGCGGAGCAACAACTCTGGAACGCATTATTTATTACATTGAACACATTCTACGAGAGTAGTAGAAATAGTAGTTCTTTTTAGTTTTATAGAAGTAGTAGTTCTTTACAGCAGTCATAGAAAAATTCGAAAGTAATACAAAATCTTGGTGTACAAAACAAATTCATTCATGTTATTAATAAATTTGCTAAAGATGCATTGTTAAATGAGCTCGAAGATGCTTCTTTTTTTCAATAATACTTTACACTACTCCAGATATCACCCAAGTTCACCAGTTTATTATTTAATACTAGCATATAGCCCGTCGTATGACGGGATCAATAAAATTTTTATTATTCCAGAGTTGTAAAGTACCCTTTAAGGCAGGTAAAAGAAAAGGGTTTGTTGTTTGGCTGAGAATTATTTTACAACAAAATATTACCTTAAGAAAATTATTTACGTAATATCTAAGTTTAGTGATAAAACGTATGGAAATAATGCAGAAGATATTTAAATCTAAAATAAATGATTAAATGAGATGATTAAAGGAATGATGTCATAATGCTAGAAATTTTTTTTATTTTTACCTATTTATTATGTGATAAATCGATACATTTAATCACCTGCTCTTAAATTGGAGCTTGATATAATAATGGTAATACTTGAATTTAATAAAAAAAATCATAAAAATTTGAAAAATTGTAAAAATTTAAAAATAATAAAACAACTTTAGGAATAAGAATTCAAAAGAAAAAGCAGAAATTATTAAATTAATTAGACATTTAGATAAATTCGGTTACGTCGGGGGCAGAACCATTAATCTGAGAAGTACGACGATCAAATGGGCAGACACTGTATCCCATGGGCCAGCTTACACGTGGTGAAGGAAATCGTTAGAATATATAAAGGTCAAGTAAAAACAGTCCAGAAATTTAAATATTGCACTCCGCCCTCGCCATCCTATAATAATGAATTTAGTATAGAATAAGGCTTGAAATAATAGCATTAAATGCTCGAAAAGTAGGGGATGAGGTGGATTTCGAACTCGCTTTAAATTTCACTAACCCTAACTCATAAAAAATCCAATATGGATGCCTGTATGTATTCAGGTACAACCGCTTCATAAATTCGCGAACAGACAACTTAGGCTATTATTATATAAGGGATAAATGTTGTTCCATTTTACAATCAGCCTGACTAAAAATTATTCGTATAAAACTTTACTCACTTTGAATTTTCCTAACCCTGATTGATCAAGAGTTCAAACTGAATGTCTTATCACGTATTACTACGATATTATATTAATTATACACTTAGTTTGAGCTATATTATATTCTTATCCCCTAATCAGGCATAATAATCCAATAAAGAGAAACGAAACATTTTCCAGTCTTATTAGAACAACAACTTTTTATTCCATACTAATTTTTATCAAAACTTTATATCAAAAACCAAAACATGCAAACGATAAACTTGTAACAAACTGCAAACGATTTTTAAACTAAAAATAAATACCACAGTCTCTTTACATTCAAATTTCGGCGCTACAGTATCAGGAAAAAATTACTTGGTTCGTTGGCGCCATCTATTCACTAATATATTAACTAAAAAAAGGTCATATTTATAATAAAAATATTTCCCATTCATTCCACCATCCTTTTGTGATGATTTTAAAAATTTGAGTAATCATGTAACATTGCAGAAAGATATTGTTAATTATAAAGGATTTGAAAATAACATCCATGCTTATGAGTTTGTTGACAATCCATGTTATCCATGCCGTGGCCCAATTTCTTTTAAATGAAGCAATGAATACAAAATAAAAACCAGAAAATAAAGAAAATGAGTACAGTCAAAATCTTTTAGAAGAAGCTTTTCAAGTTTTTCCCAGTACCTCTGAATTTGCAGAAGGCCAGGCATATGTACAAAACAAATTAGGTAATATTTCTGCAGGTATAAAGTTTATAATAGAAAACATTAAAAAGATGAAAATAAAAAAAAAAATTAAGTAAAAATAAAAATTAATTTTAAAAATTGTCAAAAATGTAAATAAAATATTAGAAATGAAGCAAACATTCTAAAGCTCATTTCTTAGCAAAAATTAATTTTATAAACTTAAAACGACAAAAAGTAACAAAAATGAAATTTAAAATTCAAGCAAAAAAAATAAAAAAAGGAGAAAATAGAAAATTAAATTAAAATATTGTTAAAAATAATAAAAGAACTTTTAAAATAATAAAACAGCTTTAGGAAAAAGAATTTAAAAGAAAAAGCAAAAAATATAAAATGAATTAGACATCTAGAAAAACTTGTTTGCACCGGGGACAGAACCTTCAAATTGACTGTTACGAAAATAAAACGGGCAGGTACTCTAACCATTATGCCACGCTTTCACATAAGGAAAATTCTAATTAAAGCATATCACAATTAAACTAAAAGAGTATATAAACTTAAATATTACGCTCCGTTCTTGTCATCCTATTAAGAATGATTTTAATATAGAAATTCATTTGCTTTTACTTTAAACATGAACTGGTGAGAACTCTTTCTATTTACCGACCGTATGTTAGTTGCCAGCTTTAGTTTATCTTGTCATATTACATGATAGGATGGAGAGTAGAGGTTTTAATATTGACAGTGATTATTTGGTGGTATATATGAATGGTATCGAAAATGATAAATTTAATCGCCTGCTTTTAACGGAGGAAGAATAAGGCTTGAAATAATTAAACGCTTGTAGATAGAAAAGTCCAGTAGTAAATAGAATCACCATAGTATCTTAAAAGTATTAATGAAATTTTCCCATGATTAAAAAGATATCTTTTTACTCTATAATATTCTAATTTAGAATTTTATAAAAGGAATTTAAGGATTTAAGAATATTTAATATTTCTTCTAAACATAAAATTGACAATTTAATATCTTCAGTAAATAATTTAATAACTTATACCAATGTATAACAAACGTTTAAATTATTCCGATAAGTTAATTAGGAAGGTATCAATTTTTAAAATGACATTTTGCAATCGCATATATGTACATAATCAGATGCCCAATCTTAAATTAATTACAAAAATTATACAGATGGATACACTTTAACATAATAAGCAATTAGATTACTACTTATATTTTTAGTATTAAATAAATCTTGTTACTTAATAACAATATCATGGATCTAATCAATTGCTTAATAAAGTATATTTTGGTAAATTGTCTTTTAATCTGTATAAAAAATATTTTCAGAAACAGTTATGTTGTTTATTCCTAAATCTAATATTCAATAATTAAATAAATTCATTCACAAGCAAAGAGAAAAAAAAAATTAGTATAATATGATCTATGTTAAATTTTATAGGTTTTTTTTTTTTAGATTCATAAAAGTGTTTAAAATCTTTTTAAACACTTCTTTGAGAAAATGAAACATTTATAAACAAAGACAATACTTAATATTTAATAGACTTTGCTTCCACTATGCATTTAAGATCTATCTAACACACACAAAATAAAATAACATAGAGACATATGGAATAATCATAGCATATATAGTTGTATATAACATTTGCATAATTATAAAAATAATTTTATAACATAAGACGGAAAATAAAATTAATTTCTCCAATGCTACAGATGTTTTTGCATAGCTTTACTAAAATTATAATTATTGTGTGGATAGAATAAAAACTGTTAAACTCCTTCAATACTTTGTGTTCATAGTTAATAACATACCAATGTAATTAGACATAAACAAATCATACTAAAAAATTAATATACTATAAACAGATATCATTTAGAAATACTTAAATGTAATTTATTAAACATTAATCAAAACAGTAAAATGAATAATTATCTTAAAATATGTATTAGTGACATTTCGAATTGAAAAAAAATTATAAATATGCAGCCAAAAGGAGATTCATTAGGTATGTGCATTTGAAGTAGACACATCATACACTATTGAATTTCTATTTAGCAAACTTCGATTTCAACATCTAAAACGTTTTTATAAGTTAGAATGTGCATATTAAGTATAAAAATACAAAATAAGATACCATAGCTCAAAATAATAAATATAGAAAAAATAAACCGCGACCAAATAAAATATCTAAATCACATTTTGTTAATTGCTTACTAATAAAATATAGAAAGCAAAAAAATCAAAAAATATTAACAAATGTTTTCAAAATTTTATAACTCGTGATTAAAACTTCATAATATTCACATTTAGAATTATATAAAAAAGGAAATGAACAATAACTTTTGAATAGAATAACTTTTTAAACATAAAACAATTTGTTTAAAGGAAGGATAAATAACCTGGTACATATATATATATATGAAAGCATATGTGATTAGTTACATATGTGTATATATATATATATATATATATATATATATATATATATATATATGTGTATGTGTGTGTATATATATATATATATATATATATATGTGTGTGTGTGTGTGTGTGTGAGAGAGTGCTTCAATAAAGCCCACTTAAACACTTTTCCATTGACATTTCATGATAAAAAGATGGTAAGTAATAAAAGTACTTGTTTTATTACAAGTACGAATATACAAAATACAATAAGATACAATAAATAAATAAGTGCGAATATGCAATTAGAAATACACAAATCACTATCAAAAAAGTTTCTTATAGACTCCATATTATAAACTGCTGAGTAATAGATAAATAGTTTATAAAATAAAAAAACGATGGACAAGTTTGAAAATTGAAGCAATTATCTACATAGATTAAATGATAAAAAATTAAACTATACCTTTATTCCCCATCACTCTTTGGTATATATCCATAATCATATGAAACACATACTATCACAAAATTAATAATTATTAATCACAGAATTCATTAGACATGGCACCACACATTCAAACTAACTAGGACTAATACAAACGAGCACATGGTTCTGAAAATAAAACGCAGTTAATTTTTGCAGTTAAGAATATCTACACTGTTTCCAATTTTTTGATTGGTCAGTAGAGTGAAGATGACTACATCAATAAGCTCCGCCTTTATCAGAAACGTAATTGGGGGTGTAGCCGTAGTAGGAGGAGTCACAGACCAGTTACTATGTCACTTGATGGCAATATGGTATGAAATAGTCGCTTGGCCGACATAATCCAGGCGTGCGACAGTGATTCTGAAGATCGTCATTTTCGTCCGTGACTCTTGTCGGAGTGAATATGGTAGGGCCCATTAAGGTTTTTTTTGTCCTTTTTAAAAAATTTTTTAATCTTCAGCTCTTGCGCTCTCAAACTCTATGATGCGCCTGACCACGGTTACGGGACCTCCGATCCTATCCTGGTTAGACAAGCCAAGCTCATGATCCGAAGGCTACTCGATTGAAGGCGAAGGGTTGCGTCTTTTGTTGTTATTTCTAATGCCGCCAAGAAGAAGTAAGGTCATGATCTGGGAGTTACTTGAGCGAAGGTGAAGAGTTACATCTATTTTGTTGTTTCTAATGCCACTTGGACTCATTGGCGTAGCTTTATTGTAGTCATATAAATTTAAAAAAAATTTTAGAATATATTCTGTAGTTAATAGGGAGAATGATTTAACTTTTGTATAACTTGTAAATCATTTAAGTAATTGTGTTTTCTTTTTAATTTATTCGAAAGCTAAAATCTTAATTAAAGTTAAAAGAAAAAAAAAATTGCAGCACCCCTTTTTTATGCTGCAGCATATCTCCAAGGTAAGATTACCGCACGCCAAGTCAAATATGTTTGTTTATGTGCTTGACAAGCTCCATTCAAGAATACTTTTCGGTTTTATATCCGCCGTTTGCGCTTTTTCATGAATTAAAACATGATTATTTTCCTTATGCACAATCTATATTCTTTATTGTTGTAAAGTTTCAGTTTTCTGACCTTTATATTTCTGTATATGTGATGAACATTAATTTTTTTTCTTGTGGTGCTAAACATCTAGTTTGTTTTATTAACAAGAAACAAATGACAGTGAAATATGTAGTGCAGCTCTACACAAAGGATTTAAATATTTTAGTTACATTTTAATAGATCTCGAAATAATTGTAATAACTTAAATCTGTGCATTTCTTTTGCCGGTAAAATTTTTTATGATAAAAGCCATAAGTCTCGGTGTAAAACTTTACTTACTCACTATGAACTGTGTTTCACGATTAAACAGCTTATTGAACAGCAATTGTTTAAAAAAATATGTGTATCGAAAACAAAACTGATTATGCAGAAACGGACGAAAACATTCAAAGCTTCTGGTTAACTATGGCTACTAAAGAGGACTACTATAATTTGCCGCCTTTGATATGTTCAAGTCCAAAAGAACAACGGTTTAAAGTTACATTAAAAAAATCGTCCACATAATGAAATATAATTTACTTATTCAGTATATATTTTGGGTTATGAAAATTCGTAATTTTCCTCGAAAGATAAACGTAAATTGTAATATTTCAAAGCAAACAGTCATTGGAGTTTGCCATTAGTACTTTTTTTCTCAAATTTATAGAGAATTTTACATTATACTGTTAATTATACAATAATTTTACACTGAAGTTAATAATTTTAGATTGTGAAACTCTTGCTTCTAACAATGAACTACTTAAAAATACTTAGAATATATATACATACAGGTCCTCAGGTAGTGTGTAGAGTGCACATTCATGTGGGTGGATGAAAGAATATCAAAATGGGCCGACTAAGGTTTTTTTTGTTTAAATATTGAAAAAAAATCTATTTTCTCATTCTTACTTTTTGAGTATGGGAATATTGTTGTCATAGACTTAGGTTATTGTCTAATGAATGCTTTTTCACAGTTTTTGTATTTAAAAAAGATATTGATTTGATTTAAATTAGGCCTTTTAAAAAGGTTTTTTCTTTGAAAATTTCAGTAATTTCCCCTATATAGGGTAATATATATATAGTGTATTTGTTAAATGATATTTTACAGTTGTATCTCAAGTATTGGTAGAACTGAATTCTAACTTAAGGTTTTATTGCTTAGAGAAACATTTTTTGTTTCAAATTTATTCTTTTCAGTATATTTATGTATTTATGGCTGTACTCACCCCCTCTAGCTTTTTTTATAATATATGACATTTTTAGTTGTAATGTTTTTATATATTTATGGCATCATGTTATTGTTATTAAAATAGATTGGATGGAATTCACATGTAGTAATTTGAAATATTTGTCATTATAAAGTTAGACCAAGTGTAATTATTTTTTGATTAAATATTTGCTCTATTTTGTTCACTACTTCTGGCCATTATTTATATTTATCATTTAAATTTAAAATAGTAGTAAATTTGATGTTCAATCTTTCTTTTAGAATTTTCTTGTTTATGTGTGGGTAGTTGTGAATATTTTAATTTTTAAAGTAAATCAAAAACTATAAAATGTGTGTTAAAATTATAAACTTACTTAATAATGTTATAAATCAAATTTTTACTTTTAATTTTTAGGCTAACCTCTTACAAAAGAATTTAATTTTTCAACTGTAGTAATACTCAATAATAAATTAGCATAATAAATGCATTAAAAAAAAGTTACCACATCAGTAAGTTAACTTTGTATAGAGTATGTATAAACAGGGATGCAAAATATATTTGAATGCATAAACAAGGTTCTTGGGAATATCAGGCAGATGTGGGGAAATTTTTGACCAAGTTGATATAAAAAAATTAAAAAAGTCTACAAATTCAATTGTTTAAAAATCTATAGTGAAGTTACCTATGAATCAGCTGGATCTGTAATTAGTAACCATCTACACAAAGCATCCAGTTTAACACACTTTTCAATGAAGTCTTGTATTTTGATAAGCATAACCCTCCCCCACTTCTTTCATCTGAACGATGGCCGAATGGTTAGGGTGCTGGCCTTCGGTACCGGAGTTCGTTTGTTCGAATCCCATAGTGGCATGGATGTTCGTAGCCTTTCGGAATCGGCTTTAAGCTGTAGGTCCCGATATTATTAGCCCTCGTGTTGCAAAAAGTAGACCATAGCACTTCAAACCAGAATTCATGGAATGGATATCCTATTCATAAGGCTTCACAACTATTGAAAGAATCCTTGAGCAGTCATTTACCATGAGGGAAGATATTATTTCATGCTTTTTTTTTAGCAGGATGTCAAAGGTTATTTACAACTGTCACAAATTGGCAGAAAGGCTGACTTTTTTTTATGTCAACTAATGTAATCCATCAATGTAAAATAATTTTGTATTTACAAATTGGCTATTTTTCTATTTACAAATTTTCAAAAAGGCTGACTTTTTTTGATGTCAACTAATGTAATCCATCAATGTAAAATAATTTTTCTATTGGAATAAATATTAGGTTTTTTTTTTTTTAATTTGTGAGTAATGTTCTTAAGGAAAGTTCTAAATCATTAACACTGTACTCCAATTTTTGTTTAAATTAGAATGAAAATATGGGGATGTTTTGGGGAAAATTTTGGGCAAAACAAATTGTATTCTGTGGAAATGAAATGAATATCCTGAAACATTTTCTGCACCCCTGTGCAGAAACAATAAACTGTGCAAATAACCAACATGATTAATTTTTAAATCTTTGTATACAGCCATGGGCTACTTTTCAAATCCATTGTCTGGCTTTGAATCCCAGTCCTAGTGCACATTTTTGTTGCTGTTTATTATTTGCATCAATCAAATATTGCTCCTTTATTAAAAAGGTGACTATAGTGCTCATAAGAAGCTAAATATTTTTTTTTTTTTTTTTTTAATGAATATTGACATGGTTTGGTATTTTGAATTCTAAATGTTATTTAGTTTTTACAGAAATGATTTATGCTCATGTAGTGGTCATTAATAGTTGTAGCACTAATTTCTTCTCATAGTTTAATTTTTTTTAGGGAATTATTCTGAATAAAAATACACTGTTGGAATGAATGATGTATTCAGGCATATTTTACAAAAGGGATGTAAAGAAACACATTGAAGCTCTTGTGGTAAAACATTTAGTTAAAAGAACAATCTAATATAATAAAATTTTTGTATAGACAAGCTGAAAAACAATTGTTATCATTTCTCTTTACATTTTCATAGAAAAGGGCTTTTTCTTTGTTTTATTAACTACTCTCATCAAGAACTTGAGATATGTAATAAGGTGATGCATTTCACATGATTTGATGTGATTATTTTTTTCTAGTTCTGTTATTCCCTCTGTATTGTAAGAAAAAGGCTTTTTTGAATATACTATCATAATGTGTCTTAGTGTCCAACAGTATTATAATAAATTATTTTTCATTTATTATGAATAAAACGCGAGAACCAGTTTAATATTTTGCTTTTAATCTACCAGTTAAATTTAAGAAAAATACTTTCTTTTTTTATTGTTGCTATAAAAAATGATTTTACATATATTTTAAAGTAAAATAGTTATTTTTTTTCAACTTTGATTTTGTATACTATAAAATGTTAATTTATCATTTCTTATTTTAGATTATAATTCAAGCAGTTCATGCAGTTTTACTGCATTACATTCTGATTGTAAAAATGATTTTACATATATTTTAAAGTAAAATACTTATTTTTTTCAACTTTGATTTTGTATACTATAAAATGTTAATTTATCATTTCTTATTTTAGATTATAATTCAAGCAGTTCATGCAGTTCAATGCAGTTTTTTACTGCATTACATTCTGATTGTAAAAATGATTTTACATATATTTTAAAGTAAAAGACTTATTTTTTTTTATCTTTGATATTATATACTGTAAAATATTAATTTACCATTTCTTATTTTAGATTATAATTCAAGCAGTTCGTCTAGTTTTTCTGCATTGCATTCTAAATCTGTGCCTACATTTTCAACTGTTTCATCGAAACAAGCAGCAACCATGTTTTCTGGACAGTGTAAAATTTTATACTTGTCCACATTGCACATATTCAACATCTATTTCCTCTAATATGAAGAAGCATATTCAGATTCATACTGGAGAGAAACCTTATAAATGTGATCATTGTGACAAAAGATTTATTCAGAAAACTAATCTTTCAAGACATCTTCGCATTCATGTTGGTCCATATTCATGTCAACATTGTTTATTGAAATTTGCAGACAAAAGTGATCTTGAACGCCATTTAAAAGATCATTTTCAAAACAAATCCTTTTAAATTCAGGAATATCTCATTTAGTACTTTTAACCCTTTAGCGGACAGTGGTTTCGTAGTGTAACCACCTGTTAAACATCTTTCTTTTAAACTTTACTTTATCTTTGCATAATTATTTACAGCTCCAATAATGTAGAAACAAAAGCTTCTGCAATTAAAAAAAACTTTTTAGAGAAATGGATAATTTTTCGATTTTTTTTTATGTTTTTGACATTTTAAATTTACAGCAGATGATAGCTCTACATTTAATTTATTTTTTTCTTTTGAAATATATGTATTTAAACTTGCTGTACCTGAGAAGTCAGTAATTCGATTTATCCTTCTTATGACCCCAAATAAAAGTATCTATAGAAACCCCACTTATAAATTGTTAAGCTGTTTATTTATTATATCATTTTAAGGATTAATATTTATTGTTCTTCTAGTATAGTTAAAATTTTAAAAAGTATAATATTCAAGCTGTACAAGGGGAGGGGTTAGTCAGTAAAATCACATCTCAAAACCTTCTTGCCTAACGATAGCCAATAGGTTAGGGTGCTCGCCATAGGGACCGGAGTTCATGGGTTCGAATACCACTGGGGCATAGATGTTCGTAGCCGTTCGGAATCGGCTTTAAGCAGTAGGTCCCGGTCTCATTAGCCCTCGTCTTGCAAAAGAGTAAATCGTAGCACTCCAAACCAAATCCTTCTTAGGTATCCTCTAAGGCAAACCCTCATAAGGTATGTAAAGAAAACTTATCATATATTTTACATTTACAAGGTTCATAGATAACATTTATAAACTAATTACACTAAATTCCAATGAATTTATTTTGGTGACCTTTAAAGGGTTAATTGGTTATTCTAAAGCAGGGGTCAATGGTTGCAGCTCCTGAACCACATTTGGCTATCTGCATAAGGTGTTTGTAGCTCTTAAGATTTCTGCCTTTGTATATTATATCAATAGTAATGGATACATATAAATGGTTCTTTGATGCCTTAGTAATCATATTTGATTGGAAATTTGGCTATTCTGTTTCAAAAGCATGCTTACTCTTGTTCTAAAGCAGTTTCTAAAACTGGGATCATGACCCCAATTACTTAAGTTTACAAAATAAAAATGAAGAACATTATTTTTTCAACTAGAAAATTAGCTCCAGTTTTTTTTTACATCATTTTCTCTCTCTTTTTTTTTCACTATGTATGCTGGGGTGCCACAGAAAGTTTTCTAATTTTCATGTTGTTTTGAGATTTCTCTTTTCAATTATATTAGCTTCTTCAATTAATTCATATACTCTTCCAATAGCATTGAATAATTCTTCAAGATTTGCTTAAAAATATTAATCTTGTTTTTTAATAAAATATTTTTAGTCTTTATCAATAAAGGAAATTATTTGTTATTTTCCTGTTAACTAGGTTTTTTTTTTTTTTTTTTTTTTTTTTTTTTTTAAATTCTGTTTTATTTATTTATTTAATTTTAAACATATGAAGGGGTGGCATTTTTTTACTTTGCCTATGCAAAATTTCTAAGGCCAGCTCTGCTGTTACAGTGGAATTTGTCAATACTAAAGAATTATCTGAGTTATTTTCAAAGGTGTTGCATGTATAATAGGCTATTCTTAAAGGGTTAATTATTAAAGTTGTGTATGTCATTACTTATTTTATACATATTCGGATTATATGATTATAATCAAAATTTTCTAAATTTGATAGTCTTCATTTTTCCATTTCTTTACAAGTCTGTTTAGCAACTTTATAATGTATTTCAAAAACTACATATATAAAATCAGGTAGTTTTATTTAGTAATTTATTTCAAACTGAAGTATATGATACAGGACAGTGGTGGGAAATTAGGACTTGCAGTGTTTGATGCTTGATGGTTTTTTAGATCATCCTTGCAGGGATTTTCAAAAGCTTATTTTTTGTATCTTAAAACATAAACAGACATTTGGAAATTAAAGTGAAACTATGATTTACTACAAAGTATAAATATGTAATGTCAAAAATGTATAAAAAAATATATGCCATAATTTGTATTACTTTATTGATATCAGTTTTTGATATGTACCTTTATTCCTTGCTATTCACTTGAAGAATTAAAAATTGTAAAAAGAAAAAGACATGTAAATTGTTTTAGAGGGTTTGAAAAGAATAACCAAACAAACAAAAAATCAACTGTGAAGTTTTCCAGTTAAAAAAATTTCAGTGTTTCCAAATTATTAGGACCTTTTTACTACTCCTTTAGTGACCCAAGGGTTTTTATTGAAAAAATAATGGATAAAATTTTACTTTACTAAAAGGTTCATTATCACCTGTCTAGGATCCATTTATATGGATTAAAAGCTTTTGTTTATTAATATGGATATTTAATTTATTTTGATTTTTTAAAATTATATTAGCTGGACAAATTTAACAAAATATGCTCTATATCAATTATTAATTTTCATTTTATTCTTTTATATTCATTTACTCATGTCTTCTAATGTTTGTTTTTTAAATTTGTCATTTGGAGAAGTAGGTGTGGTAAATTTGTTACTATTAAGCTATCCAGTGTTTAGGTCAGTGTGAACTTATATAAGAATTCAATATTTGACATGTGTCTCAATACGAGAAAAAATATGAATATAGATATAAATGAAGACTAATTTTAATTTGGAAGGATTATATGGAATTTGCTAAAAAAATCAATATAAATTTAGCAATTGATGTACTAGTCATACTCCTATTTTATTTATGTATCGGATGTGTTAATGCATACCAAATGTGATATGTGATAGTAATTTGTGTATTTTTCCTCTTATTATGAAATTTTGCATTAAACTGAATAATTTTTTTTACTTATTCATTAAATGAGAAATGGCAGTTTTAACTCTTAAGGTTGTACAGGCTGGGTTGTAGAAACATGTATGTATCAATGCTATCAAAACTAAAAGGCCTTTTTGTGTTTTATCATTATGAAATATTGTAACAATTAATATTAATAAATTGCTGTTAATAATATTACAATGCTAGCTGCAGTGCATCCAGCAGTCTAAGTAATTATAGCTCCCAAATAGAGGTTATATTTATTTCAAAATTTGAATTAGTTTTTAGGTTATACTATACTAACAATATAAGCAACTTTGTAAATAAAAACTTCTCATTATCATAAAATGAATAACATATTTAAATTTTATTTACATTGTGAAATATAATCTAAAGAAATAAAAGAATTATATTTGGTGACATTTAACGACAAACTAATGGAAAAGCATTTAAGTTTTTTTTGCTAATATCATTTTAAGAAAACTAGTCTATCTTCAAATAAAAATATTATGTACATGGCATAAATGTGAAATACTTTTCAGATGATGATAATGTTGCTAGTGATGAAATAATTTTTTTTTGCATCTAAAAATTTAATTAAAAAGTAGAACAGCTAAATTCAAAGTAAAAGAAAAATACCAAGTTATAATTTATAAAGAAGCCCAGTGGCGTTTGGGTGCTACTCTCTCCCACGACACAGGTTCGAGGTTTGATCCCGGGCTGGGCAAGGTTGACTCATCCCTTCAGTGGGTAGATAAACTGAAGACCAAGTGTGCTTGGGAACTAAACATTGGGGGTTACGTGTAAGGTTGACCATCCAACCGGAACATATGCTTTGCACCTCAGGGCCCTTAGTCTTGGAAATGGAGATTTGGCACCTAGGGGCTGTTGCGAGGAGTTTAGTATAATTTATAAAAGGAAAATAAGTCATGTAAATAGGGTGAAAAAGAAAGAACAAAAATATTATCTGGAAAGCATATTTTAAATACTATCAGATGAATTAAATTACTTGAAAGACTTTAATTATTTTAGCTTGTAATGAAAAGGAAAATATAGCAAGCACCAAAATAGAGTGGTCAAATGTAATTTAGGCTTTTCATCTCTTCACTCTCTTGATCTCTGAACAATTTGCCGTGCTTAAAACCTTCTTATAGTTGCCCTGAATCATTATGCAAAATTCCATCAAGATAGGTTCAGCCATTTCGGAATATGTAGCAAACAAGCATGCATACACACACAAAAGTACATATATATAAGGAAAGGATTTTATTTATATAGATGCTCATAATAATAAATAATAAAGTAAAATATTTAAGTCTTTCTGGTTGCTGGAGCATTAATACATGTCCCTATAACTGATCGTGTTAAGAGTTAGTTTACACTAAATCTTACTAAGGATTATAGTTTGTGCACTGAGAGCAGAGAGCAGAAGTAAACAAAGTCGAATGACAGAGGGCAATTTTAATAATACATGGTTGCCAATCTATATCTGACAAAAGAATTCCATTTTCTGCATTTTATCGAGTAATAGATTGTTAACTAAAAAAATAATAGAAAAATGAACTGATCTCTAAATGACCCCTTAATTGTGGATATATTGCCAGTGTTATTAGAACTTTTTGTATTTGTGAAATTGCTGATTGATTTTCAATAAAAATAAATGTATATGTTTGTTTGCATACTTGAATGTCTATTTAATGTCAATCTCTCTCTACTACTGTTTTATTTAATGAACTGTTTCACAGAATTTAATGATATTGTAGAAATAAGATTGAAAGTTCTTTCCAGCCATGAATTTGTCAGAACAAGTGTTCTGGAAAAGGATGCTGTTTGTAGAGAAAATTTTAAAATTTATAAGCTGTGGGAGATAGAAGTTATTAAATACAGACCTATAGTTTGATTTGATGTACTTGAAAATGTATCAGTGATTATTTTTTTAAGAATACAGTTAAGTTAAATATCTGATTGTTCTTTTGAGCTATAACAAAATCAACTGAAGTTATTTTTTTGTGAATCAATGTAATTATTATCAAAATAAACCTATGCTAGTGCACTATATTTTTTATATTGTGTATATCAGTGGCGTGCGGTCCATATGTGCAGGGTGTGCACTGCACACCCTGGCAAAATTATGAGGGACAATAATTTTCTGCACTTATGTCTACCTATCTTTATATGGTATATAATAAATATTATTTATAATATATTCAAATATTATGTTGATTTGCTTGCTTGTATTCCCGCAGTGCGTGCGGTACTAGGTGCTGCACCACGTAGCGTGCAAATGAACATAGGAAGTTCTGATGTGTACGCACTGCGCACTAAATTGAAAATCATGCTTTATGTATGGGCTACTGGAGAAGAACAGCATACTACGGCACTGAGGCAAGTGCAGCTATTTTTCAGAATCATCCGAAGGTACGGTTTATTAAGCGTTGTATTAGAGCGGGGATTTACGTGCTGAAGCGCTTTTGGTTTTTAAACTGATTAATTGGCCATACGATTTTGCAGGCGGTTAATGTTTAAATTTATATATTGTAAGATTTTGTTTCCATGGAAATATAAAAGAAGTATTTCATCAATATGAAATGAAATGTTTTAGTGTAGTAAATTAATTTCCGTAATGTATTATATTTATTGAAATAATTAGCTGAAAAACGATGTTGTTTTGTTTTAAAGAAACGAATTTTAACAGAACAGTCCAAATTTTACCATTCATTGTGTCTTACAGACAGTATATAAGTTATATTATGTAACACCATATCCCTGGTTTTGTTTTTAAAAATTGTCAAGATGTTTTTCTCAGAATATATGATTTCCAAATGTTAAAAACAATTAATAAATATAATTTAATCCACTGACCGAACAAGAA
This sequence comes from Pardosa pseudoannulata, assembly GCA_032207245.1. Classification (NCBI taxonomy): domain Eukaryota; kingdom Metazoa; phylum Arthropoda; class Arachnida; order Araneae; family Lycosidae; genus Pardosa; species Pardosa pseudoannulata. The sequence continues at coordinate 35,012,691 of CM063497.1, forward strand.
ACAGTTCGCTCTATTGTGCCAGCATGCACTGAAATCCTCTGCACATGGAATAGATGTTCGGTTTGTCGGCACCAATTGACAACCGGATGAGGCACCTCAGCGGTGGGCGCCATGTGGTGCTATGTTTGCTGAACATATAAGTTTTTCATGGAAGCCCGAAGCGTTGCTTTTTCGATGCCGATATGACACCATACAACAAAAGACATGATTTTTGCTTCAGTGCTAGTAGAATTCTCATAAGTTTAGCTGTTTTTATAGTTATAACTCGACTACTCGTAGGTAAATATTTTATTTATTGTATTCTTTAAATTTATATTCATAATAAATAATCCGTTTCAGAATGGAGAACTCAGATGTCTCAATAATTAAAGATATATTAGAAAATCCATGTTCTCAGCACACCCGGCATGAAAACCTACCTCACGCCACTGTGTGTTATTTTGTAAGTGTTTGATATAAATGTCAGTTTATATATCTTTTAACCTTTCTTTTTGTTTTTGCTTTTTTAGATGACTTACCAGAGTTAAACTTTTTGCAAAATAGGACCCAAACCTATAATTATGAAAATAATAAGAAATTCAAATGTTATCAGTGCATGTATTCAACATCTAAGAAGTCAAATTTAAAGAAGCATATTCAGAACACATACTGGAGAAAGACCATTTCAGTGCAGTTTCTGTGGTAAAGGATTTGTTCAGAAAACTAATCTTGTACGGCATTTTCGCACTCACTCTCAGAAGTCACAATTTAATTGTGAAGTGTGTTTTATGAAATTTGTTGACAAAAATAGTCTTGAATGTCACTTTAGAACTCATTTTCAAAATTAATTTATTAAGGAATTTATATATATATATATATATATATATATATATATATATATATATATGGTTTTCCTCACACCTGGAAAGTCATGGAAAATCATGGATTTAGACAATGGATTAATTTTGTCATGGAAAGTCTTGATTTTTCAAGTAAAATGAGTAAAAGTCATGGAAAGCCATGGATTTGCTAAACTGCCGATTAAAAAAAATGCATTGAATTGTTTAATTCTATATTTACTTGTCATTTGGCTGAAGTTACTGAGTTTGGTATTTATGTACTATCCTATTGACCATATTGCCAAGTAAAATGTGTTGTTATTGTTGAATAAATGTTATTTTATCTACTTCAAATAGTAATGAATTATTTGAATTAGCTGTCTCTGTTGTTCTCACTGTTTAATTTTTTGTGTGCACATAAAAAGTTCACTTTAAAGTTTTTAGGTTTTTCGTACTACAGTAAAAACATCATTTATCTGTTTTCATTTATGTGTCATTTTTATTTATATAGCATTTTATCATATTTCCAACTTAATTCAATTTATGTTGTTATGTTTAATACTTACTAGCAGCCATGTCTCGTAACAAATAAAGAGTTTTTGATTACCTGCAAGAACATAAATTATATAATTATTACTCAAGAAATGCAGTTAAACTTACGATTTTCTCACTTTTATGATAAATGATTAATTTTATAAATTATTAATACTGTGTATTGAATATACTATGGAGTAATATACTAATATACTATCTTAGAAATCTTTAAAACTACACAAATACACAGTAATGAAGCTTTATGTAAATTCTGTTTATACATATTATTCATAATTTAATTTTATATCTCATTCATTAATATTTATTATATATTTTTCATTTTATATGTCATTCATTAAAGTTTGGAACATACAATTTATGTTATTCTTCATCAGTTTCTTGAACAGTGATTGTAATTTTATGGAAAAATTATTAACTTTGTAAATATATGCTATGTAGTAATATACTAGTACTACTATCTTAAAAAAAAAAAATTGCATGAATTTACAGTACTGAAGGTTTATTAAAAATTGTGATCATACATATTTTCATGGTTTCCGCACACCTGGAAAGTCATGGAAAATCATGGATTTAGACAATGGATTAATTTTGTCATGGAAAGTCTTGATTTTTCAAGTAAAATGAGTAAAAGTCATGGATCCGCTAAACTACTGATTAAAAAAAATGCATTGAATTGTTTAATTCTATTTTTACTTGTCATTTGGCTGAAGTTACTGAGTTTGGTATTTATGTATTATCCTATTGACCATATTGCCAAGTAAAATTTGTTCACCAAGGAAACTCAAAGCAAGAAAGCTTAATGGGTGGGTAAATGTATATTATTCTGGTTTTTTCTTAAATTGTAGATTAAAATTTTATTAATATAATAATTATTTTTTAATAAAAATTAGTTAAGATTTTTGCACAAAATATAAGTTTATCTCTAGGGATATTGTATATAAACATTATAGGGTTATATTTGGCTATTATTCATGGTCACCTGGATAATACCAAAGTACCCTGAATTCAAATTGGAAACATTTTGATTGAAAAATTGCTATATGATTAAACTTAGGTATGTAGATACAACAATTTATTTTTATGTATGTGAGTTTATTAACACTTATAAAGTAAGTTTATAGTTTTTTTATGATAAAATTCCTGTAATTTCTCTAAAAGCATATATTTTATTTGTATGTACATCAGAAGTTTTATTCATATATACTTTAACGAAAGCTTTTTAAAATCATTTAAAATTATCTGCTAAATCAGGGAAAGTCATGAAAAGTCATGGATTTGAAAAATTTTATTTTGGCAGATACCCTGTATTTTCCTTTTATATGGCATTCTGCATCAGTCTCTTGAATGACGCATAAATGGTTCTTTATTGTACTTAGTTGTAAAAGTCCTTCAAAAAAAGGTTCTTTATTGTACTTGTTGTAAAATTTGTTGTAAAAGTCCTTTTCTTTGCTGGTAGAACAGGCCTAGTATACCTCATCAAAATATATAACATATAATGAAATTATTTTAAGAATATTTATTAGAATAAGTTGAGTTTTGATTAAATCTTTAACTTTTTTATACTGATAAACAAAATAAAATTTTAATTTTATAATATATAATTGCATTTAAAAAAGACATATTTTGTAATTTGTTACAGATATAGGCTGTTATTGTTTATATACATATCAATGTTTATACATAAATGCATATAAATATTTTTTAAAAATTTATTTTAAAAGAATATAGTAGATTTTGCTTTAAAGAGACATTTATACTGTTACAGGTAAAAATTTTAAATGGATTAATTATAAAATACTTTTTTATTTAATGTCTTATGTGTATTTATTTTGTTATTTTTTTCATTATTAATGATGTTTTAAATAAAACTTATCATTAAAGCTTTTTGCCTACCATTTTTTATTAAATTGTTTTTGTTAATTGCATTTTGTTAAATGTTTATATCTATATCAATAAATTAACTTATTAGTATAAAAAAATTGTATTATGCATTGAGCCTCTTCTTTCCTTAAGAAATCCTTTTATATTTAACTGTTCATTGATGTTTTCATTTCTTTTCTGATGTAGTAGTAGAAGAAAAGCAACAAAAGACATTTAAAAAAGTTTATTTTTTTTAGAGGTCTGGAGGATAGACACTCAGGTAGGACTTTGCTTTTTGGTACTGAAGTTGGGTTCATAATATACTGTATATTAACCATACAGATCGATGTATTACATAATCTGTATATAATTATTACTTCAAATTAATTGCAAATGTCATTGTTAATAGCAAATTGTTTTCAGCCATGTTTTAACATTTGAACTTATAGTCTACCGGCTAAATATAGCCTAATTGATTTTAAAAATTAATAATAAGTACTTACGTTCTCAGTAAATCAATATCTGAAGACAATCAGGTGAAGGTCAGTATGAAAATACAAGCAAAAGTATATCAAAAAATTACTGCAGTTAAAGAAATGAAGTTTTGTTGCATTTGAAGGAGTGAGATTGGTTATGGTGACAGATTTACTAAACATTTATGAAACTGAAATAAACTTATATTTTTTTTTGGTTCATTGTTGGTCTTTGTTCTGTCCAAAATAATGTTTTTTCTTCAGTTTTCAGTTTAGTTCCTATTTGAAGTCCTAAATAAGTCTTTATGTATATTATAATTTGATAAAAATATAGTACAAGCAACAAAATGTAATACAAGTGTGACTAAACGATGACTGAATGGTAGGACATTACTCTTAGGTACTGGAGTTACAGGTTAAAATCATGTTGCTGGTATGGATGTTCATAGCCATTTAGAATAATCTTTAAGCAGTACATCCTGGTTTTCATTAGCTCTTGTGTTGCTAAACAGTAGACTGTACAAGGCCGTAGACAAGGGGAAGGAATTTAGGGGACTCGGTCCCCCTCCGAAATTCTAAAAGACTGTTTCGTTGAAAGAAAATGGATTATGTATGTGGGTGTGTCATCTGACTAGCTGTGCATAGAAAACAGTGGGCTTAGAACAATGACGTCGAGTGAAGAAATAGGTGCAAATTAGATTTGAGATGTAAGAACAGAGTGAGTAGCACTTTTGACAACTCATCACAATATTGTTGTGCTATAGGAAGAAATTGTGAAAATTTTTTGTCAAAAATTCAAAAAGAACATATTTTATAATATATAGGTAAAAATTTGAAAATTCTCATTTTCTTTGAAAATTACTTTTTTTCTCTAGTTATACTTCCGTTTTAAAAATTAGAATTTAATACCACGTATACTATATATATTTTCAATGTTAACTTTACAATTTAATTCATTGTGTAGTTACTACACTACTTACTCAAGACTATAAATTTGTTCATTATATAATTTTTTAATTATTTGATATTTTAAAATTTCATTGTATTAGGATACTCATTAAGAGTATACATACATTAGAAAATCTGTAGTTTATTGAAGTTTCCTTCACAAAAAACAATATCCCCCACCGAATATGATTTCTGGCTACGGCCCTGAAACTGTAGCATTCCAAACTTAATTTAATTTAATTGAAAACTACAAATATATAAGCCGAGGCATTATGTGTAGGATAAATATTAAAATTTTATGGACTATTTGAGTATTTGTTCATGTTAAGATTTTGAATTCTATGAATGCATATGCCCCTGATTTGGCTCACAATGACTTTTCTAACTATCATTGAATCTGACCTGTTAACTCTCTTGTAGATGATTGTTTGTTCTTGTACTTATTATCTTTTATACAAACATGGAATGAGTCTCAAATTAATCATGATTATTTTTTATGGTACCATGTGGCTGCTTTTGTGTCTTGTTATATTTAATAACATGCTTATCCACTGTATTACCACCTGAAGTTACAGTGGTATTAAAAAAGTGTTCAAGTGTTGTTGTTTTTTTAATTTATGAAAATATTTTGTATTTTATATTTTTATACCTGTTATTGTGAGGATTTATATGAAATCTTTTTCGAGGGATTAAATTTATTAAGATGTGTTAATTTTTCTTATATTTTCATAAATATACATTCTCCAGCCTACGTAATATTTCTAATTTGTAATTCATTATTTAGTCTTCTCGAAGTTATATTCATTTTTGATATAAATACTGAGATCATTTGCTAGTAATTTAGATTAATTCTGTTTTTCAGTTGCTATTTAATCAATAATTTGATTAGATAGGAATGTGTGTCAGTATAGCACACATCTTCTAAAAGTGAGTTATTTTTCAACATTAATTTGAAATTATATACTCTTTGGTTAGTTTAAATTGTATATTTTTGTTATTTATGTTAATCTGAAAGTATATGTATATTTAGCTCTATCAGTTAATTAAATAAATGCTGGCTTCAACCATTTTGCATGTTTACTTTTCTATATATGTATTTACTATATATGCACATACATGTTGTAATCCTATTGATCTATAAATTTATTAAAAATATAAGCCAAATACAAAGCCTAAGTATGCTATAGCTCTCTTTCTGTGATAGTAGAAGTTCAAATTTTTTATTGTTATAATTGTTAATCTAGTACAGTGGTTCTCAAACTTTTTATCTCACAAAACCCATTTATTATCCCATATATATAAATGAAACCCTTTGATAACTAATATTTAAAGGAGAAAGTAAGGGTGTATTATTTATCACTGATTAGACATAAGCAAAAAACTAAATAATATAAAGCAGTATAAAAATGTAGGTAGTACTTTCAAAAGGTGACATGGAACAAGAATTTTTCAATGAAATAATACAAGTAAAACAATACATTGAAGGTTTCACCCATTTTTATGATATACATGTGGTTTGAAAGACTCATAGACACAATGCTTTTCAGTTCCTTATGGTTGAGCTGAGATATTAGCTAATATTCTATATAAGGTATTAAAGAAAAATTAGAAAACAAACTTATGGATTTTAAATTTATACCCTGTATTTTATATTATAGAAATATTATTTTCAAAGCTATTAAGGATATGAGGAAGTATAATGGGTTGATATGAGATTATTTATGAAGATATTTATCTGTTTTTATTTAACCAGAATTTGGGGTGCCTTGTTCAAATATTGGTTTTAGCTGACCATTTATGGACAATTCCATAGGTTGCTTTTGCAATGGCATAGATTCATCTCAGTTTGTAGGTTTACATGTAAAAGTATCAAATATCTAATTGGAGATAACCAAGTGAAGAAGTTTTCAAATCTTTCTTTGAGTTCAGAATGAAGAAGCATTAAGTTTTGACAATAAGAAAGCAAACCTGCGTCTCATTTTAAGTAAATGATTAAAAGAAAGTTGCCAATTTATTTATTGCTAATTATTTTAAACTATGATAAAAATAGAAATAAGTTTCAATTATATTATATTAAAGTTTAATTGATTCTTATATATTTTTCATTTACCCCTAAATTTATTTTGTTATTCATGGATCCCAAGGGTTTATTGGAACCACTGCTGTATGCCTGTTTTATATATGTAAGGAATGCTGCATTAATTGAGATATAAGTTAAGTGAGTTACCCACCCACCATTGAAAATTTTCTGCCTTGTATATAGTTTTCATTATAAATTTTACATGCAAGAGACTTTCCAAATTGTAAATTAATTGATACAGGGATAAAATGAATCCACTTTCAATGCTGTTTCAGCATTATTCCTAAGACGACTTTTATCTTTTGACTATCTTTATCTTTTAACTTTTATCTTAGTACTGAGAACTAAATAATCATAGCTCTTAATTTCTTAACCCACATTTTACAGCACTGTGCTATATCCAATTTCCTTACAACTTAGCTAAAAATACTGAGAACTTCTAATTAGTATAAAGTTAATAAATTTAGTTACTGCCATTGTTATATAAAAGAAGCTACAGGGAGTGATATAACAATGCAGTAATATTTCTATAAAGATTTTTCCTTTCATTTATTAATTTTTCTTTATTATCTGTCTTGATTCACTTATATATATCATGCTATCACCTGAAGCAGTAAAACATATTTCAAGTATATCATATCTAGAGTTTTTACCCTAAATTTGTGAGAAACAAGAATGCAATATACCCATGTAAATAGAGCAGTTCATTGGAATATATAACAGTCATAAGAGTTATTAAATAAATGAAAGTTAACCTTTTAAAGTTATTGTGAAGTTTCTGTAAAAATAAATAAAACATACTTCATATCATATAAAAAAATTATTAATAAATATAATAATCAGTAGGTTGTATGAGGTTCTTGATTTCTATATAATTTCTCAAATCCTAGGATTGAACTGGATACAACTTCTCTTATTTTCTTTTCCACATTCATTTTCATGTGATACTTTAATTTCATGACTGCAAAACTAAATGTAATGTTGCAGTTTTTTACATTGGATTAAAAATATAAAAAATTTTGTAATATCTTGTGGTGCCATTGCGAGAATTCAAGGTCCTCCAAGACACCAAGGAGTACACTTTGAGAACTACTGTTTAGATAATATATTTATATAAAATATAAAACATTCAATAACTGCTTGCTTACTTATATATGCTGTACAGATTTTATATATTTGCATTTTGATATAGCAGAAAGATATAAGTATTTTATCAATTAAATTTTTTAGCCTACAAGAAAAATTTACGCATTTCATAGATTTATAAATGACATATTTTTTTATTATTATGTAAGTTAAGAGAAATAATTAACCTTTAAACTTATTAAGTTTTAGAATTTCAATGATATAAAATGTTTTTATGAAGTTTATATCAATAAATTTGCTATAAAACACAGGGTTGTCGCCCGGGTTTATTTTCTAGCACAACCCATATTGGACTCTGCCAATTAGGTATTTCATTATTTTATAATTAAAAGAGCATAAAATTTAAGTAAAAAATTATTTAAAATTCAATATTAATGTTTAGAATAATATTGAATTTTAAATAATTTCTTAGTAAATTTTAAATATTTAGCATTAGTAATAATATTAAAAATTATATAAAATATTATTTTATATATAAAAGTCCAAGCACAATTTTGTGTAGTATGTTTTTGTAAGTGTATAAAATGATTTGAGGAAAAATATTCAAATTAAAAATAAAAGTAGATAGACGTTTTAAAAATTGAATTTGAAATTTGGATTAAGTATGAAATTAAAAAAATTTGCATTTGAAAATGTACTTCTATTTTCCATATTAAATGCAATACAGTTAACTCCAAAATTTTGGGAAGGGGGTGGGGTGGTGAGCACACCCTCTTCACTGGCTACAACTCTGATAAAAAAAAAGTAAATAACCATAATATCTAAAACTGAATTTGCATGTGGTTCTCAAATTAACTGATGTTTAATAAATGCATATATAATATTAAATTTGGTGTTTCTTTTTAGATCCTCTTGCTCCATACAAGTGTGACTCAGGCTTTGCATGCCCTCTTTGTTCATATATCACACCTAATTTATCATATTTTAAACGGCATCTTAAAATACATGGGGATGAAAGATCTTACAAGTGTATATATTGTGACAGAAGATTTATTCGAAAAACTGGTCTTATAATTCATTTACGCACTCATACTGGAGAAAAACCTTTTCCATGCGTAATTTGCTCTAAGCGTTTTTCTGACAAAAGCAATTTCAGGAAGCATCTTAGAATACATTTTTGTAAATGAAATTTCATTTTTTTCTGCAAATGTATTACTTTATATTAGTGTCTGAATCAATAATTGTCTCTGAATAGTGATGTGAAAAGTGACCAAACTTGTTGAACATAATTAATATAGCTGAGCTATAATTTTATTTACATAATTTTATTGTTAAAAGAAACTATATTTGTTATCCTGCTGTAAATTAACTCAAGAGGGTAAAAAAATTAATATCACTTGTGATAAGTATATCACTTGTTTTTTATTTACAGTTTTAATTTTACTTGTTGATTCATTCTAGCTTTTTATCATTAGTTTAGATAAGAAAATATTGTTAAAAAATCTCATGTGGATACCATATAATTTCCTTGTAGGCATATTAACCCTTTTATGGGCCATTTATTTCTCTTTTGAATTCCTCCCAGTTTTTGTGCTTTATAATCAATTAACCCTTTCGTGGGCCATTTATTTCCCACAGGACGCTTTCAAACTTTCAAGACAGATGTGTTAATTCTATTCATTTGATCAAACAATAGATGACAGCACAAAACTGAAGCAGGAATCAGTCTTCCCATCGTTATAATAACAAGGCCAATATATTATAATGGGTTTTGCCCTTCCCACAGGTGTATTTTGTAAGATCTTGTAGGTGGGAAGTAATCTTCCCATGGCCTTCGAAAGGTTAAAGCATTTAATGAGTCACAGTAGCTCAGTTGACAAAGGAAACAATCACACAATTGGAGGGTTATGGGATATGGGGACTCAAGCTGGTCTAAGACCTGCCATTTTTTGTTGATGTTGACGGGGACGCATAAAATATGTTCCTGGTGACAATGTCCAAGTTCTCAAACAATACCTCTGGGGAACGTGGCAGTCCAAACCTGGGGGTCTTTTGCTTGGTCCCTGCCTCTAAATTATAAGGACCTACTTGAGCTCCTATGCTCTTTCACCATAACAGTGCTTGTCAAATGAAAGGTGCATCCCTACACATTCCTTTTTGTGGCCTCTGGGCGACATGCTTGGTACATCCAAGTACAATTAGCAACAGCATTTATAGAAATATATTTTATTTTGTTGAAATTTTATGTTTATATTTAAATTCTAGGAATAGTAATTACACTTCCTTATGGAACCTTTAACAGTCCTACAGAAGGTTCTATTTAGTGGCAATTATTTGTCTTGAGAAGATGAAAAAAAAGCATGTGGCATTGCCCAAGCATACATCACATTTTGTACACATATAGTAAGCAGGGCCCGACTAAGATACTTTTGTGCCCAGGGCACAATCCAATTTTTGTGCCCTCCACCCCCATGCAAATTTATAGTGACAAGTTATCATAATTACAGTCATATAAAAATTATAACATTGAATTAGCAAACAGATTTAAGAAATTAGCATTAAAGTAATATTCAAAATCAAAAACACCAAATTTTCATTTTACATAATCATTATTATCTCTGTTTAGCCATGCTAAAAATTAAGGACTTTTAAAGACCTAGAGTGACCCACTTTTTTATTTTTACCTTGTCACACTCACGAGCTCTGTGGTGCAGAAAAAAAATAATAATTTAAATTGATGAGATGATTTAATGGTTTATAGTGGTACATTGCTAATAATCTGTCTTATAAATATGCAATAACCCATAGGATAAAAAGAGCACCAGGTTCGTTGAGGGAATTAATTATCAGGTAAATAACAGTAAAATGAATGACAAAATAATGGGGGGGGGGGGGGGGGGGGGGGGAAAAAAAAAAAAAAAAAAAAAAAAACAAAAAAAAAACATCAAATTTTAAAAAAAAAAAAAAATAAATAGGAAACAATAGAGTTCATGACAAACACAATTACCTCGTACAATAATTTATTAAAACTTAACAATGGTAGTGTAAGTTTGCAATTTTTCCCCACTTAATATGTGTTTCAAACACTACTAAATTTTCGTGTCCCCTAAAATTTTTATGCTCCAAGTGCCTGTGCGATAATCAGGCCCTGATAGTAAGTACTCTTTACTCAGGCATTACCCATATTCTCTGCTGTTGGAAACCAACTGAGATATTATTTTCTATATTCATTGAGCATACATAATTAGAAACCAAACACTTCTTTGTTTGAAGCGGGAATCAGTCTTTCCATCGTTATAAGAAAGCCTTTTTTTGGGGGGGGGGGGGGTGAATATGCATCTGTTAGCTAATAAGATACAGGATATTAGCTGGTCTTCAGTGGCTTTTGCACTTTTTACAAACATATTTTGTAAGATCATGTAGATAGGAAGTAATTTTCTCAAGGCCCACAAAAGGGTTAAACACTATTAATTTTTTGCTACACTCCTTTTAAACTTATTTTATTTGAAATCGAGGTACGATTTTTTGATTCTTTAATTAAGTGAACAGTTTCACAATTGCTAAAGTATTAGTTTTTACTAACATAAAAAATTTATAGAATGTTACTTCAACAATTAGTAGAGCTTGAAGTACTACCATTTGGCAGAGACCAGTAACATTCATATTTATTATATTGACGCTTTTCATTATATTGAGTGCAAATTACAAATTACAAGTCAAAAATTTAGTTGCATGACTAGTTATTATGACAGTCCTAAAGACAAATATTCAAATTTCTTTGGCTAATTATTTATGAGTTATGTATGGCAATATTAATATATGTTATATTGAAAATTTTTATTATATAAAGTGTTGATTTCAATCAAAAAGGGAGGTGCACAAGATGTTATAACTGTCCTAAATGCAAATTTTAGCATTCTATGTTTAATTGTTTTTGAGTAATGCAAGATACATATGCATGTTGATAAATGGTTTTCTCATAATTCAATTTATCACTGATATAAAGTAAATGAAAAATTTATGCTATTTATAGTAGGAAATTTATTGAAGTTGGTTTTAAAATTACTTCTGCATCTATTATATTTATATCTGCTTATTAATTTTTCCCTTGTAACTGTACAATGGTCATTTATACAACTACCTTTATAACTTGTTTTTTTTTAATTATATAATTTTGTGAAAATTAATTATAAAAAGTTATCAGATTTTGTTATATATCTAAATATGATAATGATAATTTAGTTCCTATATCTGGTGTTCAACTTTCCACATATTTCTTCTTTCAATTATTGTTACCTTATTTGCTAGCAATTATTTATCAACATTAAATTTGTTTCAACCCTTTCACTTACAAATATAATATGATTCCAAGTTAATCACTAATCTGAAATTAATTTTTCTTCCAGCTGTGAAATAGTTACACCAAATTTAGTAACATTCCATTAATACAAATTCTAAAAGAAATATTTATTAAGATAATTGTACAATAAAAATAATCCATAGATTTCATTATTTTTAAAAAGAAAAAGAAGCTAGTAATAATTTTGTTTATATACTTCCTATTCAGCTTTTCAGCATGATGATTCTTTCAGTTATTGCTACCCTGTCTGAAATTATACTTATTAATCATTATTAAATTTATCTTAATCATTTTACCTAAACAATTTTAATCTCAATGTAATTACTTATAAAAATTATTTTAAACTGTAGAATGGTTGTACTAAATTTTATTAACTTTCCATCAATTTAAAATATATATATATATATATATATATATATAATATATATATATTTTCATTAAAATTTTTGTTAAATTAAGATATATCACAGATTTCATGGTAATAAGTGAAAACTTAGCTAAGGATAATCTAGTAAATGCATACAATACTCAACCTGTAGTATGATGATTCTTTCAGTTATTTTAACTGTTTCTCTTTTAAATTATTTATCACCATTAAATTTGCCTCAAATATTTCACCTAAAAAATTAATCTTATTTGAAGTTAATCATTGCTTTGAAATGAATTATTTTTCAGCTGTGGGATGGTTGTACAAAATTTATCAGCAACAATAAAATATCCCCTATATAATAATAGCCTAAGTTGTCTGTCCTCGAATTTATGAAGCTGTTGGACTTGGAAGGGATAGAGGCATCCACATTAGATTCTTGATGAGTTAGGGCTGACAAAATTCAAATCGAGTAAAGTTTATCTTCTCCTAAACTATTGATCCGATTTTAAAATAAATTGGTATAAATACGCTTCATATCACAGCAAAAAATACTGTTGTATTTAAAATATTTGAAAATACTGCCCCATTAGAAAATACTTACTACTTCCCCCTTTTCGAGTGTTTAATGCCATTATTTCAAGCCCTATTTTCCCCGGTTAAAAGCAGGCTATTAAATTTATCAATTTATCCCATAATAAATAAATAAAAATAACATTTTTTCTAGCATTATGACGTCATTCCATCTCATTTAATCATTTCTTATTTTAAATTATTTAAATATCGTCTGCATTATTTTCATACGTTTTATCACTGAACTTAGATATGACGTCAATAATTTTCTTTTATATTTGGCTTAAATAATAGATTAGGTACATATGTGATAATTTTAAATTAATCGATTATTTTTTGTTTCAATGAAACTTTTTTACCAGTATTAACAACAAATTCTTTTCGTAAAAATCTAGGAGTTTATTTCATGGACTATTAAATATATAGCTTTTAAGTCATATATCTTTGTAAATTAATAAGTTTGTTAGTTTGGGATTTTGTTTTTTTATACATAACCATACGGTTTGACTAAATGAAATTCAACGTGATTCTAACGTGATTGGGAGACTTTAGAGGAGTATGAAGATAAAACAAGTTATTGAATATATATCAATAATTCTCAGCCAAAAAACAAAACGTTGTTTTACTTGGCTCATAGGGTACTTTGCAATTATGTAAAATTAAAAATTTTACTGATCCCGTCACATGACAGGCTATATGCTAGTTTTAAAATAATATGTTGAATAGAAACATGGTTTCCACGCACCTGGAAAATCAGGGAAATGGATTAATTTTGTCATGGAAAGTCTTGATTTTTCAAGCAAAATGAGTAAAAGTCATGGATCCGCTAAACTACCGATTAAAAAAAAATGTATTGAATTGTTTAATTCTATTTTTACTTGTCATTTGACTGAAGTTACTGAGTTTGGTATTTATGTATTATCCTATTGACCCTATTGCCAAGTAAAATTTGTTCACCAAGGAAACTCAAAGCAAGAAAGCTTAATGGGTGGGTAAATATATATTATTCTGGTTTTTTTCTTAAATTGTAGATTAAAATTTTATTAATATAATAATTATTTTTTAATAAAAATTAGTTAAGATTTTTGCACAAAATATAAGTTTATCTCTAGGGATATTGTATATAAATATTATAGGGTTATATTTGGCTATTATTCATGGTCACCTGGATAATACCAAAGTACCCTGAATTCAAATTGGAAACATTTTGATTAAAAAATTGCTATATGATTAAACTTAGGTATGTAGATACAACAATTTATTTTTATGTGAGTTTATTAACACTTATAAAGTAAGTTTATAGTTTTTTTTATGATAAAATTCCTGTAATTTCTCTAAAAGCATATATTTTATTTGTATGTACATCAGAAGTTTTATTCATATATACTTTTAACGAAAGCTTTTTAAAGTCATGGAAAATGATCTGCTAAATCAGGAAAAGTCATGGATTTGAAAAATTTTATTTTGGCAGATACCCTGTATAAATGAATCACAAATTTCATAAGATATCGAAACTCTTAATGATCATCTATTCAGTACATAAGTTATTCAAGCTATAATATGATTTCATTTTAGTTATTGTTACCCTACTTATTATCACAGTTATCTATCATAATTAATTTCATTTAAACATTTTTACTTATCCCCCCCCCCAAAAAAAAATAAGCTAATTCTAACTTAATCCTTTCATGAAAAATTATTTCATGTATGGAATGGTTGCTGTTGTGTATTAACATTTTTATTAATCCTTTTAGGACAAGTGTATCATGTATGTGTCATTTAAATATACTACTTACTCAGCTGGTTTCTTAATTTATCACTTTAAAATCACAAGTCACTATGCATATTGTTTACTTAAATTTCTTACAAGTATTGCCAAATTAATGAGTCAGAATAAAAGAAAATACAAAGAAATGCCATGATTGTTACAAGAATCATTAAAAGTGAGACACTTTTACAATTAAGAATTCCTATGCACTTTGTTTTGAAAATACCACTAGCTTGAAGACTATTATCTGTATACCTTATTAATGTTTTGCTTTGATATTTTCTTAATTTTACTGTTTCTGATATTATTTAACACAATGTAAAAAAGTGGATTTAATTAAGAAATGTAAAATTGTAAAATGTAACAATTTTTTAAATAAAAATTAAATGGTTATTTCATGCAAATTTTCATTATTAAATAAAGGAAGTTTAATTATGCATTATGAAAAATTTTTTAAAATATTGAAAATATGTACATATTTTTTTAATTTTATTTAAATGAATCATTTTTAATATTTGAATACATAAGCAGTGTTTTTAACCTTAAATATTGTATTAGTGTTGAGAAGTAGACCTACATCAAAAACCAAACCAAACACATATTGTTTTTATATTATTATTTAACAACATAAATGTAAAATTTATTAGGAATCCAAATAAATCACATAAAAATTGTATCCATAAATTACTTAGAAATATTTTTTGAAATTAATTATAATTTTTGTCAATTTCATCTTGGGTTGAAAAATGTTACTGATAATTCACATAATTATTATGTTTAATTTATTAATTTTCCCTTTAACAAAATTTTTTACATCGAAACCTCTTTAAAAACAATTTTTTTTCTTTTTAGAAAAAAAAATGTTTTTTTTTCGACATTTTTGACTTTAAAAAAAAGATGATAGTATTTTCATTTATTTATTTTTATTTGAAATATGTATTTGATTTTTACCTTGAAAATTTTTAATTTGATTTTTTCATTTATGAAAACATAAATATCTAAAAACACTTATAAATTGAACTATTTATTTATTTATTATGCTTTTTAAGAACATTATGTTTTATGTTATTTCTAAAATAAAATAATTATTTTAAAGTATTAGTTAATTAAAATACTTAGCTAAAAATAATATAATAACAATAAATGCATTTATAGAATTTATAGTTTTTAATTATAATTATAATTCATTTTTAAATCGAATTATATGGAATATTAAATTTATTTTAAATAAAATTGTGATCTATGATTTAAATGTATGATTTAGTTTTACCCATAATTTCCCTTAAAAACACATTTTTTTTGTTAAGTTTAAATTTACTTGTTAGTTTAACTATGATAATTTTTATTTAATCATAATTTAATATTTTTACATTGTAACATCATAAATATTATTGTTTATTGTTATGAATATTTTAACACTTTGTATGAACCGACAAATTCTTCTTTTTTTGTACTTTCCTTCAAGTATTTTAAATCAGTTAAATATTTATATTTAGAATCTCCATAATTATGTTAACAAAAGCTGTAACTTTAACACAGCAGGTGATATCTAAAATATTCTTAAATATTATATTTCTGTGCTTATTTTTTAAGTTTTTCCCATGTTAAAACAGAGAATAATACTAATTATCTTGTGTCTGTGGCTTGAATTAAATATGATGATAGCTTCATATATAAATTCATGTACCCTCATATACCTTTTGATACAATAACATGCTAACCTATTAAAAGAATATGCTTCTTGTAGCCATAGTAATTGCATCCAAAAATTAATAATTAAAAAAAGTTATTGAAAATATTTCTTGGAAGAATTATCTTTGCATATGCTGTTTTTAGCATTTATTCTATTTCTACTTTTGAGGGAAGTGATTGAATTGATGTATTTGTTTTAGAGTGGACAAATTATATTGAAAATATTTTTTAAAAATTTTGGCTGAATTGATATAAATTAAAGTAGAATTATCTTTTTTTTTTTCAAACAGATAAATGATCTTATGATTAATAAGTCAAGTGAATTTGTATAATTTATTACATGATGTGTAAGCTTTATGACAATTTCATTTATTTTAGAGTGGATAAATTATGTTGGATATATTTTTAGAATTTTTTGATTAGGCTGATGTAAACTGATGTGAAATTGTCTTTTTTTCTATCGATAATTTTGTAACTAGCCAGTTAGTTAACAGTTTGTATATTTTACATTCTAGTTTTGTTTTGCTTTCTAGTTTAAGTTTTAATTTTCATTGGGTCATCTATTAAAATAATGTAATATTTCTCAAAAGTCATTTATAGCTAAGAAAGCTATTTAAAATTATTGGTATTTCTATTCTATGTATATGACAAATATTTAATAATAAAGATTTAAATTTCTGAAGAATCAATGATTTTTCATTATACACAAGTCTAATAACTAATTAAAAATAAGTAAATTAAGATTTTTCTTTACATTGGTGAAACATTTGATATATAATCCTTCATTTTGCTGTGATATATTTATTATTAATGTCGATTGTTCTTTGATTAAAATTGCTTTTCATAAAGTTTTATATCAAACAACTAACCAATGATGTTAACTATTTTTTTTTTTAATTTCTGTTTGTATAGCTTGATTTCTTATTTATTTTTCAATAGTTTTTATATAATTATACATTTTTTAAACATTTCCAATGAAATTATATAGCATTATTTTTTATGTAGTTGATATATTGCTTAGCTTATTCACATCTAAAGATGTATTTATATACACACACAGCTAAGCGTAGACTGCTGTAATATATTTATTATTAATGTCGATTGTTCTTTGATTAAAATTGCTTTTTGTAAGGTTTTATATCAAGCATCTAACCAATGATGTTAACTATATTTTTTTTAAATTTCTGTTTGTATAGCTTGATTTCTTATTTATTTTTCAATAGTTTTTATATAATTATACATTTTTTAAACATTTCCAATGAAATTATATAGCATTATTTTTTATGTAGTTGATATATTACTTAGCTTATTCACATCTAAAGATGTGTTTATATACACACACAGCTAAACGTATGCCAAAAGGCTGTTTTAAAGCTGCTACAACTTTATAATATTATAAGACAAGGCTTAACACATTTTACCATTAAAATTTTCTGGCCCCTGATGGAATTTACAAAGTTTATAATTGAATTAAATATGCATTGATTGTAGTAAATATAATATTTGATCATTTTATTGATTATTATTGTATTTTTTATGGATGGTTGTAAATTTTAAAGTGTTCTATTGTTAATTTATGAATAATAATAATTGTCATTATATATATCCATAATAGCTTTTATTTAAAATATTTACCAATATATATTGGACAGAAATGACGCAGGAATTAATGGTTTAAATACATATACAGTGACAGTGATCTTGCAGAGGCAGAGCTCATTCTTTGCAATGCGGCAGTCAGTAGTTTGGAAATTTTTTAAATGGGAAATATCATTCTAAATATGTCATATTTAATAAATTAACTATTTTGAATGTTAGTGTTGTGAATAATTTTTTATTAATAATTACTCATTTTATCAAATTTCTACATCAATTTTCTGTATTCAGTATTTTCTATTTATTCTCATTGAAAAATGATGGATTGAGGTCTTACTATGTGTATATATATATATATATATATATATATATATATATGTGTGTGTGTGTGTGTGTGTGTGTGTGTGTGTGTGTGCATATTTACATATTTTGAAAAATAATATATATGGTTTAGAATCAAAATGACACTGATAGGCATTTTAGCTTGAGTATTGTGATGACTTCAATGTTCTCAAGTGAAGAGGTAGCGTGAAGAAAAGGTCACAGTCACAATAAAATTAGAAATCACTTTTATATCTCGAGTAAATATGACTATATACAAGGGGATTCTTGTTAGAAGTTGCAGCCGAATCGGCACCTTCCGTAACTTTGGGTG
This sequence comes from Pardosa pseudoannulata, assembly GCA_032207245.1. Lineage (NCBI taxonomy): Eukaryota > Metazoa > Arthropoda > Arachnida > Araneae > Lycosidae > Pardosa > Pardosa pseudoannulata. The sequence goes on from CM063497.1 coordinate 35,031,522, forward strand.
AATCCCGGCAATTTGTCTATTAGTTCGTTTATTTAAGTCAACCGAGGCAGGAGATTTGACAGCCACCTTAATCGCCAGTTAGATTGTTTTTGTTAAGGAAGCTGACTCTCGCAGTTAGTTTGGTCGTGACGTCTGCACGGCAAACGCTAATGTGGCTTCAACTCTCACTCGGCGGCTACGATCTGTGTAATTTTGTGATTGGCTGAGTGGGGGAGGAAGCCGCATGATTATGTTAATTAGCATGATATACCTACTGCTGGGTATATAAGGCTGACAAGCAGGAGGCAAGGTATCCCTTTTTTGGTCAGCTGTGAGGGTAGCAGCGCTTGTTCATGCTGTAGATAAAATTCCTCTAAATGACGTATTAGATTAAATCGTTGTTTCTTAGTTATGTATCAGATTAGAAAATCCTTATTTTGGCTTTGTATTTTTTTCTAATAGTTTATGGTATTAGGGTTAAATGTTTTTCTGTAATATTATCAGAACCTTTTTTTGGTAATAGGCGATTGTTAAATTTATTATGTTTAGTTAACTTTTTTGAAAACTTTTAGAACTTAAATAAAAAATGTTTAGTTGAAATACTCGATTTTTTATTTTCTGCACAAGTCATGCTAGCTTCCACTTTAATATCTTTTGTATCAGAGACGTCCAGCATTATTAGGTAGCTGGTCATCAATTCTAATATCCCAAAACATGTCAAACTGCAAATTATGGTTTGCCTGCATAAGTTCCTCACTACGATCACGGTTGAAAGAAAAAGAGATTAAATAATCTCCAACGAGTGGGGAGGCTTTTAATCAGGGTGTAACGCAAACCCAATTTATCCGTTTGGTATCAGAGACTCTGCCGCTTCCTATATGAGCAGACTTTACGAATCTCAAATTTAATCACTAGAAAGCTGGCTCCGGTAAAAAAACGCGAAAGCCTCCATGAGGTCAAGCACCTCTGTAAAAAAATGTCAAAAAGCCCTGAGGTGCAAAATTGTAGGCTTTTTATACCTGTATATCAGTTATGGTCCTGCCAACTGTTTTTTGTTTCAGTTAAGATCCCAGTTACTTGAGAACTCCAACTAAAGTTACAGTTAGATTTTTTAGCTCAATTCTCATTTGCTGGCTGTCCCGATTCCAGAATTCCTGAGGATTAATTTATGTGATCCATCAGGGGCGTAATTGTTTATTCAATCCGATTGTCAAGATCCCAGACTTTGCAATGCCATGCTATTGTCCTGGTAAACAGGTGGGATCCAATCAGCTATTTTGGCACATGCTCAGAACAAAAGGGAGTCTTCACAGTATTAAAGCATTTTCTTACTTCAGTAGTTCAAATCGCTTTCATATACAGGTTGAATACAGTGGTATGAACTTGCTTGGTGATTGTTTTTTACTACAATATGTGTACATGCATACAGGTTTTGTATGAATAAAATGTATACCTCCTGACAGTGTTAGTGATTAATATGTGTTCTTTTCTTTACAGTTATAGTTTTCTTCTAATTTTTTAATACTGTATGATTACATGTGTGCAGAATGTTTTGAATACTAACTGACAATGCTAATGGTTAATAATTTACATTTTATTTTTCTGAAAATTAATCAATACCACTAAATTATTTTCAGACATTTTTATAGTATTGTTGTACTTTGTTGAAATCTTACTCCTTCTGTATTATGTATTCAATAAATAATTACTCATTTTATCAGTATGATATTTGTTCTCTTAATGATAATTTGTAAGAGTTTATTCTATTTCTTACTTGCTAATTGCGAATTATATTTAAATTCCCTTCATGTTTAACACTACTGCAGACATTAAAATTTTAATTTCAGGAATGATTAACAATATTTTAAAAGCATGTTTCTTATTTTGAAAATAATGAAATACATATTCAAAATATAAGTATCATTTAATAGCACTGTAAATGTATAATAAAATATCTTTTTTAAAATTAACTCTTGAATATGTTTCTTTTTATAATACATTTCTCTGATATTTTATAGATGAATATGTTGGATTCCAGTCTTGCAAAGTCTATGCTTGTCCCCATTGTAATTATAGTACAAGGATTTCAACCAATATAAAGAAACATCTGATGATACATACAGGTGAAAAGCCATTTAAGTGTGCTTACTGTGACAAAAGTTTTATACAGAAATATACCCTTGAAACTCACCTTCGTATTCACACTGGCGAAAAACCCTTTTCTTGTACCACATGTTTTAGAAGCTTCAGTGACAGAAGCAACTTAAAGAAGCATTTAAGAGTTCATTCATTGAATAACGTTGTATCTTAATATTTACTTATTTATGTATTTCATGTATGTCATTTTTAAATTAAGATAAGTTCTGATATATATATATATGTGTGTGTGTGTATATTTATCTAAAAACTAAATTCCTCAGCACAACAACCAGGGCCTGACTAAGATACTTTTGTGCCCAGAGCACAGGCCAATTTTTGTGCCCTACACCCCCTATGCAAATATATAGCTACAAGTTATTATCATAATTACAGTCATATAAAAATTATAACATTGAATTAGCAAACATATTTAAGAAATTAGCATTAAAGTAATATTCAAAATCAAAAACACCAAATTTTTATTTTACCTAATCATTATTATCTCTGTTTAGCCATGCTAAAAATGAAGCACTTTTAAAAACCTAGAGTGACCTACTTTTTTTAATTTTTATCTTGTCACTCTCAAGCTCTGCCGCAGAAAATAAATAATAATAAAATTAAAAATAATTTAAATTGATGAGATGATTTAATGGTTTATAGTGGTACGTTGCTAATAATCTGTCTTATAAATATGCAATAACCCATAGGATAAAAAGAGCACCAGGTTTGTTGAGGGAATTAATTATCAGGTAAATAACAGTAAAATTAAAATAAATAGGAAACAATAGAGTTCATGACAAACAAAATTACCTCATAATTTATTAAAACTTAACGATGGTAGCGTAAGTTTGCAATTTTTCCCCACTTAATATGTGTTTCAAGCACTCGACTAAATTTTCGTGCCCAGGGCACATGCCCTAAGTGCCTGTGCAATAATCAGGCCCTGACAACAGCCTGCCTTGGAGACCAACCTAGCCAATCGATGCCGTTTTTGAGACCACAGGCCCTGTGGTGCAAAGCATATGTCTTGGTTAGGTGGTCAACCTTATGCAGAACCCCTAGCATTTAGTTCCCAATCATGCTTCATTCTCAATTTATGTACCAATCATGGGATGAAAAGCTGAGTCAGCCTTGTCCCGGGAATATATATCTTTGTGCATGCGTAGGTTTATATATAAGTATATATATATTTATATGTATATGTGCATATATATATATATATATATATATATATATATATATATATATGTATATATATATGTATATGCATTATGTATGTATGTATATGTATTTATACACATACACTTACATTTGTAAAACTCTTTCAAGTAAATGAAAACTGAAAATTTATAATTAAAAAAGTTCAATTATTCCAAAAATGTAGGAAATGAATGACAGTATTTTGTACAGTTTTTGTGGCAGTATTTTAGTTTTTTTTTTTTGTTTTGTTTTGTTTTTTTTCTTCTTTAATACCTTAGAAAACTGTATTAGTTTGTGACATTTGCTGACATTTAATGATTGCATAAAATGGAAAGTATTCTTATACTGTTTATAGAAAATTTTTAGTAATAGATATCAAATATAAAGATTTATTCATTTTTGTTTAAAGCTAATAATTATTTTGTTATAATAAATACACATTTTGTAAACTTGAATAGAAATACTTTGTTTATGTTATTTACATTTAATTGATACTACAGTCGAACTTCGATAACTCGAAGTCCCTGGGGACCCCCAAAAATATTCGACTTATCCGAAGTTCGAGTTATCGAAGTTACCTACCATTCCTCTCAACTGCCACTTAAGATGGGTCGACATTGTTTGAATGGTTTGATATGTGCCGTAATACTACAGTTGTACACATTTCAATTTTTTAATAGCCTATGTAAACAACAAGAGAAGAATTGGTTCAAAAGGTTTAAAACTCAAGAAATTTGGCCGCATTGCATATTAATTAGTATACATACCATGTAAATCTCATTTGAAAAAAGCAGTTATTTTTAAGGTTGTTGGCATTCACAAAGTCACCTAATTTTTTAGCACAGTTAAATAGGGTGTTATCTGTGGCGTCAGTGGTCTCCAGGTATTGATGTAAGATGTGAATAGCGTCCTGTGCTTGCTCGTGACCTTCGAGTTTTTAAAAATTTGTAAAAGTTTATTCTATTTCTTACTTGTTAATTGCAAATTATATTCAATTACCTTCATGTTTAACAATACTGCAGACATTAATATTTGATTTCAGGAATGATTAACAATATTTTAAAAGCATGTTTCTTATTTTGAAAATAATGAAATACACATTCAAAATATAAGTATAATTTAATAGCACTGTAAATGTATAATAAAAATGTCTTTAAAATTAACTCTTGAATATAATGTTTCTTTTTATAATACATTTCTCTGATATTTTGTAGATGAATATGTTGGATTCCAGTCTTGTAAAGTCTATGCTTGTCCTCATTGTAATTATAGTACAAGGTTTTCAACCAATATAAAGAAACATCTGATGATACATACAGGTGAAAAGCCCTTTAAGTGTGCTTACTGTGACAAAAGTTTTATACAGAAATACACCCTTGAAACTCACCTCCGTGTTCATACTGGCGAAAAACCCTTTTCTTGTACCACATGTTTCAGAAACTTCAGTGACAGAAGCAACTTAAAGAAGCATTTAAGAGTTCATTCATTGAATAACGTTGTATCTTAATATTTACTTATTTATGTATTTCATGTATGTCACTTTTAAATTAAGATAAGTTCTGATATATATATATATGTGTATATTTATCTAAAAACTAAATTCCTCATCACAACAGCCAGGGCCTGACTAAGATACTTTTGTGCCCTACACCCCCTATGCAAATATATAACGACAGGTTATTATCATAATTATAGTCATATAAAAATTATAACATTGAATTAGCAAACATATTTAAGAAATTAGCATTAAAGTAATATTCAAAATCAAAAACACCAAATTTTCATTTTACATAATCATTATTATCTCTGTTTAGCCATGCTAAAAATTAAGGACTTTTAAAGACCTAGAGTGACCTACTTTTTTATTTTTACCTTGTCACTCTCAATAACTCTGTGGTACAGAAAATAAAAAAATAATTTAAATTGATGAGATGATTTAATGGTTTATAGTGGTACATTGCTAATAATCTGTCTTATAAATATGCAATAACCCATAGGATAAAAAGAGCACCAGGTTTGTTGAGGGAATTAATTATCAGGTAAATAACAGTAAAATTAAAATAAATAGGAACCAATATAGTTCATGACAAACAATTACCTCATAATTTATTAAAACTTAACAATGGTAGAGTAAGATTGCAATCTTTCCCCACTGAATATGTGTTTTCAAGCACTCAACTAAATTTTTGTGCCTAGGGCACATGCCCCAAGTGCCTGTGCGGTAATCAGGCCCTGACAACAGCCTGCCTTGGAGACCAAAGCCTACGGTGCCAATCTCCATTTTTGAGACCAAGGGCCCTGTGGTGCAAAGCATATGTCTTGGTTAGGTGGTCAACCTTATGCAGAACCCCCAGCGTTTAGTTCCCAATCATGCTTCATTCTCAATTTATGTACCAATAATGGGATGAAAAGCTGAGTCAGCCTTGTCCAGGGAATATATATATTTGTGCATGTGTATGTTTATATATATATGTATATGCATATATATATATATATTTATTTATTTATGTATATGCATATGTATGTTTATGTATATGTATATGTATTTATACACATACACTTACATTTGTAAAACTCTTTCAAGTAAATGAAAACTGAAAATTTATAATTAAAAAAGTTCAATTATTCCAAAAATGTAGGAAATGAATGACAGTATTTTGTACAGTTTTTGTGACAGTATTTTTTTTTTTTTTTTTTGCTTCTTTAATACCTTCAGAAAATTGTATTAGTTTGTGACATTTACTGACATTTAATGATTGCATAAAGTGGAAAGTATTCTTATACTGTTTATGAAAAATTTTTACTAATAGATATCAAACATAAAAGATTTATTCATTTCTGTTTAAAGCTAGTAATTATTTTGTTATAATAAATACACATTTTGTAAACTTGAATAGAAATACTTTGTTTATGTTATTTACATTTAATTGATACTACAATCAGGGTTTCCGCACACCTAGAAAGTCAGGGAAAATCATGGATTTAGACAATGGATTAATTTTGTCATGGAAAGTCATGATTTTCTAAGTAAAATGAGTAAAAGTCATGGAAAGTCATGGATCCGCTAAGCTACCAATTGAAAAAAAAATCAAAAAATGCCTCTGCAAGTAAATTTCCTTTCTGAACGGAAGTGGCTGCATCTTCTCTCTTTTGACCATAGCGCATTCATATAGTTGTACTCCCATTCATATAGTTGTACACTGAGACATGTGACATATTACGGTGCCCATAGACTAAGCCCAGTGAATCTTCTTTAGTCTATGTACGGTGCCTTAACTGCGTGGCGAGACAATTGCTACGGGGTGACCAGGAGGTATTAGTGTTCCGATGTGCAGTATCACATTACGCGTGATTTGCCGATGGTTGAGAGAAGAAAAAAAGTACGCATCGGCCTGTGATAACAAAGGAGTGGGAGGGAAAGGAATGATATCGGAACATCCTTGACCCAGCCGGTGATCGTGTGTATATTTCGCTGTGAGAAGCGAAACCGTTGAAGATACGAGCGTAGAAAACACATTCATTAGAGCAGAGTACACTACACCTGAAGGGTCAAATATTTCTATTGCAGCAGTACGATTCGATCAGTCATCTGTTTTTTTCTCATGTGTTAATGAGGTGAGACTAGGGTAGGCTTCTCTCTCGCCCGTTTATTCGGTCTGCTAGGAACCCCACCCCCCTCCACATTCGTTGCCGAGAATCTGATCAGGGTTGTAAAAAAACCCGGGTTTTTGTATTAAAATCCAAGCTCAGGCGAGTTTTATTAAATAACAATGTTTTTGGGGTGGGGGGAGTATAAAATCTGGGTTTTTGGGGGAGGAGTGAATTTTTTTTTTCTCAAACTAACAATATTAATATGTAACATGCGTATGTATGTTTTTGTCTTTTGTTATGCTTGAAGATACACTGTCTAGCAAGCACCAGAAACATTAACCCGTCTCGTATACGCGACGCAGCGATTTCACTCTTATCAGTCCGGCGTCGCCTCCACGCGATGATCTCCGGTTGGTATTGAGAGACCATCGTCGCGTATGGAGTATCGGAGATAGGAATGTTGTATTTTAATTTTTAAATGCTAGATTTAATTACTAGATGCCGTTACAGATATCCATAAGATTCTTGCTTAAATTGTAAGGAACACAAATCAGTGCAAAAATCAGCATGAGTGAAGAGGGGGATCGCCTGGTAAAAAATACAAGTTTACATAATATAAAAGTAAATCTTATTAAGTATATACCCATGCAACCCCGGGTATGTAAAGCTATTATTTACATATACTTTTCAGAAAGAAACTGTTTGAATTTTAAATATGAAAACAAAAGCATTGGGGCACTTTGGGGGTATACTAATAAATTTTAGAATTGATTCAAATTTTGTTATAATTAATTTAGTTATTATTTTTGCTTTTAATTTCCAATTAAATGTTATGATAGCTTATCTAGCTCACTTAAAATATAAAGGGAGAAATTTGTTAAGCATGGAAGAACTGGTTTTAGAATGCCAAAGCAGCAGTAACATTGATTATGGGATAACAATGCCATAACAAATATCAGGCCGACCGAAGAGCAACGCCCTACCTATTCGGCCAAGCGATGGTTAATGGGTTAGGAGTGCTGCTCTTCGGCACGGAAGTTAGTAGGTTTGAATTCCACTGCTGGCATGGATATTAACAGCCGTTCGAAAATTCATACTTTGTTGGAAAAGAGGAAATCGTTCCTCAAAAGGGTTACTAGGAGTTTCAGTAAATAAGAGATTTTTATTTTGAGGTATTAAATTTTGAGATTTATATAGAAATGTTAATAATTTTTATTGATTGTGAGGCACTAAATATTTTGGCAAAATCATTGCATTGAATTATTTAATTCTATTTTAACTTGCCATTTGGCTGAAGTTACTGAGTTTGGTACTTATGTATTATCTCATTGACCATATTGCCAAGTAAAACTTGTTCGCCAAGGAAACTCAAACAAAGCAAGCTTAATAGGTGGGTAAATGTATAAGTATATTATTCTGTTTTTTTTTTCTTAAATTACAGAAAATTAGTTAAGATTTTTGTACAAAATATAAATTTATCTTTAGAGTTACTATATATAAGCATTATAGGGTTATCATGTTTGGCTATTATTCATAGTCACCTGAATAATACCAAAGTCCCTGAATTCAAATTGGAAATTTTTTGATTACATTCAGAAAATTGCTATATGATTAAACTTAGGTGTGTAGATACAACAATTTATGTATATATATGAGTTTATAAACATTTATAAAGTATTTTTTTTCATAAATTCCTATAATATTTTCTAAAAGCATGCATTTTATTTGTATGTACATCAGAAGTTTTATTCATATACACTTTAACAAAAGATTATTAAAGTCATGGAAAATGTTTTGCTAAAGTCATGGAAAGTCATGGATTTTAAAAATTTCATTTTAGCGGATACCCTGTACAATCGGAACTTTGATAACTCGAAGTCCCAGGGGACCCCCAAAAATATTCGAGTAATCCGAAGTTCGAGTTATCGAAGTTACCAACCATCCTCTCAACTGCCACGTAAGATGGGTCAACATGGTTTAAATAGTTTGATATGTGCCATAATACTATAGTTGTAGACATTTAAAGTTTTTAATAGGCTATGTAAACAGCAAGAGAATAATGGGTTCAAAAGGTTTAAAACTCAAGAAATTTCGCCTCATTACATATTAATTAGTATACATACCATGTAAATCTCATTTGAAAAAAGCAGTTATTTTTAAGGTTGTTGGCATTCACAAAGTCACCTAATTTTTTAGCACAGTTAAATAGGGTGTTGTCTGTACCTTCGGTGGTCTTCAGGTATTGTTGTAAGATGTGAATAGCGTCCTGTGCTTGCTCGTGACCTTCGAGTTTTTAAAAGAATTTGTAGAAGTTTATTCGAATTTGTAAAAGTTTATTCTATTTCTTACTTGCTAATTGCAAATTATATTTCATTCCCTTCATGTTTAACACTACTGCAGACATTAATATTTGATTTCAGGAATGATTAACAATATTTTAAAAGCATGTTTCTTATTTTGAAAATAATGAAATACACATTCAAAATATAAGTATCATTTAATAGCACTGTAAATGTATAATAAAATATCTTTTTTAAAATTAACTCTTGAATATAATATTTCTTTTTATAATACATTTCTCTGATATTTTGTAGATGAATATGTTGGATTCCAGTCTTGTAAAGTCTATGCTTGTCCTCATTGTAATTATAGTACAAGGTTTTCAACCAATATAAAGAAACATCTGATGATACATACAGGTGAAAAGCCATTTAAGTGTGCTTACTGTGACAAAAGTTTTATACAGAAATACACCCTTGAAACTCACCTCCGTGTTCATACTGGCGAAAAACCCTTTTCTTGTACCACATGTTTCAGAAACTTCAGTGACAGAAGCAACTTAAAGAAGCATTTAAGAGTTCATTCATTGAATAACGTTGTATCTTAATATTTACTTATTTATGTATTTCATGTATGTCATTTTTAAATTAAGATAAGTTCTGATATATATATATATGTGTATATTTATCTAAAAACTAAATTCCTCATCACAACAGCCAGGGCCTGACTAAGATACTTTTGTGCCCAGAGCACAGTCCAATTTTTGTGCCCTACACCCCCTATGCAAATATATAACGACAGGTTATTATCATAATTATAGTCATATAAAAATTATAACATTGAATTAGCAAACATATTTAAGAAATTAGAATTGAAGTAATATTCAAAATCAAAAACACCAAATTTTTATTTTACATAATCATTATTATCTCTGTTTAGCAATGCTAAAAGTTAAGGACTTTTAAAGACCTATAGTGACCTACTTTTTTTATTTTTACCTTGTCACACTCACGAACTCTGTGGTACAGAAAATAAAAAATAATTTAAATTGATGAGATGATTTAATGGTTTATAGTGGTACGTTGCTAATAACCCATGACATAAAAAGAGCACCAGGTTTGTTGAGGGAATTAATTATCAGGTAAATAACAGTAAAATTAAGATAAATAGGAAACAATATAGTTCATGACAAACACAATTACCTCATAATTTATTGAAACTTAACAATGGTAGCGTAAGTTAGCAATTTTTCCCTACTTAATATGTGTTTCAAGCACTCGACTAAATTTTCGTGGCCAGGGCACATGCCCCAAGTGCCTGTGCGGTAATCAGGCCCTGACAACAGCCTGCCTTGGAGACCGAAGCCTACGGTGCCAATCTCCGTTTTTGAGACCAAGGGCCCTGTGGTGCAAAGCATATGTCTTGGTTAGGTGGTCAACCTTATGCAGAACCCCCAGTATTATTTCCCAATCATACTTCGTTCTCAATTTGTGTACCAATAATGGGATGAAAGGCTGAGTCAACCTTGCCCAGGGAATATATATATTTGTGCATGTGTATGTTTATATATAAGTATATATATGTAGATGTGCATATATATATATATATATATATATATATATATATTTATGTATATTCATATGTATGTTTATGTATATGTATTTATACACATACACTTACATTTGTAAAACTCTTTCAAGTAAATGAAAACTGAAAATTTATAATTAAAAAAGTTCAATTATTCCAAAAATGTAGGAAATGAATGACAGTATTTTGTACAATTTTTGTGACAGTATTTTTTTTTTTTTTTTTTTGTACCTTCTTTAATACTTCAGAAAATTCTATTAGTTTGTGACATTTACTGACATTTAATGATTGCATAAAATTGAAAGTATTCTTATAGTGTTTATAGAAAATTTTTACTAATAGATATCAAACATAAAGAGTTATTCAATTTTGTTTAAAGCTAGTAATTATTTTGTTATAATAAATACACATTTTGTAAACTTGAATAGAAATATTTTATGTTATTTAAATTTAATTGATACTACAGTCAAACTTTGATAACTCGAAGTTCCAGGGTACCCCCAAAAATATTCGACTTATCCCAAGTTCGAGTTATCGAAGTTACCTACCATTTCTCTCAACTGGCACTTAAGATTGGTCTACATGGTTTAAATGGTTTGATATGTGCCATAATACTATAGTTGTACGCATTTCAATTTTTTAATAGCCTATGTAAACAACAAGAGAAGAATGGGTTCAAAAGGTTTAAAACTCAAGAAATTTGGCCTCATTACATATTAATTAGTATACATACCATGTAAATCTCATTTGAAAAAAGCAGTTATTTTTAAGGTTGTTGGCATTCACAAAGTCACCTAATTTTTTAGCACAGTTAAATAGGGTATTGTCTCTACCTTCGATGGTCTCCAGGTATTGTTTTAAGATGTGAATAGTGTCCTGTGCTTGCTCATGACCTTCGAGAACGAAGGTTCTCGAAGGTCACGAGTGGACAGGCATTCGAAGTTTTGAACAGAATTGTGTTTTTTACCGGCAAAATCTATCACAAAAACTTAGATTTAGAAGATGTTCACTTCGAGTTATCGATACAGTTTTTTAAAGAAAAGTATAGAAATGATTCATTACTTGATTAAATGTTCGAGTTAGAGGAATATTCGACTTTCAGGAAGTCGCGTTATCGAAGTTCGACTGTATAAATTTTGATTCAACTTCTTATGTATATTTTTGTTTAGATTTATTTCTTTATTACACAGAAAGTTTTGCTAATCTTTTGTAAGTTTTTAATTTTATAATATTTGTAATATGCATATATTGTCTACTGACGCATATAAAAATTCTTAAAACATATATGCAAAATATTTTGACAGATGTTGGCATGTATAAATAAAGAACATTTTTAAATAGCCTTTTTTATGTTACTTTAAATCTAGTTTTATTTTTTGTGCATGGGAGAAAAAAAAAAAGTATATACTTGTACTCATTTTTCGCAAAATTACAATATTACATCTATGTATGTTTCAGTCTTAAAATTAGTACTGGAATGCAGTTTTAATGCATTAATGATGCAGTTTATATACATGCTATATACTTCTGAATTCTTATGGCAATCCTAAAGTTCTTAAGACATGTATACATATACTTACAAAAATTGTCACACACACACACACATATATATATATTTGTATATATATATATATATATATATATATATATATATATATATATATATATATATATATATATATATGTATATATATATATATATATATATATATATATATATATATATATATATATATATACATATATATATATATATATATATATATATATATATATATATATATATATATATATAGCAAAAAAATGAAAAAATTTTGAAAAAATAGCAAAATTTCAAAATAAAAATTTATTTTTTGATACAATCTATGCCAGCCAATCAGAGATGTTAAGAGTATACCATGTGGGAACACTAACAACCAAAACTATCTTAAGAGTTATATAAGATTACTAGTATAAGATACTAGTTATATAAGATTAGTTGAGCTAAAGAGAAATTAAATTGGTGTTCTTGTGATTGCCAAAGATTTCCAGAATTAAAAAAGAAAAAGAATTTTTACCAAAGATTGTCATTTAGGTATGGAATTCTCAGAAATTTATTTTAGAATGTAATTAAGTTGGCTAGTTTAGTTAAAATATCATTACATATATATGTATGTATATATATACATATGAAACCAGTGGAAATACCTTCTACGGATTAAACAGAAAATTAGCCCTTATTATTTAATTTTGCAGGGCTTACAGGGAAAAAAAAAAAATTTTGCAGTTATGACATCATAAGAAATACAAGTCCAAAACTGTGAACTTTACATTTATTAAAGATTAAAAAGCATAGGTCTAAGCAACTGTCTGGTCTGTTATGGTCTATCATAATATATATATATATTTCATCTATATCGGCTCCAAACCAAAATGACATGATTTTGTTTCCAAGAGACTAAAGATTGTTCAGCACTGTTTGGGAGTCAAGAATGAACTTTGATCATATAATCTAGCTCAAAAAGCCCACAGTTCTGCAATTTAATTATTGGAGAAGCAAAATCCTTTAAAAGAACAGGTGAAAGAAAATTAAAAGTCATTCTGGCATTAGTTTTGAGAGAAAGGTAAAAAGAATTTAAGTTGGAGAATACTCCTTTATCTGACATTTTATGGCTGGGAAATTAGAAGATAATAGAAAAAATAGGAAAAAGGAAAATTTTAGGAGTAATAATTTTAATATATTTTATGTGTGTTTACATATATATACACATATAAAAACCTATGCATATATATGGAAATACACACACATTCATATGATCCCCAGCCACCTGGAAAGTCAGGTCAGGCAATTGTAAAATATTCAGGGAAACTTGGAGGAATAATATAAATATTTTCTAAGAGTCAATGACAATGATCTGGATTTATTTATCCTAAGCTACTTGCTATAAGTTTATTTTATATTAATTTTGTAAGATTCATTTTAAAGGGCTTCTAAAATTTACTACTCTTAAGTTAGTAATGCTTTTAAGTGAATAATTTTACCAATGCTGATAATAAATATTACCACTTCTAAAATGAATTACATGTGAGCTAATATTGCATGTCATTTTGTCATGAAAAGTCAGTAAATTTATCAGACAAATTTTGCTGGGAATCATGCATACAGATTACTTCGTTTGCATCATGGTAAATTAAAAACAGTGAGACCAATAATTGAGAGGATTGCTTCTTTATGAATGTTCATACACAAAGTATTTATTAAATGAATAATAAACACAAAAAAAGTGCAATTCATTTTATATGCTTAATGTTTTTTTTTTCTTTGCACATCTTGTGTATAAATATTCAAACAGTTTTTAAATCATCCATACAATCATCTGTAAATTTGTACATTGTACGGATAATTAAATAAATAATCAGGGTTGGCATGATTTAAATCAGCTAATTTAAATATAATCAATTGATCTTTTTGAAAAAAAATCATTGATTTAAAAATTTTTTTTTAACTATTTTAAAACCTATATTCCAAAGACAGGAAAATTAGGAATCAGTCAGTACAGTAATACCAATAAGTAAATAAGTGTAAATAGATAGCATGTGCTTTCCAAGAATTTAAGGGTTGTTATCAGAAAGTATATAGTATGGGTAGTACAATGATTGATGCTAAAGTGAGTATTACAGAACTTGAAATCCTGTTTGTCTACCAAATAACAACAGCCGTGGCTTCATCTGCTGGAATGGAAAGACAGTTTTCTTCTTTTGGTATTATTCATTCTAGCATTCATCACCAATTAGGAGTGGATAAAGCATAAAAGCTAGTGTTTGTATTAAAACTGTTAAATCCATAATTCGGTGCGTAAAAAATATTCTAATAATTGTGATTTGTTTTTAAAATAAATAGTTTGCATTAAAAGAATATTTAATTTGTTCTTTAAATTTACATCTTATTTAGTTTGCACTATCCAATTACAAAATAAGGGAATGTATTGAGATTAAAATTTATATATTTAATTTTAGGTAATCAGTGTGTCGAATATACTAGATAGATAAGATGTTACTTCTTATAACAAACTATTCTATGTATATTGCAAAAAACATAAAAACAGCAATTAAAATTAGTATTCAGAAAAAAAATTCAAAGAAATCCGATTTAAATAAATAAATCTGATTTTTTTTTTTTTTGATTTTTTAAAAATACAATATGATTTTTTTCCAACCCTGTAAATAATACAAGTTGTGTGCTATACAATATGGATATGGATTAAAATATAAGTTAAATAACTTTTAAAGATATTTATTTTTATTGGATGCATATTGTTAATAAGATTTGAAACTACAAATCATAAATATTTGGTTTATTATAATGGAATTTTGTACACAAATGCCTTCTATTGTGATACATCTTATAATAGCTTTACAAAATAAACAAGAAAATATATTATTTTATTTTTATTTAAAAAATATTGTTTTATATATGCAACTGAGACTAAAAATTATTAAAATATAGACTGGTGTCTAAAAGTTATGCATTTATTATGCATGTCAATATTTGATGAAATCTAAATCAAAATGGCAAGAAATGCAAGTAGTGTATTACAGTTGTATCATAAGAAAACTATGCAAATGTAAGAGAATATTCACATTTATTCTTGAAAACAAAAGTTTGAAAGAAAATGCACAAACAAATAATTTACTCTTTGGTGAAAAAAAAAGAATGAATAAATGTGAATTTGAAATTTAATAAAATGTAGGGTTGCTTCTGCAGGGTTCCCACTATTTTTTCAGAACAAAAATTAAGGACTTTTTAAGGACTTTCTAAGGACCTACTTGAAATATATGACATAACAGCATAAACCGTATTTCCTGAGTAACATATTTTAATGATTATGAACCAGACAAGGCATGTTCAATTAATGCCCTACAATATTTCAGAATTAAGTTTTTAAAAATGCCTAAAAATTAATATTAAATCTATTTGACAAAACCTAATTTTGAAAAAAAAAGTTTTTTGAGTGATTAAACTAAAAATAAATTATGAATAAAAACAATATTATAAACAGTACTTTCTGAGGGTTTAAAAATGACTTATATATATATATATATATATATATATATATATATATATGACATATATATACTAGCTGATTATACCTGGAATTGCCTGGGAAAGAAGAAAATTTTAAGACTTTTCTATTACATTCAATGCAAGGAAAATTAAACTTCCATAAGTAACTGAAATAGCTACCAACCCTCATCCTCCATGCTTCGTTTAATTAAAATCTGCATGACTGTTAGCTATTAGGAAAGGGCAGCTGACTTTATACTTTAAACCTTTTAAGTATACAAAAGATTATTTATTTGTCATATAAAAAAAATTGATAGGAATTCACATGAGACTGTGGATCTCATCGATGGAGAAATTTATCACATTCCAATTTAAAAATTAAGGAGTTTTTAAGGACCTTTGACAAAAATTAAGTAGTTTTAAGGTCCCTTAAAAATGAAAGCTAAAATTAGGAGTTCTTAAGGACTTTTAAGGATCATGGGAACCCTGTTCTGGTAGAAATGCACAAGTGTTGAGTGAGCTCTTTTCAGTCCTAGAACAAAAGGCCTGTAAGTTGACTACATAGCATATCCCTCTTATGATAAAAATGATGAAAAGTATGTGCTGGATGTTTTCATTTTCAAGTAAGTTGTAAACCAGGTGTAGATGGTTAAAAAAGTGTGCTATTGTCTATCGGTATAAATTCAGGATCAATATTACCTTGAAACACTTGAGCATAAGGTTAGGTGGTTTTGAGATGTGGGGGAGTAGTGGAGTGGACGGAGATCTAGCGCAGCTGAGAGAAGGTGGCAAACGAATACAGAGTGGAGTGGAGTCAGTTGCACTGTGATGTTTAAAAGCTATCTTTTCGCAGGTGTTGAGAAAAGAGAGGCGGAAGAGAAACTAAGTGAGCTTTCAAAACTGAACTGCAACAAGTCAAATTGAAGTGAAGTAGAGCTTTGTGGCACTGCCTTATAAGAATCGACTTAGCTCTGTATTCGGTGGCCACTCCTCAACTGAAAACCATTGTTTACAAGTCACATAGGCTGCCAACTACACTGAAGTCCTCTCCGCTCCGTAGCCGGTGGTAAGCAGTTCGTCTCTGTATCATTAAGTGATAACAGACTTCCGTCTTAACAAATGAAGGTCTGTATGGTCATCCAGCATAGTGCCTAAACTTTTTTTGACTTCCCTTTAAAGAAAATAATGCTTTTCTGTCTTGGCTGATGAATTCCACACTACTTGTCATCGGATATAGATTTACGTTAATCAAATCTCATGTAAGTAGTTCATCTCGAAACTCGATTTTTATCTTGGTCAGGAAAGCGAGCACAACTTTCTCTGGATCCTGCACATTAATTACATAACACTTCAGTCTTTTCCAAATAATTGATGCTCTTGGTTCTCCTGGTACTGGTTGTCAGGAACATTTCCCTGCTTCTAGACATTTGTTAGTGTCTTAAGATCTCATATTGAGACACGTTATGCAATTACAAAACACTTTTTTCAGATAGTTTCCTTCAATTTGGATTGATCGGACCATACTTGGTTTATTAGAAGTGTTTGGTTACCAGCTTTTGTATCTCGTTGCTATCGGACCTGCTCAACTTTCTAGACACCTGTTATAGTGTTCGAAGGATGATTTTTTATCAAAACCAATGACTCTACACAAATTTTTTTTCTTCAATTGGTCTATTTCTTTCAATTTAATGATAACATAGATTAAAGAATACTTTTCAGATACTATAGAATATATTTTGAAAAATTTATATATGAAGAATTTTAACTTGAATGTACAAAATTATATATATAGGAAGAGAGACTTTTTTTTATATATTTTAATATATATTAGAGGAGAGATAGAAATATACAGAGAAGAGAGAATTTTTATTCGTATTCTACTGGACAAACCAAATTTATGTAGTTTTAAGATGATTCAAAAGCATATTAATTGCAAATAAATATAATATTTAATAATTCTTGCACCAATGACTGTTTAAATTTGGCAACGTTCGAATTTCCTTGCGAAGCTAGTACAGCAAAAAAAAACTTTTCTCCAAGATTTTTCAGTTTTAAGTTTTATATAACTGGCAATATCAGTTTTTATTTTTGTTTACATGTGCCTATAGAGGAAACAAGGTTTACTGTTCATGTGTTACTGAGACATGTGCCTTTATTTCATTGTTTACTGATATATGCCAGAATGGATGATTTTGTTGGAAATATAGTAATGCCTGGTGATGTTGCTTACGATGTGAACAGATCAGGCAATAAGGAGAAAGTAATATTTGGACCTGGTTTAAGAAGAGACGGCGATAAGATTATAGTAATGAAATGCGGTATTTTGAAAAAGAACTCATCGAAAGCTTATTATGTAGATAATCACCAGAAAAGAGTATGAAATTAATCTAATTTTTTTTTACTATTTGAATTTAGTATTTAAAGTTTAATTCTGTGAAATTTTTTTCGGTATAAAATTTAAGCGTCAGTATTATTTCATTTAATAGCGTAAGAAAGTTAGTGTTCCCGTAACAACATTAAAAAAAAAAAAAAAAAAAAAAAAAAAAAAAAAAAAAATGTTTTACTTATTTTAATGTGATATTATTTAATTATTTGTGAAATGAAAGGAAGTAAAGTTACCCATAGAAGTGGATATTCCAGCTGTAAACAGTTTAAATTAGTTCACAATTCTTTGTATGTATACTCCGAGGTTTATGAGAATTGAGTGATAGAAATATTTTTTATTATTAAAGCTACGAAAAATACAGCTGTTTTTCAAAATTATACTTTTTAGAATACATTATTAAAGTAAAATTTGAAATTCAAATTTAATTTTTTTTTTATCAAATAGGAATTCTCTAGAATGAAGGGCTGTTTCCCAGTTCCGGGACGCCAAGCGTGGGAGAGATATCTCCAAATTCTAGAACCCTATTTTCTGGCAAACCTTGATCTTCTTTTCAGACTCTTCCACCCCCCCCTAAAAAAGGTGGGTGTATCAATCGGCTCCTTTATTTTAGGGTATTAGGGGGAAATGACACATGATTTTAATATCTGACCCGTATTGGTTCCTCTAAATAACAATACTCCAAGACTGCTGAATTTGGATTTTCTAGTGTCCATTTCAAGTCTTTGTCTATTTCGGCTGTGCTCAGGAGGTTTGTCCATTTTGCCTGAGCTCTTGTGGTTTTTTTTTATTTTTTAAATTTAATACTGGAGCTCACACCAATACAATTAAGGGCTTGTGGAGCTCAATTAAGAGATCCCTTAGCACAGTTCGCAAGTGTGAAAATCAATTTGATTTGTACCTTTATGAATTTATGTGGAGGAAAATGAAAGAAAATCCGCAAGATGTTTTTCAGGATTTTTTAAATCACATCAAACATGTATATCCACCAACAACTCAGGATACTTAAATTAGGTTAGCGCTATATTTTGTATTTTATGCTTAATTTTCGAAGAGTAATAAGTGACGTTATATTTCACATTTATATTTTTTTATTTACTGCTTTTTGAACTTTATTCAAAATTGTGTCTTAATTTAATACAAAATGAAGAAGAAATATTTTTAAACTATATTATTTTATAGTGTATTACATTGTTAAAAGTGATACGCTAAATAACAAAAGTAAATTTATTACGACATTCTACCGTTATTGTTAGGGAAGATCAAGGGGAGTTTTAACTCACTTAATTATCACAAAATTATTTCACTCCACTCAATTACTATCTACAGAATTTTAAGCTAAAAATTTATTATTTATTTAAAACATTTACTCCGTTCTTATATTTTCATTTTAAGCTAATAATTTCTAGAAGTAATTTGTACCATACTTTATAACTTTTTAATCTTTTGATAGTTTTAAAATAATTTCATTAAATAGCAACCGTATTTTATAAATATAACTAAATATTTTATAAGCATAATTGTCTATAATGAACTAATGCTTATATTTTGCTTAATTTGCACTTATTGCAAAAATTCTGCGGTGTTTAGTTTAATAAACAGTACAAAATCGCCTTTAAAAACTCAAATTTAAATTTGTATTCATCTTAACAAAATTTCAAAACCTATTTTTGTTCAAAATATGCTTTGAAATCGGGTATAAACTTAATACACAAATTGTAAATGTCACTTGGCGACAATTTGGTGATCACTTGTACAAGAATAGCGCCAAAAACATGGCGGCCCCTGGAACTTGGAATTTACTGAATGAAGCTATAGACATGATTTCCAAATTACTTATTTTTTTCAAATGATGGCTCAAATCAATGGCTGCTATTCAGCAGTAGAGTTCGAGGGTTTGAATCCTACTGTTGACATGAATTTTTGTAGCCATTCAGTATCAACTTTAAGCAGGGTTGGCTTAATTTGCCCAACCCGAAAAAACCCGGGTGGGTTTTTAAAAAAAAACCCACTTGAAAAAACCCAAGTGGGTTTTTTCAAAATTGGGTTTTTTCAAAATCATTATTTAAAATTCCACATATTTAACTAATAGTAGAAATATTGAGTTAAATCTATAATATATATTACATATTTCATCTTTGACAATGAGAGTAGAATTTTTTTTTTTTTTTTTTTTTTTTTTTTTTTAATTTGAGGAGGTCTAAACTGCTAGAAAAAAAACAAAAACTTAAAAAAAATTCCAGAGAAAAATAGTTACTTGTATAACAAATACAATGAAAAGATTATAGAAACAATTAAAAACCAAAACAACCAGTATTTCTGCCAAGATGATGAAAACTGACGTCTTTCAGCCAATATTAAAAAGAAATAATATGGCTAAAAAAGAATTACCCAGAGGGCTTGAGTATATTTACAAGAACATAAACAAATTAGAACTTTCTATATTGTATACAACTTATTCTAAATGTTATCCAGTCAGTGATATAAGTTTCTTTATCAGCTGTTATGATATAAGGGAAAAACTTGTTCATACAAACAATTGATCGATTAATTGTTATCTTGAAAAAAGGGTATTTTAATGATTTAGTGATATAAAAATAAATTAGTATGTAAATGTTAACTAAAAACATTAAACTTTTATGAAATTGTTTTTAATTTTTCCCTCTTATATAGATACAAGTGTAATAAATGTGATTATTAAATAAATACTGATCTCTGACAAATTAATTTATGCATAGGAAGTATCCCATGCTTAGGAGTAAAATGACAAGATATTCTTTATTGATTGTTGATAAAAGATTGACTATCCATTATATATATGTTTCTTTACTCACATTTAAAAATCAAGATGTAAAAAACATAATAGTAACTGAAAATCTCATTTAAATTTTAAGATATTTTATTTGTTAGAAAAATTTTAGAATATGTAAAAAATAATTTATTTTAAAATTTCAAAATTTCTTTTAATTAAAGCAAAAATTTCTTCTGCATAACTTAAAATTGATTTTTTAAATTTTTAACTTTAAAAAGTGACTAACATTTTAAATTTATTTTGATCAAGCAATTATATATCCTGTCCTCTTACATATAAATTATAGAGACAAAACCCTGATAAAACCCAAAAAACCCTGATAAAACCCAAAAAACCCTGATAAAACCCCCAAACCCCGAAAAAACCCTAAAAGAACCCACTGGGTTGGGTTTTTTCTGAAAAAACCCGGGTTTTTGCCAACCCTAACTTTAAGCAGTAGTGTATATTAGCCCTTGTGTAGCAAAAAATGTAAATCATAACATAACAAAGCAAACCAAGTTAGACATACTAGTTTGATAAAATAACTTCACTGCAGTTTAGGGTGTCGTTTGATTTTGATTTTTTATCTCTACTTATTCCTAATGTGCAAGTTTTCTCACATATTGGAACCTGAGGCTTTTCTTACTGCAATTGTATATAAAATTTTTTGTATAGAGTTTTAAGTATTTGAATACTCATAATTTATGTTTTTTTTTTCATTTTCATTGCTTTTATAAAGTGTTAACCATGTTTTCTTGTAAATTTCAGTATGATTTAGAAAATTAAAAAAAAATTTCTCCATGCGTTTAACAATTTTAAAAATTTGGTATAATCTGTGTATAATCTTTCTCTATACTGTGTTTTTCACTATTTTAATAATTATAGTTTATGTTTTTTATTGTATATGTATTCAGGCCCATAGCCAGAAATTATATTAGGTTGGGGAAAAAGAAATTCATTATTTTTACGGGAAATTAATGACTTTATTTAACATGTTTTGGATTTGGATCAAATATGCACCGTTTTGTTGTATAATTTGTTGCCATTTTAAACGTAGCTTTCTAATGCCTCTCTCATAGAAGTCTTGGTTCTTATTGGTGAAAACTCTAGTAATCTATTTTCTCTATCTTCTCTTGATCCCAATTTCTTATCAATCGGGAAGTTTTGCAATGCAAGAAAAAGGTGGTAATCGATTGGTCGCAGATCCGGACTATATGGTGGATACATTAAAACTTCCCAACCTGAGTTTCTGGCCCCAACCTGAGTTTCTGGCGAGTTACTACAGACGTGTGTGGTCTGGCATTGTCCTGATCAGGGTTGGCAAAAACCCGGGTTTTTTCAGAAAAAACCCAACCCAGTGGGTTTTTTCAGGGTTTTGGGGGTTTTTTCGGGTTTTATCAGGGTTTTTTGGGTTTTTTTCGGGTTTTATCAGGGTTTTGTCTCTAATTTATATGTAAGAGGACAGGATATATAATTGCTTGATCAAAATAAATTTTAAATGTTAGTCACTTTTTAAAGTTAAAAATTTAAAAAATCAATTATAAGTTATGCAGAAGAAACTTTTGCTTTAATTGAAAGAAATTTTGAAATTTTAAAATAAATTATTTTTTACATATTCTAAAATTTTTCTAACAAATAAAATATCTTAAAATTTAAATGAGATTTCCAGTTACTATTATGTTTTTTACATCTTGATTTTTAAATGTGAGTAAAGAATATATAATGGATAGTCAATCTTTTATCAACAATCAATAAAGAATATCTTGTCATTTTACCCCTAAGCATGGGATACTCCTATGCATAAATTAATTTGTCATAGATCAGTATTTATTATATTACATTCATTACACTTGTATCTATAAGAGACTATATAGACTATAAGAGGGAAAAATTAAAAACAAATTCATAAAAGTTTAATGTTTTTATTTAGAATTTTACATACTAATTTAATTTTATATCACTAAATCATATTAAAATACCTTTGTTTCAAGATAACAGTTAATCGGTCAATTGTTTGTATGAACAAGTTTTTCCCTTATATCATAACAGCTGATAAAGAAACTTATATCACTGACTGGATAACATTTAGAATAAGTTGTATACAATATAGAAAGTTCTAATTTGTTTATGTTCTTCTAAATATACTCAAGCCCTCTGGGTAATTCTTTTTTAGCCATATTATTTCTTTTTAATATTGGCTGAAAGACGTCAGTTTTCATCATCTTGGCAGAAATACTGGTTGTTTTGGTTTTTAATTGTTTCTATAATCTTTTCATTGTATTTGTTATACAAATAACTATTTTTCTCTGAAATTTTTTTAAGTTTTTTTAAGTTTTTTTTTTTTTTTTTTTTTTTTTCAGTTTAGACCTCCTCAAATTAAAAAAAAAAAAAAAAAAATTCTACTCTCATTGTCAAAGATGAAATATGTAATATATATTATAGATTTAACTCAATATTTCTACTATTAGTTAAATATGTGGAATTTTAAATAATGATTTTGAAAAAACCCAATTTTGAAAAAACCCACTTGGGTTTTTTCAAGTGGGTTTTTTTGAAAAAACCCACCCGTGTTTTTTCGGGTTGGGCAAATTAAGCCAACCCTGGTCCTGATGGAACACAACACCCCTTCTGTTGGCCCATTCTGGCTGTTTCTGGTCAATCGTTAGTGTCAAACGACCCAGTTGTTGACAGTAGAAGAAATCTGAATTTAATGTTTGACCATACCAAATCAACTCTTAATAAATGATTCCCTTCCAGTCTCATCAAATACACAGTAGAATTTTCCTAGACGTTAGTCCTGGATTGGCCACCGTTTGAGCTGCTTCACTGCGCTTTGACCACGATCATTTTCGCACAATATTGTCGTATTTGACCCATTTCTCATCCCCAGTCACCACCCGTTTAAGAAATGGTCGATTTCATTGCGTTTGATCAAAGCTTTCCAGACGGAAATCCGACCCATCATGTTGTTTGGTGTTAATTGGTGTTGCACCCAAACATCAAGCTTCTTTTTGAATCCAACTTTGCTCAAATGGTTTAAAACTGTTTTATGGGCGATCTTTAGCTCCTGGGCAATTCTACGACTACTAACACGCCGGTCAACTTCGATTATTTCTGTGATTTTATCGACATTTTCGACGACGGGTTTGCCTGTGCGAGGTGCATCTTCAACATAAAAAATGACTGAACAAAATCGATGAAACCAAAATTGCACATAATTAGCTGTTACTGTATCAGTACCCTAAACACCATTCATAATTTTAGCCGCCTGGTTTCCCTTTTCGCTTTTATTAAAGAAAAACTGTAAAATGTAACTAAATTTCTCCTTGATGACTTCCATTTTTAACACCCTGTAAGTCACAACTGAATGGACCAAACAAAAAACAGTAAAAATTTTTTTAGTGTGAAATGTCACCTTGACAACGAACATAAATTTGAAATTGTTCTATATATTTGATCTTTCATATCTTTGATCTATACCTTACGAGATATCGATCACTACAGCCATCTACCGAAAAAATAATGGATTTCTTTTTCCCAACCTAATATTCAGAGGGAGTCCAAGGGGAAATATATTGTTTTTTGTGAATGATACTTCAGTAAAACTACAGGTTCTCTTTTGTATGCTACCCCTAATGAGTGTCATAATACAATATGGTTTATAATATCAAAATGATTAAAAAATGATATAATGAACAAATTTAAAACCTAGAATAAGTAATTTTAATAATGCGGTGGTGATTGCTTGCAGTGGACCATAGTGTGGTGGGGCCTTTAGAGCTGCCATACCCCACCACCAAAGTCAGAACAAACACACCAACCCACTCATTTCTCCATATAATCGGCAAATTTGGCGACAAAAAAACACGGCGTATATAAAGCATCTGTACCGAAAGTTTTTATCGCTGTTCATTAAAATTTTTTAACACTATATCTTTACTTTTGATTCTTATTATTTAATTCTTTTTTATATATGTCGTGAATTTCAAGTTTTTTAAGTGGACTTATTACTAGAAAACAGTATTTGTTCCATGATATGTTTAACCTTTTTAATATTTTATTCCAGTATGTTCCTCTGCGTGGTGAAAGCGTCATAGGGACTGTTGTTAAGAAAGGTGCAGATGAAATTCTTCTTGATATTGGAAGTAGTGAACCTGCTGTTGTTGACCTTTTAAGTTTTGAAGGGGCTACCAAAAGAAATAAACCTAATATCAAGGTGGTATTTTTTAATTTTAATTTATTACCTGATACGTTTAAGTAATTATTCAATATTTTGAGAAACATAAAAAGAAAGAAATTGTGAAACATTGAAAAATTATTTAAAAAACATAATTTTTTTTTAAATTTTGAGGGGGGAAACCCCCCTAACCCCCCCCATATTGTTACAACAAATATTAAAAAAACATACAAACATTTTAAGAAACATTAAACAAAAAAGAAATTAATTACTAAATATATTCAATTTTTTTATTTTTGAGGGGGGGACCCACCATAAAGTAACAACAATTATAAAAAAAAATACACACATTCTGAAACACACACAAAATTATGAAACAATGAAAAATTATGAAACAATTCCCTCCTTTCTAATGCGTAATGCACAAAATACCGAAAAAGATTTAAAAAAAAAATGGTACAACCAGACCAGCACGTACAGTAATGCGAAAGAGCTCTCTAGAGGAGAAATAATTCCGAAAAGACGCCAGTTGGTCACACGTTATTTTAAAAAACATTGGAAAAAAAAAGAAATTAATTGAAACAAAATAAGAGAAAAAATGAAGAGAAATTAATTAATTTGCATTACTGACCAGCACATACAGTAATGAGAAAGAACACTCTAGAGGAAAAATAATTCCATCCCAGAGAAAACCATAGAAAAGGCATCAGTTGGTTATGTGCACCAATGGGAATTAAAGAACGAACCAGGTTGCCACTACAAAGGTACAATGTCAGGGAAGTAAAAGATAAACAGTCGTCGCCTGGTAAAACTCCCGAACAAGTCGCGAAATTTGGCAACAAAAGCCAGAGCGTAGATATCAAATCTGTACTGTGTGTATAATAGTGTGTTAACTTTTTAATTTATGAAAGAACCTTCTGCTTAGATCAGGGGTGCCCAACCCAAATCGATTGGTGGGCCAAAATAGAATTTACTGAATTAAAGTGGGTCAAACATATAAAAATAAAATAACAAATTATTCAAAATATTCTATTATCGGACAGTATTCAAAATATGCATTTTTACAGTGCCAGCTGCGACTGTACATAAAAGTTGTGTTATACATATATCATAACTACAACGACAATAACATTAACTATACTGTATTTAGCAATCATGAAGGTTAAAATATTTTATTATATTTATACTATAAATATATATTGCAGTTTACTCACAAGTATTGACACATGCATTATTTTAAAATTAATGTGAGATTTGTTTTTGTATTTTAAATATTTTGTTAATATCAACGTATAATGTAGTCGACGCGCATCGTAGCTGATTGGTCATGAATTTATCAAGCAATCTGCTGCGACACTTTGTTTTTACCAGGACTAATTTGGAAAAAAAATCAGTGATAAGTAGTTCCAAATACTGATATAATGCACATTGCCAATTGTCTTAAATTTGGAAATTTATCTAGGACGATATATTATTGATAATACTCAATCTTATTCCCTTTGTAGAGGCATATTTGGATTGCAATTCTATTAGCTCCATTTATAAATTTGGAGGTGCTGATTCAACCTCTACATTAAATAGAGCTAAGAATATTTGAAAGATTTCCTCAAACTTTTGCATGTATGAGAATCTAGTTTTGAATTCTTTAAATAATTTTGTGAATTTCAGTAGAATGAAGAAGTTTTTATGGTCACTTTTACAATCATTTAATAATGGGAAATGAATCAAATTATTTGACCGCAATTGATTTTCATAAAGCTGAAGTATTGTTACAAGCACTAAAATTCTATGTTTGAACTGTATATAGTCAAAATGACTAAAACTACATAGACAATTGAAAACTTCAATTGGGCCAGAAAGAGTTTTTAAATGGGCCGCAGGTTGGACATGCCTGGCTTAGATGAAAATTATGTTATATTTATTTTTACATTATACTCAATTTGAAGTAAGTGCTAATTCTGAATTTAATGCTATGAAACCACAAGATTTGTAAATTTTTAATAAAAGTGTAATTTTCAAATTTAGTTTCTATTTCTGTTACAATAGGTGTATCTTCATATTGTTGAGGATTCTATATTTTTGAAATACAGTTTCAATCTGACTACAGTACTGATCTTTAGTTGTGTTTTGGTTTCAGATTAAAATATACTTCTTTTAATTATTGTCTATGTAAATGCATTATTTCAAATTCGGCTAGTCTTATATTTACTAGATGTAAAATTTAATTTTTTCATCTGAGCTAAATATTTTGTTAAAGTAATGTAGTTTTTAGTTAAGAACTGTATTGTTTTTAATCATGCATTTTAAACATTTTATTTCAAAGTTTTCTAACTGAGATGATTTTGTTTTCTAACTGAATGACTTTTTCATCAGTTTTCGTTATTTAATAAATTGAGAGCTAGGTCATCTTTTTTATATTACTTTTTATCATCTTAGATTGGGGATATTATATATGGAAAAATTATAGTAGCATGTAAAGATACAGAACCTGAACTTGTTTGTGTAAACAGTTATGGAAAAAGTGAAGGATTTGGAGTTCTTCCAGAAGGTGGTTTTGTGTTTCCTGTATCCTTGGATTACTGTAGGAGGTAGGTTTCCTACTTGTATATGTATGTAGTAAATAATTTTAGTAAACTTGAAATCAAATAATATTGAAATATATACTTAAGAGCCAAAACATTATGACCACCTGTAAATAACGAGTTGGCCCACCTTTGGCACGTATCACAGCTTCAACCCACCTTGACATGGGTGACTTAAATCCTTGGTAGATGGACGGAGACTGATTGTACCAGATGTTTAAGCAATGGCTACGCAAATTCCAGATATTGCTAATTGGTGGTCTTTGAACTCTGAGCTGCCGTCCCATGACATCCCAAATGTGTTCTATTGGATTGAGATCTGGTGAGTTAGGCGGCCAGGACATTAACTGGAATTCAGCATCATGTTCCTGGAACTACTCCCAACACAATTTTAGCCTTGTGACAAGGGGCATTGTCCTGTTGGAACATTCCATTTCCAGCTGGAAAAACACAGGCCATGTAAGGGTGCAACTGGTCCGCAATGATGTCTAGATACCCTGTAGCATTCATGGTCTACTCTACCACAACCACGAGTCCCTGAGACGCCCAAGAGAACATCCCAGAAAGCATAATACACCTCCACCACTGACCTGTGTATGAACAACTGTTCTCCTGGAAGACGGCGTATTCTGACACGGTCATTGTCGTGATGAATGTCAAACCGTGATTCATCTGACCAGGCAACTCTCTCCCACTGATCCATGGACCAGTCTCGATGTTCGAGGGTCCAGCGTAGACGCAGTTGACATTGACGCTTGGCCAGCAAAGGCACACGAAAGGGATGTTTACTGCATAGCCCCATATCCAACAGTGTCCACTGAACAGTGTGCTCCGATACTATTCTACTTGGCCCTGCATTGTATTGGGTTGTCAGCTGAGCCACTGTCTGGCTCCGGTTTTGCTTCACCATGCAAGACAGTCTCCAACAACCTTTTTCTTTGATAGCGTGTGGACGTCCAACACCATGTCGTCTACTGCTGGTTTCACCATCATTCATCCACTTTGCATAAGTACTAACAACTGTAGATCGCGAACAACCCACGAGTCGTGCAGTTTCGGAAATACTTGTTCCGAGCCTTCGATCCATTACAATCTGCCCTCTATCAAAATCGCTTAGATCCGCAGCCTTTCCCATAACACACAGAAGTAAGTGAAAGAATGATTCTTCAGACTCTCCAGCAGCAGTTAAATACCACTTCCACCTGATCACGTGCCTTCCACGTCATCCAGGAGAGTTCATTGCAAAATGTAAGGGTGGTCATAATGTTTTGGCTCTTCTGTGTATATATAGAAAAGATAAAATATGTATAGAATGAAATATGTATAATAAAGAGGAAATATGTATAGTAAAGTGTAATATGCATAAATAGCATTTGTTATTGAGCAAAAATAGGAAATTTTTACTACCAGCCTCTGGCAGTAATGTCAAATTCATTCGTGTTTTAGTAGTAATAACAATATTATATTATAATGTTACAAAAAAAAAAAACTAATATAATATGAAATTGTAAAGATTATTTTCATATTTTCTGTTTGGTAGAAAGGTTTATCTATGGTTGTTTAATATTATCCATACTTTACTCCCAATATATTAATTTGTGTGAAATTCATTATACAAAATATAACCTATATTCAGACAGCTGAGAAATCTTGTTGCCTTTTCTATACATACAAATACTAATATATTTTAGCTTTTTATGCACACACTAGAATTTCAAATGTCCTCTGGTTCCCTGCCCAATAGCCTAAAGTCTGCAAGTTTTCCTTTCCTTCCCCAGTCTTTTTTTCACCTGACAATCTAAGTAAACAAGTTCAAAATCAACAGTACAAATGAAATATTTCACATTATTCAGCAACAAGCAGAGTTGTAACAAGAACGTGGCAAAGGTGGCATTTGCCACGGGCACATCAGTCTTAGGGGCGCTGCACCGTAAGGAAAATGGGGTTCGAAAGAAAAAGATTCACCCCAAATAAAAATAAATAAAAATTGAAAATACCTTTTATTATTATAAAATCCAATGTGTTTAAAAATTATTTTTATGAAATTTCTTATTTTTCAAAATGCTTCTAGAGTAAACTTACTACAGATTCATACAAAATGTTTACCAAATGCTCTTAATAGATCTTAATATAATTCTGAGTATTTGTTTTAAATTTTGAATTTATTAAAGTTATTAAACTAAATTTAAATTTAAAAATTTGTCAATTTTTAATGAAAATTTAACGTTAAAAAAATAATAATCCCCTCAAATAAACTATTTAGTTTATCAGCAAAATAATACCCCCAAAGTGTTAAAAATATTTAAGTATTAATAAGGAAAAATAAAAAAAAAATTAATATGCTATGAGCATTTTAAGAATTAACAAAATATTGTAAGAGTTAATTCTGAATATGCATATATATATATATATATATATATATATATATATATATATTTATGTATTATCTCACTATATTTAGTGGCAGACCAGTTTTTTGCCACAGGCGCTAAAGAACCTAGTTACACCCTGGCAACAAGTAGTGTTTCTCAACATGTTGTAAACACCTGCAAATATCAGATGTTTATGCTGAGTCCTTTGTTTATTGCTATCAGCATTACCTGCAGCTATTAGCAGCAGGGTTGCAAAAAAAATCCACCTACCCAGAAAAACCCAAGCAGGTTTTTCTGGGTAAAACCCAGTCTAAAAACCCAATAAAACCCATTCATGAGTGGGTTTTTTATTGGGTTTTTTAAAAATTGATTAATATTTATATTTATTTTCAGAAACCGTTTTTTTTTTTTTTTTTTTTTTTTTTTTTTTTTTTTTTTTTTTTTTTTTTATCCCTTTTTCATATTTAAAAAATTATTCTGTGGAAATATATATACAGTCTATCAAAACCCAGAAAAATATTTGCAAATCTATGGTAAATCCAACATAACAATTAGGAAAAAAAAATTTGTCTGTGAAATCCATATAGAAAAAAGCAAAGGTTTCGTATGTAAAATACTAACTTCAATGCTTTTTGTATTCCTAATTTGTTTATAAGTTTCGACCAAACCAATCCACATGTATAGAACACTCGCTCCAGTGATGCACAACTAGCTGGGCACTTGTTTAGGACTACCATAAAGTGGCAAAAATCTATCATATCTCCATCCCTAACACGCATTTCAATTAGTTTCCACCACTGTGCTGCACTAAATTTTTTAATTACATCAGCATTAAACATACTTTGAGGAAATATTTTGGGGTCTTTTAACTTATAATTCATGAGGGGAATTAACCATTTATTTTTTTAAGGGTTGAAAGAATAGAGATAAAAAATAATCCTTTGTTAAAATAACATTCAAATATGTGGTATATGTCAATATATAACATTTTGTGTTGTGATGTCAGAGTAAACTTTTTTATAGCCTTTACACTGATTTATTTGTATTAATTAAATTATAATTTCTTGAATATTAAGTTAATTAATAAAAATTAATCAGTTTTAGCAATTTAATCTTTTCTAAAATATGGTACTTCCCCTGACCTCTCCTCTTAAAAACAGACCCCAATAAAACCCACCCGGGTTGGGTTTTTTGCAACTCTGTTTAGCAGAGGTATTGGGGACAAAGTGCCATAAAACTAGAAGATTATGATGAGGCTACTTGGCATCCAGGATTGATCTCAAATGGTTGACATGGTTAACTCACTGACTTGCTACTGGGCACACCTATTCTTAAAGCAGATGGTGGGGATCTAACACCATTGCACACTCTTTCAAAGTTGTCTTTTTTGGTTCTCCTTCAGGATGGTAGGGCAACTGGATTGCCAGGGCCTAGTCCTCTAATCCAGTGATTCTCAAGGTCAAGGTAATTGGTTTTTACGGAGTACCTAGCAGTGAAAAGTACACTACTTCAACCTCCGAACGAATAATGATCATAAACATAATTTATTGAATCAAGAAAAACAAGTTGCCAAACAAGAATTTAGTACGCTTACAGCGGCTTCCGAAAAAACGAAAGTAAAAATGCTGTAAGGTGAGGAAATCGTTCACATATCAAAGCATATGTGAAAAACAATGCGTTGAATGGTTAAAAGTAATCATTCTGTACCTTGACTTTCAATAACACATCAGAAAGCAAGCAAAATTACACACAGCTAATGTGAATTAAATAAAATTGGGAAACGTAATTCAGTATTGCCATCTATTGAGCACTGAGGGAATTACAAAATACATGAAAAGGTTGAACAGTTAAAAATTAAAGCACAGTGAATAATTAAATGACTCCAGTTACAATTTAATAACATATAATAACAAAAAGATATTTTTATTTGTTTTTATAAAATTTTAGTGGGTATTTTAGTATGAAATTCCAGTGGTTCTCCAAAACATCTCTTCCTTTTATATTTACCATCTATTTATTGCCTGTTTCATGACACACCTCTTTTCCACTTTACTTCCGTTAAAACTAAATATAGAAATGCTAAGCGAGCTCTTTACCCTTTAATTTCTCGTCATAGCAAAATGGATACTAAAATTAAGCTGCTCATTTACACTTCCTTTCTATGTCCAATTTTTACATATGCAGCTCCAGTGTGGTCGTATGAAGCAGATTCTAATATTAAAATTCTAACTACTATTCAAAATTTAATTCTTGAAGAAATAATTAACGCTCCCTGGTACTTTAGAAATACTAAAATTCACGAAGAATTAAAAATTCTTCCTATTCCAAATTTTATCTACAATCTTTCTGTTAAATTTCATAAAAACTTAAGCAATGATTTAATCAATAATCTTGTCAATTACGACCCCACTGATGCTAGCAATAGAAGAAGGCCTTTGGCCATTCTTGGCAAAGTTCCTTGATGTTTTTGTGTTGTCTTTATAAAAAATAAAAAAAAATCTCCAAAAAAATTTATTAAAAATCTACAAAATGTAAGAAAAAAGTTTTAAAATATCTTAAAAATGGCCATACATCATAATTCGTACCTTTCCCGATATTTCTATATCGTTCCGACTCGGCTTTCCGCTCTCTCTGAGAGGGAGGAGCATATTATGCATTTTTCTCCTACTGAAAGTAACTATGATATCATCACTATCAAGTCTTCTCAGACCGTGATGGCGTGGTGCATCCAGTAGGGTGCCTGCCCAGCTATAACTCGCGATTTCAATATCAATAAAATGTTTTCTTCGTGCTTTTTGTAGGGATGTCCCTGGCCGCAAAAATATGTGTTAACTTTCTATCCCTAAACTTTCTACTCTCTAGTTTTGTGTCTTGAACTCACGGATCCATCTCCCTATCCCCTCTTTTTAGTTGTTTTATTTTCTGCTCGTTGTCATTTTATGCTTACTGTTAGAAATCTCTGGATTAGAGGGCTCGGCCCAGGCAATCCAGTTGAACTACCATCCTGAAGATACCTCTTTTCATGTGACCAATAGGACCTCTTGAATTACTTATTGGTTGAGTGAGACTCTTTGACTTCTGATTTGATTAAGGTATTCTTTAAGTACCATCTTCAGTACCTCCTACATTTCTAGCCCTTCTAGGTTAATCTTATCAGTAGGCTACTTGGCATCCAGGGACTGATCTCAAATAGTTAACTCACTTGCTATTAGGCACCTATTCTTAAAGCAGATGGTGGGGGTCTAACTCATTGCACACTCTTTCAAGTTGTCTTTTTTGGTTCTCCAAAACCTCTCTTTTATATTTATCATCTATTTATTTCCTGTTCCATGACACACCTCTTTTCATTTGACCAATAGGACCTCTTGAATTCCTTATCGCTTGAGTGAGACCCTTTGACTTCTGATTTGATTAAGGTCCTTTAAGTACCACCTTCATCACCTCCTACATTTTTAGCCCCTCTAGGTTAATCTTATCAGTAAGTCAGTGCTAACTTGGCTCTTGGCTACCCATAAATAATTCTTCAAAGACTCTTTCTTCCTCAACTTCAAACTTGGCAACATTCTTCTTATCAGTCTAGAATCACATCTCAAACTGTAATTGCCTCAATAAATCAAGTCCTTCGAAGATTTTTACAATATAATAAGGTCACAGTTAGATCTCAAAATTTTCACTTTAATAATTTAGTTAAAATTTTAATTGTTTTTTAAGAGATCTAAATCACCTCATTAAGCGAGTCAGAATGAAATAAACTCAAATAAATTCATCTTTGTATATGATATTGATTTCTGCAATGTGAATATATTTAATTATAATTTTAAGTTGTATTTATTACATAAATATATTTCCTCTAAAAGGTTACTCTTACCGAATTCACCTATTTTGAAAAGACTGGGAGACATGATGCCATTTGAACTAGCTGTTGGTCTGAATGGGAAGATCTGGTTAAAGTCAACAACAACTGCAAGGACAATGGTTTTAGTGCAAGCTTTAACTGTGTTGGAATATGCTTCCCCTAAAGAAATTGAAATGATGTGTGAAGGAATGACAACAATGAGAATAAGCTGATGTATCATTTTGTATATATTTATTCTTATTAATTAAAGTATTTTTTAGTTGAAAGTAAATTTTGTTCGATTATTTCCAGTGTGTTGACTGTTGATAATATATCTTAAGGTATCCGTCTACATTAAAAATGTCATCGTTTGCCAAAAATCATAATTTTTTTTATTTCTCTATTGTAAAATTTCAACTTTTAGGCTTCCAAATCATTTTTTGTTTTGTCTCTACAGCATTTTAAAGAAAAGTTACAGCTGTTTAAACATTAGTAACAGCTGTCAAAACAAAACGGAAATAGCGACTTTGGTACCAGAAGCTGTAAATTTAAAGCCTTATAAAGAGCATTTTTTGGACAAAACTTTTTAAATTTTCATGAAGATTAGTTTAAACATTTTTCTAGTATTTTTAATAATTATCAACTTGGCAATTAGAAAGTTTTGAAGCAAGAAAGTGTGGGGAATTTAAATTTTTTAATAGTTAAAGGTGTTTTCATAAACTTCAAATAAGTTTTTCTCAGAATGGAATTTTTAATAAATGTTGAAACTTGAAATGTGATTTCTCAAAAAGTTCTTAAAATATTTTGTTGAAAATTATTATGAATGCTTTTGATAGTATTTACTAGTGAATGACCTAAAAGCTTTAAATTTGGATAATTTTTATTGATGTTACACTCATAGTTAGATATAAAGGTAATGAAAATTCATTGAAAATTCAATGTGTATGATTTTGAAGGACCAAAATTTTTTACCAAATATAAATTAAGCAAAGATTTTAGGCGATTCACTAGTCCAGTGTATAAGAAATAAGTTGCATCAAACAATATTGAAATAATTTAATTTATTAAAAAATTAGACCTTTTGAAAAAACCTGATTTTTTTTACTAAATTTTCTTTATTTATTAGAAATTTTATAAAAACTTCTCCAGGAATAAATTTTTTAAGTGCAAATCTTTATGATAATATAAAAAATAAATCTAAAAATGTAAAAACATGAACTAGTTTCTAGTTTTTAAAGAAAAAAGTTCTCCGAATGTAGGCGGATAGCTTAAATGAACTTTTGTCTATACCTTAACCCAGGGGTCGGCAAACTTAATAGCCAAATATGAACATTACCATAGTTTGAAAAAAAATTGGGAGCCAAATCTGCTTGTTTAGTAAACTTTTATTACTCTAAATAAGTAATACACTAAATAAAACTAAATTTCATACTTAAATATTTATTAATGCGAACAATGTACTTGCATCTCTTTGGAAAGTTTGAGTAAGTCAGGTTTGTATGTTGTTGTTTTTAATTTTAGCCATGATTCCAAGTTCTCATCAATAAAACGGCTTCTCAGTTTACTCTTGATAATGTTCATGCTTGAAAAAGATTGTTCGCATACATATGTAGCAGACATGCCAACTACTCCGGAGAATTGAAAAAAAATGACTTAATTCTGGAAACTCCTCAGATTGCTCCGGAAAAGAATAAAACTTTTAAATATCTAAAAGATTACAATTCAGCAATCAGTTTTGCAAAAAATAATGCTGAATATTACTCTTTCCACACAGTAATGCTGCAAGCTAAACTGTTTTCAGTACTGTGCTGAAAAACCAAACTGAATTTAGGTCAAATCTGAGTAGACAACCTCATAGTTAGATATAAAGGTAATGAAAATTTGTTAAAAATTCAATGTGTATGATTTTGAAGGACCAAAATTTTTTACCAAATGTAAATTAAGCAAAGATTTTAGGTGATTCACTAGTCCAGTGTATAAGAAATGTGTTGCATCAAAAATATTGAAATAATTTAATTTAATAAAAAATTAGACCTTTTGAAAAAACCTGATTTTTTTACTAAATTTTCTTTATTTATTAGAAATTTTATAAAAACTTCTCCAGGAATAAATTTTTTAAGTGCAATTCTCTATGATAATATAAAAAATAAATCTAAAAATGTAAAAACATGAACTAGTTTCTACATTTAAAGAAAAAAGTTCTAGACGGATACCTTAAATGAACTTTTGTCTATACCTTAACCCAGGGGTCGGCAAACTTAATAGCCAAATATGAACATTACCATAGTTTAAAAAAAAATTGGGAGCCAAATCTGCTTGTTTAGTAAACTTTTATTATACTAAATAAAACTAAATTTCATACTTAATAAATATTTATTAATGTGAACAATGTACTTGCATCTCCTTGGAAAGTTTGAGTAGTCAGGTTTGTATGTTGTTGTTTTTAATTTTAGGCATGATTCCAAGTTCTCATCAATAAGACGACTTCTCAGTTTACTCTTGATAATGTTCATGCTTGAAAAAGATTGTTCGCATACATATGTAGCAGAAATGCCAACTACTCCTGAGTTG
Organism: Pardosa pseudoannulata; assembly: GCA_032207245.1. Taxonomy (NCBI): domain Eukaryota; kingdom Metazoa; phylum Arthropoda; class Arachnida; order Araneae; family Lycosidae; genus Pardosa; species Pardosa pseudoannulata. The sequence continues at coordinate 35,068,053 of CM063497.1, forward strand.
CTCCGGAGAATTGAAAAAAATGACTTAACTCTGGAAACTGCTCAGATTGCTCTGGAAAAGAACAAAACTTTTGAAAATATCTAAAAGATTACAATTCAGCAATCAAAGTTTTTGCAAAAAAAAAATGCTGAATATTACTCTTTCCACACACAGTCATGCTGCATGTTAAACTGTTTTCAGTATTGTGCTGAAAAACCAAACTGAATTTAGGTCAAATCTGAGTAGACAAACTCTAGAATCTCTGGGCCGAACGATGGCCGATTGGCTAGGGTGCTGGCCTTCGGTACCAGAGTTCATGGTTTCGAATCCCACATTGGCATGGATGTTCATAGCCATTCAGAATCGTCTTTAAGCTGTAGGTCCCGGTATCATTTAGCCCTCGTGTTGCAAAAAGTAGACCATAGCACTCCAAACCAAAACTAGAATCTGGTGATAGAGAAATGGAAATATTTAATCAGGGTAAATATTGCTACAAGAAAAACCAGGGTTCCCATGGCCCTTAAAAATCCTTAAGAACTCCTTAATTTTAGCTTTCATTTTCAAGGGCCCTTAAAACTACTTAATTTTTGTCAAAAGTCCTTAAAAACTCTTTAATTTTTAAATTGGAACACGATCAATTTGTCTGTTGACAAGATCCGCCATGTGATTTCCTATCATTTTTCTTGTGACAGTATTTCTTAGTTACTTATTTGACAAATAAATAATTTTTCATATATTTGAAAGGTTTAAAGTGTAAAGTCTGCTGCCCTTTACTAATAGCTAACAGTCATGCAGATTTTAATTAAACAAAGCATGGAGGATGGGGGGTTTGTAGATATTTCATTACTTACGGAAGTTTAATATTCCTTGCATTCAATGTAATAGAAAAGTCTAAAAACCTTCTTCTTTCCCAGGCAACGTCGGGTATAATCAGCTAGTATACACATGCATATATATATATATATATATATATAAATGACTGATATAAATATACATATATTATATATCACAGTCATTTTTTAAACCCTCAGAGCCGAACGATGGCCGAGTGGTAGAGTGCTGCTCTTCAGAACCGGAGTTCGTCGGGTTCGAATCCCGCTACTGGCATGGATGTTTGTAGCCGTTTGGAATCGGCTTTAAACTGTAGGTCCCGGTCTCATTAGCCCTCGCGTACAAAACAGTGGACCGTAGCGCTCCAAACTAAACCCTCAGAAAGTACTGTTTAATAATATTGCTTTTATTCACAATTTATTTTTTAGTTTGATCACTCAAAAAACTTTAGATGTACCATTTTTCTAATTTAGTTTTTGTCAAATGGATTTATCTTATATTGGTTTTTAGGCATTTTTAAAAACTTAATTGTGAAATATTTTAGGGCATTTATATTGAACATGCCTTGCCTGGTTCAAAGTCATTAAAATATGTTCCTTGGGAAATAGGGTTTATCTCGTTCTGCCTTGCATTTCAAATAGGTCCTTATGAAAAGTTACTTTGGTCCTTAGAGAGTCCTTAATTTTGCTCCTGGAAAAAAGAGCAGGAACCCTGAACACTGTTTTGAAAAATAAGCTGTTGAAGCTAAAAAAGCTACTCATACATTTTTAAATGCATAAATTTTAATTTACCTTTTACAATTTACTACTGTGTAAATATTTGAAGTTTAATTATAATTTAAAAACCAATGAAATCGGTACTTATGTATAATCTATAATTAGCATGTTAAAATTTCAAACCACACTGTTACTCCTGACACAAGTACTTGAAAGAAGGCATGTCTGATGTAGAACCGAAAAGGGAAAGAACAGCACACGCGAGCTTTTTCAGCTGATTGTAAGAGTTTTTGAATACTATTTCCAAGCATTGAAAATGATCATATCTTCCTTCTCCAGGTCATTCCAAGCAGACCACATTGTGTTTACAAATTAAGATCACATTTTACAACAATATAAACTTTTTAATTACCTATCTATCTTTTAACTTAAACAAAAAATTATACATGCTCTCGATTTAATAGAAAAATTTTGATTTATCAAAATAAGATATAATTTTTTTCTTACCAAGTTTTTTTAAATGAAAATATTATTGCTCTTTCGGTGGATATTTGTGCCTGAGCCGCACTTAAGGAGCTAAAGAGCCACATGTGGCTCTTGGGCCGCACTTTGCCGACCACTGCCTTAACCCATTAATCCTTTGCAACCTTTTTAGATATCATTAAAATTTAGCTTGTGGAATTTTATGTTTTTTTTAGAACGAGTTTTCCTTTTGAGAGCAAGGTAGAGGGCAATCTTATAAACAATCTGAAAAATTTTACAAGTAGATTTTTGTTATTTATAAACTTTTCATTCAGATCGACACTTTTATTTTTTGAACAGCACTCATAAATTTATATTTTCGGAAGGTACATAGACTAAAATTTATGATAAATTGTTTTATATCTATTTATAAAACTTATTTTTACATGCAATACCAAATAAATCTTTTTTCACAAAGTCTTTGTATCACTTTGTAAAAAATGATTGTATTTCATGAAATTTGTTACTGCAAATGTCCTTATTCATTTGCATTATGCATTTTACATGTCATGTATTTCCCATCACATAATTAGACAAATTACATTAAAACACTCCTAAAGGTCCATAAAATTATATATGTTTTACATATAATTATTTTCTCAATCTAATATGTTTTATCTTTTACAGAAAAATATTGTATAATGAATTTGTTTCGAAAAGTAAGGCTTATAATACTGTCTGTATATAATAATTAAAAAAAATATCACTCCAAACCAAACCAAACCTAATCAAAAAACACACATATCAAATTAAAATTATATTTTACTTTTAATATATATATATAGTTCTAAAACAACTAATATTAAATTTAGTATATTTATGTTACATATTATATAAAAAAAAATTTTAAATATATATTTTAAAAATTTGAACATTTGGTTTTGAATTTTTTTCTTTTTGTTCTATCGAACTTAATACGCAAAAAATAAACGAAAAATATTTTCAGTAATGAATATTCGATAATCCTAAAATGGTTATGTTTTAAACCTTTTTTAACTATTATTTTTATTATTGTTTATTTAGTTATAATGACAAAATCTTAACAAATCTGTAAAATCTATGCAAATTACAAAACATGATGGTTCCTTTCGTTTATTCTTCCGAAAAATGATCTCACCAAGCTCGCAAATATATCTGTCGCGATTGAAGGGGAGGTCAGATTAAGCGGTAAATACCTGATAAATCAAATAAGTAAAAAAAATTCAATTAAGTAAAATTGAATTACGCTGGTTTTTTCAATTAAAGCACAAATTGATTTTTACCAAAGATATAGACATAATTTATTTTCTTGAATACATAGTACTACATATCTATCTCAAATAGTTTGTCTTCTTTCTTTCTCCTCTTCAATCAAACCGAACGATGGCCGATTGGTTAGTGCCTTTTCGGAATGTGGGTTCGAATCCCACACTTATGTTCGTAGCCGTTCGGAATCGGCTTTAAGCTGTAGGTCCCGGTCTCATTAGCCCTCGTGTTGCAAAAAGTAGACCATAGCACTCCAAACCAAACCAAACCTCTTCAATCAAACACACGCTATCATTAAAATGTAAGTATTATTTTACTTTTCAAATGAGTTTAAATATCAGTGTTTCGTTCACCAACGGAACACTAATATTAAGATTTCAGTATATTCTGAAGTTCTTACATATTATAAAACTAATAATTAGGATTATTCGAAATTATAACATGGATTGAACTTTAGAATTTCAGTGAACATTTGGGGTTTGGTTTGGTTTGAATTTGGAGCTCTACGGTCTACTCTTTTGCTCACGAGCGCTAATGAAACTGGGACCTACTGCTTAAAGGCCGATTCTGAACGGCTACGAACATCCATGCCCTCAGCGGGATTCGAACTCAGGCACCGAAAAGCAGCATTGGCCATGTTTCGTCTGCACATTTGGGGACACTCAGGTATTTATCGTATATGATCTAACGATGCTCATTCGAATGACAGTAAAATTGTCTTTAAATTCTGACATAAGAGCCCCCGCCCAATTGTCGGAATAATTGCTCCTATTTGGGAGAGGGGATAAATTTATTGTTTTGAGCCTCTTCTAATACTAATAAAAAGCCAAAAATGGTTGTTTAAATCGGATCTAATGATGTCCTTTCGAATGATACTAAAATTGTCTCAAAATTCCAAAATGTGGCGGGGGTGAAATTTTGATTTTGGGACACCTTTGGGGGTGATTTTGGGGCATTTTCAGTGTTGATTAAACCCCAAAAATGGTTGATCTAATCCGATCTAATGATTCTTATTAGAATGATATATTGTTCATGTGTATAAGATCATTTTAAAAAATCCATAAGGTTATTCCCCAGCCCTTTAGAGATTTTCAAAAATATTTTTAATTGATCAAACGATGAAATATGTTGATCAAATCTGATCAAACAATGATCAAACGAATGACGTACTTTGAAATGTTAGTTTCCGTCACGAGGGGGTGAACTAACTTTATCAGTGTTTGTTTTCAGTTACATTTAAATATTGAATTGACATTAATGCCAAACCTATCAAAATTACATTTTAAAATTTCTTAAATTAGATGTTTTTTTTAATCAATATTTTGAAATCTTTTGTTAATTTTTAAAATGTTCCATGTACATTAATTTTTTCTTCAATTTTACCTTTTTTAATTCTTATAAATATTTTTGAACACCTAGGAAGTATTATTTTGCAGATAAACTGAATAGTTAATTTAAGGGGAACATTTTTTAATTGCACGTTGAATTTTCATGACGTATATCTAAATTTAAATTTAGTTTTAATAACTGTAATAAATTCAAAATTTAAAGTGGATAACCCAGATTTTTTAAAACAAAATAGAAGTATTTGCTAAACATTTTTTTAAAAATCTTTAACAAGTTAGGTCGCTAGGACGAGGGGTATTTTAAATATTAAAAAATATTCGTAAAAAAACTGATTTTTAAACACATCGGATTTTAAATTAAGAAAAATCTGTGATTAATTTACTAATACTTCAATTTATACGTATATAAAGTTTCATAACTCAGAGTTGATATTTAAATATAAATTTTCGTAATATCCACCAATATAATACAATTTTAATGACATCCAACAAGCATAAATTATAAAGATATATATGAAAAAATTAATAGACAAAATTTAAGATATCAATAAAAAATAATAGGTATACAAAAATGTTATATATACCATGAAAATGCTTTCAGTTAAATTAAATTAAAATGCTAAAACTGTAAAAGTATTAACCGCATTTTAGTATTTAAAACATTAAACTCCAAAGAGATATTTTGCACTAAAATTTTATTTTTTATAAACTAGGAAACAAAACTTCATAATGAATGCATATTTTGAAAATTTTTCGTTAATTAAATATTATAATAATTCAGAAACGACTGACTATTTCAACATACTCAAACTTTTTTCAAAATATGTCTCTTTCAAATTTTTATATACATATTTAAATATGTCTCCTTAATATTAATTCAACGATAAGAATTTTGTTAATCGAAATTTATAATAAATATTATCCAAAAACTACATACTATTTCAATACATAGATATTTTTTTCTTTCACTTATAAAAATTATTTATAGCACAAAAACTATACAATTGATGATTACTTATGCGATTTAATGAAATAATACAGATTAAATAATACAAAGAATAGAATCTGAATCAAACAAAATACGTCCTTTTTTGGCATGAAAATTTAAGGAATTTATAAATTTTTTAAAGATTTTCTTATATGACCTAGTTTAAAATTAAAGATTTCAAGAAAGCAATTTTTAAGGATCTCGATGATTGAAGTAGTTTTTAAAAAGTTTTGATAACCTTTTAATTCCTGTTCTTTTTTCCAAAATATATAATACTTGTACTTCTATATAGATACACAAACATTAAAGCTAAACATGAAAACTAAAAAAATATATATTAAAAAATACTTGCCAGTTCGCTTGATGTTTGCCATTTCAGCGGAAGTCTATATGCTTTAATCAAACATAGCTAGTTGTATCAAGCGTATATAATTTGAAAATCTGAAATTGTCGAAGGCTGGCAATATCTTTTTTTAAGCACAACTACTATCACCTAAACGAATGATGGACTCCCTTGAACTAGTCCTTTTAAGTCTGTCACTTAAAATTTTATTGTATAAATCGTCCGTTAGTCTGATAATGAAGTACAGCTGCAAGAGGAATCCCCCCTACAAGCTAGGGTGGAATATTTGTAAGAATTATTTATACTTAAGACTTAAATCATGCCTTTTCTGTTTAACATGATGTTTATTTAATGGATTAGTAATATGCCTAGCCCAGCTTTGCAAACGATTCCAGGAATAGTAGAGTCTTAGGTTACACAAAACTTATGCCAAC